>JAECXW010000501.1:810000-1445000 GCA_018153365.1 Drosophila fuyamai
ATTCCTTAAAATATAATGTTCATATTAGTTAATTAAAAACAACAAAATATTAAATAGCCAAAAGCATCAATGAAATGGTCACTCTGTTAAAGGTGAAAAGCCAAAAAAAAACATTGCTAGACTAGTGTTGTTCACATCTGTCTGTTAAACTTAGAAAACTTCCCCTAAAATAGGAATATTTCTAATATTTTATTTAAACAATACCTAACATACCCATAAAATTAGTATGGGCTTACAAGACATTTAGCCATAAAATATCTATTCCAAAACCTTCCATTGAAAACTGGAAATCTAATATATTTTTTACTGGAACTTTAACCAAATATAGCATAGCCTTAACTAATTGTATTAGTGATTCGTAGAGCTATAGAGCACTAGTTGGTCCCAGTCGAGACAAGCACCCCCAGGCGGGCTGATAACGGTTATAAACTGAAACCGCAGTTCGCGTAGTAAAATTCACGAATTCTGCGACCACAAAATGATACGAACTTTAGGGCTTTGTTAAGTGTGTTAAAAAGATTAAAAGCGGGAAGCGAGATGAGAATGGGATGTGGGCGGTGTGCCAATGTACAGGATTCCCCCAGATGTTTGATACCCATATATGAATATAAACTAAACTCTAACCCGCATTCGTGTTCCGATTTGGTTGCAGAGAACAACGTGGGCGCAAGCAAAAAAACATCCATGATCGGCTCTCACGGTTCCAGACTGCAAAAGAAACGCGCCCTGAACAGCTATTCCAATTTTCCCTTATAACAATTACTCCCCCAAGTCGGCCACTACTCGAGATAAATACCAAAGGGTACCTTAATTTAAACTACTATTAGCCGTAACTAGTCAATGCCAAAAATGATAGTGGATAAATCGGAATTAGTGGGCGAGAATGCCTGGGCGAAACTGTTGCCCGAGGAGAAGGATAAGGCGATTATAGTCAAGATGAGCAGCAGCAGTTGCAACAATAGTGACTCCAAGGAGACGACCCCCCTCAATGTGGATCAACTGGTGGCAGCCACCAGTCCTGGCGTTGCCGGGGAGCAGGGGGCGGTCTGCCTGGAGGAGGCCTACAAGCGCACCGCTACTTATGCGTCCAATATAAATTCCACGGGAGGCGAGTCAAGCGGCAGTGGAACACAACTTTCCCGCAAAGAGTCCATCTTGGGCAGCTTCCACCGGCAAATCCGGAGATCCATCAAAGCGGTTAGCGAATCACCCGGACCTCTAACCAGGTGAGTGAGATAAGATCTCTTATGTCTTGACCCACTTGGCGTATGAGTAATATTCCATTACTCATACGCCCTGTTGTTAGAAAACAAGGGGTTTCTTTCTTATAAACTATTATTAGCAAAAATTATAACAATATGACCACATTATTGTCTCCTCGCTATTTCCAAACCATGCTATTTTTTAAGTGTTACTTGTTATAAGTATTTTTATTAGCGAGCTCTATTAGTAAACAAAATAAAAAAGGTGCAATTTTTTTTATTATATTTTATTATTTAGGATTTAAGTGAAATGATTTTCTATTCAAAGATATTTAAATGGTAAATAACTTATTATAACAATTGGTTCAAATTGACAATATTTCATTTTGATTTTTTATAAATCAAAACAAAACGTTTCCACAAAAAACGTTAACTTATAAAACAAGTTTGAATGGAAATAATTTGGAATTATAAGCCTTTATCTATTTAAGGTAATTAGCTTATTTCAATTGTGAATTCATAAGCATTCCACTGAGTTCGCAATTCAAGTTAATACATTAAATAATTATTTTTAAGAATTTCATCCTGATTTATATGTGGTCATCCTTCATGATTTGAATAGCGTATAGCTCATTCCGTTCCTAGTCTTCGTAAATTAATTGTGAAACAATTTCCAAGAAGTTTTTAATGATCCGAGAGCAAAGTTGCGCACAGAATAACCAAAATAATAAGCTTAGATATCACTATTTATTATTCAACGCAAACAATTTTTATAAAAATCTTTGTATTTTTGTGGAAGTTTCCAAGAACTTGCAATAATGCAAGTGCACATATACGAATGTATCACTTAATTCGAACCCACACATCTCGATGTGTTGTCGGTAAACAAACAGCATTCGGTGCACTTCCCCCTGACTTGGTTTTTGTGGGATTTTTTTCTATTGGCTTTTTTGTCAAACGTGTCCCCGTCCATTGATAGCTGCGACTTGAACGTTATTTTGATATGCAAATGGAGGTGACGTCTGTTGGTCAGTTGGTCGCTTGGTCGCCGAGCTGAGAATGGAGAATCGAGAATGGAGAACTGAGAACCGAGTCACTAGAGCGAGATAAACCTTTTGACTTGATTGCCTGAAATGACAAAATTGAATTATTTTGATTTGAGCGCCGTCAGTGGGTGGACAATTAAATATTATTTCCGCCTGCTGCCTCTGGCTCAGCGTGTGTGATACAGATACAGATACTGATTCAGATGCTGCCTTAATTGGGAATAGAGTCTCGGTATCTGCGGCAGTACTCATGTCCAAATGAACGCCCCTGACATTACGCATGCCTGTTTACCGAGCTCTAATGCCGCGGCAACTCCGCTCTGTTTATGGGAACGTTCTCCCAGAGAACGAGAGTCAACGACTTGCACCTGCCTCTGCCTTGACATAAATTTGCATAATGCGCCTCGAAGTCTCGAATTCTCGATTTCGGTTTGGTAATCCACTAATTCACTTGCCCATAAGTTAATTAAAAACGTGTTAAATGCTCAGCCGGCCGAGCTGTTGCTCATACTCATTTCAGTTGGCCAAAAGCCAGAAAACGGAACCCGAGGGGATTTCCTATGTGGATGCCGAGAATTATGCTTGTCTCTCGGACAAATTCTATAAATAGCCCTTGAGTGATTTCGATGCTGATATTTATGCCCTCTGGCGACATACTTTCTTCCGATGAGCGCAATCTTTTGTCTGCGGCGCACGGTGCGTATGATTGATATTTTTCCTCATTTCCGCCGACAATTGATTTGGCCAATATTTGCGCGGTCGTCGCCGATCGTGCGCCACTCGAGCCTGTCCGAACGTCTATAGCCCGATTGCTCACGATTCAGCAAAATTAATTATTTTTATTATGATAGATTCATTCGATAAGTTGCCACGGAATCACCGCTCAACGACCCGTTGATTGTGAGCACTTGGTAGAGGGTTGGGCAAGATCTGAACTGGCAATTATCGCTTACACGTTGTAAATTGATCTACGGAAAGAGCTGGAATAACTTAATCGGTTTACAAGCAGTTGTAAATATTAACATTACCTAAAGGTCTGCGCGTGTTAACATTTAAGTGTTCGGACCCACTGTAATTTACTGTTAACAAATTACACTGCAACACAAAAACACTAATACTTGTGTGCAGCTCTGAATGATTTTAATATGTAAAGTTTTAAAATGAACTCATAAATATTTTAAGAACCTGTCTTTAACAATTAATTGACGAATTGATCCAAGACTAGCGCCTGCATGTGACTTAAAAAAATTGTAATATTATAATGCCAAAAACAAACTAGGTATTATTATATTCACAAGCGATTATTTAAAGAAAGGGTGATCTGGTCTTGTATTTATATTTTTTAATTTGTACATCATGTGATAACAGAAAACTACTATCTTGAAAAGAACAACTGCGTAAATAAATATCTGAAGGTTAAGTTGGAAAAGTAAAGTTACAATTTAGAATATTATGTATGTACATACATATATGTATGTGTCGAAAAAGACTTTTAATTTTGAATACCGTGAAGTGATCTTATCATTTCATTTGATCCTTGGACTTCATTTAAGAGAGTGTGCTTGATGGTTTGATCCATCTGTTGACTTGTCTGTGATTCCATCAGGTGACTAGAGAGAAATAGAACTATAGGTCGTGTGCAAAGTCATATCGCTGATATCAAATATCAGGGCGATCGAGAGGTAGCTATAAATTTGTCGCAATTGAAACGTAACTTTTTAACGGGATCTTCGTCAGGAGTCACATGCACTGCGGAATCTATTTTGGGAGCCACGGGAGATACGGAGTCTTTTTCGATGGCCGCTAATAACTTAACGAATCGTGATTGAATAAGCAGACGTGTCCGATTTGATTATCGCATATTGTGGCTAGTATATATTTGTATACGAGAAAATATGTATTTGTACATACATACGTCTGTAGTTACTGGCATGCATAAATATTTGCACACACGTCGTCAGTAATGGCACTAATGAAACTGCAGTTATAAATTGAGTTTTATATGCGCTAATTGGCGAAAATCTTTTAACTTGATTGTCACTCGGTTCACCCGCCCCTCCAGTTTCCGACATATGAACATTTTTTTAATGTGTCTTTTGTCTCTGGCGATTTATTAAAACGATCGACTGTCAGGCGATGTAACTGTTTATGAACTTGCGGCGAATTCGGTGCGTTAATTGCTTGATTTAAGGGCGATTTAAAAAGCAGACAAAAAAATGTAAATTAAATTCTTTGAATGAGCGGTTTTATATATTATTTTAATAAGTGGAAAAAACGATAAATTTGAAACATTTAAATTTGATTTTAAATTAATGGTGTTTAAAATGCATATTTTGCGTAACTTTGTTTTCTTAATTGAATATTATTAACACATTAAAAGAATGTAAGAAATGTACCGAGCTGCTGTTTTTTTCGGTGCAGCAAGGAGAGAGCTTCCTGCCCCTCTCTCCTGCTCTCTTTTGAGGCTCCTTTCGTTAATCTCTCACAATAAAAGAAATGAGCTGAATTTATTTATCAGCTGTTGTATTTCATGCTTGAGAGTGTTTGCCAGCCGGGCGTATGTGTGATTTCAGCAACACGCTGTTGTCACTCTGTGTTTGCTTTGCTTTTGCTTTTGCGTTGCCTTTGGTTTTGCCTCTGCTGCTATCGCGTCTTCCACTTTAAACTCAAAATAATAAAAAGCAACAAAGCTGTCAACCGAACGTTTCAGTTTGAGTTCAGCCGTCTTCGCAGAAAGTTATACACCTGCGCCGCGCTCTCGCTCTTTTGGCCCGCTACACCGCGTGCTCTCTCTTTCGTTGCAAGATCCCCAAAAAGAGAGAAACGGAGAACTACAGTGGCTCACAGCTTAAAGTATGCACGTCAAACCCCTAACTTTAAACTTCCATAGTGTTAAAACCATTAGGCGTACTGCAACCAATGTGGTGTCAAATTAAAGATGATTTTGTTTAGATTAAATTAGTGACTTCATTTATTGTCTACTTTTTCATTTTATGACCAAAACATAACAAAATAATAAAATACTGCTTATTTCTACCTCACAGCTTATTTTATGCAGCACCAAAAATATAAAAATATTTGGAAGTATTTATTTTTTGTTTTTTTAGTATTTAGTATGGTAGCCTTTATTGTTATTACGCTTGAAGCCTTTTTGGCGTCGAATCCACTAATTTTTGTCAGATCGGCTGATATAATGCTCCACTCTTTGAAAGAGCATCCTTCAGCTGGTTTTTGTTCGAAATGGGTATTTTCGAATGTTATTCTCCAAAATTGCTCATAAATTTTCGATCACGTTTAGATCTGGAGATTGAGACGGCGGAATCATCACATGGGGACAGTTGTAGCTCAGCCAAGACTGCACAATACCCGCCTTGTGCTTTGGATCATTGTAATTATAAAAACGGAAATTTGACCTTATTCCAGATCCTCCGCACTTTGCAACAAATTGTCCTTGAGAATATTGAGATATTTCATTTTGTCCATTGTATACTCAAAAAGTCCAGTTTTCCCGGACCAGCAGCGGACATACAGGCCCAAAAGCCATTCCATTAGCCCCAAAATAAGCTGCCCAGGCTAACATATGCCAAAGCTCACTTATCGATGACACCAGACTTTTGGAACACTGTAATTTTTGTAGATGAATCAATATGTAACATTTTTGGATCGGACGAAAATGCTTATGTTTGGCGAAAAGCTAATACGGAGCTACAGAAGCAGAACTTAAAGGCAACAGTAAAGCACGGTGGTGGGCACGTGATGGTTTGGGCCTGTATGTCCGCTGCTGGTCCGGGAAAACTGGACTTTTTGAGTATACAATGGACAAAATGAAATATCTCAATATTCTCAAGGACAATTTGTTGCAAAGTGCGGAGGATCTGGGAATAAGGTCAAATTTCCGTTTTTATCATTACAGTGATCCAAAGCACAAGGCGGGTATTGTGCAGTCTTGGCTGAGCTACAACTGTCCCCATGTGATGATTCCGCCGTCTCAATCTCCAGATCTAAACGTGATCGAAAATTTATGAGCAATTTTGGAGAATAACATTCGAAAATACTCCATTTCGAACAAAACCAGCTGAAGGATGCTCTTTTCAAAGAGTGGAGCATTATATCAGCCGATCTGACAAAAATTAGTGGATTCGACGCCAAAAGGCTTCAAGCGGTAATAGACAATAAAGGCTACCATACTAAATACTAAAAAAAAAAAAATAAATACTTTCCAAATATTTTTATATTTTTGGTGCTGCATAAAATAAGCTGTGAGGTAGAAATAAGCAGTATTTTATTATTTTGTTATGTTTTGGTCATAAAATGAAAAGTAGACAATAAATGAAGTCACTAATTTAATCTAAACAATATCATCTTTAATTTGACACCACATTTTGAGTAGCCTAATGGTTTTAACACTATGGAGTTTAAGTTGGTTTGACTATACTTTAGTTGGACTGTATTTAAAACGCACTTCGTGCCACCATTTGCTCAGTGGCAAAAATGATACGGTTAAAAACAGTTCTGTTATTTTTAACTTTTTACCGTTTACCGTTAGCCTCAAAGTGACAGATTTTTAATAAAAAAAAAACAACTGTGTAACCGCTGTCTGCAGCGTTTTGTTTCAAAAAATTATGCGCGCCTTTGTTTATTTCAAAATAAAAACCATTTTTGCCTTTCCCACCACAAAAAGAACGCATTTGTGATAAAGAGCTAACGAAAATTGAGAAGGAAAGGGAGAATAAATAACCCATAAATATTGAAAATACATAAAAAAGTTCGCAAAAATAAAAACCACAACCGAAACCTGCCTCACAGTACCACACACACACGCGTTTATCCAACGATAACGTCATCCGCCTCGTCAACAGTATTAAAGTTAATCTGAAAAGTGCTCGAATCTTTTGTTTTCAATCATTATAATTGTAATAAAACAACTACACAAATTATAAATAATAATACCAACAATAACAGCAACTGTAGCCAAGGTTGCCGCGAACTTTTTATTTGTTGTTGCTTTTTCGCCGCGTGGAGGAGCTGTCAACTCAACATTTCTGCCGACTGCGCTGTTGCCGTTACATTTCAGTTGCCATCGCATAAAAACAAAACAGAGAGCGCCAAATCGCCACAGAAACAGCAAATTTACATAGCGTTATACAACGCAGCGGCGCGTGCTTCGACTGCCAGTGCAGAATCCCAAGTGAAGTCCCCGAGTTTCCAATTGTAACACCACGCAATTCCTTTTGGCCATAATGAAGCGTCTGATGACCTGGGAGCGCGATCTCGTGGATGCCATGTACGAGTAAGTTGGTAGTGGCAAAAGCACACTCACCACACTAGCAAATTTATTCTAGATTAGTTAGTATACGGGAAGTATGTACATATGTATACCTGGCATCCTAAATGCACCGAGTTTTAATTAGTTTAAACTCTATTTTAAAAGCATTACATTTTTTTGAAACTACAAAATTACCATCTCAAATTTGTATACATAGGCACTTCATACAAAATTTTATAAATATTCTAATGAATCAGAAATGTGTAATATACCCTTCTAGAAAAACTACAAAAAAAATGAATATATTACAACAAAATAAATAATAAATTTTTTTGATAAAAAAGATAAGTAAAAAAGTCATTTTAAGAGGTAATAATACAAAATAAATTTAATGAATCGTTTATTACGATATAAAAATAATTTACAACACAATAGATTCATAAATTAAAAATGAAATAACAAGGTCAGTTTAAATTTTTGATATTTTGTAATTTCATAAGATGAAATATGAATTATAAGTCAATTTTTATTTTCCGAGATAAAAACATTTCTCCAGATTATATCAAATTTTATAAAACATTTTGTCTTCTTTTGGACTTTGTAAAAGTCATGCAAATGTAGCCGTGTCTTGACTAAACGATTTCATTTATCACATGTGGCTTTAAGTTTATGGACAGGTTTCCAATTGCATTGTTTGCAAGAGGAGAAGAAGCAGCACGTGTTTGCCGCCACAAAAGAAACACATCAAATGACAACAAAACTAGTTTAGCTTGCATTGAACTCGAGAGCAAAGTGAACTTGTGACAGAGAGCAAGGCGACGCATCCACATGGGATAAAATATAGCAGTTTACTTGTACTATATAGATGTATATATACATATGTATGTAGCATATAGAGTACAGTACAGCCAAAAAAAGTCAACAAAAACAAAACAAAGGCATACATACAAATGTACATATATAATAGGCACCGGCATGGCAACCAAACTCTTATAATTAAATGCTGCATCAGCTGCTGCTGTCTGGCGTATAAGAGTGGCATATGGGATCCCACGCAAGGGATCTCTCTTTTCCTCCCTCACGCTCTCACAGGAAGCCCGATGACCCTGTCTCGCTCACACTCATATACACAGAAAAACACCAGAAATTTTAAACTAACTATGATATTTTTAAATTAAATGCCATAGCTAAATTCTAAAATAGTCGGGATAATTTGTATATAGCCTAAAATAAAATATAAGATCATCGAATCGTGTCAGATTTTCTTTCTCTGTACTAGTCGCCCGCGGAATTTAAATGCCGGCATTTACCTTTATGAATAAATTGGAGGCCAGTAAGAAATGCTTAACGTGCATTTATTTACCAATTTGGCGATATGCCACAGACGACAAAAAAAACACTTGCGCTTGCCAAAGGATTTCTACCTGTTTAAGACCTTAAGATATTCGAGTTTTCTACACACTCCTTTGTTTGTTCAATTTAAAAAGCTTGCGGTCTATTTGTATTGACCAAAATGTATAACTATTAGGTCTTAGCCCCAAAGATAACCAACATTAAAATAAGATATCAGCAAATTGCTTATCTGGGGATTTTTAGGTGTTACCGCGAAGAAGGTCAAGGCTTAGGGTGATATTTAAATTCTATTTGGGTAAATATTTAAATAAAAATTAACTTAAAGAGTAAAAGCTGTTATAAACTGTAATAATTACCTGGTGTAGTCTTATAATTTCATTTAGTGCCATTAAAAACATTTCCAAAAAATGTTTTGCTAGTTTTTAAATAATTATAATTAAGATTTTATTTTTATTACTATTTGGACTTTTGGCTGTACTTAAAGAAACTCACTTAACCATATAAGATTTCAAGTTAATTTTACACCAAAGTGACAAATGTTTCAGCTTGTTGCACAGGTATTTTGCATTTTACTTCACTATTTACTACGCCAATACACTAATTTCCACAAGTAAGCTATTAAGAAAACTCAGTATCTGCGTAAAAGTAAAAGTGGGTAGCCTTACAATTTCATTCAGTGCCATAAATTGGCAATAAATGTTCCACCAATTTTGGAACTTTCAACAATAAAAGCCACTTTCCAGCGCCATAAACTGATGATCGTGTCGCACCTTTTGCGCAGACTGTACACCGGGCATTTTTGGGATGCAGAAAGCGTGTAATCATTAGCTTAACAAGCGGCGCATGCTCACCGTTTCTAGTCGTTTTTTTTATTTTTTGGGATTTCTTGGGCAATTTTTTTGAGAAAATAACCTGCTGACAAGACGGCCCGTCCCGTTGGTCACATGGCCATAATATTTACCCGGTTTATTTCTTGTGTACTCTTCTTGGGATTATTTACAAGTGTGCCGCCGCGGGCCGCGATTACGCCAGATAAACGGAATTGCGAATGATAAGGCCCCATTCCACCGACTGCACATTAATTAGCACCTGGAATCGAGGTTGAGGCTTTGTCTTGGGCTTGGCTTGGGCCCCGAAATTTGTACATACATATCTTGAGATGTGCCAAATGACTCATTTAAGACACGCTTGGCGATCATGGCAGACACCTATACATCCGTCCCGCTTATTTGTCAATACTTTTCCAGTTAATGATGAACATTTCACTGATAATTTCATATGCAAATATCCGCTGTTTCACATTTCTGCGCTAATATTTGAACTGAGACATCTGTTTGGTATTTACAGAGAACTGAGGAAGAAAAAGAGAGCTTAATTTCTTTATTTGTACACTAATTGAGATCGCAATTCAAGGTGGAAACTTACTAGACACAATAAGCGGCAATATCTTAACAAAATGTGGTTGATAAATAGATGTGTTAATTGGTTGCTCAATTTGTTTGCTCTGGTTTACTCAAGACACACGATCCCAGCGTGACTACAAAGCTAATAATATCTCAGCGGGCTCTAAAATTAATGTTTTCGTTTAAGATTTAGTTGTGGAATTTCTGAATATAATGAGAATTATAAATGTTTAGCGATGGATTGATAGGCACGATTTGTTTTGATACATCAAATGTAATTTGGAAATAATCATTTGAAGGATTATTAAATTTCAATTTAATTTTAAATACCTTTTCAAATTATTTTCTCACTTTAAATTCCTGCACAAACAGATTTGGTTTATCTTCTCTAGCTCGACACTCTTTGAAATATGTTTACTAAAAAAACCTTCTTAAAGTTTACTAGAATGTTTTTAGATGTCGAGTCAGTGAACCCTTTCATAACGCCGCAAGGTTGGGCCTATCTTAACCCATAAGTAAGTCATTTGGACATTTATGATCTTTTGTGGAATCTTTCGCTGACTACTGCTGGGTACCAAAAATAACCACACTGCCTTTGGACTGTCAAACGTTTAGTCATAGTTAACGCCGCCATATAAGACCGACACATTTATAAGATTGTATATCTTTACACCGATATCAACACTTGACTACAAATGTGGCGATTACCGGCTGAGATGCGTCACTGTCTGGACGTCACTGGATAATGGTTGATAACAGGTGGCAGTTGTTTTGGGCCATCTTAGTCGGCGCTCTTTCGCTGTAAGAAATTACTCATGGGTCTTATTGGCTCAGACGGGTTCTTTCCATTTCGGTCAGCAATCTTTTTTCGCTCTTTTTTTTTTGTTTTGGCTGAGATTAGATAGATCACAGTGGATACTTGAGTTAGGCAACCAACTAAGGTGCCATTGGAGTTGGCTCCTTGAAGATAAAATCGTTTCAACCCAAAATTGGTTCATTCAACTTTTGAACGATCTGTATTGGTATTTCCCATGCGGGAAATTCTGGCTATTTTTGAACGAGCAAAGTGCGAGGCAGCGGCAGCCCGAACCGGTTCATGGGGGATAAGTCAGAGCATATTCTATATGCCACACATATATGTCGCTTTCTGCGTTTCAAAATAAAATCGCTAGCTAAGACAAAACATTTCCATACATATAATTGAAGAGAATAGAAACAGAATAATAGGGTTTTATTCTATTCCAATCGCACAAATATGTGATCAATTGGTGTTATGGAAAACTGGGATCCATCAGGTGTGACATTTGTCAATCGCGGGCAAACACCATTAATGAGGCAAACAGATAGCCACGTGTGACTGTGTGGGTGCGGGGTATCTGATAAATAGGAACTGGCATTCCAATTGTTTATAGCTACCAGTCAGACGTACATACATGCATGTGTAATTAGGTGAAATGAGTAAATGAGGCGCTCAGCCCAACAACAACTTATTCTGCTGTCAGTGAGCGTAGAACATGTATATTGATGGAGGGGGCGGGGGAGCGGTACGGGGACTAATATCAACACTGAATTTTGTTTGCAGCGACGAAGGCGAATTTCAATTTGCTCGCCGACAGTTGGCAAAAAGTTGTTCGATCGCGCAGTTCACACAACCAACAAATATCTTTAAAAAAAAAATCAACACAAAATAGAACAACAGGCGTGAAATTCTACGCGCTTTACAAGTTAATTAACCGTGCTGCCGGCAAAGTGAAAAGTGGCTCAATTTGAAAGTTTGGCAACCGAGAGTTTTATTTGGACTCCCTCGAAATGCTGAGATCTCGTTTTTGTGATTTATTGGGCTGTTCCGCCCGTCGTCGCCTCTTGCTGAAACATTGCCTGTGCTTTATTTTTATAACAATGACAAACTAGAACAAGAGAAAACGTTTTTATATGTTTTTTTGCCAAAAACAAGCAAAAAAAACATCACACACTTATGTACTTTAAATCAATCGCAACCAACAGTATTGCCTTGTTCGCTTGAACAACTCTTGTGATCCCAGGACAATCGATCAAAGGCCCCAAGATGTCTGAGCTACGACGCAGTTTTAGTCGACTCTCGATGATCGTCTACAGAGCCACTCATTCCAGCGAACAGTCGTGGCGAGAAGAGCTCCTCAGGTAAATTTCAGGTAGAAAAGATCGATTACCCATCACCGATTTGTCAGAAGATTATCACTTAATTGTGTGGCTTACCAAAGTGAGCGTGAAATTTAAGGAACGTTTTTCTTATAAAGATGAAATGTAATTGTAAGCGTAATGATCTGTAAAGATTATTAGAAATTTTAAATTTAAAAGAACCATTAAATGGTTTAAAAGACATCTCTATGATTTGATAACCATCTCAGTATTATGTTTATTTAATAGTCACACATATTGAGAAACCTAAATAGTAAATATCAGAACACAGAGCTATTTATTGAAAAAGTTACTTATTAGAAGCCTTTTTATAAAGATAGAATTGTCGAAGGTACAAAAATGTATATTAGAACCTGTACTTTAATATTTGTGCAGAATCATGATATGGAATATATTAAATAAAACTTCTGCTGACATTTCCTATAACAATATTCAGTGACAATCTAGTCACGATTCCGGTTCTACAAAAACTACAAAAGCATCGTTCTCTGCAGTCCAAAGATCACTTTCCATAACTTATCGTAGTTTCATTATGGTTTACAGGTACCTAGTCACCCTTGAAGGTTATTTAAACAGCTGAACTCGCTACGATCTCAGTACTATACATAAAAACATGTGAACAGATGTACATAAGTATATACGTATCTATACGATATATGCATCTGCGCATTCCGACTTATAATGTTTAATCGAACAAGGCATAAATATTTGCCTGAAAGCCGTTTCCATTTGCTCTTTGGCGATATAGCAACCTTTGCTGATATATGCACAAAATATCCGTTCTATATATAAAGTTTATATAAAACCCAAGAAAGGATGTTTTGTTCTCTGCAATCTTTTTATTTCGTTGGTTAAGAAATGTTCACGATTTCACTGAGTGGCCAAGTGGCCTGTTGACAACTTATGGCGCACATATGCAGATTCATAATTATTTTTTCGCTTTTGCCATTTTAATTTTGGCAAAGCAACAGAAATGAGGAAATATGCATTTACAGTACGTTCTGTACAGGTAACTCAAAAGTAAATAATGTTATTTTTAGTTATCGTAACTTAAAGTATTAAAAAGATTACATGGAAATATTGAATCATCAATGTTTAAGGTTAGTGGGGCTTCCGGAATTAGTTGGAATTCAACTCGCCTTTCGATTACGAAACGTGCTGTAAAATTGTCTGGCAGTCTCACTTTGATTTATGGACATCAACTGCAGTACGCTACTTATAAATACGATATACGTACATTTATTGGTGAATATGTATGGGATACCATAAAGTACTCCCCAGAATGCATTTCCTCTGGGCCATTATAAAACTCGAAGCCAGATTAATGACGTCAATCGCTGGTGCTTCACGATCTAAACCGATCCGTTCTGATTATGATCATGACCATGGTCAACTTATTTGCACCTTCGATATACAGAATTGCAACACCAGATGGCCCAATTGCATTAGCCTGAATAACATTTTGTTGGCCATTAGCCAGATGATTGAAATACTATTGGGAAAACTTGAAGGGGTATCACCTCCATCCAGCCCTCCACCTTTTCTCGAGTTCATCTTGCCCAAGGTTAGTTCTGTTTTGAGGTTTTTGCTTCAATTGCCTCGATTATCTCACAAGTTGAGCTTTAATTGCAGGCCATAACCCAAGGACCGCTTATCTGGCCTCTGATTGTTAGATAACCCCTGAATGTGGTAAATCATTTTCTCACTCACTTCCCTATCTGTGTAAATCTAAAATATCAGCTGATATCATGCCAGTTTGAGTTGACGCATTAGTTCATATGTGTCGCCCGTTCCATTGAACTTGTTTTACTTCGCCCCTTTCGACGCCAACCGGTTTTTCCCCCAGATATTGCATTTGGCAAACCAAAATAAAAAAACAAATCAAAAACGATTATCAACCAAACAATAACAATAACAATGAGGCACTCTGTGGAGCCGGTTTATTTGCATGAGCCAAACATCAGATTTAAAATAATGAACTCTAATGGCACTGTTGTCGCCCGGAGATTTCTACGAATTTTTATTGAGTTTCTTCTGGGAGAATTCACTGTTCTGGGAATTTCTCTCACATTTATGTTTTATCAATTTGATTTATTTTTAATGAGGTTGTACATTCATTCCTTCCGATGACTCATAAAAGATACCTTTAGTGACTCTTTTGCTATGCTCCGCAAAGGCACCAAATTTCGTTGACTTGGCTTCATTTATTAAAACAACAATGTCGGTTTACTTTTCGATTGATGGCAGAATTAATTAAAATTTTAATTGAGTCGTTTGTAGCTCTTATTATTGTTTTGCGGGTTGAATCTTACATTAAAAATACTATAAAAATTTTATATTTTTATTTTAATGACACATTAAATACTTTGTGGAAAAAGAAATAATCTTAAGGTTGTTATTGATCCAAAATTTTGATTATTTGAATGATTAAGTTAGATTACTTATCAGTACGTCGGAAAAATATTATTAACAATCATTTGACAAACATATGTATACATATTGTACATATTGGTCATATTTTATATGATTGCTTTTAATACTAACTATTTAAATAATATTTTTAAAAACAATATTTTTCCTCATTGAGCATTACGTTTTAAATTGCAGTTATGTAGGTCGAAATGTTTCTGTGAAAATAACAAAAGACCAAACCAAAATGGCTAATGAGAATGATTGATTCCATACAAATTACCATTTCGAATCCATTTGTCTCGAGCAACTCGATTTGTTTTTGATTCAAACATGCCATTGGATCCTCCTTATCGCCACCTCTTACCCTCTAATTTAATGAACTTTCACCTCTAGCGATCCACTCAAGCTCCACTTGGAACAATTGATAATCGCTTAAAAGCTCATTCTCAGTTCCCCGATTTGTGTGGCCACTCTTGCATATATTCTCTTGCATATTTCAGTGCACAAAGCAAATTGTACTGATAAAGCGTGCAAATGAAACGAAAACAAAATATAAATAAACATGTAAATATCAATGTAAAGCAAAGTGAAATGAAAACTGCGAAAGTCAGCTGCTAAAAGGAGAGCGCTTATAGTTAGCGATTAATACAGTTAATGCCGATTGAGAGCGCGGCTTTCGAAGACGACGATTTGTCTTTTCAGTACTAATTCGACCGTGGTCCCTTAATAAGTTTTTCCTAAGTGATCTGGAAGATCCCTGGTACTCGCAGAAAGAACAATTATTATTCCAAAAGTGGTGCTCTTGCTGATTCTTTATAACCGTTGTATTAGCAATTGATACTTCACAAACTTTCCATGGTACTCGTAGTATCAAAAATGTGAACATAATCTAAATTCGCTCTCCTCGGTGATCGTAGTGATTACCTCTAAACTTTTCAGTGTATTTAAAGTGATCTAGATCCCCGAAGAATCAAAAATTCACAATCACCAAGTGCTCTCCATGCTGTTCTTTATCGGTCTGGTGTTTGTAGTGTGCTTTTCGAGCATATTGCTCCAAGCTATGATTTGGTAAATTAATCAGATACTACTCGCATTGCCGATGCCTATTGGTATTATCGGGCTGAGGTGGCGGAGACAACCGTCAGTGGTTTTTTGTCTTGTGACTTCCTGTTGTTGCCATCCTTTATCAATCCGAACAAAGGCCGGCTTTTATCGGCTGACATATACATACATACATACATACGTGCATTGTACTTCTTCTTATTGTTGTAGTGGGTGTGTTCAAAATTAAGCAATCCAAGGTTTCTAAAATATTCTTGAAATTCTGATATTATTAAAAATGTTTTAAAAGCAATTCTTATAACAGTTTTTTTGTTGCTTGTGGACAAATTGTGGGCGTAAATATCCATATATTAAAAATAGTATAAATACATCATCTTAAATTTTGTAGATTCAAAATGCAAATCAAACCGCAATCTTAAATTGCTTTTTTGATAAGAAAAAGTTCTTTGCACACAAAACAGCTTTACAAACAAGAGTGGTTCTTATCGAAAATGCAAATAAATACTTACATAAATATAGCTATTGTGAGCATTTGAAGGTTGTGTAAAGGTATCCGGAATAGATAAGAGCTGCAATGGATTAGAAAGCGAAAGCCCCCATCGCACACTTACCCAATAAGTCGCTTGAATCTATTTGTGTGCCATATTAATGTGTCAATCTATATATTCTTGTTCCGTTTCAGGTATCGGCAGACACGCTTCAGCTCGCGGCGTGTTAGAAAACGTGTGGTCTTCAAGCATGGCGAGTGCAACGTTGTGCAGGGAAACGTGGCCAAAAGACGTCGTCGATATCTGCAGGTGGGTGGCGGGATTTACGGGGCGTGGCAGTGCGTGGCTATATCTAGTCGACGGCCCACTTGCGTTCGATTTGAGTGTGATATATTTAGCTCTTTTTTTCTTGGTTTGCATAACGCTTTCCGCAATGCTTTGGTGGCAATTATGTAAATTGATTTAATGTTTGTCACAATTGTGTTCTTTGCATTGGCATCTGCTGACAGATTCTTAAAGTAAAAAAAATATTTATATGCATACTTACTTTTCGCAGTTAATTTTAGGTAACTTTGAATTAACGTTTAAAAAACATGCCAAACATGACTTTTCTATATTTACTATTAAGTAACTATAACAAAATTTTATAAGTAAATTATTGCTGCCATTATTATTCATTAATTGAATAGCAAGTATAAGTTCCCCATACTGACCTTTGAAATGATTTGTTTTCCTTTCCAGGACATCTTCACCACCCTGGTGGACGCTCAGTGGCGCTGGACGCTGCTCGTGTTTGCCGCCAGCTTTGTATTTTCATGGGCCTTTTTCGGGTTCATCTGGTGGATCATCGCCTATGCGCACAATGACCTGGAGTACACCCAGATGAAGAATACGTCGCCGGATCTGGTGGCCAATATGACGCACACGGTCTGCGTGACGTCGGTGTCGAACATGATGTCCGCCTTTCTGTACTCCGTGGAAACCCAGACGACGATTGGCTATGGCAACCGCTATGTGACGGAGGAGTGTCCGGAAGCCATATTCACCATGTGCATCCAGTGCATAACAGGAGTTTTCATCCAGGCGTTTATGGTGGGCATTGTGTTTGCCAAGCTGTCGCGACCCAAGAAGCGTGCCCAGACACTGCTCTTCTCCCGCAACGCTGTCATCTGCCACCGAGATGGAGTTCCGTGTCTGATGTTCCGCGTGGGCGACATGCGCAAATCGCACATCATCGAGGCTCATGTGCGGGCCCAGATCATTCGCAAGAAGGTGACGAAAGAGGGCGAGGTGCTGCCCTTCTACCAGCAGGAGCTTCATATTGGAGCCGACGGTGGCGAGGACCGGCTGATGTTCATCTGGCCCACGACCATAGTGCACAAGATCGATAGGAATAGTCCGTTGTACATGCTGTCCGCCTCGGATATGCTGAAGGAACGCTTCGAAGTGGTGGTTATGCTGGGTGAGTTTGAGTTTTTTATTCACTTTCCCAAGATGAAACTAATCTTATTACCATTTCAGAGGGTGTCATCGAGTCCACTGGCATGACGACGCAGGCCAGGAGCAGCTATCTGCCCTCGGAGGTGCTGTGGGGCCATCGCTTCGTGAATGTGGTGTCCTTCCGCAAGGAGACCGGCGAGTATGAGGTGGACTACACGCTATTCAACAACACCTACGACGTGGACACGCCGCTGTGCAGTGCTAAGCAGCTGGACGAGCTCAAGTCGGAGTATACGAAGAGCGCCAAGAGCTGTCCCGGCCTGGGTGTAAATGCACCTTTTGCGGATCGCACGCTCTCGGCCAGCTTGTTCCAGCGGATCGCCTCCGCCGCCTCGGTGGATCATCTGGATCCGGCGAGCGACGAATCGCTGGACTCGGGCCGCCTGCAGATACGTTCCCATTCCATACCCAACGGTGTGCTGGCCAGCGAGCTGGAGCCGCTGAATAACAACAAGCACGGCGCTTCGTTCACCATGGGCGGCCTGACCATCACGACGACGGCGCCCAGCATCCCCAACCTATCCAGTATTAACGAGAAGACCAACTCCGGCAATTCCATAAACAGCAGCAACTACAGCAATAACAACAGTCTGAGCACGCTGACCGGAGGAGGAAGTGCTGCCAGCGGACCCGGAGGTGGGATCACCATTGTGGCCGGCTCTGGGAACCATGGTGGCGGAGGAGGAGGCGGCGGTGGTAGGCACAAGTCGAACCCCCGTCGGCTGAGCATCAAGCAGGACCAGCTGCCCATCGATTCCATTTGTTGATATTATTAATTGAGAGGCGTCCCTGCCCTGGCCGCCAGTTAACTGATGTTGTATTCTAGTTAAGCGTAGGCTCCCACCATAATTCTAACTCAAACTAAGCTAAGCGAGATTCCATGGAGAGCTCATCTGTCATAGCCATAGAGCTGCTGCAGCTGTGAACACCCGTCAAAATCCCCCTTTCCTGCTGAAGTGGAGGCAATCTGATTGTTACCCACCCACCCACTAACCCCTGAAACGATTGTACATGTGTAGGCTAAGATGATGAATGGTTCACGTTGTTAGCTTTACTTGTATTGAATTTACTATAGTTAAGTTACGAATTGATATTATCGCAAAGTAAGATGTGAGACACAGAAACCAAAATGCTGCAACTTCCTCGTAAGCTTAGACCTCTAGAGAAATGTTTAAAAAGCTCACTGAATATGAAATGAATATGAAATTTATGCGAAGGCGCATCGGAATTGTGAATTCCCTTTTACCCGATAATAATGATAAATTATTACTCACTTCAATGAGATAGAAAATGTAAATTTAAAACAATAAAACTGTTTCAAAAACAAGAGCTTCAATTAATATAATGAGTGGACAATAAAATTGTATGAGTATGTGAATGTTTGATTGATGTATTTTATTTTTAAGCGTCACCCAGATTGTGAATATGGAGAATATATCTTAAGATGAAAAGAAGAGAAAATCGCTGATGCCTTTTTATTTGGGTTTCTCATGTTACTGGATTAAGGAAAACACTAAAAGCCCGATATCCACAAGGTATATCGCTCAGAAACTAGAACAACACGAGTTTTAAATTGTATAACAACACGAAATCTAATAATTACCAAAGTCTGGTATTGCGATTGGATGGTAAATAAATAGGTCCCACAAGTCATAACTTTACCAAATCGTGGGCCTTATTAACATATCTATAGAATAGGGAAAACAAAATTCAAGGTCAGTTTTGGTCAATTTAAAAAAAAAGGGTCGAAGTGTTGGATGCCATTCGAATGCTGAGATTAATGCAAATGCAAAATATTTGTCAATCGACTTTCCGTGTCAAGGTACCAGAGTTAAAGCTAATGGATCCTATGCAAATACGTTCCACATGCGGGAAGACTATTTAACAAGTAAAGCCTTTACTAGAGATTTTTCCAGAGCAATAAAACATTTGAGATGCTCAACCTCCCAATAAATGCAATAAAACTCAAAGGCAGTTGATTTATTTTTTAGTGTTTTTCTTTAATTTCGACGTTTTCTTTGTTTAGCTGAGGAAAAGTTTATCATTTTTAAAGCATACAAATTTCTCATATGAAACATACACAAATATATAGCGACATACAAGTACAGGGGATTTGGTCAAAGGGGCTCAGAGATCCTTGCAAGCTTTTAATAGATTTTTAAGGACATTGATGGTATCTGAGCACCCTTCTTATCAAAGTTTATGTTAATAGAATATTCAAACAGTTTTCTTTTTATATATTTTTAATGTCCGTAGGCGTAGTAGTACAATAGTAGGTAATTATTTCAATTTTAATTTACAACAAACAATTTCTTTTATTGAAGTTGCGCAGTTTTATAGAATTTCGGAGTTTTCGATTTGCGACAATCGACGTTTAAATGTGCGCGAAATTCATTACAACAATTAAAATACATATGCCTATATTAACAATAGATTTTTGTTTCGTTTTCGTAGCGGATCTGTATAATTTGATATCGTATATGTATCTGTATTATCATTACGCATAGCTGTAGCTTAGTTTAAAGTTAAACTCTTTATGCTGTAGGACATGCTTAAGAATATTAAATATTAATATCTCTTAATCGCTTATCGACTAAACCGTTACCAGGACAGTTAAAGGGCCGCCCTAGCTAGGGCAATTGTTTTAGTTTAGTTTTTGTTTTTGTTTCCTTTTTTTTTTTTTTAGTTTTTCTTTAGTTTCTTTCTGGTTTGTTAGCAAACTCTTAGTTGCTGTAGCTTAGCGCTGGTTGGTTAAATGTAAGCTAAGTTTAAAATATATATTTACAGATGCTAATGATACGCTAGTTTGTGTTATTTTTTGTGAATGGGATTTTGATAAATGCCTTATAAATTTAGAACGATTTACAATTATGTACCGCTATGGTAGATCTCTCACTAGATGATAACTTAACAACTAAGTGTCTTACGGGTGTAATTCATGAAATGTCCAGCAATATTCCCCAACCTTTACAATCGATTTTGTGTGTGTGCCTATCATCTATTTTATACAATTTTTCTCTGTGTTTTACTATTTTACAAGCTAATATAATAGAGACTTGTTGGACTATGTGTTTCTAAGTAATGGGTGAGTTTGTTTGATTGTGAATGTGAGATGTTTTTTGATTTACAAATTCATTTCAAGCATATTTGATTTTATTCTTTTCGGTTCTGTTTCTTTCTGTGTATTTGTCTGTCAGCTTACGTTTCGCGGGCTCCAAGAATTCGTAGTTGAAAAACTGATTATTTATCACAAGTAATGTTTTTAGTAATTGCAATTAAGTAGAAGGCTTCGCATGCGCTCTCCGGAAGGGGAAACAACTTGCAAGATGGACTCTGGACGAGTCTAAATAATTAATTAATTAAAAAATAAATAACAATCATGCTGACTAAATAAGTAAACCATAAATGGGAGGATTGGTGCGATGAATGATGCAGCTCCAATGGGCCGCCAGCAGCAGGGTGCAACAAATGTTGCCAGCAACACGTTGCAGCTAGTTCAGAAGAAGAATAACCAAGTCGCCGCTTAGTAGTACAGGTAACTGTTGTCCAACATGTCGTAGTGATAATCGAACTGTTGCTGCTGTTGCTGCCACTCGGAACGATGCTGCTGCTCGCGCTGGAAGTTAGTGAACCAACTCTTAGTTGCGGCAATTCGCAACAGGTATTTTCATTCCTTGCGGTGCTGCTGTTGCTGCTGACCTCCCGGTTGCTGCTGCTGCGACTGTAGATGATGTTGCTGCTGCTGTTGCAGATGCGGCGGCAACCTCGACTGCTGCTGCTGCTGTTGCGACAGTCCACTTCCCACATGTTGCGCCTGCATTCCGTGCTGGCTGTGATGGCCATGCATGGGCGCCTGGGCGGGCACATGGCCATTCAAACTCCCTGCGCCAGCAGACGAAACTGCGTTTGAGGCAGCCGTGGCCGTGCTGTTTCCCTCGGACTTTTCCCGGGGCAACAAATACACGGAGCCATCGGCAGCCTGCTGAAGACTGTAGTCCGCCGGTGAGCAGGGATTGCCCTCAGGATCCCGTAGATACTGTAAAAGAAAGGAATAAATAGGTTAGTTTAGATCCGCACAAATAAAATTTAAATTAAGAAATATCAAAATCAAATCGCTATACAGCGTTTCAAATATAATTTTAACCAACCTGGAAGACATGACGATGCAGCATGGCAAACTTGTTCGAAATGCGCTTGCGCTCGCTCTCCAAATGATCGCGGTTCTGATTCAGTTCCGTCTTGCGCTTGACCACCGCAATTACCTCGTCCTCGAGGGTCAAGATCTGGTCTAGCTTGCGTTTGCGGCAGTTCTGGGCAGCCACCTTGTTCTTGCCCCGCCGCCGAATGTCCCGGATCAGCGACAACTGATTCTCGCTGAGGTCATACTTGGACAACCGCTCGTTAAACTCGTCCATGGGCAAGTTGATGATGTCCTGCACCGAAATGGGTATGTTAAGGGATCGGGCACGCTTTTCATCGCGTGTCAGATGCTCGTCTTCAACGTTGCTGCTGCTTCCGCCAGCACTGCTGCTGCTGCCGGCAGTCGTTCCCTTCGATACGTTCTTGGTGGCAACCAAGGGCTTCTTGTCGCGCACCTGGGGTCTGGGCAGGGAGCCACTTCCCTGGGGTAGCGAATAGGTGTGATTGAGTTGGACCAAGTCCTGCGAAGTTCTAGGCGATGGTCGCACTGTATAGTCTCCAGAGAAAGTGCTACCACTAGCTCCCATGCCATAGGCCTGATGATGGTAGTCCTTGGTTAGAGCGGGACCCATCGCTCCTGGTTCAGATGGGAGGCCACCACTGGCCATTCCCGAGGAGGCATAGCCAGCATCATATTCGTACTTAATGCTCTGTGATTGGACTGCAGTCGCAGCCGCCGGCGGAACAGTAGGTGGCAGAGCCGAGGGCGTCTGCTTATGGGGATCCCGCTTGCCGTAAAGCTGATGCTTCTTCTGCGCCACCGGAGGCTGACGTGTGGCGGTGCTGAGCCGCGAATTGTTGTTGTAGCTAAAGTCGTAAGGGCCACCGTATTTGCCCTGATGATAATCCTGGGCGGAGTCGCTGCCTTCGCCCCACTCGCCGTCGGAGAGGGATGGCACACGCTCCGAGCCCATTGAACTGACAGCACTGTCGCTGGACGCGTCCAAGCGATCCGTACCGCCCTGTGCGCCTGCACCGCCGCTGGCCAATAGATCGGCAGTCATGCCCGCTGCTCCAGTGCCCACTGCTGAGCCGCTCATTGGGCCCACGCCGCCGGCTGCACCGTTTGACTTGGTGGCCGTGCGGATTTCCCGCCCCGAGTTGAGCCGAGCTGCCAGAGCCGTTGCTAACATGTCCGCTGCTGGGCAAACCCAGAACTGACGAGTTGTTGCTAGTGCTATTGTCCACCATGCGACAAAAGCCTGAAACGGATAAGAAAGGGAATGATAAGTAAGTACAATTCATCATTAAATCAGCAGATAATAAACTTATAAGGAAAATACCTAAATATAAAAGAGCCTAGCTAAAATCAGAACCAAATTACTTTCAGTAGACCCACTGAACTTATTTATAGAATAATCTAACTACATTAAAACAAATCCCTATCTAAACGAATGTTGATATCGGTTTATTGGTATTATCGTACGATTGGAAAATGCACACCTTAAGAATTAAATTTCATAATGGCACCATGTGTTGCAATTTTAATGTAATAAACCCACTCAAGTGAGGTGAAAAGTTTTTTAACTGGCTGATTCTTGTGCTGACCTAGTTCACGTAGACAGGGTTTATTAGAGATTCGCTCTTATCGGCAAGGCACAGTCTTGAATCACTCACAGCTTCGATTATTCAGCACAAATTTACGACTAGAACTCAGCTCGAAATGAGGCAAAATATGAAAAAACTGTGCAGTCATTTTCCATATTTCACTGGACTTATCTTATCGGGCGATAAGGAATGAAATGAGTGAGTGCGAGAAGAAGTGCTCGTGCGTCTCCCACTTTTTTTTTTTTTGCTGTTTCGCAAATACCTGACCACATTTCCACATCTTTCTGGAACTGATAAGAAGGAGTCAGATCTGTTCCCTATATCTAATCACAGTACACAAGGGAAAAAAGAAACGACACGCCCAATGGGCATATTTTTTCGTCTCACCAAAAACACGAAATCTCCATGTGCAATCTCACATTATTTTGCGCCTGCAGTTAATTAGTAATATCACGCCGTAAGCTGATTGGTGCAAGCTCTCATGTATTGTTTATACCCTCTGTGAGCAAGGTCAAAGCTTAAACCATAAACATTGATGACTTGGCAAAATGTAATACTTTGTATGAGCACAAAGTGTATATAAATACAGGGAATGCGCATTATAATGAAAACTCTGATCTATAAACATTAGTAAATAAAAGAAATCAAAGAAATTGTGATAGCGTTAATCTTTGCCTTAAATTTTCCGTATACTTTACTTGTCACGGTGATCTTAAATTTATGACCTTTCTTGAAACAGCAGTTTTGTGCAATATTATGAGTTCAAATAATGTAAAATAAGGTATAGTCACCATTAGTCACCATTATACCTCTATTAATAATAGAAAATCTATATTCTTGGAAAAGTAGTTGCAATGAAAGTTAAAATTTTAGCCATTAAAGCATTTTACTTAGATAAAAAGGAAATTAAAAAAAAATAATTTATTTCTTAACAGGTTATATGTATATATCAATAGTGCACTGTAACCGAACAGGAGAGTTATCAGCGACGAATTGAACGCAAGACATAACGGAAACCATAAAGATAACCGTTAAAGCCAGTGACACGTTTCATGATGTGCAGAAGTAAGTAAAAATAATATGAAAATACAAATTGAGAACGTCTTTGTTTCGTTAACACGTAACCCACTTACGTTTTTTTTTTAACTTCACCAGCCCCTTAGAATTTGCAGTCAAGATATTTAGCAACTATTCATTTTCCTCTCATCTATGCTCTTTGAGCTTTTTTTAACGTTATTGTTTCGAAAAGCGATGACTCAGCAGTTTATAAATAGTAAACAGCAAACAGGCGGGCAAATAATAAAAAAAAACTTGCAGAGCGGGCATTAGGCAGTGGAAGAGGGGAATTCGGAAGGGGTATATAAACCGCTCGGGAGAGAACGTTCCGCTGATATCAGCGTCGACAACAGCAAAAAAGATCGCCGTGCGGCATGACTAATGAAAAAATTGTTACGCGGTCAAAAGTAAAAATTTAGAGGGCTTTCGCTCTTTTTTTTGGCAAGGGGCAACCGAAAATAAAACCACCACCCCCTCAACCAATCCAGAGCATAATCTATTTTTCTGATCTGATCACTCTCACCTGTTGAATTGCTTTCACCGTTTTTGGGATGCTGCTAAACTGCTCGACATCCAAAAAATATAACTCACTGAGCAATCGTATATATATGTATATTATATATATATTCTACACTGCTGGCAAATGCGTCATTATTTTTATCAAATTGGTTATGTTAATTATATTAAGTATACGGCACGTTGCGCGGCTATTATTGTGATATTTGTATATATGTATGTATTTCTTAATGCTTTTTCGAGTCGCGTCGGTTCTAATATTTACTTTACTATCGTATTCGATTGTTCGTGTTCGACTGATTTGCCTTCGTCGCGCGCTCTGTTCTTTTCGCTTTGCTTTTTGCCCTGCCTCTTGAGTGAGTGATTTTTGCTTTTTGTCGTCTGAGGTGAGTGGCACTCGGCGAAACCTGAGCGCCTACTCTCTTCTACCCCCGATCGCTCTACCAATCTCTGAACTAATTGTACGAAATTTGTATGCTAATCGCGCAAGAACTATAAACCTTAAGAAAATGCTCACCCCTTGAGTGAGCCAGTTCTAAAGTGACTCACGCACGCGCTTTTGCCGCAGCTTGGAGTCGCGCGCCATGAGTCAAAGCTCTCGCGGCGAGTTGAGTCGCTAGTGGGTGGGATGGGGCCAAAGCTTATTACTAATACAACAGAACTTTTTGGCAAATCAAAAGCTTGGCACTGAGACAAATTTCAATTACTAAACAAAAGAGAAGTTAAATAGTTAAAATAAAAATATGTTCTACTACTTTTAATAAGCTTTAAGGGTTTATGTTTGCAAAAGCTAAAAAGCAAAAAAAACTTAAAAAACTGAATCAAAATTTTTGGACAGCAAAGCGAAATAATGTAATCCTGCCTGTCAAAATAGAAAGAAATGTTTATTCTAATCTCCACGAAATGCTTTTTTTTCTAAGAACTCATATTGTAGACAAATAACTAAATTATAAAATAAATAATACTTTAAATTAAATAAAACTTTCAATATGCCTCTAACCTCTAAGGTTCTCAAAATAGTTTAGATAAATTTAAATAAGGGCATATAATAACTCACTCTCATTCATGTCCATCAAGTGGAGGTCCTCGTCAGCGAAAATGGAGTTAATGAAGCCATCCGTCTGGTTAATGTCCGAGGAGGTGTTCTAGAGGGACCACAAAATAGTCGTTACATATGGCTGTAGCCAGTGATATGAAAGATATGTATCACTTACCCCGTAGTACATCAGATCGTGCTCCACCTTATAGGCGGCTGCTGCGGCAGCGGCACTATCGGCCTCGTGACTGGAATTGGTCAGATGCATGCTGGAGGTGACCGCCGAACCAAGATTGTGGCCATAGTGGGGCTGGCCGGTGGCGCAGATGTCGCCCAATGCCGCATTCGGGTGGTGCAACATGGTCGCATGGTGCGGCGGCGGCGGTGGTGGTGGCTGCAAGGGTGCCGCGGCGCCACTGCCATACTGACCATGCTGGCCAGGTCCTGGGGCTCCGTTCGAGGGACTCGCCTGGTAGGAGTAGCTGGGATAGTGGTGCGGATACGGGGACATGTCCGACACCCCGCCCACCATGCTCGGAATGGGACTGAAGTAGGTGGCAAAGTCCTGAAGACGCTCCATCGAAACGCTGCGATTCAGACGCGGCATGCGGCCCTGCAAGTGGAGAGATGAGGAGAAGACATTGATTAATTCGGCGCTCGTCGCTTAGCTCTTGTTGATGTATTAACAAGGTGAGAAGGGTTCGGAATTACGAAACTTATAACTCAATAACCGATCAATCATCCGCCAGGGAATTCTCTAGAAACGCGGCCAGACAATAAACCGAATTCAAATTGCGCTACAAGTAACAATCTCCTGGCTGTCAGAGCCGCAGCAACGCAGACTCGGTTTCGGATTCGGATTCAGATTCAGAGTCTCTGTGTAAGCCAAAAAACGTGCACAATGTATCAGTCTGGCGATTTGACTGCCAGATCGATCAATGTGGAATTGAAATGAAATTCGTATCTTTCAAATTGACAAGTGCTCGGGGTTCGCAGCTCAGCCAGCGGTCTCTTGGCCAGTTTTATTTTCGATTTATTTTTGTTTGCCTAAGACTCCTCTGTAAAAAGCTGGCTGTAAGTCTCTGGCATCTTGGGCTGACTGATGGCCGGGGATCGTGAGACTACTACGACTTCATTAGGCCGCCTTTTGTTATTGTTAATTACCGTTGGGTTTATTTATTTATTCAACTAATTCCGCAGCCAGCCAGAGCGTGGGCGATTGGCAAAGATATTTTATTACAGTCCCCCCACAGCAGCACTCACACTCGAATAATATTCCTCGAACTGCGATCCTTTATCGATTCCTTTTGCGGCACCAATTTGTTCTTAATGCTAAACGCCGCCGCGTGCAATTAAGATCTTTCAGAGATCCGAGATACCTATATCTGGCTGACGTTGACGCTGATGCACTTTGACACTGACATTGCCGATACGGATCGAAAACGAAAATTCCGACAAAAGAATTCTGGACTCCGATCGAACTCCTTTGCGCGTTGACGTTGAGTTGTCGTTTGACCAGCACCAACTGACTGACTGACGGAATGACAGTAGCCAAGGCAACTCACACAGATACTCGGAGATGGATGGATGTGCATTCCCAGTTGTGTGAGTGAGGGCTGAACAAACAACCTGTATCCGAGCATCCAAGTATCTCGCCATGCGCATGTGTATCTAATGAATGCCTCAACACGCTCCTGAACGCAAACAGGTAAACCCAAACCGGCAGGTAGGAGCCATCGTCGAGCATTGGGCGTTCACTTCAGCCAGTTGCAGTCGCCCTGTGTCTTTCCGTGTATCTGTGAGTGCGCAACGCGCATGTGTAATTTGAATTGTCACTGTCTTGTCATTAACTTCTGGTGTTGGCCATTGTTTGTTACGCTTCACACGCAAACAAATCCAACCGCCAACTTAGACACGGTAGCCGATCTCTTTACACACATGTATCGATCTGGAGTGAGATCGTCTAGGGGTTTTTTTTGTGCCCAAGAATAAATTCTTTCGAACCTTTAATTCAACCTCAACCGTTACAGCGATGGAGAAATGGGAGGGAGATGCATTAGATTGCATATTTGATCGGGGAATTACTATCATTTAATAGTATTTCATTATTACCAATCCTATTAACGGTTGTCATGTAGGCACCGCTGGATTTCGATTATAATCTTAAGCGTCTTTGAAGGTCTACAAAGAATTAGAGGAAGTACATTTTTGTACCTCAATGATACTACATAAAATCATCTTAATCGTTACATAAAATGAGTCACTGTTATTCATGATCATGATACAATTTGTCTATAAAACTAATATATAATTTAAATTTAAATTTAAAACTCTATCCTCTATTATTAAATCTCGTTTATAAAACCATTTCCATTAATAAATAACTATTTTTAATTAACCACAAACTACCTTAAAGCTCATTGATCATTTTTGATCAATGGAAGTTCAATATGTTTCGAATGTGTTAACAATTATTTTAATGGAAAGCAATTTTTCAACAAAATTAATGTACAAAACACGAGCTCATCAACTTAAATAAAAGGGGATCCAAAGCAAACAGCTAAAAGTGCATTTAATATGAAAAATATATTTATAATTGAACGAGTTGAAGAGTTCCGAAAATCGTTGTTTAATCTCTAAAACATGCACATTATTTTCGATATTTGTTGAACATATTTCCACGAAATATCCAACCAATCAATGGCAATACGGGAATCACCGATATTCGCCGACGTCAAACGACTTAGGCCACTATATTCTATGGATTACTTAGTCCCTGTTGCCAACGGGGCCGGCAAATCCCCTCAAGTCCCCAGCCATCACACCTGAGCGGTAGTTTCGTGTGTTTTTTGTCATTAACTTGATTTATGTGTGTGCACAAATCGAGTCCCATGACAGCCACAGTCTGTGTTTCTGAGTTCGAGTCGCAACTTAAGCCTCCGCAGCCATCAAACTGTTTACATAAATTGAATTAAAATCGTACGGCAAAAAACTACAGCCAAGAAAAACAACGAAGCGCGGCAAAGCAAAACAGAGATGCTGTAAAATAATTAATAAAGTTTTTTTTCTCTCGCACTGCGCTGATTTTTCAACGTTAAGCTTTTTGCAAATATTTAAAATTCACATAATTAAAGCCGTGCAGGGCGATTAGGGGATGAGGGGGGCAGGGGCAAGGGACGGGGACATTAAGAGATACATTTTTTTTGTAATTCGCGCGCGCTAAATGGGGATTTAATTGCAGGGGCTACCGCCGAATGGCTCAAAAGATGCAATCAAGCTGGGAGGGGAAATTGGAGGGCAGGCACCGCTGCAAAGTGCCACCGAATTCAATAAACACTTCGGCCCCATGCGGAAAAGTCAAGTGGCGCATTGCTAGCGACACAAAAAAACAAAAGCCCCGAGCAAAAAATCAACAACAAAGTGTCCGTAATGAACGCAGGCGCCTCCCCTCCACCGCATCTCCGCTCTTTACACTCTTCTCCTCAAGAGCTTGGCTTAGTGATTGCAATTAGCAGGAGATACACACAAAAAAATGTATTTCAACTGGGGAAATGGTCATCTAGAAAATAACACTTTTAATGCATTTCAAAATATCATTCATTTCAATTCACAATTTTAAAATCAAACCAATTCTATCATTGATGATTGCAACATAAGTAGTTCAATTATTCATTCAAACTATATAATTGTAATTTATGTATTTATTTCTTTCAGTGAGAAATCACTAGGGAGACATCTGAGGACAGGTAGCCATTTCACAGAAACGCATCAACAGTGAAAGCAAGTAAGTGGCAAATTAAATGTGATCAGGAAGTTGCATAATGATTATTCGCACTAGGATCAAGGGAAGAAGTGCTGAAAAAACAAAGCTTAAAGTCGCCTAATGACACATTCCGCTTAACGGTTAGTTGAACGGTATGGAAATCCCCCCAGAGAGTCGGCAAAGGATTTAGCCGACAAGAGTTCTAGGGAAACCTGTGAATAACCGATCATCTGGCTCATTAAATGGCTTTAGCAAGTGCCGAGCCGGCAACCCGCTGGCATTCACAAAAACTGAAAAACAGGACGGACCACATCAAACACGCCGGACTAAGCCTAATCCACCAACTCGAGCTGACCGCTATGGTTTTTCTTTTAGGTGCGGAATACGGCTTATGAGTTTGCTACCGGCGAAAAGGCTTTACGGTAATTGCCGCTGACTTCATGACTGCTTAGCCTTTATTGTGCTGTCTCTTTTGTCAATTGTCTGTCTCTTTTTAAGATCAGGCAGGTCAAAGGTTGAGGTTCACTCTGCGCTTCATTCAGGAAGCACTTGTTCACTCAGACCTGTGGTGGATTAGTTTTATTGGCCACGAAGAATGGAGCACAATTTGTGCGAACAAGACGGGATTATTGTGACAAAAAACAACAACATAGTATTTAGGATATAATAAAATATATCCTGAAAGTAATGTAAACATGGCTTTTAATACAAAACTGTTGCGCTCTAAGATTTTGTTACTTCAATCTGTTATTTTAATATACATATTTAAATCTGACTCAATTGTAAAGAATCAGGCGTACCAAAAAGAGAAAAAAAAGAACTTGTATCAGAAATAACGAAAACAACTGCTAAATAAACACACAAAAAAACGAGAGAGAAACGGGTTAAGAAAAATCTTTAGAAAACTTCAGAAAACTGAAGAGCAGCTCAGTCAAGTTAAAAAACCAAAATGGGAGACTGCGAGTTGTTGCACACAAAAACCGTCTAGATCTGTATGTGTATATTATTTTAACATTGCTCGCATTCGCCTCACAATCAAATTTTGCTGTTGTTGCTGTTCCCATACATTTTTGATGAGCAGTTACAACAAAAGCCAAAAAAGAGCGTGAAGAACGAAGAGTGCAGGGAAGAGAGGCCCAGAAGATTTGGGGCTTGATTGACGAACTTGTGGCTGGAAACGGAATAAAAGCGGATGACTTTTGGGGTGGGAGGGACAATGGGGGCAAGGTGGGGAGCATGTACAACCAGATTTGAAGCTTTGTACAAACAGCAAACACCACACCAATAACTGCGACTTTTGAAGAGAGCAGTCCCAAGATCAAGTGCTTGGGAACACACCAGGGAGGTGGGGGGTGGAGATCCGGGGAGAAGGCCAGGCCACGTGAATAACCAGAAGAAATGGAAGGCAGAACACGAAGAAGGCAAAACCCGAACAGTGAAAAGAGCCACTCCAAAATGAGAAGAAGCAGCAAAAGAATAACGAAAGCGATGTGCAAATGATCCTTGAATGATTACATATGTATATACCGCAATCGACTGTGCACAATCGAGGTAAAAAATGTGAGCCTTAAAAACTGAACAACAACTTCTTTCTTTTAAATCACTTACATGTAATCTAGACACTTTAAATTTGCCTTAATCTTTTAAATAAATCTGAATCTGAATGATATCTAAATGGTTCACAAAAATATAATGCTGCTTTTCCGAAAATTAAAACTTTAAAATATTCTTTACGTTCTTGCTTTAAAACACCCTATTATGTTGACCGCAGCTGTATCTACACTCACGCTCCGGTAAGGTATGTACATGTGTACCCATGTAAGTATGTGGAGCGCTCGACGGATGGCATCACTTGAACCGAGCATCCGCATCAAATTATAAATAAATATACCTTTTTTGTCTGTGGGGAGGATTACGATCGATGCACACATACCTGGTGATGGCCATGATGGAATCCGCCGGCTGCTGGCTGTCGCTGAAAGGCGCTGCCCGTGCCGCTGCCCACGCCCACGCCCACGCCGACTCCACCACCATAGTTGGCCTGCTGTACCGCTCGCTGGTGGGCGGCGGCCGCGGCGGCAGCGTGGTGGGCATGGGCGTGGTGCATTGTCGCATGGTGGTGGCTATGGGGGTGCGCATGGGGATGACCGTGGTGCGGATGGGGGTGGTGGTAGGGCGGAGCCGTGGATTGCAACATTTCGTCTAACTCCTTCTTGGCGTCCTCATCTAAGTCAAACAGGGGCGAGCCCACAGAGTTTTGCAGGTCCTCGAAGTCGCTAACCGAGAAGCTATTATCGTCACTTTTCTCCGGATCGTTTTCCTTCTCTTCCGCTCCGATCCTACGTTGCTTGTTGGGAATTCCTTCGCCACTGAGGAAATCCTCACCGGTCTCCGAAACAATCCGCAGAGCTTGGTTCTCGTTCAAAGCAGCAGCTGCCTGCGAAGTGGAGGGCACCGGATCGTCGGATAACTAAGGGATTGCGACAACTGTAAGATATTTTCTAAAGACTAAATGGGGGATTGGACTTACCTCGTCTTCAAGCGGGAATTCTGAGAGCTGGAGTACGTCGTTTAACAGCTCATCCAGGGGCAAGCGAATGTATTCACCTGAGCGGGAGGATTAATAAATAACGTATTAAGAAAGGCATTCTGATTATAAGTGTGTGTTTTATTCGATATAAGTTCTGGTTTACATTTTTCTATTTGAGTTAAGATTCATCTGATTAAGCCCAGACCAATTTAAGTAAACTAATTAACGACTTAATTGTCCCTTTATAAGGAAAATTTATATTCTATATTGTTTTAAAAACCCTAAGGAAGCTATCTATAAACATTTCTCTGAGCCCATTATTCGTTACCAAGAATTATTTCACTTCAGTATAATCGTTATTTACACAAAAGTTAGATATTTTGATCCCCCAGAATATTTATAACAAACCAATCGCATTCCCCTTGGAAATGACTTTCCCCAGAGTCTAAATCTTTGTGACCCTATCAAAGCATTGAAAATATATAAAAATATTTTGATCATTTGAATAGGATTGCTGGCTTTCTCTTTATAGTCCCCCCACTCTTCTTCAAAACTCCCCAGAGTGTGATCAATTTTCTGCTACAAAAACAGTTTGAAGGCCAAAAATCTCCCGGGGGGACAGGAATGAAGGTAAACAAGGATCGTCCCAAACAGTAGCACTTTCCTGTGGGAGAGTGAGTTCGTAAGATCAGCGGAGAGATCACAGAATGGACAGTAACTAGAGTCAGTCAGGCTGGTTATCGTCATTAATCATAATCATAAAAACGTGATCTCCGAAAGATCTCCTTCACTCAAGCCGTCTGACGGAAGCAGCTGAAAATATTGCAATAAATGAACGATTTTTGAAGCTCCCTGCGGTCTCCTCATCCCCATTCCATCTTAATTGATGATCAGTTGTGACAGCTCCCAGATATCCAAACTAAACACAAACTAAACTCGAGGCACAACAAATGGAAGCTTCCTTTAAGTGTATCGCTTACAATTGACTTGCAGTCAATTGATTCCTAGTCAAATATTTGCAATAGAAATTCTCGGGAAAATCCAAGTCAAGAACTGAGTGGGGCGATTCAAGACATTATCAGAAAATTACTACTTAACATCGACTCGAGTTCCACGAAGAGGAAAACCCCGACCCAAACGTGGGCAAACATCTAGATAAGGCCCAAACGAAAACCCGAAAAAATAAAGACTGAAAAGGGGGCGCAACTTGGTCGAAAGAGCCGGAGAGTGAGAGAGAGTCGGACTCAAGTGGTGTGACGACGACGACCTTTGCCGGGGCACTTGAGTCGGGTCAAAAAATTAGAATAAACACCGCAGATGGAACAGTTTGGCTCTCTGGGCCTGGCCAACACAATTTCACCAAATGCTTTGTTATTCTTACGATTGGTTACAAAACACAATCCCCCTTCTGCTTTTTCAATTTCCATCGCAACCATTTTGGGCCTGTTCTTTTCTGTTCTTCTGTTCTGGCCATGTTTTTTTTTCGGCATGCTGGCGTATAGCCTGTTATTTTAGGGTTCTCCCTTCTTTGCTTAATTTTTTTTTGGTAACAGTTCGTGGTCTGTTAAATTTGGTATGCGATTGTGTGGGTTTGGAATTGTTTACTTATCGTTTTTGGTCTTTGGGCTGGGTGTTTGTCTCTCATTCCGTGGGTTTTCAGCTCGCATTGTGACCGAAACGACAACGAAAATATTATTCGATTTGGGTTCGTGTGCTGGGCTTTGTTTTGTCGTCCGGCTGGTCAGGAGCTGGTCAGGAACTGACAACTGTCACCAGCAATTAGGCGACAAGGCTCAAAAGAGGCGTTGATGGGGCCAACAATTGTTTGACCGCATTAAAGGTAGGGGTATTCAATTTTTGGTTACCTTTCAGGAAGTTTACTCGGACGGAAGGAAGGAAAACTGTGGGAGAGTCTAGTAATGGAGCCGCTAATGGGGTTGATTAAGCACTAAACACCGACGGCTACTTGATATTTTCACAGGGGTAACAACGGGTGGAATTTGGGGTGGTATTAAGCACAGTCAATATTTATGTTTGTTTGCTTTGGTTATAAGCCTAATCGAAGGAATGAATAAAACTTGACTGGTTTCAAGATTTTTGTTTATAGAAGAGATTGATATAACAATGGTTAAAAGAATTGATTCTGATCTGATCGGGCTATAAAGTACAGTAGGTGCATTTTTTCTTTAAAAACATTTATCAATTTTGTCCTTTTTATAAGCAGTGTTTAACGAAATATATAATGATATAATTTGTTTAGAATTTAAAGTCGAGTTGTTTATTTCAAAACAGATTCAATTTAAGCCGTTCTTAAAAAAGACCCCACTTTGGGCGCCAAGTTCTATCAAAACGAAATCCCCACTAAAGCCCAAAAGTCGGTCACATCTTCGAACTAAACAATACAAAGTTACGAACCTTTTTTAGTTCAAGGGATGCTGCAATGATGACGCAGTTGATTTCTGTGAAATATTAGTGTTTATAATCCAAGAAACACAAAACGCCTGAAGAGCCAAAGTCAAATGTGTCTTGGCTGTTTTTATTTTTTTTCGTCGATTGTCGTAGATCCCGTAGATGTCTTTTGTGAACAGATTGAACACAAATTGTTGCAATAAAGCGCTGATTGTTGTTGATATTTTGCCAAACACTTTGACAATTATGTAACGTTTTGACAGCCAAAATGTTGCAGAATCAACAATGGCGTGCCGACTAACAGCCAAAGCAAAAGCAATCCAATCGCAACTCCGATATTGCCGTTTCCGTTGCAGACAGACTTTTATTGTCTTGTCTTTATATTGTATTTTTTTTATTGCTTTGTACAATTCGATTGTATGTGTGGAAAATGGGTTTAAGTTATTTTGCAATGCCTTTGGTTATTGTAGGGGGCTTTTTTTAGAATCGCACAATGGCCACCAGAGTATGGAGCTTGGTATGTATTTTTGATTTGGTAACTTTCACTTTTTGTTATTTTTTTTTTTGCACTAATGCAGACGCGTAATAGTTTAAATTTTGGTTAATGCTTGACACAGTTTGATGATTTTTCATTAGTCGTAGTGAATTTTCCAAATCATCTATAATTGGCATAAAAAGCGCCGAAACACTTGACTTGGCTAAGAACGACCGATTTGAACTGCCGATTTGGAATGTCACGTCACCTTTGCCAGGCTCTCAAAGTTATGAACGAATTTTTGGCCAAAGCAGAGTCCTTTTTTCTTGTCCACGCCCACGAACTCGGTAGCGTTTGATTTTCCCTAGATTTACCCTTATTCGATATTTTCTGCGCGCGCGTCAAGCGTCCAACGTTTCTCGAGCGTTTATAAAAGTTCAAATATGATTCTAAAACGCTGCCCAAGCCTCTGCCGCGGTCGCTGCTCCGCCATTCGCTGTCGACGTCGCCGCCGACAGAGGCGCAAGAGAAATGGCGCTCTCAAGACGGCTTTGCAATGCGAGTGCGAGTGAGACAACCATATCAACTTCCTCCCCGTTTTGAGCTGCCTTTGTTCATGCGCAACAGAGACTTATGTGTGTATGTGTGAGCGCGGGGCGGAGCTAAGAGTTCAGCTTGAGTTGTGTGTGTATACATTTCGTTGTTGTACTTTTGCTTTTGGCCGCTTAAACATGGACGCTTTGTTCAAGTCTTAACGTCTTCCACAAAAAAGCCAAAACTGGTTCTCTTGTTCTTATTCCCAGCATGTGCATGTTCCTCAGAAAGAGTGTGCCTGTGCGTGTGTGTGTGTGAGCCATCAAGAGGAAGAAAAAACAATCTAATCAAGTAATTTAAACAGTCAACAGCAATAAAAACTGGTTGAATTTTGCATGTCTAAGATTCTTGAGGTTCAAAAAGTCTTTAAGAGCCGAAAAAAATGTTAATCGCTGGAATTTCTCCAAAAAACGAAAGAAGAAAAAAGATATCTTGACAAATGTTTAATTTAAATATTCTACATTAAATAAACAACAATAAGTAAGTCACAATAAAATGTCAAATTTAATAAACGATTTCAGAAACTAAAACAAAAACGAAACAAATTTAAACATTGCACAAATGTAAATAACAATTTAAATGTAACCCTCTCAAAATCCTCATGACTGGCTGTTAAAGTAGAGCTCTTGAAACTCTCCCAATCGCATAGCTATTAGATTTCCCTTGTCCCGAAACTTCCTCAACTTCAGCTGCATTTCCTCCATCGATTTTATTTGTTCCGTCAGCTCGAAAGTCCTTGAGTTTAGGTCATTCCTATTCTCCACAACTTCAGTTACCCACAAGTGTTGGATATTTGTCAGCTGATGTTGCATCTGCAGTCCAAAACCGCTGGCAGTTTGCTGCACAGCCCCCCGCATTTTGTCCTGCAAATGTCTGGAGTACTGGCTCTTAAAGCTTCGCTCTTGAGCCGCTGGCGTCCAACTGAGCAGCTCGTACGTGTACACGGATCCCACGATGCCTCCAAGGATCAAGATCGTTAGCCAGCCCACCGAACGAACTGCCAGGCCACTCAGCAACAGAGTTCCAAAGCAACCATCGGATTTCACCAAAGATGCAATCATCTGCAGATGACTTTGGTACATTAAAGGTACCGCAGGCGGGGTTTCCTTGTGACCATTACGTAACTTTCGGTCTTGTAATGGATTGAAGGGCAGTGGTAGCTTCTCCCGAAAACTGTGCCAAAGGGAAGCAATGCCCCAGGAAAACCGAAACCTTAGATCTGGTTGAAAATCACCCATTAACGATTGACAATTCAAGCGGTAAATGAGCTGCCAGTTGAGCGTCTCCTCGGTGGGTTCACCAAGAAGATCAACCTCCAATTGGCTTAGTTTTTCTTGAATTGGTATAGATATACGTTCCATTACTTGATCTGTGAGTAGGACATCCAAATGGGCACTCAACGAGCGTTGGTAATGACCAATTTGCCTTGGTAACTGTGGATGAAATGGTTGCGAGAAGGATTGCACAGCTGACGGTATTATCCTGGTGATCTGCTCCCTTAAAACCCGCCGACCCACATCTAGTGCCAGCTCATCCAGTTCCTCGGAAACTATTTGAAACTCTTGACTTTCCTCAATATTTTCTCTCTGTCGATCTTCTATTTCCACATTTAAGTCCTGTCGCCTCTCCACGTTTTCCTTAATTAGTTGGTTGACTTTGGCTATGAGAGGAGTTATTAATGTGGCTTCTAACTCGGTTAAGAGTTCCTTTGCACTTAGTAAGTGATGACCAAACTTGGTCTTTAAAGCAGACTCTGCTAGACAGGCTGAGAAATCATTTTCGAATCGCTGAAACTCCAGATAGCGCTCTTGTGTTTGTGGTGTTGGATTTGTATTGCAACCGTTTCGCAATTGTAAAGCCTCTAGGGCTGAGACATGGTAAATCCTTTGCCTGGCTTGCTCCTCATCGGAATAGACACCCAAATCGTCCATGAGCAGTTTCATGCAGCGTTCCATGTGCTGATCCTTAACCTGCTGTTCCATTTCAGGTTCCTGGCTGCTGGCCACATCCCAGCGATTATTTAGTATGAAAAGATTAGGACGCGAGAGTTTGGAGGCCACCTCCTTGAAGAATTGCCGTTCCACGCCGGAAATTGTAGACTCGGCGTTGAGAACCAGGATGAAAACATCCGCATCCATGCAATAGCTATCCAGGCAATCATCCAATTGAGCTGTGACATCCACTCCAGGCGTGTCCATCAGCACCACATCGTAATCCAAAAGCGAGCAGCGATTCTTGGGCATGTTAACGTGCAATAGAGTCCTGGGCTTCAGAGCTCTTGGCGAATGTGCACTGGCCAGCTCATTTAAGGCACTCAACTCCAGGTGCTCCTCCTCCTGCTCGATCTTTACGTGTTCAGGTTCATCTGTACTATTGGCCTGCACCTGACAGAAACAACTGGTCGTGTGACCCATGGCACTAGGCATGATTTTCTCATGCAGCAAGGCATTGATCACAGCACTCTTTCCGTTTGAAGTGCGTCCAAAAAATGCCACCTTCATGCGATTTCTGGACAACACATTTTGAATGGCTTCCACTTTGCTCGCAAAGTTACAGAGCTTCTTTAACATTTGCAGATCCTCCAAAAGAATACTCTCTTCTAGGATGTTTACAAAAGATGAAAGAAAATGACTCATGTCTTGGTAAATATCCTGAAGCTCGGTTTTGGCATCCACAAATTCACTCAATCGTGAAGAAGACGATGAGCGGGATATCAATGAGGATAGTGATGATTGAGAGGAGGTACTTTCTCCCGAATCCGATTCACACATATTTCTTAGATGGATGTACAAACAGGTTTTATAAAATATAAGCAAAAATCGTAGACGAGGTTTGTTGACTTGATTCGAGGGGTTATGAAAATAATTATGATATACTGTTTAGAGGGAAGAAACTAAGGTCACTACTTCATCATTTTGTTTGAAATGATGTTTAAACTACATTAAGAATTTAAATTACATTGTTTTGGCACTTATATACAAATGGCATTGAATTGCTGAATTATATGGCTGCAATTTACAAACTGACCTAAATCGAACTCCCATCTAAATACACAACCCTCCTGTACCCTCACTCATTTCCACCTCAAAGCCCACTAAAAATACGAACTATTTACCCAAAAAATTAACACAATTACCGCAATCATGAAATCACCCAAAAGAGAGTCGGAAAAAGAGCAGGCAATATGCACATTAATGGGCCACTGAACTAATAGACCGGGCTAACACCGCCGAGCCCAAAAACGTTTTTGGTGAACTTCAAAAAGTACCAAAAATACAGCAAATAGAGAAAAAAATCAAATTGGTTGGTTGAGGTTCGGTTCGCTCTGAAAAATTAGCAGCATCATCAACAAGATGAGGAGGGGGCTTTTCGATTGGATGCTTGTATAATTTTTTTTTCATCGCTGCTAGAAAACAGTAGGAAAGAGCACAGAAATATTGAACAAGCAAAACTCGCCCGGTTAATCATTTTTTCTCTTCAATGTTTTTTCTTCAAGCGTTTTCTTGAGTGCTTTATTACAACTTAATTAGTTTAAATTGTTGCCGACGCAAAAAAGAAATAATGATCAAGAAGAAGCCGATGCTGATTGAGAAAATAGTAGAAGGTTGGAGAAGCGGTATTAAAGGCGCGGAGTCGTATCCGGTGAAAGACAATCAGAAGCTTTTTCATTAAAAATATGTATGGTAATTGACTACATTCAAATTATTATTTGAATTTCTTTAAGGGGCAAAAATGCTAGGGCTTTTAAAATGTATGTTCCAATGTTCATTCTAATAATGGTAACCAACCAGTTTTTAATATTACCATGAGGAAATGTTCTTGTTCCACCAATTTATCTAAATGACCGTCCTACTTTGAAGGATAACCCTCCCAGCCTCGAAAGAAGAGCAAAAGTTGTAACAGAAAACCAGTGAGCAACAATTATGACAGGACAGATCCGCGGGTTCGGATAGTGTCAACAATGAAATTGCTAAAAGAAGCCCAGTCAGATTTTAGGTAAAGGAGGGGGCACACTATTGTTAACAGGCATGTGTTATATGCCGACTGCCAGTCAACATTATCAGTACTTCATGCTATTTTTTGTTGTTAATGAGTTGCCACAAAATTCGAAGAAGCTGAATGAACATTATGAATGAGTTCGCTGGCTGCTCATTTGAATAGCCTCATTTGAATACCACAACATTGGAAAATAAATTGGAGTAGAAAAACAAGCGTTGAAATTGAGAAACTTTCATAATCCTTAAAGCCACATGAGCACTCAATGAGTCAAGTACTTTGACCACTCGCCGGCTAATTAAACAGCGAATTTCTGTTGATATTATGCAATTCCTAGGCCGAGTAGATTTGGCAATACTTAGGATTAGAGAGGCAAAGGGGGAGGTTGCGCAAGACGAAAACACTTGAAAGTGATACGATTATGCAGCATAAAATCGTTGACCAGGCCAGACTAGACCAGACCAGACCGAAAATAAAGCCGGTCAGGACTGCAGCCCCTCGCACCTATGCCCCTTCACCTCCCTCTTTCCTGTCTGTTTATTATTTTGTCAGCATGTAAATTTTCTTTTTTTTTTTTGTAAATTTGTAGCGTAATGCTGACCACGTAGAATTTGAACAATTTCTACGGTCCGCTCCGTCTCCGCTTGCCCCTCTTCACCAGCACTCCCTCGCTTTTCCAGACAACAGCAGGGCGCAGAGTGGAAAAGGCGGGTCAAGGAAGGCCACCAGACAGATAGAAAGGGAATGAGATGAGGTGAACGGAGATCCTCAATAGGTGCATCGCCGCCACCGAATTGAGAGACAAGCATCAGCACCACCAGCTCCGCACCACTGCACCAGATGTTTTGTAATAACCACCATCATATCGTTTTTTCAGTGATGTCTACCAAGGATAACCTATCGATGGGCAGGAAATTAAACTGCTCTTTTCATTTATTTGTGTAAGGAAAAACAAGAAAAGAATAAAACTAATTTCAATTAAAAGATGGAAAAGTGGAATTTAAATTACAAAGTAAATTTCAACAAATGTATTAATGGGAGAAAAGATCGAACAGTAGAAAATAAAATGCAATAAATAATTTTAAATAATATTTTAGTGCGAGAAATGTTAATTGACACAGCTTTAATTTGATTTATTAGCGCATCAGTTCTTTGGCCTATATAAACAATTCTTGAAACGTCGCTTTACACCCTTTTTAAAAAAACAAAAACTCTTTAAAGAATTATTTTTTTCTGTTCCCACAAAAATCTACTTTATATAAAAACCACCAGTGGTCAATAAACTTGCGTAGCTTGGCAGCACAAGAGCCGCCTAACTGATTGCATAATGGAATTTAAGCCACCGAAAAAGAAACCAAAACCGAAATATCTATAACATAATTGAGAATAAGAGCATTTTTTTTTGTGATACCACGCAAAACTTCTGGCCAAGTCATGCTCCAAAAGTTGTCAACGATCTGAGAAGCTATAAAAAAAATAAACAACCAAAAAGGGAGAAAAAAGAACAAACCAAATCAAATTGAAAGGCAACGAATGTAATCAGATTTGTGATTCATTGTAAGATATATAATGTACTGATAGGTATATAGAAAATCAGAACTGTAGTTGGAAACAAACGAGGTTGATTGGAGGACAGGCGACAAAAAGCGAGACGAAACAGTGAACGAGGGCTACTTGCAACTTAATTACCACGATTTCGGATCCTAGAAAGGCAATGAGGAACACATGTCCCCATGACAAGGCAACCTTGACAGGACAATGCCCGGAAAACTGTCTCCGAATGGTTACGACTTCATTTCAGATGGTCAAAATTAATGAAGAAAAACTTGTGTAAAACAGAGAACAACGCACTAAACTCACCTGAACGTGCGGAAGATGAAATTTATGAATTTTTCCAAAAATTCTCTTCAATAGTATCAGCTATGAAATACCATTTACTGAAACAGCAACCGAAAAATGACTTTCAGTTTAGTCGTTTTATTTCGGAGGCCCGAACAATAGAAGATAATGCCGCCAAAGGCTGCGGACTTGGGAGATTCGTTGGGTTCGATCCGTGGGGAATTTGGATACGCACAGATCCGAGATCGGGGCCCAGACGACGCAGACAAAGGCGAGTGCGTGTGAATGAGATATGAATCTATCTATCGGAGTTGGGCGCGCATCAATGGATTTTTAATAAATGGCCAAACGAAGCAATCATTATGAGCAGCATAAATGCTCGTGAATAGGAAATATATCCAACATGGTGGCTGCTGTGCTACTGCCCCTTCCTTCAATATCCAATTTTATCCCTTATTCCCTGGCTCACAAAATGGTGGCCAGCGATTTGCGACTTTCTGTTCTCAAGGGGAAGGATGAAACCCCTGGCAGAAGCTACTCGTCCTCCTCCTTCGATTCCCAGCTCAATAGAGGGATCAGGCAGAAAGTGGCCAGGAGGGTAAACACAGGGGCTCATCAAGAAGGGGATAGCAATATCCCAAAATCTAAGCTAAAACTAATCAATTTAATGATTAAATAATATGTAATCGATATGATAAACACAAGCAACATACATGTAAAACATAACACGTGATAATATCGAGAGATTTGTCCAGATTTAAAGATAATTAGTCTTTACTAACCTGATTTTAAATCGTATATGTATACTAAGATTACCCTAAGTATACAAATTAATAAATTTTATATTGATTTCTCTTTCAATGACCAGCAATTACTTTGAAAAAACTTTTCACTTTAAACAAGTTGGCATCCTTAAGAAGTATCCTAAAGAAAAACCTTATCGATACCAAGTACAAAATTTGTGATTAGTCATTCTGGTGTGACCATCGTAAAAATGTCAAATGTTAAGTTTGGCATTGTGGTATTTCTTTTAAAGTATGGGCTTTTCTTAAGCTAAGCCTTTTAATTATTAAGAGGGCTTATTTTAGCTTACTTATCAAATTTTAAAATTTATATGATTTTAAAGCTGATTCCTCGGATTATTTATAAAATGCTCATTTTACTCAGTTAGATAAGTTATTCCATTAAGATACAAGAAAAACAGTTTAAATTTTTTAACTTTAAAATTTAAACTTGTTAAATACACATCAAACTATTCATTCATTCTTACTAAATTATAATTTCGAAACCATTCTATAACACAAACCCTCTACCAACTCCGTCCCTGTTTGTTGTTTCGCAAAAAAGGGTCTTTGATCGGCCTATGTACAGCTTATAGGCCAAAGTTGAGGCCTTGCACGTACGTACCACCCCCTGAATACATGATTCCGCACCATATGCTGTACATAGCACTTCTTTCTCTATATATTATTTATATATTTCTGTGTGTTCGTGTGTACTACTCTTGCTATTTTGGCGAATCATGTTTCGTTCATTTTTCAAAAGAAAAATGTTGCATGCAAGGCGACGCGACGCGCGGTGGCTGCTACTTTTACTGCCACTGCCACTGCTTCGGATTTGGAATCGGTTTCGTTTCTGCCCCCCAGACGTGGTCGTGGTCCCGTTCCGTCCAGAAAAGGCGGCACGACCCAGTCTCACAGGCCCAGACGAGTTTGGCCCCCTCAAACCCATGACTTCTCCTCCCCCACGGTTAATAATAAAAGTTCGTGTGCGTGTCAAAGTTTGTTTGAAAGGCAGCCGCTTTTGGCCAGGAAAAGGGCAAAGGGGGGCGCGCTCCCTGGCAGATTAGCAGCAGCCATCGGATCCGGCCTTTGTGGTGGGTGGTGTGGGCTGCTGCCACACAAACCAAGCGAAAAAAAAGCTCATTTTTCTTTTAATTTTCGTGCCTGTCAACTCAAAATGCCTACATTCATTTATAAACGTCTCGAAAATACACGCACACCAATGCCCACAATATATTTTAGTATGCCACCCAAACTCCTAAGACTCAACCCCCACTAAATCCAGAATAATCCATTTTCGTTTATATTAGAGCAGCCGCCATCTTTTGGCAGGCCATTTTCTTTCGACTTATTTCGTTATTTCTTTTTGTTATCAGCAAATTTTCTTTTTTGGGAAAAAAAGGGGACAGGAGTTGATAAATGTTAATATTATATTAATGTAAACGGGGGTTCCTTGGGTTTATTAAATATCGAACTTAATACAAAAACCTAGAAATATTCGGTTCTATTTTAAGATTGTAAAAAAATAAAAAAGTAATTTATTCTAAGATATGTTAAGACCTTTATAATAGAAAGATATATCATTATAAACTCCCTTTATCTTTCAAAAGTTCGGAAGTGCAAATAAACGACATTTAAAACATATAAGGCCAAGGGATTTAATTAATTTGTACTTTTATCTAGCCAAGAAACGTGACATTTAATATGTATATATATAAACTTATTTTCTACTAAGAAATCTCCTACTTCTGTAGAGCTTATCTCAGGTTATTTTTGAAAGTAAAATTATATTATCCTAGATAAGATATAGTCAGACCAAAGAGCTCTTACCACATGTAACCAGAAAAAGATCGTATATATACTTGTTAGCTAAAGCTAAAACTCACCAGTTTCGTTATCAATGGTAAAGGGTATTCCGTTCCATTCATTGGTAATGGCTTCCAGGGGATTCTCAATGTCCTTTTCCTGTTATGAAAGGGAAAATACATTATTCAAATAGCTGTACCAAAAATGAGACGCCCACATTTGATAGTTATAAAGATAGATAAACATCAGGAATTCGACTTCACCTTTATCTCTATGCAAATATTGTGAAATTCCGTATGTAATTCGTGGACGAAAGGTGGCTTTACTTTACCTTATCCTGATTTAGCTCCTCCAAAGCCTTCAATTTCTCAATATCGTCGGCGGAGGCGTTGCTTGCCTCGTTGGCGGCGCTCACATCGGTGTCCTTGGAGGCGCTGGTGTCCGCCATCGAGGGATCCGACGACTTGGCCTCCTCCTCGAGCTTCGACTTGGCGTTTGTAGCTCCACTATTGCCACTGGCATAGGAGGCATTGATAATGGCCTCCTGGTCCAAACTAAAGCCCAAATCCACATCCTGCTTGTACAGCACCTCGGCGATCTCACTCTCCTGCAAGCGGAAAATTCCAGTCAATATCGTAACACGCACACACGTATATCTCGATAGATAATATAGTCTTTTCAATTGCCAGCACAAATATCTAACCAGTATGTCCCTATGAATGAACACTTTCATATTCACTGTTACTCTTAAATAAGGAATCGGGTATCCTTTTTAGTTCATAAACAGATCTACACTAAGGGGTTTATCTTGGTGTCACTTTCAGTTCTATCTGGTTTTTGATTTTGTTTATATTATTCACGATCTCAATTGCTCGCGACGTCATCCGCATTTGCTAGTTCCCAAAGAGACACTGAAGGCTCCAAGAGGCCCGGACGAGTCATAGTCCATATGGGGCACCTCATCCGCTCTTCTTTGCTCTTTCTCACTTCCCTTTGCTTTGCTTTACTTAATATGATAATGTCGATTTACATTTCAACTGTGCTGATAAAGTCGTTTGGACTATAGATAAAACTACGTCGGAGCGATATGGGTTGCAAAGAATGGTGGGTACTCTATGATGTTATTGCCATGCTTTTTATGATAATTGTATAAAATTTGGGTTTTCCTCTGCTTATAAATGTATATTGTAAATACTCTCTTTGGTCTGTTTATGTCTATTCGTAAAAGTTATTAAACTTACTTTTGAATGACACTGGTATCAATTTTAATGTTTCTTTTTAAAAGTAAAAGTAAAGTTTAATATTCGTATAATTTGTTAATAATGTTTTGTTTATTCTTAACAGTCTAAACGTATATCTTATTCTTAATTTAAATACTTTCTTTGCTTTAGTTAATGGCAGCATCTTAATTAATTTTATTAATTGTTTAATAAATCTAATATTTGCAAAGTTAAAGATAGAGACAGCAACTCCGACTTTTCTCCAAGATCTCTAAAGATATTTTTACCGTAGACATTCAAAAGACATTTGGACTCTTAAAAGATTATATCATTACCTCCTGCCAAGTCTCAACTAGTATTGTTGTAAAGTTGAGTATTAAACAGCATACTATAGGTAGTCATATAAGTAAGTGCAGATATACTAGATTCTCTTATTTCACAATTCTTATCAGACTGGCACCACCATCTCCTAACCCACCGAGCGCTCCCTTAACCCGTGGAAACCTCTCGAAGAGTGCTCGCTCTTTGGCCGGCGGTGATCGATAATGGCGAATCTTATCAATGGGACACCGCAGAGAGCCGGACTCCGTAATATTGTATTTATAACGGCGATTCCGGTGGGGGATACGGGTGGTAGGGGTGGGGGCCGGAGCACTCTCTTACGGCGTGCCTTTTGGGGCGCGGGACTTGTTTACGCCGTAGCGAACGACCGGATCTCTTATCGCATGCCGCCACCTGCCGCACACTGTAAACAATATTCCGGGGCTGTAAATTTTACCCGTAAGAGCGCGCATACACTTGCCAAAAACTTTGAAAGAGAATTGGAAAACGGAAATCGAAATCGCATTGCAGATCGTTTGGGGGCTTGCTTATGGAGATGTTTGGCAGCATTCTGCCAATTCATGCAGTGGAAGAGAGTGACTAAGAAGGGGAATTCGAGCTCAAATTATAGCGTTAATGATGCATTATTAACGCTGCTGGCCGAAACCACTTTAATCCTTTTCTTTTTTGACCAAGTCAAGTCGGGTTTCGCCAGGGATCGGGGCGTTGTCGCCCACTCTTAAGCCCGGGTAAAACCGTTTGGTTTTCAAAACAGGTAGAACTCAGAGTTCTGTATTGTGAAGCATTCAATTCGACTGTGGGATAATCACAGGATAATGGCCGACATTAGCAGCACAATTGCTATTCTGCCAAAGGACTTTCTGATGTTTTAATTAAAATGTTTCCCCCTCCTATTTTTTGGGTTTTAAGGTTTTTGTTTCGTGTGACATTTTTACCGAAGCGCACATTTTCTTTCCCCATTTTCTTTTTTAGCGGCCCTTCGCAAGGCTTTCTTGGACTTTTCCACAGTGGCAACAAAAAGTAATCAATCATTGTGGCCACGCCTATCTCCTGGATTAGTCAGCAGAATATGGCGGCGGCATCATTGGTCTCTGCTGCCGTCTCCCTTGCTCTCCTGACCCCTGAGAACCGTCGGAGAAATTAAGGGCCACTGTGCTGAGCCCAATCAATTGCTGCCGCGCCACCGCTGACAGCGACGCCGACTGAGCAGCTGGCGCAGCTCAGGCAGTGCCAATTCCCCAGGGAACATGTGCTCGTAAATACAGTAAAAGATCAAGATCTTGAATAATTGAATAGAAAATTTAAGATTCTCAAAACAACTTTTAAATTACAAAAAACATTTTTCAATTAGTTTTAAGGATAGACAACAAACAAAAATTATGAGCTTCTGCAAACAAGGATATCTAAAAGACGCAGTTTATTAACTTTGAATATAATAATAATTAGTAAGAATAGTACAAAAACTATTTATCACCCATTAATAGACAATTGTGTCAAAACAAAATCGAGTTATGAAATTTGTTTAGTTATAAACAATTTGGTTCACCCTATAGAAGTTCCACTGTATTTGATTGTGTGCTGCTGTGCGTTGCGCATGTTCGGTAAAAATGAGCAATTAAATTGAGCGAAGGAAAGAAGAAGGTCTCGGATCCCAACACAAACCCAAAAACCGAATCCTCCCCTGCTGGCATTTCATTATTTTTTTCTCCATTTCGGGGGGTTGTTCATAGCATACACATAGATATGTACGGGTATATATATGTAGCTATTTATGGTTGTTGATTGGAAACTTGATTTTTAATTAAACTTCAAAGTGTACTTAAATGAAATTTTCCTTTCTTTGTCGGAGCAAAGAGAGAAAAAGGGTTAACTAAAATATAAGGTATACTGCTTTTGGTTTTAAAGAAATATATTTTTGAAATAACTAAAAATTATGTTGTTATATGTTTTGTATTTAAAAGTCATTAAACTTTTTTTTATCGAATTCTTACAGTGTAGCAAAGTTATAGTTCTTATCGGTTAGGTCGAAAATAAGACCTTATCTTGTACTTATAGAATTTCGAATAATATTTGACAGTTTAACAGGTTGGGGCAGCACACAGAAAGAATGTACATATTTAAAGGTGGAATTCCAGAAGGAAAAGAAATAGCCAAATTGGTCGGATGAATATAAATGAGAGCTTAGAAATATGATGACTGAGTTCAATGAACTCCACATAATTTCTACATGAGATATTTCAACTAGTACTTGATCCATATTTATGGGCATGATTGTGGGCCAAATCTTATCGCTAGGGCCTGGGAAACTCTCTCCGTGACCTTGAAGTTCGCGCTGAACTTTAAAGTTCCACCAGCGACACGTGGGCCGCTCTCGAGACAACCATTTGAATGAGCGGCAGGCCGGACGGGCGACTGACGAATTCAAGCATTGATAAGTGGCAGATAAGAAGCGGAATTATTACGCACATATACCTACACTATATAGTTCTTTATAAGACTGAGCAATGCCTAAACTCGGGGGCAGCAACAAATGATCCAAGACAATCAATCAAGGCACTGTGCCCCCCATGTAGCATCAAAATATTGACACTTGTAACCGTTTGTGGCGGCAATTAGTCCGCTTAACTGAGCCGATTTTACCATTAACTTGACCACAGAACACCGACGCATAATGTACAAAATGTTATAGCAAGATAAATGAGTTTCTGATCCTGCAGGGGCGGCAAATGATGAAAGTCGAGTGAAAGCAAAAGAAAGTAAGCGAGCGGAAAGAACAGGGTCGGGGACTCGAAAGGAAGCCACCGCGAAGGGAAAGGAAAGGCTCGGGTTGGCAAGAGTCATTAATAAAGCCTCGGCAAAAGATTTTTCTGATGACACCTGAACTGACAGCGCAGCACGAACGGAGAGATCACTTCAGCATCTGTGGGATACACTCGCAAACGCAGATACAAGATACGAGATACAATACACAAGATCGGAGAGAGGAGTTCGGAGATCAGAGATCGCAGAGCGGCCAGCAAGTGTGGCGCATATTAATCATGAGCTCGTCAAGCCCTCAGAAGACTTTGCCGGGTACTGGATTGTACCACCAACAAAGCTGACTTGTATCAGTGTGTATCTGTGTGTGCACTCGTATCTGACGGATTGCTCAAGCCTTGTTTCAAGTGTCCTGTTTGCGGTTTGCAACAACCCCACAATGGCGAACTGTTAGGCCTTAATAACAGTCCATTTGTGTCATCCAAACGGTTTTCCCTGCAATTATCAATCCCAATTCGAACTCAGCTCGGTTTTCCCCTTATAATCAATTTGACATCTGAACTTTTTGCTCACTGAATGTACACTCGAACAAAACAAAGATAAGTTAACATTGCACGAATTCCTATGCGTCACTTAATAAGTACAAAACCGAATACAAAGACAAAAATAAATATGACTTTCTTGGTTCTTTTTTTAGAAGTGTATGGCATGACACTCGGCTGAAGTTCGCGAACCGTAATTAACGGTATTTAATTATGGAAATTAACTAACAAACTTTCTGGGAAACAAAACTTTAGGCAACAAAAAAGAAATACAAAATATATATATAGAAACACTTATAAATCCAAGTGAATGCTTCTTCATTGCTTCTTTGGCTCAGGGTAATTAAGTGGGAAAATGCAACGTAATTACAGACAAATTATTTTTCAATTTGCAGGCCTTACATATATTTTGTTTTTTCTTTCTGTTTTTTTGCCAACACTTTGCACTGCGGCCATGTGAATAGAAAGTTTATTCCCAGTAAACACAGATTAATGGCTAGATATAGGAAGTCGGAGACAGACCGCAAGGTAAATGTGCATATATTTGTACTCCTCGTTGAGACACATTTTGTTTGAAGATTGAAAATTGATTTCCGCTTGATTTGGTGTTGCTTAAGGGGCGATCCACACGATTCGGGTAAACGTATTCACTGGAAATCGGCATAACGCAGACTGAAACTTTCGTTTGGTTGCGCTCGATAATGTCTGGAACTGGCGGCTGATTAGCAGTTTGAGGGGCTCATAAAAATATTTTTTTTTTGATTAATTTCAATTGATAAAGTTTGTTTTGCACGAATTTGGAAAAGTTGAAACCAGCACCCAGCGACTGATAAGCCCTAGGCAACCCAAGCCAAGTGGCAGACAACAAGTACAACCCTAAGAATAGATTGCTAGTCTTTATCAGTAATTCAAATTTTTAATTTTCAGCCTACTATTTCAAATTTCGATGACAATAGCGGTCAGTATTTCGATTGCAATAGCTATCAGTATATTTCGATTGCCAAATTTATTAATATCAACTGGCAAAGCTTTGGTTTGGAACTTTACTAACACTAGGTTGCTGTAATTACTAAACAGCTTTTGAGTCTGAGGTAAGAGTTGAATTTCTTTAGCAACAAATGTTGCCAGCGGTAAGTTGCTGACTGAGGTGAAGAGAGTTGGCTGAATGTGAAGCGAAATGCATAAAGTGTGGTGAGTAAGAAATGCCGGCAAATCAGCTGTTCTCCCTCATCGGTTTTGTTTTCAAGTTTTCTTTTCCCACAGCCTTCACCATCCCTTTTACACAGATTCACAAAAACAAAAGCAAACAAATTCACTGACATTACAAATGCATGGCAATATGATGATTGATCAATTATAAAATGATTTAATAATAGAAAATTAACTCAGAATAAAAGTCGGAGAGATTAATATTAAGGGGCACGACACCTGAAATCTCATGACTCAATCGACAACGAAAGTAGACTTTAACTTTTATAACGAAAATGTGATAAATCAACATATTTTTTTTGTCTAGATCGTTGCAACTATAGAATACTAGTGGTCAAATCTTATAAAATGTATTTTTTACATCATATAAAGGACACATATATTACATTCAAAAACAACAACATAGAGTAATAGTCTATAAAATATGTATTTTTATAGTTTGTAATCATAGCATGTGTAATCGCAAATGGATAACCCAATAACTGCATTAAATTGTTTAATATAAAATACCTCATGCAAGGGGTATACAAAACGAAGTTCAACGAATCTTTTTGGCGAGTTTTATTTTATTCTTTTGAATCTCAATCAAAATGCGAGACCGAGACCCCAAAAATAACACCCAACCAAAAGACGAACAAAAAATCGCTGACCGTGTGTATATACATAAACGAATGAGTTAAAGCGAAACGTAAAAAGCTACAAAGCTTGGTAGATTTGCAATTAGTTGAAAGACAGCGGGAAGGGGAAAGAGACAGCACTCGAGGTAGACGACATTCAACAAAGTAGAGTTTTGAGTTTTGCGCTCCACTTGTGCGCTGGTGTGTGTGATGAGGTCACACATACGCACTGTGGCGACCTCTCTCATTTGAGAGATCAAGACACAGGTGACACATCCACTCATTCACCTGTCCAAGATGTGTTCTTTGTGGGGGAACTACCTAGCTGGCTATTCTTTCTTATTATCATATTCGTTTATGGAATAATGGTAAGCAGCTGGAACCAGTTGCAAATACTAAACAAGAACTTATTACAATCAAGGTTTTTAGACCGTAAAATACCCAGTACTTACATATTGTATGTATCAATTTATATGAAAAGATCAGAGTTTTATTTTGATATAGCAAAGTTAAACATCCAAATTTCGCCTTCTGTACCATGTTTCATTGGTAATTACGTTTTCTCCAATTTTTTTATCTTTGCTCAGAAGAACTTTTGGGTTTTTTTTTAAATATGCAACACTTAAAACAAAACGACCCTGCCAATATCTGGTTAATAAAATGGCGGAAGTTTTTTTGCAACCCACTGAATCGTTGGCATCAAAGTTAAAAAACAAAGGCGAAAATAAATAATTAATCGCCTTCGTTTCGATGATTATGCAATGCGACTGCCGAATGCATTTAATTAGATCATATCAAAGCCACATACTTATGTTTTCTATATGCTTTGCCCCTCCAAGAACACACAGTCAGTCAGAACAAAAAATAAAACCGTCATCGGCCGAAATGGAAAACATTCGTGACATGTTGGAGCAAGAAAAACGAATTGCAGGCAACTCGAGTGTGCAACAACAAAGAGCTGAGTAAATCGAAAATAACACCGAGTTAGTCATCCCGCTCCTGTCTCAGCCATATCTCCCCCTCCCCCCTGCCAGGCGCTCTTGGCCAGGCCAAGTATAAATATTTATGCATATTTAAATTGCAATTCGCAAAACGCACAACACAGCACCAGAGTGTAAAAAAACAAATAATGAAATTGCTGCCTGAATTGCACACTTGTCGCCGACATTCAATTCGATTTTTAAAAATAAATAAAAATCGAGCACAAATCTGATTCATTTCTATAAATTCTCATGCAAATAGATGGAGATCGTTAACCAATAAACCGTTTTAACAAATTAATGATCTCCTATATCGAAAGTGCGTTTCGGGGTAAACTTATTTCTTATTTAAAGTCTAATTTATAGGACCTTCTTTAATATTCTGTTTCATTTAAAGATTTAATACATAACTCAATTTTTAAGACACATTAAATAATTATTTAATTGAATTTAAATTTTTGGACAAAAAGCTCTTTCCACATTATATAAAATTATCTTATTTGTTTTTTGGCTTTGTTGTTGTTTTCCAGTTACAAATTTTGCGCAGCCGAAACGTTTAATGACCTAATTGCTGCTTGTTTTGTGTGTTTGCATATAATATGTGAACTTTGGGGCCGAAAGATGGTGAAAGTTGTTGCGCACGGTTCGAAAAAATAAATCCAAACAAAAGATAAGAGTTTTCTTATATTTTATCAATAAATCTTCTTAATCGTATGCGACACCCATTTTTAACGGAATTAAAACTTCCCTCTTTATTTATAACCAATTAATCAAATTAGATATGAGTTGCTAGTACCAATTATCGATTTACAATTATCTCTCAATTAAGGGAAACAGCCAACCAATATACAGATTGAAAGTATGTGAGTGGATAGCCGAGGTAACAGTCATGCTGATGTGTAAACAAAGTTGGTACCCTTATCTGCTGATAAGCTCAAAAATTGTTAGACTCATTCGCAGGGTGACCAATAATAACAGAAAGCCACATTTGAATATCGATTGGATTCGGGGAAACCTACAAAGTATAATTATAAAGAAAGCTGAACAGAGACCATTTAGAAATGAAGAGATAGCCAAGGGAAGAACACCAAAGCTAGACTAATCAAGCGGTAGATTGGAATGGGTCAAGCGATGGGATCGCGAATCTTCATTAGCAATGCAAAAAGCTTTTTTTCAGCAACACTGTCTGATAATAAGCACAAACACACACCGAATCCCACTCTGCAAGTGGTGCCATTTAGTGCCTTTTAATCAGTCAAATCAAAGTCATTTACAACTACACTCAGAGAAAACACTCAGAATTGCTGAAACCTTGACCTAACGCATTGGCGACTGCCTGCCTCATTGTTTAAAATATAATACAGTGAATATTAAATGGATAGTGAAAAATTTCTTAATTAACTACTTAAAATAGGTCAAGGTTTCTGTTTTAAATACAACGTTAAAACAGAAACCTTGACCTATTTTATACTTGAATTGATTGTATATTCTTCTAGAGTAAACGGGATGAATAGATTATAATTTAAAACAAAATAATTCTCAAGTGGTTTTGAATCTCATTTACCTGAATGTTTCGGTTTTTAAAAAAAAATCGGTTTAAAATAAACCTACCTTAGCACAAAATATTTGACTTGTGTTTTTGTTTTGTTTTTTTTTTTTGTTGGTGTTTTAAGGTTACCTCCTCGACATCTCCGATTTCCACCTCGTTGGCGAAAGTAGCACTGCCGAAGGGCTCGTCGGTGGTCAGACCCTCCACCTCGCAGGCATTAGCCACTCCTCCGGCCATCTCGCCCTCATACTCGTCGTCCTCGTCCTGGCCAAACAGTCGACCCAAATAAAGGCTCTCCTCGCCATCTTCACTCCTCCCCGCCGAGTTATTCGTGCTGCTGCCCAGATTTCTGGGATGTGGGGTGCTATCGTTTAGGGCGGCGTCGCTTAGGGGCGTGGCACTGCCGCCGGTGAATCCATGGATGAGCGCTGCCAAACTCAGATCCAGATGCGAGCTATTCGGTGGTTGTTGTTGGCCATCTTTTAAAGGTAGATTTGCATACGGACTGGCCTGCAGATTCAAATCATTGTAGTCGTGCAGATCGGCCAGATTCTGTTCCCAAATGGAGCGCTGATCCTGCAGCACATGAGGTGAGAGGAAAATGTCCAATTCAGGGGCCGGATGCAGCAACGAATGGTTCGCGTTTCCAGTGGCCAAAGAGGCGGTGTCGATGTGGATTTCACTCAGTGCAGAGCCACTAGTTGGGCCACCGGAAGTGGGCGCACCACCGTTAGCAACCACCACCGAACTGGCAGTGGCCCCAGCACTATTGCTCTGCACATCCTGTAGAGCTGCCGTCTGGACACTACTATTACCGGTGGTGTTGTGGAGATTCATTACAAAGGTGCTGCCATTGAAACTTGTGGGCAGCTTGTACTCTTTAACACCGTTTCCCATTTCGCCCAAGGATGGATCATCGAAATTCAGTAGATCCTCTATCCTGGGACTCAGTCCCTTCCGATTTCCATAAGGGTTTTGATCCATATCCAGCCGGTGGACCGATCGCAACATCTCCAGCTCCCAGCCATCGCCATGGGTGCCCAATTCCAGCTGAGAATCCCAGCGGTGGAGCAGGTAATCCGGATTGTAATGCAGCAGACTCAAGGCCAAAGCCAGCTGCAGCATTTTCATAGCGTACGATTTCTTATTTGAGATCATTTTGTTGCTTCAAAAGGTCGCAATCTCTGAGAATGGGTGCGTGGGTGTCTTTTGTAGACCGTAGTCCGTCCTCCGCCCGCCACCTCCTCCCCCGTTGTTGTTGTTGTCCTCCGTCCCGGACAACAGCTCTACGGCTGCGTCGTCCGGGATCTCAGCGTTCAATGACGTCGCCTTGCCCCGCCTTCCGGCCTCCTCTTCGTTTCGAGATCTGCGCAAAAACAGCGGACAATTCGCAGTTTCCACCGTCTTTCCCCGATTTTTCAATGCTCCTCGCTTTTAATTGATGGCTGTCCTCGGGTTCGTTCTGTAAGCAAATCAAGATGTGACAACAAATAGAATGGAATTAGTAAGCATAACGATTTGTTAAGTATATCTAGTCAAATATATGATCTCGCTGCATGGCCATATATGCAGTTTGAATGTTAAATGAAAATGCTTTTGTTTTGAGGGGTTTCGGCCTTTGTGTTTGCCCCTCGTTTTTATAAAGCGCTGAGCACGAGGAAATGATCCAAAGAAAGTTTTATTTCCGAGGCGATTTCGTAGCAAAATGAATTGTACTGTTTAAGAAAATTGTCTAAGAGTGCGAAAGATTTCCTTTATTTCCGTTATTTCGTTGATGACATAAATAATTAAATTAATATTTCTATAAGTGATTCTAAAAAACCATTCTCTGTTAGTAAAGTGTTAACTTCTTATCTTCATTGTTTACACTTGATATATGGACAACTGACCTATTCTTAAGTTAGATAAAGAATTTATTTATATTTGCAAATAATATATTACATCATATTCCTATGAAGTAATACATAATTTATAGAATGTACAAAATCCAAAAAGTTACACATTTACTATAGTCAGCTAATAATTATTATTTTAAAACAGCAAGCATAGATACAGGAAACTAATGTGGATAGAAGAACTGACGATAACCTTCATCATTGGACTTTGGTTAATTTGAGATTCACGGACTAATAAGCAGGTCAAGAATGAAAACGCAAAGTCTAAATTTCGGAGTTTTTGTATCCTTGTTGCTTGCTGTTAGTCGAAATCAGTTTCATATCTACGACGCATTTAATATGCCCATCCTGACCAGCCCCGCCCCCTTTGTCGCTCCCATGGATGGCTTAACAGACAACCGCCCACAATGAAAGGAGGTGAGTGGAGGAAGACATGACCCAGACCCAGACAAAACGGCTTTGAACTTGAACTTGTTCAAGGTCTCACGCGGGCGTTTGAAATGTGCGCAATGCCAAGTGAAACACCCAATTCAAGGACGGCCAAAAAATGTGCGAAATATTGTTAGAGGCCCGATAAAAACTTTCTTTGTTTAAAGGTATCTGCAGACGGCAAAAACATTTTTTTTTTTGAAGATTACAAAAAATAAAACTTTGATTGGCTCAGTTCTCAATGAAAAGGTGAGTGTGCGAGAGCGATGGTGAGGGCGTATGCATGAGAGGGTTCTGGTGTAAGGGTGTTTGTGTGGATGTATTGCAGTGCACTCACCTCAAATTTTTTGGATGATGAGAGCCGACTACAACGGTAAAATGCTGCGACGCAGTAAAAGTTCTCGTTGTTTTTGTTGTTGCTTGATCTTCTTCTTTTCCTCTTCACTGCTTCTTCTTTCTTGCTGCACACACAATGGTGAATGATGGCTTATTGTTTATCGTTTACTTTTTCTTTTTGGCAGCGCCTTATTTGTTTATGTTTCACTTTCTTTCTGTGGTTTTTACTTTTAATTGCTGCAAAAGACGCGTTTCATTTTTTAAGCTTGCTTAGAGATCTATGTGGTTTGTGTGCGTTCTTAAACTTTCTTTTTCCAACTAATTCAAACGCAAAATTAATTATTTATAACAATTGGCAGTTGATTATTTGCTGCTTCTGTTTTTTCACTTTCTGCTACGCACTATTATGTGAGTGTGTGTGTCGTTTTGCGTGTTAAAATCATCATATTTCGAGTTACTAAGTCTTTTGTAAAAGTTTTGAAAAAAGACAATATATTCTTGTTCATATATTTTGAAAAATAATAACAATAATATGTGAGTCCAGTAAAGCAAGTACTTGTAGGGTTAAATCATGAATATTTTTGCCCCGCTTGTTGTTTTTTCACTGCCTAATATTTTCATGTGTTTTGCCTGCACATCGCGATTTACTCCTTTGTTTGCTTTTATCGCCCCATTCTCGCGTCTCTGACTCACACGCCAAAAAACACTCACACGTTTAAGCATAATACTGTTGTTTTTTCTTGCCAATTTCGATTTAAGCGCACAATTAATGCATTTAATTAAATGCAAAATGATTTAATTTTTATGGAGAATCGCACACAGAGCAGACAGAGAGCAAAACAAATTGTGTAAATACGTGGAAACTTCGAGAACGAGCGCCGAACAACCGGCAAGACATTTCAACCTTCGCTCTGCACTTTGCATCAACAAATTATTTATCAAATCACTTGGATCGTGTTCGTTTTTGTATTCTTTATATTTTACTTTTTTTTTCTCGATTGCAGTCTGTCAGCTGAGCAGGAGACTGATAGAGAGAGAGGGAGACTGCGCGCGAGAACGAGAGGCGATGATTGCTGAATAACTGTTGTTGCTAGCCTGTTGGTCGTTGTTGCTTAGATTTAACCCACCACCGCCGCAATGAGTTGCACTTATTTAGTGAGTGAGGCATGCAACATTGCTATTATAAACCATTGAATGGCAACTAAAACGCTTTCAATTGTTGTTCCGGCACACACACAAACACAATTGGGCAGACAGACACACACACAAAATCAAGCTAGCGGCGTGTACTTCGCACTTTTACGCGTCTTCTTTCACTGTTATTTGGCAAATTATCGCCGCGTACGCTTTGCGACTCTCTTTCACTAACCGTCGTACCTACGTGGTGGGCTTAAAAACGTGTTTGTTTGTCAACTTTTGGCAATTTCTCCGCCAAAGAAATTGGTCGCGATTTTCTGTTCCAAAACAAAAACGTCTGTTCAGCGCGGTGTTGATTAGCACATTGAAACTCACCGCAAAGACGCGAATTCACCGCATTTGAAAAGCTCTGCGGTTGGCAACAACAATCTGCAACATGTGACCATGCACGGCAAGCTTAAAAATCTCTACAGTGGTGGGTTTTGCTGTTCGAAAGAGCTTTCTACAAAGGGGTGGTGATATGGGAATTACTTTGTTTTTAATAAAAACCTTTGGTTTCCGGGGATTTTTAATTATAACTAAATAGTTTGTCGTAATCAAAAGAATTAGAGTTTTGCCTATTTCATAACAGTTATTATTGCGAATGCTCGTTCAAAATATTACACAAAGCAAAAGTTTACTTATAATGAACTCACATGTAGATATGGTGTAATTTTACAAGCTTTGAACACGTGTCCATCTAAAATGTTTAATTTGAAATATAGTTGGTTTTTTAATAAAAAATTAAAGATTTACGGGTGAATATTAACATTAAGAGATCTTAGTTGTCTAAAAATATATCAAGTGAGAATTGCGATTTTCGTGCAATCATTCATATGACAAATTATCAATTTAGTATGCTAGGTCAAAAACTTTTTAAAGTTGAAATACCAGGATTAAGCATTTTGAAAAAGTGCCCTATTGAGGATTAAGCTTACCACTTCAAACTACCAATATTAAGGAATTGGCTTCCCACTTCGAACTACCAATATTAACGAATTGGCCGAATAGTTGATGCACACTAAAGCTAAAATCAATTTACCTAAAAGACCCCCAAGTAAAAATTAATTAAGATTGATGGGCGTAAAATTCAGATAATATTCGCCCTGAAAAGAAATCTTGAATGCCTGACCTGTAAATATTTGTTCTGGCATTTGGAGGTACATATGTACATATGTATGTATGTACATACATATGCTGAAGTTAGGCATATCGCAATGCAATACTTACCAAAGTGGTAAAATGGAAGCCACCTCGCCAAATGGGGTTCTTGGCGTTACTAGGGATCGTCGATTCCGGTGTGGGCGGGGTCTCCAGAGAGGCGAGCGTGGGCGTGGCCAGAAGAGCGGGCGTTGAAGCCACCGTCGGCTTAATCAACTTGGCCAATTTCGAAGGAGGTCCGATCGGAACTCGTACGATTACCTTCTTCTTGGGATTGGGCTGCAATTGGGTCTGGTGGTAAGTATCCTCGATATCCTTGGCTGGGGATAGGGATTGCATCCGGGGCAGGTCCTCCAGGTCGATCATGATTGCTTATCAGCCGGCACAAATGATGATGAGTCAATATGTTAGCTGCAATGAAAGCAGGAGGCGAACATACTGATAAGGATTTCATTTTTATGACCTAGACTCGCAGACTAATGCGCAATGTCGGGACTATGGAGCAGAATTCACTAATTACAATTTTAATTTATTTGAAGCCAATAAATTTAAAAAGCCTCAAACGACTCAACGCCAAACTTATTTAAAATTATATTTCAACCATTATGTTCGTTATAGTTTTTATTATTTCCACGAACTTATACAAAATTTCTTTCCTCCAATAGGGCTTTCACTGCAAACAAGCTATAAATACTGATAAGCGAGCCTCGATTGGCAAAATTCTGAAAGGAGATAAACACAGTTAAATGGTTTATTTATTTCTCGATTGCGTTTGCCATTTATGAGAGAGATTACAAACATTCACATGGAATCAAATGTAGATAAGTACAGTGAATGCCCAACAACAATAGCAGAAAGATAACCATGTGGAATTGGCATTCATTATCTATCGATTGAAATGGGAACATAGTATTTAATATCAGTACCCATAAAAGTAATTCCACCATGGGAATTATCACTGTACAGTGATCTCTGGCTGGAGGTCATGCTAATTACATCAGCCAATGTTTGAAAAGTGGATTTTCCGATTAGATTGCGACCATAAATGAATCATAAAACCGTACAAATTGGTTTTTTTCATAAATTATAGGAAAGTGTTATGAGTGGTAGTTCTAAATTACAAATGGACAGGTGCATTTTACTTTATTTGTACTATTTTATCTCCGTAGGGAAAGCGAACTTTCTCTTTTATGTTGACAATATATTCTTAAATATCTCAAAATTAAAATATTTTTGCTCATAGATTTCCAAATAATATGGCTCATTTAATTAATTACCTCTTATCATAATACTCTAAAAGTCTCTTTATAGTTGTGATCCTTAGCGATCTGTTTCCCATAGACTAAAAAGGTATTTATTGTTGCAAGCTATTTATACAGTTTATATATACATATGTACATATACATATATAAATATATTCATACATGCCAACACGTTTTCCTAACGATATACTTCCCTGTTCAAGTATCTCACTTTAATTAAGACTCCCCAGATGTTGAGAATCCCAACCAAATTTTATTAATAATAGTTTAAACACAGTTAAGTTGAAGGGAGTAATAAAATTTAAGGTTTTCTGGGAATCCCTTATTATAGCCTTGAATAATGATCAAAGTTAACAGTTCGGAAACGCAGCGATCTTTGGTTTGTTGTCATGACTCATCCGAATTTGCGAAAAAATAAATCAAGTACAAGTTAGTAAAAAAGCATGTGAAGTCAACGGAATGTTCGACGGCTTAGACCGATACGGTTTTTGAAGATGAGAGAATAATCAAAAACTGGAAAAAACGGTTGCTCGGTAACCAAAAAAGTCTGACTAAAATAAAACTGGAAATGAAAGTTGTAAGATACAAATTGCGTTTTATTTTGCGTATTGAAATAATTTGATGTAAGCTTTAGATTTTGAGATGCGTTATAGTAAGTTTGAAAATGACGTATCTAAATTTTAGCTCTATAATAAAATAACGAGGATGGAAGCTAATACCTTTAATACCTTTGCAGACTTTGCCGAAATTTGCTAAAATTGAAAAAGTAGGGAAGGAATAATAATATACATAAATAAACTAGTTTTGCATAGTTTCATGTAAATAGCTTTTATATTGTAAAAATGCCATATAAAAATAGAAAAAAAGGGATATTTTCACAGCCTTTAATAATTTTTCCTACGGAAGCTATAAGATATAGACGTCCGATCGGCAAGGGCTTTTACCCTGATCAAGATATGCGTAAATAATAAAATAAATAAATAAAATGTATGTCAATAGCTAACGCACTACTTTGAAAATCATCAAATTTGGACCGATTTCACCCTATTGTTCCAGTGAAAGCTATAGGATATCGACGTCCGATCGGCACGCGCTTTAACCCTAGTCAAGGTATGCATAAAGAAATACGATTTGGAAAGATTCATGTCAATGGCTTTTCCATTCTTGCAAGTTATATCCGATTTTTCCTATGGGACCTATAGGATATAGACATCCGATCCGGGCGGTTTTCAAATTTAATCTGCTTACACATGTTTTAGGACGACTGTGAAAGTTTCAGATAGCTAGCTTTTAAACTGAGCTCCCAAACGGTATTGAAACAGACGGACATGACTCCTCTACTGATCCTGATCAAGAATATATATACTTTATGGGGTCGGAAACGTCTCCTTCACTGCGTTACAAGCTTCTGACCAAAATTATAATACCCTCTGCAAGGGTATAAAAAGGAATATTGCAAAAAGCTGGAAATAACTTACTCAAATAGGTAATTAAACATATTGCAATTATTTCTGAGATAAATAATTAGATTCTATGATCAATTAAATTATTGTAGTTAATTGTGTTGTCAAGTGAGTATGATATAAGATAAAAATTATAGGTTAAAGTCAATTAAAAGTTTTAAATAAGACTCAGCTTAATCGGAATTCTTTCGTAAGATTATACTCAAAGTAAAAATCTTTTGCACTTCGCACTTGCGCAGAAATGCATTTTTGATACGGGTATATTTATCAGCTTCCATTTATGCAAATCATCCTAGTCCAGGTATTCATATTTATAAACAGTGAAATCACAATGCAAACTTGGTAAATATCGAACATTTTTTCCCCGAAACCAAGTCAACGTTGCAAATCTGTTCGAATTGAGAAAATAAAAAAAACCTGTTTCTTAAGGTTTTTATATGGGTACACTCTGGTAATGGGAATATACACTTTTTGCTTCAGTTTGTCATGGATTAAAATACACAAAGAAAAATTCATTGTCATAAATATATCAAGCCGACTTAAAAAAAAATCAAATAATACGACCTAGAAAACAGAACATTCTTAGTAAAGTAATTGTCTTTAATATCTAGAAATATTTAAAAACTGCCCAATTTTGTAACATTTGCAAACGATAGAAGGCGATACTTAGGCTTCCCGAAATGGAGAAAGATTTAATTCCTTTTGTAAAACATTTTATTATTATTACATATATTCTTCCCATGCAAAATACATTTGTGTTCGGATACTACAACCAAACAAAGGAAGAGTATTCTCTACTTCGTATGTGTAAACCAATTTTCCCCGTCTTGTTTTCACTAAATACCCTCTGGTTATTGTTTTTGCATTCGTCTGAGGCCGTCGTTTGATGCCTTGACGCAGTTTAAAATTTGAATCAACGCTGGGCATAATTAAATCTCGGAAAAAAATGCGAAAAAAATTAGTAAAAAGCTAAAACCAAATAAGCAAAGTCTAAAACAAGACCCGTCGGCCGATATCGAGTATTCTTTGTCCGAACGCACAGTACATATTGATTTTAGCAATTACCTGACAACGTCGCATCAACAGGTGAGTGAAAGGGAGGGGAAAGGGTCGGAGAAAGGGACGGGGACAAACACTCAGTCCGTGTCAAGCGATCGTCATGCAGTTTGGCTTTTTAATTTGCGTGGGGGGATATAATGATACACTAACGACAATGTCGTGATATAGTCTTTAGAAGCAACCCCACATAATAATGTTATGGGCGTCTCAATTGGAGGCCTAATAACTAAGTTTAAATTTTTGTAAACACTTGAATACATTGAAGCGTATTTTAATTATTTATTTTTAATTTTAAGTTATTTAATTACGGTGAGATTGCGGAACTTTTATTCTCATTATCATTAGCAAGAACTCACAATTATTGTAAACATTTATACATATAGTAACACTCAGTTGTTTTTATTTTGTTAAAGAGCAGTCCAAAGAGTGTTTAAGAGAATTAGCACTGATGACCACATGCCGGTATATTTATGCGAAATATTTTGTTTGTGCGCAAAATTTCCTCAGAAATATATATATATATAGAAACTATTATTTACGTTGTGGGAGAATTGTAGAGAAAGCATCTGTTCATCTATAAGTTGACTATTAAATTGAACTTGTTGATTAGGGCAAATGTTCAGAATTCTAAACACACAGATACACACGCACACTTTGGCAAGCACGCGCACTCACACTCGCACACAAGGAAGATATTTCCACTGGGAGTGGGGGATATGTTATTAACTCGCGGGGCTTAACGACGCAATTATTGTGCCCCTTCAACTGTCCGGTACTATATGTTATTATTTCGCACCCGTAATTGTATTTTATTTAATTATTTTTTCTTTACCTAGGCTTTACACTTTTGGGTTGCTTTAGATTATGGCTTTTTTGTTGAGCCTGTTGTTATTTTTAAGCACAGTTTTTGTTTTGAAAAGCGCGCCACGCTCGAAACACTTTTTATATTTTGCTGTTTTAGCAATAGAGAGTGCCAGATATTACGTATACGACGTGTAGTCCACTTAAGAGCATCCAAAAAATCAGCTGAATGGGCTTCAGAAAGAGAGGGGGCGACGGCGGTACGGTAGGTGAGCGAGCGAGCAAATAGCTGGTCGGTTGTAATTCACTGAACGGCTGTTCAAAAAACACTGGCCGAAACGTTAAAAAGCCGATGGTCGTCGGCCGCTCGGCGCTTCAGCTGTTTGCGTCGGCAGCAATACAGAGAAAGAGAGACAGTGGGAGTGGGAGGCTAACACAGTCAGAGACATGGAGAGAGAGAGAGAGAGAGATAGAGCAAATGAGCGAGTCGGGAGGCGAGGAGGAAGAGACGGAGAGAGGCCCCCAATCGCTAAGCCAAACTGTCTGATAAAAGCGAGCTGATAGCGCAGGGCAAGTGTCGGCGCCTCAGTCCGCCTGCCTTCTTGTTGTTGTTATTGTTCTCTCGGCCAGCGTGCGCGGCAGCTTTTAATTGATCCGCTGGCACACCACGACACACCTGTTCTGTTTACTCAACATCTTCCGCGCGACGGCGCCAATTTGTTGGGGCCCTGAATCACAGCTTTTGTCGCGATTTGTTCTATTGTGTTCTATTTAAATACTTTTATTGATCAGCGCTTATCAACACCAGAGAGTGGATCGTAGTGACTGGGATCTAATATATGTATACAAAAATTAACATTTAATTTGAAAATATTTTAATATCGACTTATAGTACAGTAAATATATACTTTATATGGTCGGAAATGTCTCCTTTACTATGTTACAAACTTTTCACTGAAATTATAATACCCTCTGCAAGGGTGTAAAAATGTCAGGTTATCAAAGCCAAATAAAATAGATAGATTAATTATAGTGTTTCTATTAGATGCTATTGATTAGATGATAAATAACTTACCAATCGGCATACCTCACCAAATTAACTTTCAACTGTTTTTTTGAACTACTATACTATTGTAGTCTCTATTATCAAAAAAATATATGATGCCTATTGTTTTATAAAGTCAGTTTAACTTCCAGGGAAACTGGCGCTGAGTCCCCAATCAATATCTGGTTACCAAATCGTATGGCATTTCCGTAGCTTTTTCCACCATAAAAAGAAAATGGACAGCAAATTATACATGTACAAACAATAGCATCGGGTGCAAAGCAATTTGATCCATAAAGTGTAATACTCTGAATTAATCGAGATATTAATAGGCCACTAAATCAATTTCTTATCGTTGACATTTATATTTTATGGTATGCCTGTGATATAGGAAAGTACACATTCGTTTTCAATGTGAAAGGTCACCAAAAACAATAAACAAATAAATCATATAACCGTGTTATTTACAGATTAGTTATCGTTTTTATTAATATTCCCATTTGACTTAAATTAAATTATGTAAATATATATTTATATATGTATGTGTATATATCATTAGCATACAATTAGATTTACGTCTTTAGAGTTGCTTTGCCTGCTTTCCATTGCATTCTAGATACACTTTGTATTTTCCCTACGCGAATTTCTATATAAAACCTGATAGCCAATGCATAATTAATAATTTCTTATAAATTCATGCCGATTGCAAAAAAATTTCGTCTAATAAAATTAACTAGAATTCGTATTTGATCCTTGAATTAAGAAAAGGCCATTCTTGAACTTCAGGACAAAGCGCGATTAAAGGTTAGGATAGGTTAAGGAAGGGTCATGTTAGGGTTTTTGAATAACTAAATGGAATCCAAATAAATTAAGACAAATAATCAAAGCTGTGGACGGATATGCATTGTACAATACAATTAGACGATGAATGGGTTAACGATTAAATCAAAAGCAGTTGAAACCAAAACAATGTTTTTAATGTCAGATGATCTGTAAAACTTTCTAAATCTTCCCCTATTTTTATTTCCTCTAGGCTTCGAGTATCTGTCGTATTCTGTGTTCTTTTTATATTATTTCTATTTGGTTTTGTTTTCGTTTTTCATTTTTAGCTGCTTGTTTGGCTTATACATTTGTCGAAAATCCGTAAAATCGCTCCAAAACTTGTTTTTTGTGTTTTCTCTGTGATCTAACTTGGTTGCTAATAAAGTTGCTTGTATTTTGTATTTCTCTCTATATCTCTCTCTCTGTGTTTCTATATTTTTGGAATATAATTCGGGGTATCTGAGCGATTGACGTCGAGTATCTTTAAGTTAGTCTTAGTATGTCTCAGCCAAGCAAACCGTACCCATCTATATAACATTCGATAAAATCAAGCTATTCTTCCCAAAACGAAATCAAAGATCTCCAATGTATTAATGCAAATACACATTTACGAATTAGCATAGTCAAAAATGGTTGAAGGTTTAACCCGGAATTTGATTAACCATTTCCAGATAGAGCTATCTCAGGCGTGGTTCAAAAGGGATTGTTAACTTCTTGGATTACAAAAGTATGGGTTTAGTTCGTTCGATTGCTTTTTAATTTTTTCTATGATTTTAGACATATTTTTGAATAAGTTTTCCCCCTTAAAATATGCTCCACCTACGCACCTGACCCATCGAAAGCTAATCTTGTCGCATGGGCCCCTCTAATCGCGGTGCGCTGCCAATGGCACAACATTTATACACACCTTTAGCTGGTTTATAATAACAGAAACAGCGTGCTATCGGAACCTATTTTAAAGTGGCAGAAAACGACGGATTCCCTCAGATAACTCAATCACCTCCGGCTTTAAAACCTGGCTATCTTTAGGGCAGAAGTTACAGAACTAATTAAATGATAAACAGCGATATGGTAAAATGGTAAAAACACATGGTAAAACGTCTTTAATTAGACACAAGTCGTAGTAATCGGAACATTGTAATCTGTTAATCAGTTTTTGTGACTTATGCGAGTGCGGAAATAAAAAGTGTTTGATTGAATATGTTTGTCTTCTAGCGAACTACAGCATGTACGCCATGTATGTACATTATGGTATGTCTATATGTAATTTCGTATCTCGATTTCCTACGTTATCTGCCTGCCTGACCTTAGACCACAAAATAGTCCAAAAAGGAATACCTTTACATAAATTTTTATTTTATGCCAATATATTGCTCTTTTGACCAAATACGTTTTTTTCTTAATAATCAATGGCTTAAGATAGTTAATTACTATGGCAGCCATATAATATTGTTAACAGATTTTAAGCTAATTGGGTTTGCGATATTTATACTGATTACTGAATTAAATAGTGCTTGATGAAACAATTTTAATTAGCTGAAATAAATTTAAAATTTTTGTGTTATCGCAAGTGGGGAGTATCGCATTTCATGCTTTCAAAATTTTAAAGTAATGAGCCAATATACGAGGCGGACAAAAGTACCAATTTATATAGATTTTTAACATTAATTTTTTTTGCTATTTTTGATTGAAAGCTAATACTGATTTATTGATTAAAATGAATATATAAATTATAAAATTCTTCCATACTACAAAATTGATTTAAGCTTGTGTATGCTAATTTTATTTTGGTTTTGGTCAGGCAGTCGTGGGTATAAATCGGCATCAATGTTGCTTTTGGGCAAAAGGAAGATTTTAGTGATATTTCGATGCGCACATACACGGAAAAACACACGAGCACATCGCTCACTAATATAAATATACATATATGCTATACAAGTACTAGAATGCATTCATTAGCGATTTAGTTTATCGATTATGGGGCTTCTTATGTTTCGTTTCATTTAAGTTTTTATGAAAAAATATGTTGTTCTTTGTTCTTCGCTTACAATCTACAATTATCCATTGCTCTAAATATGTTTGGTTTTTGTTTTTGGTTTGTAAAATATACATACATATACAATATACATATATAGATAGATCCTTATGTTCAGTTGTAGATATACACATTCGTATGTGCTAGAAAAGGTTTTCTCCACTGGGATAGATATACACATATATAAGAGCTGCTTGATCATAGCAATCGTAATTTACAATTAAGTGGATTAACTTTGAATACTAAAATTATAGGACAGCTACGAGAAAACCAAGGAGATCGATCGAACTGGCAATGATATGGTAAAGAGTATAGATCCATAGTGTTAGTTAACTTGGCGAAATCAAAGCTCACTTAAGATTCGTGTCTGAGAGAGGAACATAATTACAAATGAGTCTGAAGAGAGAACTGTGTGGAGACCTCCGTGTCCCTTCTCCTCTATCGATGCGAGTGCAGATTGCCTTCCACCCACTTGTAGAGCGACGTTTGTGACCGGGCCACCCACTCCACGTTGGAAGCCACGCTACTCAAGGTCATATTCAGCACGGCCATCCCGTGACCTCGGCCGAAGCGATGCACCAGCGACTTGAGCTGCGGAAATGGAAAACAAAGCCCATTCATTATCACAAGAACGTTGCGAAGATGTGTTTAATAACTCACCTCGTCGTAGTCGAACTTTGTGGCCCCGTACTGGGTGATGGCCGATATAACCTTGGCAAAGCTGATCGTGCCTGGACCAAGCCGCTTCTCCAGCTCAAACCACTTGGCCTGCAGGAAGCGACAGGCCATGGCTCCTCCCGTCGGCGTGCCGGCAATGGCCTTCAGCACCTGCACCACCTCCTCGGTGGGCAGCATTGTCACGTGCGAAAGCAGACGGTTTTGCAGCCAGGCATCCTTGGTCCTTCCCAAAGCGCGGAGCAACTGCATCCGCTCCACAAATGTCTCTGAGGTGCGCTGGAGATTGACGAAACGCTCCCAGCAATGCTGCCAGTAAATATACTCCCCGGACAGGATAGAGCCGGTGTAAACCACCTGTTGAAAGGATGATAAGAGTTATTTAAAGATTCCTTAGAAAAGATTTGGTATTACAAACCTCTCTAAGATTTGGTTGAATAGCGGAACCATTGTAGTACAGATACTGATTTAGCATGTTCTTCGCCTTGGTGATGCTATCAATGTCCTCCCACAGTACCGATGCCAAAAGCACCTCGGGTCGCAGTAGCCTTAATAATAAATAATCGGTTGGCTTAACATCTTTAATGTTTTGATTATGTCCATCTCACCTAGTGGCCACGTCACCGTCATCCGACCAGCCCACCTTCTCCATTACCGTGGAGATCTTCATTTTGATAAACTCGCTAAGCATGAGGAAGCATTCCGAATACTTGAGTATACGTCTCCATTTCTCCAGATGCCTTAAGGCTAGAGCCATAGGTCCATAGTTCGTTTCGCTGGGCAGATATTGAATCATATTCATGGTGATCTCGCAAGGCAGCAAATTAGCATGGCAGAGGGTAAAGGCGTCCGACAACAGTCCCAAACGATCCTAAAAACGGGTTTTAATTCAAATTAGTTGTGTTTTACTAATTCAAAGATTCAAAGCTTACCTCGCTGGTGAAGCGATTGGGATTTGTGGCCAACTCCTCGATGAGACTCGCCCAATTGTCGTCGTTGTAAACAACTCGATAATAGCCGTTTTGTATAGCATTCACTTTGATCCATTTCACGTTCTCTGGAACGTTGAAAGTTACTGCGAAGAGGAAGGAAAATAATTAACATTTGTTTTGAATAATTTAGAATACAAAATGTTCTTCTAATAATGGATGTCATATAATATTTGATACAGTTAACCTATCTATTTAGTTGAACCAAAACGTTTGTTTAAAATTTTTTTAGATCTTGCCTAACTCACCATCTACGTTCTGCATCCAGAGGGTTTCGCTGACGTTGTTGATATCCGTTACATATGTGACCGGGAAGATCCATTTCATATGTGGCACCGCCTTGTGTTTGCTACCCTGCGTTGTGGGCGGCACTGTGCTTGGCATATCCGTGGCATTCAGCGCCGACTTATTATAGTTATTCCCATCGTAGGAGTCATCGTGGATGGCTAGAAATTCGGCTGGTCGGAAGGGCCTCTGCGAGATGGAGATACTGTTGCCCATTTTGGTGACAGTAAGCAACGGAAAACCCGGCTGGTGCGTCCATAAGGTCATCATGTCCTTTATATTCTTTGAACCATTGGCCTTCTTAGTACAAATGGTCCAGAGGTCTGTGGGTTCGGCGGTCCTAAAACGGTTAACCTTTAGGAACGAGCCTAGGCAGCCCCTGAAACGATCCTCTCCAATGGCCGTGTGTAACATCGAAAATATAGCCGCTGTCTTCTGTACAAAGAACTCCTCATTGTTGCCATCGTGACTGGTGCCATTCATAATGCTATCCCATCCTTGGATTGCATCTATGTCCAATGCTGCAGTTGCCATCTTTAAAAGGTACATCTCTCTCAAAGGCCAGCTCTCTTGAAGTGGAGCCAAAGCATGGATTCCCAGATACTGGATCAGTCCCTCCCACAGCCACACATCCTTGAGCACTTTGCGGGAAGTGATTCCTCCAAAAAACTGCCTCACCATCGCCTCGGCAATTCGTAATGCACTAAACTGATATTGTTCAGAGGTAATCGAACTGGGATCCGTCAAGAATGAGGTTTTCAAGGTGACCAATCCCAGCGAGGAGATCATATTACGATCCAGCGATGGCAGCGCCACAAAGTCCACTTTCGTGAGGGGATAACTGATGTCCAGCCAGGTCTGCAAGTACTCCAGAACATCCCTCGATGTGTGCAAGATGAAGAAAGACCGAATCAGCAGATCCCTGGGTGCGTAGAAGGTGTACGAGGGAGCTCTCTTTATCGATGATCCCGTAGACTGCGACAACGAGGTAAGATTTGATGGCTTTCCGTTCCCATTAAGACTCACAGGCCAAGCTGTCGTCGTCGTTGGTTGAACAATAGTCAGATTTTGGCGCGGCGTCAGGTTGACATTCAAGGAATGGGTCAGGGCAGTGATGTTTCGTACCGGCGGGTTTTTTCCTTTAAGCTGGGTATAATTGTTTAGCTGGGCAGACTTTTTGCCACCCACTCCGGTTCCTAGTGGCGCCGGTGTCGTGGGGATATATGCCGCCGAGGGCTGCAGGGATTCACGTTGGAAGTCGCTCACCACCCAGGCCACAGCATCCGCGGGCAACGGAGGCGTCTCAATAAAGTCATCCCGGAGCTGCGGGGTAAATATTATTATTAATCTTTGCTTTATATCTTAAGAGCTTAATTCTTACCAGTCCCGTGCCCATATAGAAGCCCACGTCCTCGGTGGTGTGCACTATGGAGTTAGACAGACCAATGTGGAAGCGATCTCTGAACACAGAGATTCGGAATGGCGCCCGAACGTGCGGCTCATCGAAACAGGGAAACGCTCGTCTTGCACCATTCGGGCGAAAAACTGTGGCAGCTAGTAATCTGAAACGATATTAATGTAACTACTAAATAAAGAATAAATTCCTTTAAAAATTCTTGGACACTTTTCTGCAAAGCCATTACTCGAAAATTTGGAAACGGGGTACATCGTTAAAATGACAAAAAATCGACCCAAAAATAAAAACCTAGGTTTAAACACAGATTTTTGGAGAATCAAACCACAATCATTTAGAGGTATGCCACTTTGAAATCGGATGACTGCATGAAAAGTTATGGGCTTAAAAGGGCAGTTATTGGACACTTTAATAATTATAATGGGATTTCTTACCTTTCCACACCATTGGAGCTCTCGTACTGGTCCACATAGAAGCCCTCAGGCTCCGGATTGAGCTTGGAGTACCACCGTAAGTTGAGGGTGTAATTGGACTTCTTCTTGAGCTTCTCCTTTACTTCGATGTAGAGCTGTTGGCGGGGCGGAAACTCCAGCACCTTGACAATCTTGAGGGCGTAGCCCTTCGGCCCCGGAGTGACGATGGCCTGCAACCGAAACGGGAATGCAATCAATGGACGCACTCGAGCCAGACGCTAATTGGCTTTATTTGCATGCCGTCGGACCGTGACAAGCTTACCTTCTCGGTGACGTTGAGGTCCTGGATGTGCAGCACAATGAAGTTCGTCTCCTTCTCCATGTGCAAATCGATGGTGACTTGGCCTGGCCAAGCGAAATATGAAAAGGGAAACGGCAGAGTTAAATGTCAGACAATCGAATTATATTTCCATGAATAATCTTGGGGAGGATAGCTCCTCAATTAAAAATTTAAGCCAAAGTAAACAGCAAAGAAATAAAATATGCACTTCAATTAAAATTTTTTAATATAATGCTGTGAACACTTGAAAAAGGTTTACAGAAATATGTAATCAGGGGTGCCACAGAAATCACTAGGGGCTAGAAATCACTATAAACATGTCTAGAAGTATATACTAAAAATCAGTACGATGTCCTTTTTATTCAGTCAATCGGGGAATAATATTGTTGTTTACTATGTAAGTGATTGTCAAACCCCAGTAATATTTTAATATTTATCTGAGGGGTTTCAGACTTACCTTTAACATCCAGTGTCGTAAGATTTGGATGGATGGTCACCATGTAGCGCAGGGGTCGCGCACTTGTCGGCAGCATCTTCTCCAGCCAAGGAAAGGGCTCCCCATTGGTGGCAATCGGGTTGAAGGGCTGCGTGTTGTTCTCTTCATCCGTTTCGTAGCCGGACACCGTTTTCGATCCACAGGAGCAGTCTGCAAGGATAGTCGAGGTGTGTAATCAGTATCGGGATGTTTTAGGGCTCGTTACTCTTCTTTTTCGCGAACGGCTCTTTCGGGGATTCGTAGCTAAGTTCGTTAAAGCAAATTGCATTATACACAATCAACAGAGAGAGAGAGAGTTAAGGGGGATAATCATCTAAGTTTGGGTGGGGGTTAGCATAAAGAAAAGCTAGCAATAAATCGGTTTAATAATTGGATTCGGTTCAAGTCATTAGCACATCTAGTGGGGGTGAACGGAACTCAAACGGGGAAGGTCACAAATGGGGGATTCATTCTAGCTGAATGTCGCGATTAATCGAATCAAGAGATGTGAGAGTCATGGAAATCTAACGATTATAATCCATAAGCCATCAGGAATCGAACATAAAAATCTACAGCATTAACAAAGTAATGTCTTTTAATGTTAATAAATACAAAAATAAAGAATAAATAAATGGAAATTTTAATTTCCGTTGTGTAGAGAGTAGAAAACTTATACTATATTTGTCCTTCAGAAGTATTTGTGCCACTGTTTAGAATAATTTTTTTTCTAATAAAAAGTGTGTATTTTTATCATCTAAATGACGATTATCTTGCCTATCAATGACTTATCTTTTGATCAGTGATATTTTGTATTTACAATGAACATTTAAATCAAAAGAAACGGATCCTTCTTCCACTAGCAAAATATAACCATAAAGTTCTAACATCTAGAGACAGAAAATAAAATAATGGAAATAATAAAATTGGAAAGGATAAGTTATAAACAATAGATGATCAATGACATCAACATGCCGAAGGATTATATAGATTGTCATGGCTATTTACCAGTTTTGAAGTATTCGGGTTTGGCATAATTGTTACTCACATTTTAACCAATCAATCAAACAAGCATTTAAGAGAAATATTTCATATTTTTCAAAGATTCATTTATATATAATAAACATTTGGTATACAAAGTCAAAGGCAAAAGGAAAAAAAATGGGAAATAAACAAATGGTGGTCAGGAAATTAAATATATGTTATTATGGATATATATACTGTATAGAAAGGGGAGTGGAAAAAAGTGTAAAAGTGGTCGAACTTTTCTAATTGGATCGGCGGAAGCAGAAGTTAAAGCTACACAGCGGCAAATACTGATTGATAATCAAGCTGGCAGCAGGAAAAATTAACTTTCCACCAGACATGTGTCTACATACATTTCCCCCCCAAACCGCAAACACACACTCTCGTGTGGCTTGTATTCCCTATTCCCTTTCCCTTGGGTTAATGCAATTATCCCCAATGCATTTAGCCCCATTAAGTATGCAACAGAAACTTCCAGCGAGTATGAGAGTGTTTGCACTTTACATAATTTTGCAATTGAATATGGCCAGGGACACAGAATAACGGGTCGAGGCCTATGGATCCATTGGGGACATCAGGGTGGGAAAGGTGGGGCCAGGTGATGCAGCTACATCTATTTATACGCGAAATGAAACTGATGCCGCTGCGACCCAACTTAATATGGTTAAAAGCATATTACTCGGGGCCAAATGGATTGCTGCGGCCAGATGGTTTATGACCTGCTTTGAACGCCGCCGGTCAAGGAATTCAATTACCATTTATACGGATTTATTGGGCCTCACCTTTGAACCTTGAGGCGGCTTAGTCATAGATACTTCGCTGGGTGGAGAATGGGCTACATTATTCATGATTCCCTTACACATGTTGATTTATGGTACCCTCGTTTTTGAGATACTATACTCATTTATTTTGTACAATTCTTTCCAAGGGCTCTACCCTTCTCGATGGATTTATTTCAAAACTGGTGTTGAAGCTCAAAATGTTGTGGTTATTTTTAAATTATTATGGGTAAACCTTTATAAATCGAATTTAAAATTGCAAATATAAGACTTTGCAACACGGAAAGATGTTCATATATAAAACAATTTAATTACTAGGTTTGTATTGCATCATTAAAAAATTAATAAAGTAATTTTTTTGCTTTTTTTTGAGGAACTTTAGAAAGGTTTATTTAAATTTTCTATCTCTTCTATTTATTACTAAAACGAATTCTAATAAAAGCTCAAAACTTGTCTCGTATTCTAAAACCCTTTTCATTGTTCCATTCACGTCAAGCAGAATTTCTCTTTTACAATTTCCTATGTTTAAAGCTGTCAAATTTTGGAGACCCTTTTGATGCCACAAAGCCGGCTTGTTTCCTCGCACAATTGACTACATATCCTGTCGCCTTCAATAAAAGCGTAATCAAGTAACAACAACAAAGGGTGACCCCAACCGCTCCTGTTTCTGTTGTGGGTGGAAATGAAAAACGAACGAGGTGAATATGCTCGGAAAAAAACTCGTAGGAAGAAAGAAAAAGAAACGGAGTGAGGGTGGTGCGGTGAAGCACCATGGGTCTTGGGGCACGGGGCAAACCTACCGTTCTGTGGTCCGGCGTAGGCGATGATGATGGCCGTCAGCAGCAGCGAGCCGAGCACGATTCCGGCCACAAGTAGAGCCCGGCGCTGTGAGCAGACGGCAACTCCGGTGCGCGTCTGCCGCCCGCCACTCGATTCGCCACCTGTCCAAAAGAAACGGGGAAAATGTAATTAAACTCCGCATAAAAGTCAAAGTGGGGCTGGGCAAATATTTCATCTGGATGGGTTGCATTGCAATTGCCACTGGAGTTGAGTGCAACTCCATAAAAATATCACAAGGTGGAAGTCCGCTTACTGAAAAAATCCAGGGCCAAGACTAAGTTTGGTTTCCGTTTAAAAATTTAATGGACTTCAAAGTTTCAAATACAAGTATTTTGATCAGTGCTTCAGCTATAGAACTTGCACTAACTGATCTTTAAGGTTATTTATTTAATAATGTGCTCCTTAACTATTAAATATTATCCATACAATACAAAGGCCTTCAGTTTCTATGATATTACATTTAAGAAAAAGCTTAAAATTATTATCATTTATAAATTAAAATCTTTGACGATTAATTAAAGTAATGCTGCCCTTCAACATTGGAAGTGTCCTTGGAACTTTTCATTACTTTACCATGAACTTCAACTTACCGGATAGAAATGCACAGTCATCGAGGTCCGGATCATTTGTCATCTCGATGCGCTCGCGACGCCAAATCTTCGAGCCTCTCTGACCACCGCCGACGACCGAAATCTTAACGGGGCCGGTGTCTCTGTGTCTTCCGGCCAATACGTACGCTTGCTAACCCGTGGCCGTAAACGAAATGGGGCTCGAAATCGGAACCGAAACCGCAGTGAACCCGTTGAATCACGCACTTGGTAATCTGGCACACCGCAAATAATTGCCGCCTTATTCGCTCTAGAAGGGAAATCACAATCACTTTATGGCCAATACTGGTCGAACCCCTTTGGCCAGAAACCCCCTTTTTTGGTCACGTGCTCTTCATAGTTTATTCACAGTCAATGAACGGAATGGGTTTCTTTGTCCCTGTGCTTATGGATTTTTCCGTTTACACCCTTTTACCAATAATTCGACTGCCAAAAAGTAAAGGACCTTTGATGAACTGATAATTGGTCATCCAAAAATATGCATATTTCCGTAAATTATGCAGATAAACCTTGTTTATTGCGAGCCTAGAAAATATCTAGCGATCTAAAATCTCTTTTGAAAAACGCTATAAAACATTTTTTTCCGGTATATGATAGCTTGGTTTTACAGTCTGCACCCTTTTACCATTAAGTCGACTGCCAAAAAATGAGGTGCCTTTGACGAGTTGATAATCGGGCGACCAGAAATATACATACATAATTTATGCAGATAGCACTTTCCCAGAACGCTTTCGCTTGGCATTTCCTTAGCCGGCTCTTTTGCCACCCCCTCAGTTGGCCGAAAGCCAGACGCTGACACCCTTCCGGTTCCGTCTAGTCAGACTGCGGCTGTCCTGTCCGCCCTGCCCGTAATCCTGTCCATGGGTCCCTTCTGAGAGTCTGCACTTTTCGCATTCAAGCTCACTGTATTCAATGTCGCATTGAATTAGTGAAAAGCGCTTTCAACGCCCAAAAATCAACCCCCCAAAAAATATGTTTCCTCTCTCTCTATTTATCTCTGTCTCTCTTATTGTAGCCGGCTTTTGTGCGGAATATGTATGTAATATTTAATGTCCGTATTCGTGTCTGACTTTGAGGAGCTCTCGAATTTGAAGTTGGCCGCCTTTAGCATCATTCAGGCATAATTCGTGGTTAAGGTTTGTTAGGCGTAGCAACGTTAATTTAAGAGTGAAGCGAGACGTATTTGAAAGCAGTGCCAATTGGTAGAAATTACAGATAAAGCACACACCTTAAAGGTGTGATTCAGGGTTGTTATCTTCTTGGAGCAACTGATTCCAGCCACAGTATCAGCTGATTGTGATAAGCATATGGTTCAAGGGGCGAGAGCCGGTTCCCAAGTGGAGAATCTCCTTAAAAAACTAACTAAATTGTTAAATGGTATATAGAATGAAACACTATCTTTTAAATAATTGCCAACTAGCCCGGCCTGATGATCCTACAATTAATAAAATTGTGAGCCAAAGAAACTACTACAATGTATTATAATATATTTAGTTTTTTTAACCTGTAAAAATATATATATTTTTAACAACTTGATTCAGACAAAGACAAGAGACTAAAATAAATTATTACGATTCTGCAACAAAATAATTTTATTACAAATTTTAATAAAACTAACAAAATAATTGGTTTTTCAATGACCAATCAATAATATTGGAAATGTAATTGTAAATTTTTAAATGTTCGAGCATTGGCAGACTATAAATTTTTTAGCAATTATATAAATCACGTATACGTAGGCAAGTAAAAAGCAATTTAAAAGAAACAATATGAGTATCTCAATATTTTTCATCACTCTCTGTGGAATTAAAGTCATTAAATCTGCCATAAAATGTTATGTATACAAACTGAAACCATTTATACACGTTTTTCGCATGACAAAATCCACAAATGTGACTAGGAAAAAACTATGGCTATAAAAAGTACTATTTACGGGTGTCAACAACATTTGCTAAATATTCAATTCCCTTTTGGCAGTTGTTGTTTTTGTCCAAATTGGTCTTTAATGAGGTTTCGCATTCCGTTTGTTTTTGGCTTTATTCTTTGTTTAATGTCAATGTCAGAACGAGACCCTAATCCTAATTTCCAAGTGGAACGAATTTCTATTGTTTGTCTTCGTGACTGCAGCTCCTCTTAATTCCATTCCCTTTCATTTCTATACATACACATACCACGCAAGAAACGTGTTAATGCATATATCACAATTCCATTTTATTTTTGTTAACGCGGCCGCCATTTGGCATTTGTTTACATTCTCTTTTGCTCAGCGAAAATAATGGAAATGAAAAAAAATGGAATCGGAAAGGAGAGAGGAAAAGCGAAGTGGGAGTAAGGGAGAGCTTGGAAGTGAGAGCGGAAGTGTGAGTAGAGCGCTCTCACTGGAATCTGTGTTTTGAAATGAAATGTCAAAACGCAAAGCTCAACAGCGTGAATTTCCTTTCGCTGTGCGCGTGTATAAGTGAATTTCCTGTTTTGTCTTATGCGGCGTTTTCTTCTTCTCTTTCGCTCCAATCTGCGCGTATATATGTCAATAGTGCGCTTTCCAGTTGCCCCCGCTCTCCATTATATATCCCTCCACTACCCTTCCCCTTTCTCATTTTTTCGCATTTTTTGCCTTTTCCCCTTTTTTCACTTTTGTTGCCACTTGACTGATTTGTGGCTCTCGGCTGCAGTTTCATTTTACTTGGCGACAAAGCATAACGGTTCATTATTCCACTTTGCTAATTGTCAAAAGGAAAGAGTTCAAGAACTTATTCCTTTGTCGGGTTTCTGATCAAAAAGGTCAATTTAAACAGATCAATAAAAAGAAATGCACACACCAATTACTTAGAGCTTTGACTGAAAATTAAACAATTTAATTGGCAGATTTTTTCTTTTGATTGGCTTCACTACACTTTTTCTTTTCTTAATTTTGTTGGTAATTTTCTGCTTCTTTTACAGACACGCACAACGGGAGGGAGAGGTGGGGGATTGTGGGGGCAGCACGCGACTCATTCGGTTGTATGTATGTGTGCGTAAGTCCTTTTTGTCAACACCGAATTTTTAGAGTCCTTTCTTTTTCAGAGCGCCGCCTTTTGTCACGCGTTTTGTTGCGTTTGAGTGCGCGTACATTTTCCAACTGGATGCTGTCGCAGCGAAACGGCGTGCAGCAACCCTGCAAGATGAGAAGTGACAACACCAAAGGAAAGTCCGGCGCATGACCACCCGCTCTCTTCCTCTCTTGGGCTCTCTTTTCCGTTCTCTCTTTGCCAGCGAGCTTCGCTCACCTGCAAAAATGAAAATGAAATTTCTTTGGAGAGCCCTTGTGTTTGGTGTCTTCCCCTCTCTCCTTCTCCATCTCCTCCCGCTGACTGGATTTTTGTTTTGATACATCCAAAAACAAATATAAGCTTAAAAGCTATGGTCGTGTTGTTACCCATTAGAATAACTGTTTTCTGTTTAGCTTTAAAGCTGTTCATAAAACAACTTTACCTAAAAAAATTTTAACATTTGAAAATGATGTTCAAATAATATTTTTTTATAGTTCAATATTAATATAAAATTGGCCTTAAAATGTTATTGACAAAAACATTTTTTTTCCTCTAAAAAAAAGTTAATAGTCTTAGATGTATTGTTGTTTATATTCACAGAGCATTACTTCAAAATTTAAGATAGGCGTATCACTAAATAGGTTCCAATCAGCTTAGGAACCAGAGATTTTTTAAAAATGTAAAACAGTCAAATTTTTGAAAAATAGCTCCATGAATTTAATATACCCTTGAACTCTACGAGTACTGGGTATAAAAAGAAAAGCGCATAGTTGCCAGGCGAGCAAGTAGCAGAGCCACCCTTAAAAGACCTCATAACCCCAACAACACCCTATATTTTCGCCCACTTGCAATCATTTGTTGTTGTTCTTCTGCATGTTGTGTTGTTTATCATGTGTTGGCCAAATAGTTCAATTTAACAGGGCTCATCATTAGAGTATTCGCTTAAGGGATGGGTTCTCCTGTGCTTTAACATTTGATTTACCGTGGATTTCGTGCAGGCGAAATGTGTATTAAACTGTATTATAATTGTTTTATTGACATGTGAGAGAATTTGTTATAAAAATGCTGCTATATCATTAGAAGTTTTCCATTGGGGGATGTAATTTTTATGATTAAAATTTCGGTTTTTTTTTCGACTATTCCATTTGGGATTTATGGTGTCCTGATGCTGCGTATTATAGCCTACTTTTAGGTTGACATGGCGACTGGGCGAAACAATCAACAAATGGAGCACAAAGCTCAACCGTAAATGGTAATTCGCTTTAGGAAGTTTGCCGGCAAATGAAATCTCATTTTTCCCTTTTGCCTCTTTGTTCCGGCAATGCTCCGAAAGTTTTTCGGGGATGCATATAGAAGAAGAAACACACCACCGGTTCGCGGTGACTTGGCGGAAAAAATGGGGATGCTTCTCCGGCCTTTATTCTCCCCTTTCCGTACAATTTTCCCAATTTCCCAAGCCACTGGCTTTGCCAACCGGCTCAACCCAATAAATTCGCCGTCACGTTAGTGTAAAGTTTTCCCTTCGCGGGCTTGTTGGTTGAATCGAGCTGAATCGTGTTCATTAGGTGGTGCCACGCCTCATCGAATGGCCCCTTTTCGGTTGTCGCATATCTGGCTTAAAGCGTTGAACATTCACCGGAAAGTTCAAAATTTCATGTTGGCTTCGTGGAAACTGTTTTATCCTGCCAATCATTTTTTAGCTTTTAAATTACATTTAAAATGAAAAAAGATTTTATTTTATATTTACCATTTAACTTAAGTAATTTAAATAACTTCTTATGACATTTTTATTTTACTGTTATTAATCATAATTATATATTTATTTACATTTTTCATTAAAGTTTGTTTTATTAGTAATTTCTTTCAATGTAGAAGTTTTGAATATATTTTTAATAAAGTATAATTTTAACTCAAACTATTGTTTTACATAATGTTGAAATTAATTTTCTTTTTCTTTCTTCTATTTTTAATAAAGCATAATTTTCATTGAAATAATTTTTTTACACAACCCTAGTGCCGGTATAGAACTCAAAAAATAAACAGATTCAAAATTAATTTAAGAATTCACAGTTTAATACCGATATACCCTCACAATGCCAATTAAAAAATGCACACGATGCAGAATCACTGCACACGCTGGCCGAATGTTCGGTTGAATTCTCAGGTTTTCCCTTTTCAACTGTGACCCTCAAACAGCACACTCATACTAACTGAGTTACTCAACACCATTTCCCTTCACTTTATCGGTCCCCCGCTTTTTGTATTGAGTATTTGCTGTCGCATGCAAATTTACTGGCCGCACTTGTGACTTGTCATGTGCTACACAATCACCACCCTCAATCGCCCACCTCCCCCTCCGCCCATCCACACACTGCCACATATTGATCCCCTTCCATCTTAACTGGTTGAACATGTAGAAGATGGCCACAAGTGCTCGCCAGACTTTGGAATGGGGATTGGGGATTGGGGATTGGGGAGTGGGGTTGATGGGTCATTGCAGTCCCAATCGAAACGTGGTGGTTAAATAATCTTTGTTTAAAAAACAATCAATAAATTTAAGCTGTTGCTGCAGAGCAAACACTTTGACCAAAAATCCACGAAGGATGAATCTTCTAATCAAAGCTTGTAATTGTAGATTAAGGTTTTGACAACTGTGGCCTTTCGAAATCTTGCAAAAAATCGAAATGTTTGTAATCAAACCTTTTGGTCGACACAAAAAGAAAATTGTTCAAAATAAATATTTTATTGTAAGTCTTAAGAACTTGCTGAATAATAACAAGTTTAAATAATTCTAAAACATGTTATATTGTCATATTTTAGATATTTAAATATTTCAAAATAAAACCTTTTCTATTTGCATATGCAGTAACATTAATAAAAATATATAATAAATAAACAATTCTTTCAGTTCTTAAATATGCAGCTAACCAAATTGAATTAAGAATGAAATGGATTGACACGAAACGCAAACAATAAAAATCATTGACCTTGGATTTCATTATATCCCTCTGATTGCCTTGCTTTATTGATTATGCTCTATTGGAAATGTTGGGTAGGTCTTCCTATTTAGTTGATAAGCAGTGCTTAATCTCTGAAGTATTTTTGGGCCTCAGCAGCGAAAATCTCTAACAGACTTATTAGTTTGCTAGTTGCGATGGCGAGAATTAGACCCTTTTTTTGGATTAGCTGCGTGCTGTTACTTGGCGTGGATCTTAAACTTGCCAGGGCCGATCCCAATGTCGCACTCATCAACCAAGTGCTTAGTTACATGGATCAAAGTCTCGAGCCCTGCCAGAACTTTCAAAACTATTCAACCAAGTACGCAAAATGGATAAAGCCGCCAACGCGTGCAAAGTTTCTAAACATGTTCGACGAATTAAAGGATCAGGACTTTGAGGAAGGTAGCCTGGAGGGAAAAATGCAGCGATTCTATAACATCTGTCTGGCAAGGACGCCAAGCCCTGGTTATAGGAAACCACTGCAACGATTGACTCTCCAGGAACTGGAGGTCCAGCATGGGATATCCCTGAGCAAATATCTTGAGTTCGTTTTCGATAAAAGCGTTCCGCCTAGTGCCACTGTACATGTTATGAGCCAGCAGAGCTTTCAAAAGTTCAAGGAATTGTTTAAAAACTTTGACCCGGGTAACGCCTGGATTACTAACGAGTTATATGGGTTTTTTTACTTCTCGCTAACTTTTCCCGACATCGAAAGGGTTCATAGATGTGCCTCTTCTATGACCGCTTACCTGCAGTTAGCTTCCAACCTTCTCTATGAGGAGCGTGTTTTGGGTCCCGCAAAAGTAAGTCAATACCAGTCCCAAGTTCAACCAATTTTCAAAGCGATCCGCCATCAAATTATCACCCGACTCAATAGAAACTCACTTAACTGGACGACGACTGAGATTAAGGATCTTAAAGAAAATTTAAATAGTTTAACCCTTAGAATTGGGAATCTACCAAAGAAACTCAATCACCGCCAGTTTGTAACAAACCGCTATAAGCACTTAAACTTTACCGTCGAAGACGACTATGATTCTGCAGTTCTGAAGGCTCGGCAGGTCCTGGGTCTTGAGGAAGATCGCGAACTGCTCGGCGGTTTATCTAAAATTAAACGCTCTGGAAATAACATTGTGGTGCCTTACAAACTATTGGAAAATTTAGCCTTTGACCTCGAAAGCCATGACTTATTTAAAATGACCCAGCTGGGGATTCCATTTGTCATAGGTATGATGGATATTGACAAAGCAAAAAGTTGTATCCAAAAAAACATTGATTTTCTAAAAATGTTTGACGATTTTCAGTTTAATGTACCAAACTTACACTGTTCAAACTATTCGGAAAGCGAAAATTTATTAGGTGTTCAACAAATGATCCTAATCGCCCTGAATATTGTCCATGAATCCTACTTTGCACCAAAATCAAAGTTTACACAGATCCAGCCCAGCTTCAGCACAAAAACCCTGAAGCAGCTCTCTTTCTTGAGGTTGGCCCAACGCTATCACATCGAATTAGCTGGGTTGCCAAACAACGGAATTCTTAATCAATTGACAAAGCTGCCTTCATTCGCCCAGGCTTTTAACTGTCCTAATTTACGTCAGGATGACAACAAGCTACCTAACGAGTAGTATTCAATATTCAATACTCTGTAACAGCATTTATCAAAAAACCTATTGTATACTTAATAAACAAAATTTGATACAATACAAAACTGGTTTACTTATTTTATTCTTGCTTTGTAAATATTTTCGATAGTTTTATAATCTTGATAATTATATTTTATTTTTTTTAATTATTGCAATCAATACAATGGTACATCGTTTGATGCGAATTGATTTTATAAAACCCGATTTATTCAAGTATATCAGTATTTTAGTTTTTCCTGTGGCTTATACGTTAAATGTAATTAAATAATTGAATTATTAAATAATCTATGTTTATGAACAATTAATAAATTTAAGCATTACTTATTTTATCGAGTCCTATGACCTTGCTAAATACTTAAATATGGAAAGATTGTAATAAATTAAAAAAATGTTAATTAACACCGTCTGAAATAAACAAACGTTTTTTACTGCAATTCCAAATAATAATTTGAGAAGTTAAGAGGCTTTAGACTTTACTTATTACAGTTCTAAAATATGCTGCCAAGACAACAAAATGGATTTAAGATTGGTGAAACATTTGAACATGAATCTGAATACTCCGATTCATCTTATCATCTCACACTGATTGCCTTGACTTTTAAATAATGATGTCTATTTTACTCCAGAGAACATTGTTGTTTTCAAAATGATTGTGTTGGTCTTCCTGCTTAGTTGATAAGCAGTGCTTATTCCGTCAAGTATTACTTCAACGAACTATGCTGATTTTTAAATGATTGTATAGGTCTTCCTGTTTAGTTGATAAGCAGTGCTTATTCTCCCAAGTATTTTGGGGCCTCAGCAGCGAAAATCTCTAACAGACTTATTAGTTTGCTAGTTGCGATGGCGAGAATTAGACCCTTTTTTTGGATTAGCTGCGTGCTGTTACTTGGTGTGAATCTTAAACTTGCCAGGGCCGATCCCAATGTTGCACTCATGAACCAAGTGCTTAGTTACATGGATCAAAGTCTCGAGCCCTGCCAGAACTTTCAAAACTATTCAACCAAGTACGCAAAATGGATAAAGCCCCCAACGCGTGCAAAGTTTCTAACCATATTCCACGAATTAAAGGATCAGTACTTTGAGGAGGGTAGCCTGGAGGGAAAAATGCAGCGATTCTATAACATCTGTCTGGCAAGGACGCCAAGCCCTTATTACATGGAACCAGTGCAACGATTGACTCTCCAGGAACTGGAGGTCCAGCATGGAATATCCCTGAGCAAATATCTTGAGTTCGTTTTCGATCAAACCGTTCCACCTAGTGCCACTGTACATGTTATGAGCCAGGAAAGCTTTCAAGAGTTCAAGGAACTATTTAAAAACTTTGACCCAGGTGAAACACGAAATACTTTCGAGTTATATAATTCTTTCGACGACTCGCTACGTTTTCCCGACATCGAAAATGTTCCTAGTTGTGCCTATTCTATGACCGCTTACCTGCAGTTAGCTTCCAACCTACTCTATGAGGAGCGTATTTTGGGTCCCGCAAAAGTAAGTCAATACCAGTCCCAAGTTCAACCAATTTTCAAAGCGATCCGCCATCAAATAATCAACCGACTCGAAAGAAACTTACTAAACTGGACGACGAGTGAGATTAAGGTCCTTCAAGAAGATTTAAATGGTTTGACCCTTAGAATTGGAGGCCTACCAAACGAAGTCAACCACCGTCAGTTTGTAACAAACCTCTATAAGGACTTAAACTTTACCGTCGAAGACGACTACGATTCTGCAGTTCTAAAGGCTCGACAGGTCCTGGGACTTAAAGAAGAATACGAACTGCTCGGTAGCTTAAATCAAATTAAACGCTCTGGAAACATCATCGTGGTGCCTTACAATCTTTTGGAAAATTTAGCCTTTGACTTCGAAAGCCATGACTTATTTAAAATGACCCAGATAGGGATTAAAATGGTCATGGGTATGGTAGATATTGACAAAGCAAAAAGTTGCATCCAAAAAAATATTGATTTTCTGAAAATGTTTGACGATTTTCAGTTCAATGTACCAAACCTACACTGTTCAAACTATTCGGATAGCGATACTATGTTAGCTATTCAACAAATGATTCTTATCACCCTGAATGTGGTGCATGAAGCTTACTTTGCACCGAACTCATATTTTACACAGATCCAGCCCAGCTTCAGCACAAAAACCCTGAAGCAGCTCTCTTTCTTGAGGTTGGCCCAAAAATATCACATCGAATTAGCTGGGCTGCCAAACAACGGAATGCTTAATCAATTGACAAAGCTGCCTTCATTCGCCCAGGCTTTTAACTGTCCTAATTTACGTCAGGATGACAACAAGCTACCTAACGAGTAGTATTCAATATTCAATACTCTGTAACAGCATTTATCAAAAAACCTATTGTATACTTAAATAAACAAAATGTTATACAATAACGAATTAGGTTTACTTATTTTGTTCTTGACATTTGTAAATATTTTTGATAGTTTTATAATCTCTGATATTATACCTGTGTAATTATAATTTTTATTTATTTTTTAGAATTATTGCAATCAATACCAACACCGGTTTAATACCGCATTTTGATTTTATATAATCCCGATTTGGAATTCAAAGTATATCGAGTATTTTTTGGTTGTTTCCTATGTGGCTATATACGTTGAATGTAATTAAATAATTGAATGTAATTAAATAATCTATGTTTATGAAACAATTAATAAATTTAAGCAGTTACTGTTATTGTTATCGTGAGTCCTATGACCTTGCTAAATATTTAAATATGGAAAGATTGTAATAAATTAAAAAAATGTTAATTAACACCGTCTGAAATAAACAATCGTTTTCTACTGCAATTCCAAATGATAATTTGAGGAGTTGAAAGGCTTTAGACTTTACTTATTAGAGTTCTAAAATATGCTGACAAGACAACAAAATGGATTTAAGATTGCTGAAACATTTGAACTTGAATTCGAATACTCCGATTCATCTTATCATCTCACACTGATTGCCTTGTCTATATAATGACGTCTGTCTACTCTAGCGAACTTTGATGTTTTCAAAATTATTGTATTGGGCTTAGTCGATAAGCAGTGCTTATTCTCTCAAGTATTTTGGGGCCTCAGCAGCGAAAATCTCTAACAGACTTATTAGTTTGCTAGTTGCGATGGCGAGAATTAGACCCTTCTTTTGGATTAGCTACGTGCTGCTACTTGGAGTGGATCTTAAACTTACCAGGGCCGAGTCCAATACATTCATCGTGAACCAAGTGCTTACTTATATGGATGAAAGTTTTGATCCCTGCCAGGATTTTGAAAACTATTCAACCAAGAATGCAAAATGGATAAAGCCATTTAGGTTCGCCAATTTTTTAAGCCGCCTGTTCGACGAATTAAAAGATCAGGACTTTGAAGAGGGTAGCCTGGAGTGTAAACTGCAGCGATTCTATAATATCTGTCTGGCAGAGACGACAATCGGTGATAATACAGTCCCAGTCCAACGATTAACACTCCAGGAACTGGAGAGCCAGAATGGAATATTCTCCCTGAGCAAGTTTGTCGAGTACATTTTCGACCAACCCGTTCCGCCCAGTACCATAGTGCATGTTAAAAGCCCGGAGTTTTTTATGCAGTTCAAGAAACTGTTTAAAACATACGACCCCGATGAAAGTTTAAAAACTTTGTTTCGATTATCGCTAAGTTTTCCCGACGTCGAACGGGTTCATAGATGTGCCACATCTACGACCGCTTACCTGCAGTTAGCTTCCAACCTACTCTATGAGGAGCGTGTTTTGGGCCCCGCAAAAGTAAGTCAATACCAGTCCCAAGTTCAACCAATTTTCAAAGCGATCCGCCATCAAATAAACACCCGACTCGAAAGAAACTTACTAAACTGGACGACGAGTGAGATTAAGGACCTTCAAGAAGATTTAAATGGTTTGACCCTTAGAATTGGAGGCCTACCAAACGAAGTCAACCACCGTCAGTTTGTAACAAACCTCTATAAGGACTTAAACTTTACCGTCGAAGACGACTACGATTCTGCAGTTTTAAAGGCTCGGCAGGTCCTGGGTCTTGAAGAAGATCGCGAACTGTTCGACGGCTTATCTAAAATTAAACGGTCTGGAAATAACATCGTGGTGCCTTACAAACTATTGGAAAATTTAGCCTTTGACCTCGAAAGCCATGACTTATTTAAAATGACCCAACTGGGGATTCAATTAGTCATAGGTATGGTAGATATTGTCAAAGCAAAAAGTTGTACCCAAAAAAATATAAATTTTCTGAAAATGTTTGATGACTTCAAGTTTAATGTACCTAACCCACACTGCTCAAAGCTTTCAAACAGCGATGTTATATTAGCTTTTCAACAAACTATCCTTATCGCCATGAATGTTGTCCATGAATCCTACTTTGCACCGGAGTCGAAGTTTTCACAGATCGGGGCAAGTTTCACCACCAAAACCCTGAGGCAACTATCTTTCTTGAGGTTGGCGCTAATATATATCATTGAAGGAGCTGGATTGCCTATGAACGGGATGCTTAATCAATTGGCAAAGCTGCCTTCATTCGCCCAGGCCTTTAATTGTCCTAATTTACGTCAGGATGACAACAAGCTACTTAACAAGTAGTATTCAATATTCAATACTCTGTAACAGCATTTATCAAAAAACCTATTGTATACTTAAATAAACAAAATGTTATACAATAACGAATTTGGTTTACTTATTTTATTCTTTATATTTTCGTAATTGGTCGATGGTTTATTTATTATATAATTATGTTTTGTATTGTAAAATATGGAATTCGTTGGTCAGCGATAAGAAGTACAGACTGGCGGGCAGAGGTCCAACTGCCTATTTACACACTCAATTTGAGGCATTTGCCATGATTAAATTAATTGGCAGACCGTGTTCGAGGGCCACTTGCGGACTCATTGCTGGAGCAAATAATGCAAATCAGAAGAGTTGAGCTCAAGAGCCTGACGAAAGGGCCTGGGGAAGAGATGTGGGGTTTTCTCTCCATCGATTTGAATGGCATTGGGATCAACTGAAGTGGATCAAACACGGTGGCGAACTAATTGTGCAGAAACCGAGTTAAGCTGAGCTCAGCTCTCTTGGAGCAAAATAAGTAGAAGAGCTTCTTAACGAATTTTAAATGCCCTTAGGATGATTAAAATATAATTAAAGCTGCCACTTATTTGAGACATTTAATTAATAATATTGTCAAGTGAACATTTAATTGAATATGGGAAATATTTGTGCCCGAATTCTTGAGTCATGACCTTAATAACCTAAAGCTTAAAAATATAAAACCAGCAGGTTGCCAATCCTTGCACATGTACCCATATAACTCATTAAAACTTCGAAAGTTACCAATTATATTTTGTTATGTTCGTTGGAGATTTTTTCTTAGGAAAAGAACAAATAGGACAGCATAAAACAAAGTTTGGCATAATGTTGACCCCCTGATTTCCTGGTAGTCCAAGACTATATATAGAAGCCCTTCTGGGCAAGAGTATGCTATATAGCACAAATGAAACCAAATGCACGCGGCTTGGCAAGGCTTCAAGTGCCTCAACAAGTACGAGTGCTGTGTTCCAAGGGGCCCGCGGGCAATATTTTCCATTTCCATTTAATTACGCGCCCAGTGGGAGGCGGAAAAGTGGGTGGATGGCGAAATGCTGGGGGGATCCTTGTGTCCTTTGTAGTTGCATTTAATTGTGTTTCGCCTGCGCCATTTCGCTACAATAAATTGTTGCTCGCCCTGACGTTTTGACGGGTTGACTTGGCTCGCCCGCTTGTCAGTTTCCCATTTTCCATTTTCCATTTGCCAGTCGCACTCCTCATCCGCTCCATCTTCCTGTGGAGCCCTCTTCCTGCTCGCCGGCTTCCACTTTTCTGGTTGAGTTTGAAGTTGCCTGACCCAAAAACACATTTCATTCCTATGTATCCTTTACTTTCACTCATCCGCACATATAGGAAGGGAGGCCGGAGGAGGTGGTTGCTCCGTGTCACACTTTGGCATGCAGCGCAAGGCTCTTGCCGCTTCAATTGTTTCTTGTGGACCCATTTTATCTCGCTGATGCAGTCCAGGATAGGCGGGATTTCTTTATTTGAGTCAAGCCCCGGCCCAAGTGCTTGTGTGCCGGCGTGTGTGTGCGAGCCCATTCAGCCTGCAATCAACACAACGCATCCTGCAATTATCAACATCAGTCGCCTCAGTAGAGGCTCCTCCATTAACCCTTTGACGGGTGTCGGCCTCGAAAGACACCCCCTGACAAAAAGATGTCAATTCGCATTGGGTTAAAAGGATTTCAAGCTTTTAACGGGAGATATATGACTATGTTTTTTAGGCTTATTAAAAATGTAAATCATTTAAGAGTTCTTAAAGATTATGATTCCGTTATAAGCCGAATATCTTTAATTTTGAAATAAATATTCTAAATTTCTACAGTAAATTTCTACAGAGTATGTAATACCTAAAAAAACTACATTTCTTAAGTATTTTACAATGTTTTAAAAACTTTCTTCCTGTTATTGCTGACCGATCAAGTTTGCTCCAATAACCGCTTGAAAATTAACCTACATTTTTTTTAAGTATAAATAGCAATCAGAGCCTATTCTTATTATCCTAATTATCCAAAGATAGGCCAATATGGGAATATATTTCCCAGATGCCGCCATAAAATACCGACTTCTTCTGCTGGACACCAAATAAAGGTTAAACTGGATTCCGTTAAAGTAAACAGCGATGCGGCTGCCGTGGAGTCAAGTGGTTACTCCACTTTATGCATCCTTAATTGCGCGACTGGCAGCTGGGACACGAGCACACGTCCACGTCCTGTTCCCGTGACACTGATTTGCTCGGCCCAAGGAGAGGAAAGGGTGGGGAGAGCCATCCGAAGGCGAAGGCAACTGGCCCACTTTGGCCCACGGCATGCCCAAGTGGAGCGATTTGTCGCCTTGATAAAGTCAACACGATTTGCATATGCTTGCATATCACTTGTCTCACCATATTAATGACAATCTTAAATATGGTTGTTATATGTATCACCATAATGAAATATTTATCATTAGTACATTTTAAAAACATACTTTTATGCGTTATTTTTTCTTAGAAATATCGTTTTCAAGGCTCACTATCTATTAAATAAATGACCACCAGTTTCTCTATTAAAACATTTTAAAACCTTAATATTCAAATACCTAATCTTGAATACCGTCTTCGTCCTTCAAAGACTTTACTATGTAATAGAAAGACATGAGAATCAAATATTTATCCTTAACCATAACAGGAATAATATTAATATTCTTTTAATATATGCCCCTCCTTGTGGCCATATAAATCACAATTCCGACAAACCCTTCGTTGATGTCCCATTACCACAATCAATGGCCCCAGGGGATCATTTCTCCGACATCGCAAAACGCCGGGCAAGCGTAAAATTTCAGAAAATCGGCGACAGTATAAAGAGTGCACTCGGGAACATTTGTGGACCCAGCCAACGCCACCGACACCGACCCCCCGCCAGCCCGTCTATCATTCGGTGGCCTTCTTGCCAGTTGGAGCAGCCCGCCGGATCCGGTGGACATCTGTCAAGGCGGAAAATTCAGCCAACTTGGCTGCCGGCGCAAAGGAAATGCAAAAACATTTCGAAAGTGGTAACGGGGGCTGCCTGAGAAATGAGGGTTGGATGCTGACATTCATTTACTTTGCCTCTGGCCAACGAGGCGTATGAGTAACGGCTGCAAGACGAAGCATTTTTAATGTTTTTTTTTTTGCATTCGGTGTAATTAAGAAAACAACTTGATGCATAAATCCCAGAGGGGCGACCCGAAATTGGCAGGCAAGAGGAGTTTAAATTGCGTTGAGCGTCGGATTATGCACAAGTGCAATTATGCACTTGTTTATATCACCCCTTTGATCATTTACGGTGCCCCAGGCAATTGCAATTGCAGATGTTCAGGTGTTTATTTTAGCGAGACTCACCGAAAGTGACGCCGTTCGTCTGCTTCTCCTTGTCCTTGTCCTTATCCTTCTCGCACTTTTCGCCGCCCAAGGGCTCCAGCTCGATGCCATCGGTGGTGGCCACTTTGTAATCGCGCTTCGACATATTGCCACAGCAGAAGCCACAACATAACATTCGGCCAATTTTGTAGGCTTGTGGTTTAAGTGGCGCCGTCTTGGATTCTTTGCCACGTGGCACGTTCCGGTTTTCTGGGTATTTGGTGATCCTGGGATGTTTGGCTGATCCTGTCTTTAAGAAACAGGATTGGCAGGATGGGTCCGGGGTTGAGCCACCGCTTTCTTGGGTCCTTCCCTAGCGATATGTTTGTCCAAAAGTGGTCGTTACAAAAAGGTTCTTCGAGTGTAAACGGGTATGTAGAAGACTAGAAAGGTCGGTGAGTAGAGTTGATTGTTGTGTTCGATTTCGATTTTCGGTCAAAAATTGGTCCAGTTCCTGGTGTTTATTTCCTTCTGCAAGTAAAAGTAGAGATAGTTAGAAGTATTTTATATAAGTTAAATATTACATAAAGAGTAACTATAGATCAAATGCTAAACATATGTAATTTTAAAAATATATCAAATATTTAATAATCACTTTAAACAACGAAATCAGATTTTATTACATATTTTAGAAAGTACTGCAATTCAGCAACGAGTAAATAATAACCTTTTAATGATGTCAAGAAATATTACTTCTAACAGCAGCAGTTTAATGAAACCTATCTATGTCAAGCAAACAATGGTTGTTTGAAAATACTTTTAAGAATCTGCCATACAAAAGTACCCATCTGGGCCAAAGGATCTCGTTCCACACTCCACTTGGCTGCACAAAAATTAATAAGAAATAGGTACAAACATATATATTTGAAATGCTGCCAGCATTCAGCATTCTTCGACTTATTGTTAGACTGCAACTTCCGGTACCGGCTGGAAAAAACCCACAAACTGGAGCAGGTGGAGAAGAGGGTGGTGGCCTGCAACTGATGTCGCCTCTTTTGGGCGGGTGTCGCTGCTAGGACATTGTTGAGCCAGGCAAACAAAACGAAACTTTAATAAAAGCCCTCGCACTCCACTCCGTCTCCATAGCCACTGCACTCCAGTGTCCTTTGTGGCCCAGCAAAAAGGAGTAATAGAAGAAAAAGCCGAGCTGCAACAATGACAATGTCGTGGGCTAAAAAGCATTCGATAGCCTTAGGGCCACGAATGCAAATGCACATCAAATGTGAGCTGTCCCAGAGGTGGGTGAGGTGGGGTGGGAGCTCAGGGTGACTGGTGCTTAGTCGACAGTAATTGCAAGAGGCATCCATCGGGCACAAAGCAGTCGAAGGAGCTGCAGGAGCCGCCTGGTCAGGGACTTCCCATCGCTCTCCCAGCAAGAAAGTATCGAAGAGGTGCGCCACAGCAGTTCAATGCACGAGCACACTCAAAAAATGGGTCGAAAGACCCAATGTTCTTTTATTCTATATTAAAACCTTTATATATAAACAATTCCATAATTTAAGTGCTGTGTAATACAATTTCGTTATGCAACCATGTGCATAAAGCTTCTTAGCCATGCAATTTTTTTAAAGATCATCTGGTATTAAAACAAACCACAATTAAAAATGTTGAGCTAGCGGTAGAGAAAAACTAAGCTTGCAAAGCAAAAGTAAATTACACGAAGAAAAATATATGTAAATGTCTTAAAAGAACATTATTTAAATTAACAAAATACTTCAGTTAGGCTTAAGATTTACGTAAAGTGCACATTAAGACTTTTAAAGTCTTTAACTAAGAGTTTTTCTAGAATTATAATTTTTTTTCTCGGAGTGTAGTTTTTGTATGAGAGGGCTGAGGATTAGGACCCAGCACTAGACCCAGTTAAATCGAGCAGGGAAAACGCGGATGCGAATGCGGATGCGGATCCGGAGACCGAGTGATGGCCACTCCATTTGATGGGGCGGCACTTGAAACAAAAGTCGAGGCGGGGCAGGGCAATTGTGTTTGCTGTTGGTAAAACACACAGCGTAATAAAGAACTATAGGAAGGGCGAACTGCGAACTGGTAAATGGGAACTGGACGGACCAGAAACCTTTCAGCCATTTGAAGCACTTGCAACCAGCGCTGCCCACAAACGCTCCTACCATTAGCAAATCCTCCATTTCGAGGGATGGGCCAACTCAAAAATAAACATGGCGCAACAAAGTAAAGCACAAAGGACGAAAAACAAAGGCAAAGCCAAAATGAATAGAGCAAACAAAGAAATATGGTACATATGTAAGCCGAAGGAATGTAAAGCAGCGATTTTCTGATACCCTACATTATGGGAAAGAAAATTGTCTAGTAGAATTATCCAGGGTAAAACATAAAACGAGGAAAGTTACGATGGTTGTTTTACTGTTGCTACTATGTTTTCAATTGAACTTCCACAAGTTGTGCACAAAAGTTTTATTACATGGCTCATATCATTTTTCTCCAACCCCTTTGGGTAGAAAATAGAATGTTTAACCAACCATAATAAAATGACAGCAAATAATTCGACCTTACCTAAATGTTATTACAATTACTGAAGTATAAGTATAAGCAAATGGAAAGGTCAACTAAGTGTTCTTCACTTATTATATTAAGTCATTAAGGCGATACAAACACTGTATACTACAACTTTTTAGGGGGTTTCAAATTAATATTATGACATTTTACACAACATTAATTATCCCATTACAGTTAGTGTGTGGAAAGGGAAGCCTGAATAATAATTGTCTTCATAACAGAACTTTAGTTATATAAGTTGTCATCAAAAATACTTAATGTACATATTATTTAAAATATTAATTCTGTCCCTTACTAAATCGATGTTGGGGTAGATATGATTTGAAATGATTATCATAAACGTTTTATATAATTCATATTCTAATATAATATATTTCTTATAACGTGAGAAAATATGTTTTTGGAGGATCTCTTTTAAAATGTTACTTATAAAATTTGAATAAACAAATATCAGGTAAGCAGATGGGAAAACTATAGATCTAAAAAGAGAAATTCCATATTTATAAAGTGCTTTGATAACTAATTCAAACATTTTAAGAGGAGATGTTTCCAGCTTAAATATTTTGAAGTCTCATACACATCCTAAGCTACCCAAAATTAAAGAGTATCCCGGAAAGGGGAAAGTTTGCTTGTTGGCCTGGCCATAAAGTGGTCGGAATTAATGGCAAAATGGCGTCAGTTTGTTTTGTGATTTCTTTTTTGCTTGTTGCGCCCATTGCATATAGAGCAGCCAAAAAAGAAGCGGCTAGAGAAAAACTCTCGGACATTCTGTGTACATATCCTGGCCGAAAGGACACTGCAGCCAAAAATAGCCATTCAGGTGTGTGTGTGTGTGAGTGTTGCGTATGCGACACGTGTGCAAATTGTGCCCCAATGTGTCGTTTGTTACGTTTTACGTTACTTCCGGTCTGTCGCACGGCGCTAAATATAAATAAAAATGGACAAGCGGATTTTTTATGACAGTCCCATCCGCCCCATCCTGCTCATTTGCCACCTTTTTACGCAGCTGCATTTATGCAGCTTTTGTGGAAAGCTTTTGGCTGAATCTGGCATTATTAATTTCGCCCATATGCAAGGCAAATTGAAGGTCATTTGGGTGAGTGGACGCTGTGAGTGGGGTGAAAGGGTGCACATTCGATTGCTGACTGAAGCAATCAGTGCTCAATCGAGAGCCCTCAGAGTCCCATTTGAAGCAAGTCCAGCCCAAGGCCATTAGGTTGGGTGGCTATTTGAGGGGTGGCACTACGCACTGGACAGCATTTTTGCAGGTGTCACGTTCTATTTTTAGCACCAGGCTGGGGCAACATAGGTCTGTGCGATCTTCCAGCTCATAAGCAGGACATAGCTTCAATATTTAATGCTCACAATCAGGGTGAATAATTGATGGACACATGTAGAGCCGGAAGGAGAAGGCTGCCTTTCATGTGTACTGTTGGTTTTTGTGTCTGGCGCACGGCAATTAACTTGTTTAAGCCACAAGGTAAACATGACAAACACATTTGTCAGAGCCAGTCGTCACTGTCAATGCCAACGGATGGATGGATGTTCGGGATGTCCTGGACGATTGGCCTGGATGGGGTGAACAAATACCTCCGAGGACTCTGTACAATGCAGATATACAAACAACACAAGTCAGAGCATGTTTTACCTAGAGCTGATGATTGAAGCCACGAGTATCCTTCCGTTTTTAGGCGCCAAATAGAGCAGCACTTTTGTATACTATATAATATTGGCTGGTTGCTGTTTCACTTGATTATTCCTTTCGACACAAACACACAACGAGCGGCGGAATCGGGGTTAAACAAATTGGAAAACAAACGGAGACCATAACAAGGAGTTTTGGGCGATTGAAAATTACTTTTTAATTTTTCTTTGGTATATAGAAGCAGCGCGAATTAAATGCGTCCATTAAGCACGAAGGATAAACTCTTTCTGATTGAAAGGCAAGCAAATGGAGGAAATTCCCTTTATTTGGCGAGAGCTTTTCCCACCAGAGCTTTCCACTCTTTTTCCACAGAGAGCGATGGTCCCGCTGTGTCAGAATTTTTGCAGTGAAATTCCAAGGGAAACTGCACAAGGATAACGAAAAGAGAGTGTGCAGCGAGAGAGCAGAGAAAAGCCGGTGGAAGGAGACAACTTTTCCACCCACCCCACATTTTCTCCGCCACCCAAAACCACCCCAACCCCCCGCAAATGGGAAAACTCCACAGCAGCATCCGCTCTCGTCCTGTCAATATAAACAACCATTTGGGATCTGTTTCTAGCTCTGTGTGAGTGCGCTATATGCTAGATAAACAAAATATTAGGGGTGTATAATGAATGCTTGAGGGTTTTTGGAAGTTGCCCGCTGCTCTACTTGGTCACATATTGCAATCAAGTCGAAGTGGAAATACACTTTTTAGACTTGAGACAAAAATCTTAAAAATCACTATGACCCCGTCAAAAAAATACAAACTACATTAAAACAATTTAATATAAATAAAACTTTTTTCTTAAAACATTTAATATAAATAAAACTTAAAATTTAAACATAATTAAATTTAAACTAGGAAAAGCCTTCTCTTACCTCTTTAGCTAATTTATTTTTTTGACCTCTATCTCCAGGGCATATCATAAGCATCCTATCAGAAAGGAATTTTATGTATGGCTATTCTTTAGAACTAGTACATAGTGAGCCGATATTAGGAATTCCTTCTAGACCTATAAATCCTTTATAATGTGTCTAAAATTACAATATTCTGTTAATAAATATAACTACATTTAACGAATTTATACACAGAACATCTTCATATTAAACAAATAAAATTTCAGATTTTGCACAGCAATGAATGATTAAGAAGTGAATGATTGAAGAACTTAAAACTTGCTTTAAAATTAGGATTTTATTTGAAGATCAATCAGTTCATTGCCCTCCATATCCTGGTTTTTGGGCGTATCTTCCGGATCCAAGAGTTCGCCATCGAAACTGAAAGAAAATTCAATAAATTGGCTTTACATTCGTAAGCTGTTGATACCTACAATAATTTTATGAGGCGAGCATCACAATTTAGCTCTTCAGCACACTTGATGTATAACATTTTGAAGTTATCCCTTTTCCCCATAGGCATAACCATAGGGTTTTTCCATTTATCAGCTTGGACTTTAAGTTGGAACTTTTTGGGTTTCCGGCTTAGGGCTTGTGGATTGTTTTCGTATTTGGCAGCCAACTTTTTGTCGTTATTATTGTTGGACTTTGTTACATGACCACCTGAAAGAGTTTTGTTTGTAAATTTAAATACTTTTTTTGAAAACAGATGAAACTTACTGAGCGTATGAAAGGCTTTGAGACCAATGCTATGTGGCGTGTCGTCGGGCTCTATGAAATTGTAGTACATATCTACAGAGATATCATTCTCATCCACTTCGTTGCGTTCGGCCACTTCCTTGAACATGTGCTTAAACTTTTGGTGCTGCCGCAGTTTGTAGATCTGAATCTCGCCAGCCCTGAAAACGATTAATATGGTTACTAATTTAAGGAGTTATGTAACATTATTTCTTACCAAGACAGTGCTACTTCTATGGTGGGGTTATCATTATCAAAGATGTTTGCTTCATCCACGGGAGCAGGGGCTTCACCTTCATCATCCGAGTCGAGATTTACAAAGCCCTCCACTCGTGGAGCTACCGCTGATACCAGGTCGATACTGTCCACCACCTTGGAGCGGGCTGCTATTTCGGCCATCGTCTTTCGTCTGCTGTTGAAACTCTGAAGGATCCCTATGTAAATATCTAATAACTGCATTTGAAACCCAAAACTTACGGCCACAATGCTGTCTAAGGAGGAGACAACAGATGCGGAAACACTTTCCACGCTAATGTCTGTTTGCGTTGTCACCTTTTTCCTGCCTCGCTTCTTGGGCTTCTCCCTGGTGGGCATCACCACACTGATATCCTCAGGGGGGGGCTGTGTATCCAACTTGCCTTGAGAGCGAGTGCGTCTGGCCACAGGAACAATGTCACTTTTTTTGGCTTCGTTCTGTTCAACGTCCACAACAAACCGGGCGTCTCCCTCCATGACATGTGCCTGCTCCATCTCCTGAATCATCTTTGAGACGGGGGACAAGGCTCGCTGTGGGCCATCCTCTTCGTCCTTTCCCGACTCTGCCTCATTTAGTTTATTCTGCTTTGGGGGCGAAGGACCAACGTCATTTATCTGGGGCTTTTCCCGGGACTCTGCCAATGGCTTTCGTTTGCTGGTCCTACCCGACTTCTTAGGGCTGGCATCTATGAAATCGTAATCCACCTCTTTGGAGAATGAATCATTGCCAGGATTAAAGGAATCGCTAGGCAGAGCTGCCAAAGAAATAGAGAATGAAGAGGGACGCCTGTAGTTTTTTTTGTATTAAGCTCACCTATCATTGGAGCCCGCTTGCGAGCAGCACTGAATATATCGCAATCGTCGTCAGACATCTTGAACACTCGAAAATGTAGATTGGTTATCCTAGGCCCACATAAATATACGCGCGAATTGCAGATCAAATAACACAAAAAGACGCCAAATGGAATTGTATGGTGCCCGACTATCGATACACGATAACGATTATCAAACTATCGTAAACAGGAAATGCGGAGAGGTAGTTGAGCCACTTGTTTATCTTGGAAATATGCAGAAACTTATGAAATGAACAGAGTTAAATATTTAAGTGTTATCCTTTGAGTATTAAACCATTTTGTGGGCCTACTGCCATGCCACGTTCAGCAACTCTGGCTGTCAGCTGTTCGGCCAGTGTTGACAAGCGCCACGACGACAAAAGCAAATCTCATTTAGTTTCTGAAAAGAAAAGAGCAAATAAATTGTGATTAAAGCCCGTAATGCAAGTGAAAATAACTTAAAGAAAAAGGCCTCACAACAGGAGGCTTTTCCGCGTGTGTGTGCGCGAGTGCCTGCGCCTGTGTGTGTGCTTGTGTTTACCTGGTTTGCCCAAAAAAAAACAAGTAAAAAGTGAACTGGAAAAGTCGACAAAGTCTGCCTGCGTGCCATTTTTTTCTGATTTCATTTTGTGCGAAAAATCCAGAGAGGACACGATGGCCTCCACCAGCAATCTGGTGGATGTGGTGCGCCACTACCAGCGAAGCATTGAGAAGCACGGCGAGGACGAACAGCGGGTGAGCCAGCCGCCCGCATCCTAATCCTCATGCAATTCTGCTATAATGCTAAACCCGTGCTTGCAGCCCCTCATGAGAAAACTCCATTTCCTCAGCTCTATTTTTTCCATTTCTCAACCTCATATTTTACCGTACCCCAAGTACCTTCCTTACACTTAACTTACTCAACCTTATGAAATTTGCAACAACCAAGGTCACTTTTCTCGACTTCAACTTGCTCTTCTTTACCGCTGACCTTTCACCCTCACGTTTGCACCTGCCTAAGCTGGCTTAATCACCTTGTTTTCTACCTGCTCTCCCAACAAACAGCTGCTGCACTGCATCACCAAGCTTTTCAATCTGCCCATCAAATTCGAGCACCTGCAGGAGACTGGAATTGGCAAGACGGTTAATGCCCTGCGAAAATTCAATGGCGAAGTGGGCGTGGCGGCCAAGACCTTGGTGTCAAAGTGGAAGGCCATGGTGGCCGCCGAGGAGGACCCTTCGATCGCCGCCACTCCCTCAGCCAGTCACAACGAAGAGGACTCGGGCAAGTCCAAGTCCAGCGACGAGGATCCCGACCAGGAGAACAAAGGCAGCAACTCATCCAGCGGTGAGGATCGGAATACCAGCAGGCACAAGTCAAAGCCCTCAAAAAGCTCGAGGCATGAGCGTACCAGCAGCAGTAAAAGTCACTCCAAGAGCAAGTCGGATTCGGATAAGAAGCACAAGAGCAGCCGCCACGACAAGTCCAAGGATAGGGAGAAGGACAAGGAGGGTCACAGGGAGGCCAAAGAGCACGGCGAGAAGAGGACCAATGGCGAGCACAAGTCAAAGGATTCCATCAAATCTAGCAGCAGTCACAAGAGCAGTAAATCCGAGGGCCACAAAAGTGAACACAGCAAGAGCAAGCTTGAAAAGGTATGTTCTGCTCTAGATCCCGGCAAATCGAAATCTTCAACAGGTATTCGATCGCAGGACAAGACTTCACACAGCGAACAGAAGGCATCCAAAGACAAGTCGAGCAAACACAAGTCATCCTCCTCCAAGTCCTCCAAGCGCTCACACAGTCCGCAGCGCTCCGAGGAGGAGTCCCAAAAGGCCAAGATACCAAAAACTAAACCGAAATCCGAGGAAGACTCCGGCGACGGCTTCGACTCCAGCATGGGTGCCAATTTCGACGATGTTCTTGGTCTGCTCAACATGCCCATGAACAGCAAAAAGAGCAACAACAGCACCAAGAGCAAGTTCACCGCTAAGCCGGCAACAGCCCCATCCTCATCAGCTTTACCGACACCCTCAGCGGCTGTACCATCCAGGGAGGCCTTTGCCATCAGCAGTCGACCGACCTCAACCAAAGTAAATAATACACATTTCCCATAAAGAATAAATTAAAGAACAAACCCCTTTAGAAACCCGAGCTGCTTGCGCCCACAGCCAAGCTGGAGCCCTTGGACCCAAATATAGCACTGGAACTTCCCACCATTTCCAACAATTACAAGCCGTTGCCCTTAAATCAGACAGTGATGGATGTGGTTTTTAATCAGGGCGGTACACAGAGGTCTCAAGCCGCACGTTACTTTAATGAATCGGAAGCTCTGGCGCAGGGCATCTCCTCAAAAACCATGCGGTGGGATAATAATTTTCTTTTTTATTTGGAACACCCATTAAAAGTTTATTTTTCATGTAGCACCAAGATCTATTCAGGCGTGAGAACTGGTCAAATCCTGCAGGTCCCTTCGCTCTTTGATCTGTGCACACGCGTGCTCCAAAAGAACATCGACGGTAAGAACTCAAAACAGTTTTCAGCTGGCTTTGTTGGTTTATCAAATAAACAACCTTTCGTAGAAAAGATTAGTTACTAAAACATTTAATGACTTAATCACATATTCAAATACGTTTATTTTAATCAAGGTACCACCGTTTGATAAACCAATAATTTACGAAAGATCGTAAACCATTTTTAGTAAAAAAGAGATTTTTAAATTTTTTCATTATATTCTTTTGGGATATTCATACCTTCTTTTTCAGCCCTGGAGTACACGGGTGGCGTGCCCTTTGAGGTTCTTCGCTCTGTCTTAGAACGCGCCACACCCCAACAGCTTTTAAACTTCGAGGAGTACAATCCATATTTGATGGACGACAGCGAAGTCCTGTGGCAGATCCATGTCCAGCGCCACTGTCGCAGTCAGCGACGTGAGGAGATGGAAACGTGGCGCGAGATGTTCCTGGTAGGCATTACATTCCATAGATGATTCCCCATCTATGTTCACTCTCATTTTATTTAAAGCGCTGTCAAGAGGAGAAGGATCGCAAACTCAGCATTCTGGCCGAGAGCATCAAGGCATCGCAAAAGATCAGCGAGGCACCTGTGCGCAAGACTCAGCTGGCCTTCGTAGATTCGATGGTAAAGCCACCGCGAAGTGTGCAGCGCAAGCAGGAGCAGTACGGCACCAGAGGCAAGCTCATCGCGACTCCAGCTGCGCGAGTAGCCGCCTTGTCCAGTGTGACGCCCAATGCCGCCAAGGTGGGCGATGCCCGGCTGCGTGTAATGTCTGCCGGCCGCGACGCCGCTCAAGTGGGTGAGTATGTGGGATGAAAGTTGATTATGGGAGAATACATTTCTAAAGCTTCAAAAATACTTAGAATCACCAATTAATTTAAACTGCTCCTTTTAATAATAGCTACTCAATCGAACATTATTAATTTGCTTTAGTTCCTTATACATCTACTTAATGAATTTAAATGCTATATTTTAATATTCAACAGGTGCTGGTCCGTCGCGGTCCAAAAAAGCCCCGCTAATGGCCAAGACCTTACAATTTATGCGTGGGCGTCACAAACGATAGATGCGTTTATATGTTAAAGCCACAATCTTATACTCAAAATTGTTCAGCGACAACTAAAGCAGCAGCAGGAGCACAGGTTCACAGTAGGATTTCCTTCCAACTGATTTGGCAGAGATTTTCGGTTCTGTAAAATGAGACACTGTGATACTAGACCTTTTTGTTACCCAGTGCCCTGCGAAATCCGTCTGCTGCTGTCTTCATGCCTACCATATTCATTATATTTATTATTTATTCATGTCATACTGTACTAGAACCTAAGCGTAACCAAGCCGGATAACGATTGTAGGTTGAATAAGATAGCGTTTTTGATCCATCCCGCTGGATCGTCAACGAGCTCAGATAAATTATTTACGGAATTGGATTATTTTTAGGTTAATAGTTGTTCGATTGGTCAATAATACGTAACTTAAGATCGGTCACTCCAACTTTAGTTTTAAGCTTTGTTCAATGTTCTTTGTCTCAGAGGGCTGTGCGACTGTCCAAAATCATAAAGGTTCCAAGCAGTGACCGGTAAGCGATGCAGGTAAAGGCATTAAACTGTAATCAAAATCGTTTTATTCCATTAGTAAGCTAATGGAAACAAAACCACAAAGCTATCAAAGAGCAGACTCTTGTTAAATAACATCACGGATTGTTAGAGAGAGGGGATTACTAATATGTATAGAGATAAGTAAAGACAAGAAAACGAGTTGTTTCACCCGATAGTAACAGTAATATTATACAGACTTATTACAAATAAATTAATTTCAAACATAAACCATCAGAAAGTGAAAATTCATTCGATCCGTAGTTTAATCCGTTTAATTCAGGTGCCGATACAGTATAGCGTCTTGCTGCGCCCGTAAAAAACATCAACCAAACGTTGGGAGGAACTATTGAGAGTTAGTACACGATTCGTTGTAGCCGAGGAGGAGCTACCAGCAGCACTGTTGTCGCTGTGGGACAAAAAGCAATCCAAATTATTAACTAAAAATACTGCGTTTTATTTTTTCAAGTAGCTTACCCCATTGGAGACAGTTTTTTGATGTCCCACAGTCGCAAGGTGCCATCAGTGCAGGCTGTGGCCAGATGCTGATCGTGCGTGCTCCAGGACAGAGAACTAATGCTCGCCGAGTGATCCTTGAGCTCAGCCAGCTGTGCTCCGGCGGCCAGGTCAAAGATGCGCACCTTGGTCTCCTCACCGGCGGCGGCCAACATTTTTCCGTCTGGACTGAAGGCCAGCTGGGTCACCGCCTGGCGGCAGTCCGCAAACACGCGCATCAGTTTCCCGCTGGTCGCGCACCACAGGCGTACTGAGTGGTCCGCCGAGCCGGTGGCTATGTAGTTGCCATTCGGGTGAAAGGAAACGCACTGAGGAATAAAAATGATTAATTAATTTGAAATAAACATTTTTTTCCTACTTTTTAACCAACCTCAACGTCTTGCGTATGTCCAGCATAAATTATTAGCGCATGTTCCTTCTCCAGCGACCAGAGGCGTGCACTCAGATCCTTTGAGCCCGTGACCACGTACTGACCCACTGGACTCTCGTCCAGGCACCAGATCGGATAGTTGTGACTTCTGTATATGGCGGCGCAGTGGAGGTTGTGCGCCCGCCAACACCGCATGGTGGAGTCCTTGGACACACTGTATATGAGCGGGTAGTGGGCTGAGAAGCGCACGTCAGTGACGCCTCTTGTGTGGCCACGCAGCTGTAGACCGCCGAATTCGTTACTGAGAAAAAAAGGATAATCTAAGAATTAATAATCTATTTTAAAATATAGCAAATAACTTACTAGGAGTTGTCGGCATATTTGCCGTGACGGGCTCTGCTGCGTTCTCTTCGCTCTTCCTCAGAGCACTTGTCATCTTCGCTGGTGTCTTCCTCATCCTTATCCATCTTCTCTTCCTCATCCACGCAGTTGTTCAGCTCCCAAGGACACTGTGACTGAGGATAGCGTCTGTAGAAGCTCCTGCCGCGGCAGCTGTTTTGGTTTAGCTGCCACAGCTGCACGGCAGAGTTGTCGAATCCGGCTAGAAGATGGCACTCACTGGGATCCATGTGGGCGGAGGTGAGTCCCCGGGAGCGCTCACTGATCCTGATAAATCGCGGCAGCTCGACCTGGGCCTTGAGTATCTGTTCTGTGGCTGACTTGAGGGTGTCCAAGCAGGCGTCTATATTTAGCTGGGATTTGCTAGGCTCCGCAGATTCATCCGCATCGATTTCCTGCTTTATGTCGTTTTCCAGCTTGATGTTTGGTTCTTCCGCGGGACGTTTTCTGTTAGACTTTTCGGTCAGGGACTTGCCGGGCTTAATGTCGCCTCGGTTAGATACTGTTGGTTTGGTAACCACCTCCTCCTCCGTTTCCTCACCCTCCAGGTCGTCCGTCAAACCAAGTAGGTGATCCTCACTGAAGGCGCGCTGCTCGTTTTCCACGATGTGCACATGCAGCCATGTGTAAAGCAGGTTCATAATCAAAACATGGCCACGCCGCTGGAGATAGGTGCATATCCTCTCCACCACCTGTGCCGTGGTGTGAAGTTCGTACTTCGAGGAGCGAAAGTGGGCCACTGTGTCGTCCGTCTCGGCCGCCTCCAGCCGTGTATAACCGCTCAGTGTTTGCACCATTCGCATAAAGTAGTCCAGCTCAGTGTCCCCAGTGTCTTGGGCTTCTCGGGCGAAGCGTATGTGAAAGGTGGAGTCTGTGGCGGCGGTGGAGCAGCCGTTGATCTTGGTGGGCGGAGGTGCATCGTACAGATCCACGGGGGCCACTAAATGGGCATATTTACGCAGCAGTTCCACAGCACCCCTCGGTTCGCGAGCCTTAAGCATATCCAGATAGAAATGGCACAACATGGGTCCATAGAAGCGCTTCATCTCGAGACGCAGCGGTTCCGCCTGGGCCTCAACAAATTGCGAGAAGCGACCAAACTGCTGGTCAACCGTGTGCTGATTGCTGTTGATCACTTGGACATTGGAGTAGGTGAAGCTATTCCCGCCATGCAAATCCGTGTCCAGCATTTTGTTTACCGCGAATTGCTGTTTGTTCTGCAGCAGTAGGAAGTCCGAGCGGCGAAATCTTTCGTTGCTCTAGGGGGTTTAGAGAATTTAAACATTAGAAAACACTGAGGACTAGAATATGTGAAGAACCTAAACTCACCACGTAATTTTTCTGCTTCAACACAAGTCCAACGGCGCAGCGCAGTAAATCATTTTTCGAGGAGGTCTTTTTGTTGCCCGCGCTCGACTTGCTGTTATTGTTGCTATTGCTGTTGCTGTAGACGGGCGACGCTGCGTGGGCGTGGTTGCTCGGCAAGCTCATGGTAGCGTGTTATTCTCGCCGTCTCCGTATCCTGATCCTGTCCTGCAGTGCGTCCGATAGCTGGAGCGTCCGATTACAGTGCTGGGCAGCGCCGGTGGGCCTGGGTGCCTATCGATACTAATCGTTTTTAAGCGGCTGTAACAGCTGTTCATTGTCATTTGTTTTCTCTAGTGCTGGCAACATGGTTATTATTCTAGCTAGAAAAAGGGGTCAACAGGAGTTTTGGTTCCTTTTTGGTAAATTTAATAAGGGGATAATAATGCAAATTATTATACAAATTTAGAAGGTTAATTAAAATTAGTCCTGTAATCTTCATCAAGAAGGTACATACTGCTAATATTATTTTTGACATTTTTCTAAAAAGGTATAACAAACTAGTGTCCCACGATTTGCATATACCATGTATATATCCCATAAATTAAAATTAAAAATTAAGACTTAAGCGTTACATATTATTTGTAACGATTAGTCGTACAAGCATTAATTGCTTTAAAAAAAATTATACCTAATGATATGTTAAGGCAACATTTAACATAGCTTTTTTATAGCATAATAATTTAGCTACCTTGATCAGCAGTTGGCAACACTGATGGACTTCAGCTGCTTGTTGTTGTTACCCCGCCCGCTATTGACAATTTCTTGTGTTTGGTGCTGTGTTTCAGTTCAACTTTTAGCCTGATATAAAACGGTACCTGTTTAAAGCGAGCAATTATGGGCAGTACTACAAAGTTTGTTAACGAGTTCTGTGATATTATCGACTCCTATGGCGGGCGAGATAAGGTAACATAAAACTACACCCCCAAACTTCCAATTAAATTTCCAATTAATTTCCCGCACACCTGTTTGTTTACGTTCCTCAACGAGTGTTTTTTCAAATATGTTCAAATTTAAAAATGCATCGTGGCATATTAACGGGTTGTTGCGGACTGGTCCATTGGGGGGCTCGATCGAAATTGAAAGCGAACCAACAGGTTTGCGCGGTGTTGTTGCATATTGAAGTTGGCATTGGTCTGGGGGTCTTGGACGAGGAAGTCTCGGCCGTTTGGACCTTGCCTTACTTCTTTCGCATTCGCAATGAATTACTTTGTTTTTCGCTTATCAGTCGCGGTTTGGCGGCAATCGAGTCAAGATAATGCTCAATACTATAGCCGGCAAACCCTTAACCCGATGCCAGATAAAGCGGATAATTCGTTTCGAACGAAAGGTTTGTTTGGTATACCCATCTGGAAACACGCCATCCATTTGGAAACACCCATTTTTCTTCCATTAAAGGAGGGGTTACACACCCTTGCGTGGACTCTTAATATTTAACTGTGATATTCAGAGAAGTTAATATTTATTCAAAATATTGTCTTAATATAGTATTTTCCGACTAGTCTGACAATCTGAAAATATTTTTCATGCATGTACAGCGAACATTATAAGCCGATCAAATCAGATAGCAATATCTTACCAATTTTTTAATTTTTTTTCCCATTTTATTTTATTTTATTACTCATATTTTATTCATCTTATTTATTAATACAAAAATCCTTTTTTGTTTTTTAATGTCATAAAACACATTTTTTAATTGTTGTTTTAAAACCACTAAAAAACCTTTGTCGATATAAATAAATTTGTTAAAGTTTGATAAAAATATTTGTGTAATAATTAAAAGAGTACATAAACTTTCGGTACCCAAAATGTGTTTGCGTGCTCATTGCATTACTAATTCATTGATGGCAAATCAAACAAATTGGACTATTAATGGTTTAACAGTGGAAGCACCCCAAACCCATCCTGGCAGCAGAACCACCAGGAGCACTCTCCTGCCAGCCGTTAAACGAGATGATTGTGGCATTCGCTGTGTTCTTTTTATCACTGATAGTATTTTATCTGTTTGTGACAACCAAGCAATTCCACAAATTGCAGGGCTGAGTGGCGATTGGGGTCAGGTAAAAAGGTAAACAGAGGTGCAAGCTCTCGTGATAAAATAAACACTTGGCTCAACTTAATGCGCAGAACTTGTAAAAATATTGCACTAAGTAAATATGAATTTAAATAACTGATTTTTCCCTTTGCTCAGGTGATGAAGGCACTGTGCTACAGTGCCAAACTGGTGGCTGGATACCATGCCAAGCGGAATCCGGATCTGGCTAAGCGTTACGCCATTGCAAGCTCGAAGATATCAGGTGCGAGAGCCACCCTGCGCCTTATTGACGACATTCCCATGATCCAGTATGCTTTGGAGTATGGCTTGGGTGAAAATGAGCCCGATCGCATAATGGCTGTACTGGGTGTGACAGCCAACATCGTGGACCTGCTATATTATCCCATAGAAAAAGTATGCTGGCTGGCCGAGCACAAGATTGTGGATGTCAAGAATGCCGACAGCTGGGACAATGTAAACTCCATATTTTGGGTTCTGTCTGTGTACTTGAACCTCATGAGGTAAGACAATCGTTGTCTTGGTACATAATATTATAAATGTAATTCCTAATACTTAATTTAATTTCAGGACAATGCGAAATTTTTCACTAAATCAGGACAAACTTAACCGCACCACCAATATAAACGAGTGAGTAACCACCCGAGAAACATTCCCCTTAAAGCTCCAACTAACAAACCATTTGAATTCACAGCCTGGACGTCAAAACCATTACAAAGCACCGCCTGGAGATGGTGTCCATTGCCCGCATCTCCCTCGACTTTGTACACGCAGTTAGCACGCTACCCAAGGGATATTTGTGGGGCGGCAAACTGTCCACTTTTCAGGTGGGGGCTATTGGAACCCTGTCCGCCGGCTTGGGCATCTACCAGATCTTTGCAAAGAGAAGACTGAACAAGTAGTTGCGCCGCCGTGTTTGCAATCGTTGCACTCGTATTTGTTGATCAGAATTTTAAGCTAGTCGATAACCGTTTTTGTACGTTGAGTTTTTGTACGGCACTCGCATGTGTTTAGCCAGTAAGTCCTTTAAAAAAACACAAAATACACGCCGAGTAATAATAAAACATGGATGGTTGTTTGGTCTGTGTGTCCTTTATTATCTGTTACTTCTTTTATTGTGTTCTGTTGGATTCCGATACATGTAGTTCAGTATATGCTTTGTTTTTGCCCTTCATAGCCAGCAGAATGTTTAACTTAATGTACAGGCTCCCGCTCCCATATATATTGTCAGCCCTCTGGCGAGGGTTCATTACCAGAGTTATTCATATTATTAGTTGTTCACGCGAACGATTTGTCGGTTTAGCAGTCATTGTATACAATATTTCTTAGGCATATTTAAAATACTCATATGTCTGATATTATACTTGTTATGCATGGTTTCAGTTTAAATAGTTGGATTTATAGATTACATGAGGGACCTGATCAGGCGCTTGGGTTTTTGGTTAAAAATAACATTTGTTAGTAAATATATTTCCATTGTACATAATTTATTTGCTTGTTTCTGCCGCAAGCGCGTAAATATTAACAGTTACTAGTTATTATCTTTTATTTTTTAGTTTGCTGTGCTTGACTGCTTCCATCGTTAAGCTCTTTAGATGTATGAAGTATGAATGAAGTTGTTTATGGTTTTTAATAGCCCTTATATTTGCTGTTTAAGTAACGGGTTTCATTAAAATTCTCGTTATTTTGATATAGATATTTTTTTGGGATTTGTTAATTTTCGATAATATACCTAGCTACAGGAGTTATATGCTTTATTATTGTTATCCATATTATTTGAATATCCTTTCCTCTTCATTTTCTTTACGCATTCGTTCAAAGTGTCTCCTTCATTTACAAAAAAAAAGCCTCAAAAAGTTCCCAAAAAATTTTCATGCACTCAAAATATGTTCAACTTTGTTCCATTTGCTTTTGTTGTTGTGTGAATGTTTATCTGTGTTTGTCATAACCATAATGCAATTTGAACTTTTGCTCATAACAATATATAATTATTAGTACATAAATAGGTATATATCTATATTTGTATTTATTTATATTGCATGAACAGGGTCAGGAGTTTAAAGGCGGCCCTCCAATTTCGGACCTAATCTTTTTTCATAAGAAAACTGTATATGCGTTTAAAATACTAGACTACAGTTATCTTACAAAAAAATATATCATAGGTCTATTTAGGGACCTCTAAAAACTAGAGACCAACTGTTCTAGGTATTTATGTACCAATTTATGTTTTGTATTATATATATATTTTTATGTGTATATATTTATTTTCTTATCGGAAGCTATTTAAAATGGCACTGCAGTAATTTTTGTTTATATTCCTATATAAGGTGGGAAAATCAATTAGTTGGGCCGCCATCTACTCCCTCACCATGAAGGGAAGAGTGACGTCCGCTCCTAAATATTCTTCTAAACATCCTAAATCTCCTCCTCTGCTATAACAGTATACGAATTCGGGGCACTTAACTCAGTAAGGGATTCAGAAGATCCGCCTTTGGTTGCCCCGCATGTAACTATTAAAATATATGTATATGTTAGTGTATGTATATAGTATATGTGGTATTTGATTATTGCATTAAAAGCTTAGTATTCCGTTCTGAATTATTATTATATATTCCTTGGTGTATATATATAGGTTGTATAATAGTCTTTTTAAAAACCGTTCTTATTGCATTCTTATACTTATCGCTAGGCTTACGCTTAACTTTAACACATTTGCCGAGCAAATATTGTTGGTTTAAAATTCAATTTGCAAAGTTCTTGCTAATGTTCCCCCAAAATGTGTCTCACATGTTCGCTTGTGTCTTTAAATACAGTTGACAGTACAATCAGTAATACGATAGTAAAAATATCTGTTATAGGGTTTCGAATACGAGTAGTATGGAGTTAGTTTAGAGTACAGTATAGGTTAGTTAATGCGTGATAGAGATATCGGCATAAGTAAAGATATTCCTTCGACAAAACTTCCTCATTAATTTAAGTTTAAAAATAATTACTCTTTATAGTGTGTAGAATGGCTTAAAAGTAGACGTATAGATAATCAAATGACTTGCGTCAGTAAAATATGTTAATTTTTTTTTTAAATATATGTATTTTGAATTGTTAATTATGTTGTATTGTTGCCTATTTACGCTTTGCATATTTTAATATTAATATTTTTTCTGTTTTTACTTTGCTAAAATTTAATATTATCGGTTTTGCGTGGGAAGCGTTCGATTTTGGTTCCTTTACATTTCGTTTAAACATTATCTTGTGTGTTTCTTCACATATTGGATTTAATTTGTAATACATTTGTTTAATCTCCTTAACTTGCCGTTTAGTTTTATATAATTTCGATAGAAAATAAAACTGTTATTTTAATTAAATTGAAAAGCCAGTGTGGAAAAGTTTAAAACTGTTGGTTTTACACATATGTGTTAATTTAAAATTCACGCTCTGTTTGGTTCTTAAGCTTGTAAAAGCGTTAAAAACGTTAAAGTAAAACGGTGTAACATATGATCGAGATAGAGTCGCCAATTGATTCTTGCCGAAAAAGCCTTAAAAAGTTCCATTTAAAAGTCACCCTGCACCCTGGGTATTTCTTCATTTGTTCGTTTGGTTAATAAAAATATGGTAAATTTCATAGTTATTTAAAATTGTTTACGAATATGTACGCGTGTATATTTGTGTGCTAGTGTGGGTATTTTATTGTATGTGTATGTGAAATGTGAGCTTGATTTTGCGAGCTAAAAACACCTTTAGTTTCCAATAGATTTTAAACATTTTCTGGTTTGATCAATAAAATAATGGTTCTGCCTCCTCACCCACCTAATAATTATTAAGGCTATAAAATTAATTTAAAAAAGATACGATCTTCGATTCGTCCAATGAGTGAGGTGAAATAAGGTCTTTTCTTGCTGTTGCAGTTGGAGCATTTCTGATTTCCTATATAGGTAAGTCTTACGATTACTAATAATTCAGCTAAAGCACCATTTTATATATCTGTACAGTTTTTCTAGCTTAGGTTAAGATATTTCGCCATTCATCCATAACTTTATCTTTAAAATATATATGTTTTTTTGATAATACCCCACTCGTATTCTGATTCATTGAGCCATATATGGGGTTATGGTGTTTTTGGTTTTCATCTCTTATGCACCGCGAGCTTGATGTCCATTTACAAACTATGATTTATACCTAATTCCAGGCTGATTTGGTTTGGTAGGCAAATGATGTGGAATATACAATACTTTAATTGCATTAAAAGTAGTCAATAAGCTTTTTGATTTGTGGTTGGCATTAAAGCGATTTAAGTGGGTGATTTGCTTGGGTTCGTTCTCCTCTCTCCTAATCGAAGGCATTATGTATGAGTATAGCTATGTATTCGTAAATGGTTAGTAACAATGCACTAGTCCAGCATTTGTGGGCCTTGGATTTATTGCTACTTATACACCGGCCAACGTCTGGCCAGAGTTTCCGGAGGACAATCTGGCCCTAGCCAAAGAAAACTAAGCTAGGTAGGCGCTACAACAGAAACCGTTACACTAAGAGGCATCCTTATTTACCCTAGACCCGCAATCTCTCCACAGTTCTCGTATTCGTTAATTAAAAATTGCTTATCCTCAAAAATCTATATTAAAAACTAAACAAATTCAACTAGTCTGCTGCTTTTTAGCCTTCTTTTAACATTCCTCCCTTCATTTATTGTTATAATTACTTGGTTTCATATTTGTTTCTTTCGAAGACTACCATAAAATCCCTGTAGGTTCATCGTAATGCGTGTGAGAGTGTGTGATGTCCGACATAATGCTAAAAACAATTAATGCCTAAGAGTAATGCGTTAAAATGACACATAACACCTGCCGCGTTAGTTTCGTAAAGTCTGAACTACTCGATTACATTGGTTGCTTTTGGTTTTTGGAGTATTTCAGTTGCTTGGTAAAGTAATTTGATTGTTTTTATGCCTAAATTCGTTTGAATTTAACTTTTGATATAAGACTAACTTTTTAACTTTGTTTGCATCTTAAGAGTAACAATCAGCATAAGAAGCGCAGGTTAGTATTAAGTTGGGTTAAGCTTGTATTAAGAGTTGTCAAATGAAACCAAGGCGAATTCAAAAGCGATTTTGTATATATTTGTTTGGTTGGTGAATACGTGTGAGTGTGTTATGATTTTGTTTTCGTGATCAATTTGGTTTTAAGGTGTCTATCTTCCCTATTCGTGTTAGGAGTACAAAAAGAGTAAGTTTTAAATTAAATAAAGCCTTGAAATGTACAATATGTAATGTTGTGTTGATACATACATGTGTGTATTCTAGATAAATAGGCGCTAAAGAGATCCTTTCTCAAAATACATGAAAAATAATGGTAGACATAAATTATAAACTTATTGCCCGTAAGCTCTAAAACTCGAACAGCCAAAAAAGCTAAAGAAAGATAAATCCTTAAAAAAAGTTCAACAATCAATCAGGCATCGCGCTAATGTTCAACAATGATAATGCTTAAAACTAATCCAAAACAAAAACTAAACAATATATATAACTCAGGTTTGTAACAATTCAATGAGTAACAAAAAAGGAGGGGAATGAGTTAAACGAATTTACAATTTTTAAAACGTCTTCTTAAAAATTGAAATTCCCTGATAAACGCTTAACGGACAATCCAAATCATATATTAACTCGTGTCTGGGTTCTTGGCTATTTAAAAAGAAACCACTTAAAATTCCTCAGTAATAGCGCAAAACATAACAAAAATGGTAATCCTAACCTCTACGCGGAAAAATTGGTCGAGACTCTTCCAGTTCCTCACCGATTACCGCGCGGTTTCGTTCGCTTAAAATTAAACATGTACAAATTAGAAATTATTAACAGCTTTCTTAGCCAAAAAGTAACTTGAGTAGTATGTTGATGAGAGGTGTGGGTAAATGAAATAGCTTATTTCATGTATCATTCGTTTAGCATTCGAATGCCAGCTCCAAATGCTGATATGTAAGCATGATTATCAAAAAATATGAATGTGGGGGTCTTTTGTTTTGATCCGAGGGTGTTCGGTATGGCATAGTCCACTAACACTAATTACCTTAAAGGAAATTCAATGTGTAAGCTTCATATCGTACCGATCTAATATACACATTAATAAAATTGTGTTCACAATGATAATGACGATGATGAGCCCGGGTCTCCATCGGCTCCAAGAAAACTGTCTGCGAAAACATATGCGCCGTTTTTCTACGTTGCTTAAAAGTCCAAAATTCTGCACATAGTAAGTGCAGAAATATCCGTTAAAACGGTGCGGATAAAAGACGTAGCAGTCTAGATAGCCTGATACTGGTGCTGCTGATGTTGCAATTGCTGCTGATGCTTCTGGTGCTGACGCTGCTGATGCTGCTGAAAGTTGTACATCGATGTGGCAGCAGCATTGGTCGCTCCTGAGTTGCCCATCATGTTGAGGTTGTGGGCCTGTGACTGTTGTTGGGGCTGATGGTGCTTCTGCTGCTGATGCTGATGTTGCTGGCTGTGCCCCATTTTGTTGTCGCCGTTAATGCTGTGACTGGACGAGGCCAGTGAAACGGTCGATGAGGATGGTCCGATACCAACCAAACTCTGGGACTTCGAGTTGCGCGTCAATGGTTTGTGATTCTTGACAATGTCGCAGCTGTGCTGCCATTGCCAGCAGCTGCGGCAAAAGTATCTGTAAAGTTAAAAATAGTCACAAGTCGTCAATTAAAAATATTAAATGTATTCTAAATTAGTAATAATTTCACGATATGAACTCACCGGAAGCACGACAACTCTCGGCAGTAGTATGGACCGTGTTGCACTCCGCATATTGAGCACAAGGCATCCTCCAGGTAAGGATCAACCTGCACCTTCTTGGTGAACTTTGTGGTCCTAATCTCAATAAAGGCGGCCGACACAGCTTTCATGTAGGATCGAAAGTTGCTAAAGGTTACGCGTCCCGATCCGATTGGGTACTTGTACTTATCCGTATCGATACCGGCGTACAGCACGCCGTCGAAAAGATCATCCATGATCTTTCCCAAGCCCTCAGCAGTCAGTTTTCCGTGCAGAGCTCCCACAAATACAGTCTTTGTTGGGTCTAGTTTCTGGGAGCTAGAGCGCACAAAGTTCGAGTCGGCTATTATCCATGGAATAACCTCGACCTTATAAGTAAAAAAATAATAGGAACAAATTTACCAGCTGCTTTTTGAAAGATTAATCCCTACTCACATCCTTGGACTTAATGCGACGTGAAGAGATTTTAAAGAAATAGTTGCTCCCGCTCTGCGAGTCATCCACCTGAACCACACAAGCCGAAAGTAAGGCCCTAACCTGTTTGTCAGATTCAAATATGATGTACACATAGCCCTTTGGCTGTGCAGCCTGCTGCTCCTTGCCGGGCCACTCCACTCTATCAAAGTCAGGAATTGGAATTAGTCAGGAACAGTATAAGACCGTTCTATATAGTCTCACTTGATTGATCCAAACGGCTTGAAGATCTGTATGAGCGACTGCTCACTTATGTCCCACGGAATACCGCCGAGAAAGACCTTGGGAGAATAGTTGAGCATGCGGTGAGAGCGTGGCGGCAGCTGACCGCTCCAAGTGCAGGTAGCATCACACAGGGCCGCCGAACTTCTGTGGAACTTTGCCACGCGGTCCAGATGGCCATCGTTGGTGGTTCCACTACCTCCACCGCCTGCAGTCATTTCTGACATGCCCACGCCGCCGTTGGTCGATCCACCCATGCTTATCAGGGTATTGAGACTGCTTCCCGCGACACTACCCATGGTGCTGCCGGCATAACTCTGGAGCAGCTGGTTGATCAGCGGCATTTGCTGCGTCTGAGCCTGCAGCAGTTTCAGCGTGTTGATACGCTGCAGATTCTGCAGTTTGGCCAGCTCCATGTCCACGCTGGCGAGGTTTTCCAGTGTGTAGTGGTTAACACAGTTCTCGCTGCCTCCGCTGGCAGCTCCTACGCCCACGCCGTTCTGCTCGAAACCGTGCTGCTGGCCACCTCCGTTAGTGATCATCTGCTGTTCAAAGTTCCTGTTCAGATTGGCGTATTGCTGCTGGAGCTGGTGTTGCTGTTGCTGCTGCTGCTGGTGATGGTGATGCTGCTGCTGCTGGTGATGGTGATGCTGTTGCTGCTGCTGCATTGATGCTAGTTTGTTGCTATTCACAGAGAGCAGATTCTGGAAGGTTAAGGGCACAACATTATTATATAAATACAACTTATCTACTAAAAACAGAATGGTGGTAATTAATGGTAATCAAGATGATCTTACTCTACAAAAAACTTTAGCCATTGGTGTCTATAAATTACAAAAAATTTGGATGAAGAATACAATTAGCTCGTATAAATGTGATGGGAAAAAAAATCCTACGACTATGCCTACTTTTTATAAATGATAGAAAAATCTAAAAACTATTGAACTTTTATGCAACGACACTTAGTTAAAAATATTTTGATATTTTCATATAATTTTTTTTTTTGTTTAAATCATCTGTCTTTATACGACCATACTTATGGTTAATCAATAAAGTGTAAAACGTAATGTAAACTTGATGATAATTCACCACCTTCTTTGTCATTCTTACATTCTAAGGGCAATATCAAATACTTACAATCATATCCAGCAGGTTGGGCTCGTTTATCGACTGGCCGCTGTTTTGGCTTTCCGGTGAGTTGGAGCGCGTGGAGGCGTTTGCCAGACTCAGTCCTAATCCGCTGCCAGTGGAGTTGCCCAGGTTAGTGTAAGGCGACTGTTGCTGTGGCTGCTGCTGTTGTTGCTGATGGTAGAGCATATTGATGGAGTCCAAGGAGATGCCGTTGCCGCTCGATGAATTGCTGCTGTCGCTGCAAGGGTCAATTGGAGCTCAATTAATCACCGTGTTCAAATAGGACATGAAGCGAGTGCCACATTATCATATTTTGGTTATTACCTGACTAAAGGTGAACTGTGAAAGGAGCGATTGTAAATAGATGTAGGCGTACTTGGCGATAAGGGTGCAGAGCAATCGAAGCTGATGTTTGTTCTTTGGAAAGCCTTAAGTGGGTTACTTTGTGCAACATTTTCAAACTAAGTTCGCCAATTCACCCAAAAAAGAAAGAAAGAATGGAAACAAACAAATAAATTAAAATGAGGAAAGGAATGGTAACGACAACAGATAACTTCGCTGAAACGAAGTTTGAATACCCCTTGCAGTTTACTTAGCAGTAGAGAATTCTCGCATGCTTCGATCGGATTGGAGAAATAACTGCAAGGGTATTTTAAATTCAACAAAACACAAAGTGGGTCGATCTTTGTCTAATATGTTTCAATTGAAAACTATTATTTTAGACATCTCAATGTTCTAGGTATATTAACTGAATTTTAAACCAAAGAGGCTTGTTGTGTTATCTTGTTCATTGCACATCAAAAGGTTCATAAACATTATGAATATTTAAGTTTCTGTTTTATCTATTTGTTTGGATGGCACTTAATAGGCACAATGAATATTTACTAAATAATTAAATTCCCAACATCTTAACTTCCAACAAGACATAAAACACTTCAAACTCCAGTCTTTTTAGTTAAATCAATTACTTATTTTTCGACCCACCCATTGACACACAGAGACAGAGACAGTGGGGAAATAGTTAGAAAATCATAAGACGGTTACAGTCCACGTGCGAGAAACACGGGTTGGTTTTTAGAGGGGATAGATACAAGTACAAGCAAAAAGTTACGAGAATTTAGTGCAAATTGAGTGCAGTTAGAGAGAAGTAGAAGGTCACAACCCGAGGGCAGGCATCAATCGGGCGGGAAGTTGCCCCAAATGGAAACATGGCCTTACCTGGAAGTAGTCAAAACTGGACTTGGTGCCCGGCGAGGCCGAGGACTGAGTGGAGCTGGGCGTCAGTGGAGCGTAGACGGCCGCATTGGCGGACAGTTGAACGCCATCGCCGGCAGCCGCGGCGGCAGCGGCAGCAGCAGCGGCTGCCGCACTGGCGAGCAGCAGATTGTTGACGTCGCTGCTGCTGCCGTTGCCACCGAAGCTGGCGGATGGGTTGCCCGCCGGTTTGTTGCCCGTGACGCTGGTTTGTCCCACAACTCCTGCTTGGCCCGATCCCAGTCCCGGTCCCGATCCTCCTGCTCCACCTACTCCTGTTGCCGTTGTTGCACCGGCTACAGCCCGTGCTCCTCCTCCGCTTACTTCTCCGACCAACGCCGTGGACGACGTCGAGGGGCTCTGCCCAATACCGACCACCCCATTGCCACCACTGCCGCACAGGCCGAGAAGATCGTTCAGTGTGATTGGATCTGCAGGCAGAAAAAGAGAGATGGTGGGGTAAGTACAATGTCAACAATTATCGTAAAGTTTGTCCAGCCCTCGATAAATCAAAACTATTGCCCCTGAAGCACTTTGCAAATATTCGACAAAACTGCTAATAAATTAAGCATACTGCAGTTGCTGTTTGTGTTGTCCATGTTGCTCTGGCCATTGGTGGTGGTATTGCCGTCTTGGGCCAAGTTCTGGGTACCGACGCCAGCAGTCAGCCTGCCAAGGTCCTTGGCGCTTGCGTTGCTTGTGTTGCTGCAACTGATGTCGCTGCTGCTGGTGGAGCTCACATCGCTACTGCTGCCAAATTCAAACGAGTCCTGCGATACCGCCATCGCCGACTTTCTCATATATGGCTTCTCGACTTTCAACATAGGTGTGCTAATCCTGATGGAATCCTGCCCTTCAACTTCGGCTGCCTCAGTGTCAGCGATTTAGCGACTTATTAGACGTATACAATTTGGAGCTTGTTATATTTAAAATTTCGAGTGCTACTGTAAAATTTAAATTCCGCTTCTTGGTTGCAGTAGTGACAATTTTAAATCGAATTGTAAATGAAAATTTGTACAGTGGACCACGCCTCGGTAGTCCGACTTGTAACTTGTCTGATTAAATTAACTTAATAAGAATGATGACAGTGTGTGCGAATTATGTGTGCCGACTTCTAAAAGTAAAAAACTATTGAAATGTTTTCTGTGGGATTCTGACATTCCTGCGTCCAACGACTTTGACAGCAAAGTAAAAGTTAAATCAATAGTATTTGATAAACCATTTCTTTTTTTTTGATATCATGAATTGTTTGTACATTTTATTGTATTACATTTTTATACCCTTGCAGAGGGTATTATAATTTTGGTCAAAAGTGTGCAACGCAGTGAAGGAGACATCTCCGACCCTATAAAGTATATATATTCTTGATCAGGATCACCTCCTGAGTTGATATAGCCATGTCCGTCTGTCCGTCTGTCTGTTTCTACGCAAACTAGTCTCTCAGTTTTAAAGCTATCGAATTGAAACTTTGCACACACCCTTCTTTATTTGGCCAATCAATTCGACCTACCAAATTTCATAAGGATCGGCCGACTATATCCTATAGCTCCCATATAACGATAGGAAATAGCATAACTTTGGTGTTTTTAGAGTTAGGAAGTTGGGATTTTTTATGGGTTTTATATTTGGCCAATCAATCCGACCTACCAAATTTTATAGGGATCGGCCGACTATATCCTATAGCTGCCATATAACTGAACGATTGAAATTGCCATAACTTTGGTGTTTTTAAAGTTAGGAAGTTGGGATTTTTATTAGTATTAAGAATGCATCATATGAATAATTTTGGAGAATATTATTTACAGAATATTCTGCAAGGGTATATCAACTTCGGCTCCGCCCGAAGTTAGCCTTCCTTTCTTGTTATTATACAACATGCTATATTTTGCAGTAAACCTTCATTAGTCACTTTTGATTTAGAGATTAAAAACAAAAACCTTGAATATATTTCCTTATATAGCATTAACATTTGTTCTCCCAACTGCAAAACGCGAATTCTTTAGCACAGAATTATCTATCTAATCTATGCTCACCATTGATAAAGGATATTAATCCATCGTCGTTGCATCTGTCCAGCAGATTGTGTTGCAGCTGATGCTGCTGTTGCTGCTGCTGGTGGTGCTCCAGGTAGGAAGTGATCGAGTGTTTCTGCAACAGCTCCGTGGTGGAGCCTCCGTTCAGGGCTCGCATGTTGCCACCAGAACCAGAGCAATCAGGGGTGTCGTACTGGAAATAAAAAGAGAGAAGACCTTGTAGAGCGATGACATCAAGGAAAAGATTTTAACTGCAATCGTAATAAAAACGGGCGACAGTTGGCGAAACTTTTATTGTCTCTCTGTCTCCTTCTGTTTTTGGTGTGTCAGGTGGAGGAAGGAGCACAGCCTGCCTCCCAACGGCAGCAACTAATGAATCGTTTATCTTTCACATTTCTTGCCACATGCCAGGCCACGCAGAGTGGAGGCAACAACGTGGCAACCGCACGACGACAGACACTAGGAGACAATGCCATCTCACCGCATCCTCTCCTGAGTTTTCCCCACCCTCTTTTCCCCATTTTCCAGCACCCACAGCAGCCGACCCTTGTCGCACTTTCCTCTGAATCTCCCTCGCTCTCCTCTCAAGCACTCTTGAGCGCCTGGGCGCAATTAAAAGCGCATCAAGTGTCAGTGGAGCACACTTAAAAATGCCAAATTAGTGCAAATATTGTTATCAGGCACTCACCAAACAATTTAGCGCAAAATGGCGTACAACTCATTACGCCGGATTAATGCAGCGAGACGAGTGACAGCAATCGGGAGCGAAAACGGCTGAAGGAATGTGTCAATGTGGGATGGATGAGGGGGACTCGGATGTGGATAAAGCGAAATGTGCCAAAGCCAAGGCAACAAGTCATTGTCGACGATGGTCGACGGTCAATAGTCAGCTGAGTTGCTCCAGTTACCCAAAAAGGATTCGCCAGAGTAATTCATTGGTATTCAGTCGGTTAGCAAAATGAATGTGATATTTAAAAAGGCCTTAATTGTACACCCAAAATTAGCCATATTATTAACATTGTTGAAATCAAAATAAATGATGCAGATTGGTGGTATTATACCACCACCTACACATCATAAATTCAAAATGATTTTGTAAAAGTTCTCTGTAAATATATATTTTTATCGATGTGAACTAATGTATCAAGTATCAGAATAAATGAATGAATGCCGATGAGAGAGTCAGTTACCAATGCTATCACTGATTAACCGGAACAATATTGTCTTAAATGATCTAGGCACAAAAACTTTAATTAACTTGAGAAAACTCATTTGTTCATTTGTTTAGCAAGTGGAAATGATGGGCTTTTCCCGGCCCAAATGGATCCACAGTAAATGGTTGGGGCAAGTTAAAGATCTACCGTCACATAATGGACTGACAAGAGTGGGGGAACGAAAAAAACTTCCATCCGCCGGCAAGTTTTGAATGCCGGGAACGGAGCGACAGTCGACGGCTTCCTTAGTCTTTGTCAAGTTGTCACAACTATGTTAAGTACAAAACTTGCTATGGATTTAAAAATTGAATGACAACTTGATGAAGGTACGTGCAAAGTCGGAAATGGTACGAACATCCGAGCACACGCACGGCAATCACACATCCTCGAAGGGGGATGCGAGAAAGGATGTACCGGACATCTCGGCTCCATTGAGGGGCGGCATTGTGGCCTATATGTGTGTTTTTGTGAGGGATTTCAGACTTTGTTTTTAGCCTGCATACGTCACACCGCCCACCCACGACCCACACATAGTTACAACTTGTGGCAGGCGATAAAAAACGGCGTCAATGAATGCAAATTACAAATAGTCTTCAAGCTATTTTGTAATGCCGAGGCCGCGTCCGCATCCGCATTCTCATCCGCATCCTCCCCCGTATTCGTCGTCGAAAACACCAGTAAGACGCTAAAAGCTTTCGCTGGCGGAAATAGAAAAGGCGTCAAAGAGACTAACGAGAATATAAGGCCACTGCCTTTAAAGGAAAGCAGGGATGCTCTTTTCAAGGATTCTTTTCATCATTTGTAGCTAAAAATCAAATTTGTTTAAGAACTATGGAAAGACGATCAAAAAACCTTTGCTTTTTCAAACTAATTAAAGGTATCGTTCCTTATAAAAAATTCTATTCAACCTTAAAACTAAAAAATGTGGTCTTTAGATAATATCTTGATCAGAAACTATAAATTTGACAGAAAAAGAATTTTTAAATTATTTGATTTCTAACAGAATCTTAAAGCTATATAAATGCGGAAGAAAATCAAAAGGCGACACGTATTTAAGTGCCAAATTCTCGATTTACAATTGGAACAGCTCAATCAAGCAACGATACCCGACCATCCACTACTCTCTCGTCCCGGAAAAAAGCCCATAAACAACGAAATTGAATACGACAAAAAATCTTAACCACCCGTTGACGCATAGATAGCACCCTGGCCTTTTGACTGCTCCATTCCATATGCCCCACCTCTTCCGATCTCCTTCAATTTCAGGACACCCCCCTATATCGATGCTCCTGTTTCAGTTTCAGCTTCTTCTCCTGCTGCTTGTCTTTTGTCGCCGAGAATTTGCAAAATTTGATTCAATGGCGTGGCTTTGCCCGAGTTCCCTTTCCTCCACATCCACATCCACTCCTGCCAGCTGATGGCTACATGGAGATATTCGGCATCTCTCTGCGTCCGACCCGAAGATGTCAGCCAAGGGGCCAAGGAGCCGTTCCACCCATAACTCAGTAGTTATTTATCCTATGTCCATTTGACTTGGCTCTTGTGTTCCTTCTCCTCCTTTTGCCCAACTCTCGTTGTCCATGTTCTTTGGCTTTTCTTGCATTTCATTTTTGGCAAGCGATTTGCCTGGGCTGATTTTGGGTCTGGGATTTCGTCCTGGGCCTGGCGGCCTGCATTCTAGCGGATACACTCAAACACGATGTAGCATGCTGGGGAAGGGGATGAAAATCGTTTCCGGGGCCAGAGCCACTGTAAAATTACAAGTTTCTGCTTTCAGAAGTCATACAAATTATTATGTTTGCATCGCTTACAACACTTATTAGATGTCCTGCTCCTGTTTTTCCTTCTTTCCCAATGACTCTGGTCCTCTGGCCCAAAAGGGTTTTCGGCATTAAAATTTGATGGCATGTAGTGATAAGCGTTCAATAACGATGTTGTCCTTGTCGTCGCCATTCCTCTCCTCCCCTTTTCCTCCCCGAGGGCCACTTCATTCGATTCGATTCGTTTCGTTTCGATTTCCTTGCCCTCTGCCCACTGCCCTTTTCCAGCTCCCAGTGACCGCAGCCAGAGGTTAATGCACAGTTGTAATTTTTTATGGCCGATTACATGTTGCCAACTTGTGGGCGAAAACGGAATCGCAAAGGGGGCGGAGCGGCAAAGAGGATGTTGGCGAGTCCATAAAGGATAAGAGTTATGGCCGAATGCATTTGAATTTGCCAGCGGTAATAGAGTGTTTGCATATTACGTGGCGAGTGTTTAAATCCCCTGAAAGCCAACCCCATCTTTTCAGCGGATTCAGGATGCACAATTTATGGAGTTCTGATCTATAAATTAAGGGGTGGGGTGAATTCGATTTGTGTGCGCCAAAGGGGAAATCAAGTAAATGCAACTCAATTTACGACAAACTTTTTATTTGCCAACAAAATATTGGCAAATTATGAAGTTATGTTACATTTTTGATTGTTTTATTCCTGAACTGGTTATTAAATTCCCAGAATTTAATACTGTAGCTGTTATTAACTTTTTAGAAATATAATAAAATATTTATGGAAGTCAAAACAATACACTACAATTACTGTTTATTTTTGTTAAGGTGAAATTATAGTATAGGTCGATTAATCGATTAAAACTCAACGAGTTTTATTCTAAGCAAATGATGGAGTCTGTATCTCAAAGGCTTAAGCAAATTAGGTAAACTGGAATTTTCTATTGGGCAGCATCCACCGGTGAATATGTTTAAGTGCCTGTAGTAAAAGTTTAACCAAGTTTAGAATGCGCTGATGGCATAGAACGAAAGCGTTTAATGTTTGTAAATTAAAAACTATTCACCGGAGTCGAGACTCCTTCGACTTCGAAGTTTTCCTCGGGCCGCATGAGTAGTCGTGGGTGGCGCAGGGATTCGATAAGATGCAAATGCCTGCAGGACAGCAAGCAGTGTCTGGGTTGGGTTCCAATTCCGATGCAGTGGCACGTAATTGCTGCGCCTACGTATCCTGCATCCTGCATCCCGATCCTCCTACCCCTTGGTTCGGCAGCTGCTGCTGCTGCTGCTGCTGCTGTCTTGTTTGTGTTGTGTTGTGCTGTGCATTTCATTAAATGCCAATGCCTGGGCAAATTAAATTGAGTTTTGAGCATGTCGAGGATGGAGTGCCATTTCATCAGCTTTGACTACGCGATGTGTCGCCTTCATATTTACATAACTGCATGCCTTCTTGCGAGTGCTGCTTGCTTGTTTTTGTGTCCTCTGTTTTGTGCAATATGAAAACAAGACATTAAATGCCTTTCTGGATCAAAACTCAACTATCAAAGCGCATGCAGACGTCTTCCCGGTCGGTTGGACTTCCATCTCCATCACCACCAGGGCCACCTCCTTCTCTCATCTTCTATTCAGCGGAGTCAGTCGCAGTTGCAGCTTCCTTTCGCATGCAGCCCATCCATTTAATAATAACAATATCGTAATTCAGGCAAGTCACTGACAGCAGCAGCCTTTACATGGGCGTAGCCAGCCCCTCCCCTCCTCCTCCTCCTGCACCTCCTCCTTTCGGCAAACAAACGAGAGAAGCGTAGCGACATTTCAGTTTCAACGGCAACATTTCCGATTCTCGACGCTTTGTTGCCGTTGTTATTGTTTCTCTCGGGCGGCTGCGGATGGTGGGCGGTGGCGAGGGGCTGGCTCCAGGGCGTTATGGTGGGTGGGGCCAAGCAGCCGTCAACAGGCATTCAATACATGCACGTTTGTATGAGTGCTAAGTGGAAATAAAACACGCGCTTTTTCCGCACTGCATTATCTGCCGCTGGATCTGCGGATCTGTTACTGGTGGTGCTGGTTAGTGGTGCTCCTCCTGCTCCTTCAGCCAAATGGTGGTGCCGCTTTTAGTGATACGACCACCCACTAACAGGAGGTGCATGCTGCACATTTTTTTAGGCAGCCTACCAGGCGAAAAGGCATAACTTTTCCGGGCCTATTTAAAAACAGAAACACAACAAAGTTTCAGGACTGCAAAAACAAAAGCTCGAATTTGTGATACTTCATTCCGAGAATGTTAAGAAATGATTAATTAGAATAGCCAAAAATTATTAACAAGAAGATTTAAAACTTTCATTCACATTTTTTAAATGTTCCCAAACTACCCTTATAAGTATGCTATACTAAACAGAAAGCTAGAACTTATTTATAAAACTAAAATAATTTATGCACTGATATTCAACACCTATTTATCTTTCCTTATCTAAAGACTTAACATAACTCCTAGATTTAAAAAGCGTTTACATTTTAGAAGGTCGTGTCTGTGGTGCTACCCCTAATTCTCCAAAACTAGGCCCGGCTTGGATTTTATGCGAAGTACCTAAATAAAAGTATTATATGCAAACTGCGACAAGCCGAATGTTAATTGCTCTACATATATTTCATTTATTTTATGTATTCTGCAAACTACATAAAGAGGAGTTTTATTACAGATAAGTTATTATACTCATTATTTATTATAGCAATTGAAAGGCAAACATTATGTTTAACTCTAATGGCAAGTTTTGACAACAGAGGTTGTAACCTGAATTTGATGAGAATTTTATAAATATTTACGGAGTTGTAGGGAACCTTTGCAAGGATATAGAAAACAAGAGGCGACTCCAACTGGGTGGTACAGGCCTTTTGTGGTTTGCTTTTTATTGTTGTTTTTTTTCACCGGCTGATGTTGCTGTTGCTCATTGCTGTTTGCTTCTATTTTCTTTTGCCGCATTTTTGTTCGCTTTTAATGATAACGCAACAGCATTGTGTATATGCCGCCGCACTGCCTGCCATCCTCCCACGACCCTCATTCTCATCCACATTGGCCAAAAGGCCTGATACCCTCTCGGCCACCTTTCGTCATCCGCTCAACCACAATAATGGTGGGCATCACAGGCGGAGTTCAGGGGTCACGAATGGATGGTGGTGGTGATGGTGTTGGTGTTGGGGCAGGAGTGCACCACAACCACGCATGCCGCACTGCCAATGCATTAAATGCTAGTTGAGCCCAGTAGTGTGTGCAACGTCTGGCGAAGTAAATTCAATTGAATTTTGCACTCTTTTTCTGTTTTTTCAGTTTTTCAGTTTTCCATTTTATTTTTTTCATTTTTCTGCCATTTTCCGCACTTTTTTTTTCTTCTCATTTTTGTTAAATGCCAGAGGCTCATATTGCACTGGGCTACGCCCTAATACCAACCGATACCCACTCCAACAACCACCGCAGTGCAACAAACGCACCCGGGTTGATATTTTCTTGGTTGTTATCCTTCTCGCTGGCGGCGGGCGTGTGATTTGCTTGGTATCGACATTTTAATGATGTGCCCTGGGGCTGCTGCCACCGCATTGTTGGAGAACGCCTCGGTCGCCTTGTACTTTTGGCATTTGCGCGAAATGTCGGGACATTCCAATAGTCTGACAAGGAGTAGGACCAGAAGGAGGAGTAGCGGGAGAGGGAGTGGCCATAGCAGCCTGGACATCCCAAGCTAGCCCAAGGCATATACTTAAGAATACATAACCAACTGTTAATGCCGCTCAGGACAATGATTTGCTCGGAATCATTTGCGCCCCTCCATTCACTCGAGTTCGGGTTTGAATAATGCCAATGATTTGCCCGTTGGAAATCAAACTTGAGCTGGCTAATAACTGCCATTTGCAGACCGTCGTTTAGGAAAACTCGTCAAGTATACGCTTAATTACGCAATTAAGTATGTTGTTTATGGGATTTTGATTCGTGCAACAGGTAGTTTATAAATTGAAAAGCATTATGAATTTTGGTTCCGTATCGTAATATTGTCAATTCAACCAAAATATCTTTGCTTTTTCCAATTTACAGTTTTAATCTTTTATTTTTGTTTGAATCACCAGAAAATCATCCGATTCAGTTTTAATCACTTATTTTTTCGAAAAGCTATTATAGCATTCGAATTATGCCCAAAATAAATTTGGTTGTACTCATTTGAATATAAATTCAGGCAGAAATCGATCCAGACAGCTGGCTACAAAGAAAACTCTGCTGCCTTAGGACAAAACATCCTTTTAACAACTCCCCGGAGCAATTGATGGAATGACCTGCACTGAACTCCACTTGGAATATCATCTTCTACGGATGCTGAGCGAAGGACAATAAAGAAAATGCCCTACGAAACGATGTCACAGCAGGATATGGATGTGAATATGCTCGTATGCAGAGAAGGACATCACACATCCCACAGCTTAAAATGGCAAATAAAATGTACAGCATTTCTTATGACCGACAAATTTTCCGTTGTGACCCCCCACATTATTTATAGGCATTTTAAACAGCGGGCAATGGCGCAATGGAAATGAATGCAAAAAATATAAATAATATGAAAGGGGGAAGGACATTAAGTACACGCCACGTTGGCATGAAGTAGACGCATTTTAGACATTACCAGCAAATAAATATGAATGTACAGCAATACACCAAGGGGGATAGACTCTGCTTGCACGACGAAATTGACATTTTGCATTTAGTTATTCAGATGGGTCTATTTTGATCTTTTTTTCTACCATTTTGCTGGCGCTGCTGGCAACCACAATAAAATGAGAAGAAAAATTGCATAATAACCCCTTTGAAATCGTCGGATTATCCTTAAATATTTGTGTAAACATTGTAACAAATGCGCAGCTCCATTGTCAGCCAACTCGGGCCACGGATGCAGCACAGGACCCACTACCTCCATCTCCTCTTCCTTGAAAGCCATCCCCAATCCATTGACGTAGTCAAGGCGGCTTTTCCTCAACCCCTGTGCGTCGTCTGTCGTCAAATGCCTGAATGATGAGCAATAGACGGGTCCGGGTCTCCTGTCACAGTCGACAATGAGCAACTTTTTGCGAAGGCGAAAGACGTGGCAAGGATACAAACGGGTGGCAAAAGACGCAGCCAACAATGGGACCAAGTGCTCCGTCGGGGAGAAGCGTCTTAAAAAACCTGTCACACATATTGACAGTCGCTTTAGGATCGCTTAAATCAAGTCTGGGGTCGGGAGATGGGCTGAGTTGGTTGGGTTGGTTAGCATGTGCGTATCAGCATAAAGGATATTGTAATGATTATAACTCGCATGTGGAGGTGAAGGGCAATTGCCGCATCTGACATAATTTTGATGTGTATTGATTTGATGTGAAGTGGATTGTCAGGCAGCATAATTAATTTTGCAGGGGATAAAAAGAACTTCTTGACGGGACAAGTAATCATTTGGGATTTAGAGGGCGAAAATACGCCTAATAATGGTCGTAATCAGATGTTTTGGTTGTTAAGAATATTACAATTAGAAATCTGAATCTCTCTAAAATGTATTAAAAATTTGAATTCTAAAAGAGTATTACATTTAAATTTATCTATTTTACTTTTTAAGTTCTGATATATCTTCATAAAAAAGATTTCACACCTTCAGTGGTATCTAATTTTTACAATAAAAATAATAAAAACATAATATTAAATTTTAAAAGGTTTGAACCTTGTTAACCAATATGTTTTTTAAAGAGACACAAAACATAGCATTTCTAAAACAATGCAACCACTTTACGCTGTTCGTCCTGTTCCGCCAAAGCTCCCTGTTTTTCTCAACGCTCTGCGACCAGCGCTTTTTTGTGCCGTCGAGTGTCCTAATCGAATCATCTCATTTAAGTGAATTAAAAAACATATAAAGGCGAGCGAAATTAAATCACGCAACTATTTTGCGCAACAAAGAGTACAATAAAACACACAACCGGCAGCAGCAAGGACGAAGAGAAGGCGCAGCAGAGTCTGGCGCACAAAACGCCACAAGTTTAATCGAATTTAACTACTCATAATGTGCAACAGACGTGGGCGGAAGGGCATGGGTGATGGGTGGTTAGGTGGTACACTCCCAGAAGTAAGGCGTAAAGTTGGGCTCTAATCTTATTAGGATCATCCCGGGCCAGGCACTCACGAATCCCAATTGGGTAGGTAAGCTAAAAACCAGCTGATGACGCTCTCTCCCTCTCTCCCTCTCTCCCTTTCTCTCTCTTTGCGACTCCAGTCGTACGTGAGCGTTTCAATTACCGCTCTGGAGTGCGAATGGGTTTTATTATTATTTACATACCTGTTGCAGCAGGGGCATTGTTTTGAATAAAAATTCCAATTTCCACACTTGTTCACGTTGTGCTCCTTGTTCGTTCGTGCTCGTTCGTGTTCGTTCGTCTTTGGCAGGAGCATCCGCACACTGACAAAGCGGCAAAACAGATGTCACCACTTCCGCCTCTCGTCCTTTCCTTCTCTTTTCCTCTTCCACAGCCGGCGGAGAGTCCTTTCGCGCACTCTCTTTCTCTCTCTCTCCTGCGCAGGCTTTTTTGGTTGCAGTTGTCTGCGGTTTGAGTTGGAGTTCGAGTTGGCTGTGGTTGGAGTTAGACTGACAAGCTAAGCCTCGGGCAATGAGTCTGGTTTTTGTTGTTATTGTTCTTTGGGCTCCACAGGATAACGCAAGTGTGTGAGTGAGAGGGAGGATAGCCAAGACAGCTGGCAGATGTGGCCGTATCAGCAGCAAATAGTCATCGATTCATTATTCCGCCTCGTCAACGATGTAAATTTCCAAAGGCCTGAAAATATCATAAGCTTCAATTAATAATTAGGTACTACCAACTCTTTGTAGTTTCCAAATCACTGGAGTTTAAAGAAAACACACGCGTACGCACTTGAGCGTTAAATGCCGTAAATCGATCAAGGCGTATCCCTCTCTTTCTCTCTATACCACATGCTTGCTGGACCCGGCTAACTGTAATTAACTGTAATCCTGGGTCGTTTACTTTAAAAGTCCCCTTTTATGGTCGCCAATAACACAAACTATGCATTATCCTTTTGGGTGGTAATCCTTTCGGAAGCTGTGTGTTGAGCGAACCTATTATTAGAGCCATAAATCAGCATGAAATGAGCAGCGACAGCGAAGTTGGAGTTGTAAAATGGAGATGGAGCCAAGCCCTGTCTCGCTCTCTCTCTCCACTCTCTCCTTCTCTCTCTCTCTGTGCGTAGAATAATGGGTAGTAAGAATAAATGAGTGCACGGAGAAAAAATGATTTTAATTGATGATCAGTTTTAGTAATTTACTTATAATTTTGGGAACAGAAAAAATGTAGTTTGAAATTATACTATTGCCTGACCTTCTGTTATTATGCCATTTTAAGAGAGAGAATGCATAATTCACACCGTTCAAACAATAATAACAAATCAAAATAATATGACCTGCGCATATCGAGTTTCTTTTTTTTCTTGTGTAGTTGAGGAGGCGATTGCTTTTTGTTGTTCTTGGCGAGATGACGTGAGCCAAAGGCAATAGCAAAAAAAAATAGGAACCAACAGGACATAGTAGCAGTGTGTAGTTGTAAAGGTTGTAAAATGCACACGGTGAGAATGAGAGAACGCCAAATGAGCCGCTGCCCTGTTTTTCTACAAACTATTCTACACATTGCCTGATTTTTCCAGTCAGCAATTTGTTGTGCCGGCAAATACCAATACATACCAAGGATTCGAAAAAACACGCGCCTCGCGCATAAATTCGTGTAAATTTAATTTTAATTCCACACCCGCAATCGCTTCCCGTTTCTTTTGTCGTCCGCCAAGCACATTTTTACACACACTCGCACACACGCCGTCAAAGGAACAGTTACTTCTGCCTTGCACGCCCTTCGACGTTTGCCGTCTCTCTTCCTTCCTCTGCTATTTCGCCGAAACCTCCCAGTCACTAATGCATTTTTTTACTATTAAACTATTTTGATTGTTAAGTATTTCGATTGTAGAATGGGGAGGCGTTTTAATTTGGCTAAAACGTTAGCTTTAATTTTCTACGAACTTTGCCGAGGCAACACAAATTAATACAAGAAACTAAATATCATCCCGTGATATTTTATTCTCGGATTTTTTGTCGGGATTTTTTGATATTGTGGGCAAGCCACGGCCTGGAACGCTGCTTAAATAGACTTTCGAAGGCTCAGGCGACCGAACTTTGTACAACCGCTCTCTCAAACTAGCTCGCTCTCTTTTGTTCGACAGAGCTTCCGGTTTTTTTTCTAAAAAGGGAAATAAAAATATTTAAAAATATGGGAACTTTCGCAATAGAGTTCAATATTGTAGAAAATCATGTCTTAACGTTTTGGAAATATGTTGGTCAATCAGTAGAAAAACTTTTTAGTTGTTATTATATCAAAATAAATTCCTTTTATCGACGACTATATCAAAAATTATAGAACTAGTAATATGTAAGTATCACTTGTAATGTTGAGTTTTAAACACAAAAATATACATACTTATAAATTTGTAATTAATTAAAATTATTTTTACATGAAAAGGAATAATCTATTCTATCTTTAAAAAAAAGTTAATATATTTGACAGTTCGAATATTAAGGGTAGTTCTTTCTCGCAGTGCATATGAACGCTTTCCAGAGAATGGCAAGACCAGCTGTTTGTTCAGCGTTGCCAGATCTATTCACTTAAGTTACTTACCAGCGACAGAAAACTTTTAACAATTTAATATTAAAAAACACGGTTTATGCTGAATTAAAATGCCAGGCGACACGGAAAACAGCAGTACCGATACCACAAATGACCACATTGATCTGGCCTTGTACCGACAGCTGGTCAAGCAGTTTATAGACATGGTAAGAGCCGTAAACAAAAAGCCGGCAAACGGAGTCAACTGAAAATCAAATTACACTTTTAGAGACGCTACTCCACGGCACTGTTCTGGGCAGAAAAGGTGTCCGTGCTCAGTGGACAGGAGCCACGGGATATATACTACCAGGCGCAGTGCATGTTCCTGTTGGGGGAGTACCATCGCGCTGCCCACACCATACAGCACCACAAGCTGGAGAAGAACTCCCTGCCGTGTTTTAACCTGCTCCTGGAGAGCCTCTATGCGGCTAAGGAGCTTACAGAGGCGGCCAATGTCATCCAGAACGTGGAGGTGGAGGTGATGACTACGTCGCTGATCAATCAGCCCGTGGACGCCGGCAGTGGCTGCTACCTGGAGAGCAACAGCGTTTTTGGTGGCGAAGAAAACCATCGAAATGAGTTGTTATCATCCATTTACCTGATGAAGGGCAAGGTCTACGAGGCCATGGACAATCGCGGCATGGCTATGGACTTTTATGTCCAGGCTCTCCACAAATCCATCTACTGTTTCGAGGCCTTGGAGGCTCTGGTTCAGCACGAAATGCTGATGGCGTGGGAGGGTAAGCACGGTATTTCTTTAAAAAATGTATTTCTAAAATGAGCCTCTTCCTTACAGAGTTCGAACTGATGCATCATTTGCCACTGGCACAGCAATCCAGCGAAACGGACGCCAAGTTTATTTTAAAACTCTACGAGTCGCGGCTAAAGAAATACTACGAGTTAATATCGGCTCGCAACGCTGAGGAGATCTCCCCCATTGTTAATCCTGACGCCCTGAAGTTTATTAAGGAATTTACGGCCCGAGTGCAGCAGACTGGGACCTCGGATTCCCAGCTGCCCAAAGTAAGCACACTCAAGGTGTCCCTTACGCCCAGTCATTTCATGTCACCTGCTCGGAAGTGAGTCCTATCGATTTTTTCAATATGCTGTATTAAATCATAAATTTTTCTCTTTAGGGTCCTGGAGGATTTAAAGGCACCCACTTTCTCACTGCAAACAAGTCTCTCCAAGGCCTCCTCCCTTGTTGATGCTTCTCATCGGTCAATGTTTGACTCCTCCAGCAGGAGGCGATCAAGAGATCACGACACAGACACCTTGATTGCTCTCGGGGATTGCTTGAACCGAGTACAACGCAGCACGGATTTGATGGCCTCCGAGGCGGAAAAGTGTTTCTACGACTGCGACTACAAACAGTGCCTGAAAATATTAAACGAGTAAGTGATTTTATATATAGAAAATTAATTAATTGCATATTTTTTGTAACACATTTATTTAATATGGATTTATTTATTATACAGACTGCTTAAAGTGGATCCTTTCCACAACAACGCGCTTACCATTCAAATTGCCTGCCTGGTGGAAAATGGCGACTTCAACCGTCTTTTCTACGTGGCCCATAAGCTGGTGGATCGCTATCCGGACAAGGCGATCTCCTGGTACGCCGTCGGCTGCTACTACGACATGATAGGCAAAAGCGATCCCGCTAGGCGCTATCTCTCCAAGGCCACTGCTCTGGATCGGCTTTATGGCCCCGCTTGGCTAGCATACGGCCACAGTTTCGCTAATGAGAACGAGCACGAGCAGGCAATGGCCGCCTACTTTAAGGCCACACAACTGATGCGCGGTTGTCATCTGCCGTTGCTCTACATCGGTGTGGAGTGTGGACTAACCAAAAACCTAGAGCTGGCCGAGAAGTTTTTCCTGCAGGCTATGAATATAGCGCCGTTGGATGTGTATGTGCTTCATGAGCTTGGTGTGATTAAGTATGAGTACGAGTTCTTCGACGGCGCCGCCACCATCTTCCAATGCACCGTCGATATTGTGAAACAGCGGGCCAAGACCAATAACGAGGAGATCTCTGCCCGCTGGGAACCGCTTTTTATCAATCTGGGTCACTCACTACGGAAGATCCACAAGTATGAGGAGGCTCTATACAACTTTCAATATGTAAGACTTCATTTTAAAAGTTAAGACACTTGATTATTAACCTTTTCATTTTTTCTAGGCCCTGCTCTTAAAGCCGCAGAATCCCACGACATACACATCCATAGGATTTATACACGCCCTGCTTGGAAATCTGGACCCCGCCATCGAGGCCTTCCACAAGAGCTTGGCTCTGAACAGAGACTGCATAGTGACATCCACCATTCTTAAGAGCTGCATCGAGGACCTAATGGACGACCCGGCTACGATCGATGAGATCTGCAGCGCCGCCTTACGAGATGTGGCCAAGAACATCACGGCCAACAGTCGTCGGGTGATGAACTCGGACAAGTTTAATGGGATGAAGCTCAAGTTCGACGAGGAGGAGGAGTTCGCCAACTCCGATTCCAACATGGTGGTGGAAATGAGTTTCGATACCTAGAAAATATTTACCTTAACTTATCAATCGTACAAGTTAGCTCCGATCATTAGCCAGGCAAACAAGTATCATGGACTTGAACTTAATTCGTGGCCAATGCAAACACAGATGTTTATGTTCGATCTGTACTTTTCTGCTTTGCACTAGCTAATGAGCAGAGTCTTGGGATTTTTCAGCCCTGTTTTTCCCACCATCAATTGAAGTAGCCGCCATGTGAATAACATTTAGTATTTAAGAATGTGCAAAAGTCTCATTTGAATCATAATTGTGCGGGCCAGCCAAGAGGGGTCCCAATCAAGTTATCTCAATCATTCTGTAGCTTATAAACTATAGTTGTAATTAAAGCTAGCTTAGTCTGTCCAAGGAACTAAACTTGTAACCAAACAGTAACCAAAATAGTTTGCTTCCTTAAATAAGCACGTACTCCAACATTTTTGGGTTCTAAAATCTGAACCTTTCAATGCCATTTGGTTTCACTTGTTTCGCGTGTCTTGGAGTTCCGTAAACATGAATTATTTAAGTGTTCCGCGTGTCTTTCCACTCTAAATAGCCGGCAAATTATTCCGGAATATCTTCGCCCAACAGGCGGTATAAATCCATAAAGCGAAGAGGTCGACGCGATAGTGCTTATCGGTTATCGCTTTGGGGGCGAACAATTACGTATAAGTGTCGTTAAACTTTTGGATATGCAAACAAACTACTGATACACTTTATAGCAATAGCACAGCAGATACAGCCCCATGAATAACCGCTTAACGAGAGCGCTGCCCAAATATTTGCCTGGCCATAAAGCGTGTGACAATCCAAGAAGCCAGCGATGACGATTGCAGCTCCGCCGAAGGTTTTCGGCGTGGAAAACATGTTTATGCATATAAAAGCCACCGCCAACGGCAAAGTTTGATAAAGTGTCGGCGGCGAGAATATGCTGGAGAGTATATAAATCCCGGCCAGGCCAGAACACAGCACAGTTCAAATCCAGCCATTTAGTCAAGAGGCAATCCAATCCAAAGGATAACCGAAAGCAACAATGAATCAACAATTATTTGTAATCCTAGCTTTATCAATAGCCATCTGCCAGGCGCTTCCTTATGTGTCCTACGATGATGTTGATGACACGGAGGTCATCGAGCTGCCTGGAAACGGCATCGAGGAGGCACCACCCACTCTCGGCAAGGACATCATCGATCTTACGCCGCTGGGCACGGCTCTCTTTGGCAGACCGGATGAGGAGCAGACGGCCAATCGAGTGGGGAACTTTAGTGCCGATGCGGACGAAATGAATCCTGAGGAACTGGGCAGCTATCTCGAGGGTGATATGCTGGTGCCGCAAACGGAACTGATCATGAAGAATGGCCTGCCCACCAAAATCATCGCGTTGGCCCAATGGCGTGGTGCCCTACGAGATCCGTGGCAGCTTCAATGCCAAGGACATGGCCACCATCGAGAATGCCATTGCCGAGTACCATCGTCGCACCTGCATTCGGTTTGTGAGGCGCAGTTCTGAGCGGGATTACATCTCCATACGGAGCGACAATTCCGGATGCTGGTCATCGGTGGGTCGCGTGGGTGGCAAGCAGGAGGTGAATCTGCAATCTCCCGGGTGCCTCAGCCGTCCCGGCACCGCCATGCATGAGCTTATGCACGCTTTGGGCTTCCTGCATGAACAGAATCGCATGGAGCGCGATGGCTATGTGGCCATCCAGTACAACAATGTCCAGTCTTCGGCGATGAACAACTTCGAGAAGGCCGCCCGCACCGAGGCCTTTGGCGTTCCCTACGACTATGGCAGCGTTATGCACTACTCCAAGAACGCCTTCTCCATCAACGGACAGCCCACCATTCTGGCCATGGTGAGTACAAGGATATCACTTCCTTTATTTTATTACTAACTATTTTATTTACAGCAAGCCAATGGAGCCGAAAAAATGGGCCAAAGGAACGGCTTCTCTGACTTTGACATCCAGAAGCTGAACCGCATGTACGACTGTGGAACTGCCAACGCTGCTCCGATATCTCCGGTTGCCCCTGCTCCTGTTCCCGCTCCTGGTGCCGCTGCTGGCAGTGGTAATCCCATCGTGGACAGCTTCATAGGAGGCCTGATCAGCGGATTGGGTCTGGGTGATGCGAAAAAGGATACCAGCTCCTAAGAAGGACTTGGCCGCAGAATCTACTAGCTCGTACGATCACACACGCTCAAAAATATTTAATGCATCTCACAAACCAAACATCTAGCACCAATATTTGAATCTTTAGCTGATATGATTAGTCGTTAATTAATAAAATCTAGCATGAATTGAAAATACAAATGTCAGTATAGCCTAAAGAGAATACTATATTTCAGTCAACAGTTTGCAACGCAGTTCGCCTATTAAGTATATACTTTAAGTCTATACTTTTAAAATTCAAAGAATTTATTCAAATTCTTGACTTGACTTTCAGAGTCCATAACTAAAGTTAAAAAAAATTTAACCGATTTTAAAGTGACATACCTCTAAAGACTTGTGGTTCAATTCTCAAAAAATCTGCATTTTCATGTAAGTTTCCGATGACTTGAAAAATGGGAAACACCAACTGGACTTCCAGAGTCCATAACTTTACCAAATCCATCCAATTTTTTGTACACATTTTCATGTTAGTTCTTTTTATACCCTTGCAGAGGGTATTATAATTTTGGTCAAAAGTGTGCAACGCAGTGAAGGAGACATCTCCGACCCTATAAAGTATATATATTCTTGATCAGGATCACCTCCTGAGTTGATATAGCCATGTCCGTCTGTCCGTCTGTCCGTCTGTCCGTCTGTCCGTCTGTCCGTCTGTCTGTTTCTACGCGAACTAGTCTCTCAGTTTTAAAGCTATCGAATTGAAACTTTGCACACACCCTTCTTTCCTTTGCACGCAGTATATAAGTCGGAACGGCCGGGATCGGCCGACTATATCCTATAGCTGCCATATAACTGAACGATAGGAAATGCCATAACTCTGCTGTTTGTAAAGTTAGGAAGTTGGGATTTTCTATGGCTTCTTTATTTGGCCAATCAATTCGACCTACCAAATTTCATAAGGATCGGCCGACTATATCCTATAGCTCCCATATAACGATAGGAAATAGCATAACTTTGGTGTTTTTAGAGTTAGGAAGTTGGGATTTTCTATGGGTTTTATATTTGGCCAATCAATCCGACCTACCAAATTTTATAGGGATCGGCCGACTATATCCTATAGCTGCCATATAACTGAACGATTGAAATTGCCATAACTTTGGTGTTTTTAAAGTTAGGAAGTTGGGATTTTTATTTGTATTAAGAATGCATCATATGAATAATTTTGGAGAATATTATTTACAGAATATTCTGCAAGGGTATATCAACTTCGGCTCCGCCCGAAGTTAGCTTTCCTTTCTTGTTAAGTTTCTGATGACTTAGAAATAGAATAAGATTTCTTTAAACTACGCATTGCCTTATAAAAAAAATGATGATCAGCTTTTAAATTTATTTTATCCAGATGAATAGTTAATTTTTCGTAATTGTAATCGTTAATTTATCTTAATTATAACCGAAATTGGTGAGCAGATGATTGTTAAGGTAGAAATTCGAACCAGGAAAGTTGCACATATCGAAATGGAAACCGAAATATCCTTGGGGCATCTGGAGTAGATTCCAGAGCGAAATGGACGAAGGAAGTCTACATATTGCGCTTGGCGGCCAAGAGGCGGGATCGCGGCAGGCGGCACTGGCTGATGCTGTGGAGGCGGTACTGCATCTCCGGCTGCGTGACCTTCTCGTAGAGCTTCTTCTTGGCCTCCTTGACGGTGTGGACGAGCACTCCGTCGCCGCCCTCGTCCATGTTGAAGGCTTCGCCCTCGGCGCACTCGGGACACTGCTGGGTGAGCACAATATCATTGAGATCGGTGGGCAGCTCGCAGATCTTCTCGATCTGTTTGACCACATAGTCGAAGCGGCCCTCCTCCTGGCGCTCCATCACATAGACACTGGCCGTCAGTTCCAGGACCCTCACCTCGAGCAGTTTGAGGAAGCGAACGACATTGACCAGGTTGACGTGGGTGTGGTCCGACAAGAGCTTGCTCAGCGGACTGGCATCGATGGAGCACATCTCGCAGACTGTCTCCACGCCCTGAAGAAGATTCTCCAACCGGGCATCGTTACTCTCCCGGGCCTTGTGCAGTTCCATGTTGGACTCCTGCTTGTTGCGCACCTTGTTCTCCAATAGGGCGATCTGATCCAGCTGGTCCTGCAGCGTATTGGTGTTATCCTTTTTAAGGGCCACTATATCCTCAAAGAGGCGATTCACCGAGTTATTCAGCAAGGTGATGTGGTAACTCATTTCGTTGGCATAGTTGAAGAACGAGTAGTAGAGACTCTCCTGCTGCTGGAACTTGTCGATCACCTCGTCCACGTTGTTGGAGTTCGTGTACTGGAGGATCTTCTGGAGCACCGAGTTGTACAGGTTGATCTTCTTGTTGTGCACTCGTCGGAACTCGTCCCTTCGCCTGTACTCTTTGGGCTGCAAATCGGCCAACTCACGAGCTTTGGATTTGCAATTCAGGAATGCGGTGTTGTCCCCATCGGCGGCCACCTTTCGCATAATGCCCTGCATTTCCACACGCCGCAGTTCCCGCTCCTTGGCCTCCCTCTTGGCCAACATGTCGATCTTCTCGTACACCTCAATGCAGCCATCAAAAGTATTCAGGGCGTACTCGATGAGATCTATCAAATACTTCTTGTCACTGTTGAGTTTCTGCACCATTTTGGTGTATGAATCATTGAAGAAGGTGCGGTGATTCAGGATGCGGATGAGCTGTTCCCGCAAATCCGCATTGGCAGCCGTGAAACCACACTCCTGGCGCACACCCACCTCCAAGGAGTTCTCCAGTATGGTCATCCTCTTCCGGGCATTCATCACGTATGCAATATGCTGCTGGTCCGGGATGGTCAGGCGATTGAGACTATAGATCTGTTTGTCCATGCGACTAATTTCCTTCTCCATATTGGAGATGGACGTCTTGAAGGCATTAATGTCCTGCGAGAGGTTCTCCTGGCACTCGACATGACAACGGATCAGCTCCAGCCAGCGGTTGTTCTCTTTTTTGTGAGTCGTGCCACTGGCCACCCAGATCTGGGCCCGCAGGTCATTCTTCTCCTCCTCCAGCTGGTCAATGGCCGTCTCAAAGCTGGCCTCGATGATCGTCTCCTTGCGCGTCTTGAGCTTGCTGGACAGGATCTTCTTGTATTCGCGCTGACGCTTACCTAACTCCTTGTGCTTCAGCAGGTAGCCCTCCAGAAATGCAACCTTGTCGAACTTTTTGATTTCCTCCATGGCAAATGGTTTCTATAATTTTAAACCAATGAAGGATGTTTATGTGGATGGTGGGTTGGTATAAACAAAGCAAACAAGCAAGATATGTATTCTTATTTGAGTGTTGTGTTTACGAATTGAATGAATTTATAAATGTTTGTTCAATCGAAACGTTTACTAAGATATGAGTTTTAAACCAAGGCCTATGCTTATTTATATTCGAACTAAACATTTTAAAAAACGAATCCAACATTTAATCGGCGATTTATTTTGTTTTTCTAAAATTTTTAGGGGTATACCGTAAATAAGAACTAATAGAATTGAAAACATTTTTCGTTATGCTTCGTTATTATTTTTTTCAATAATTATTGTATTAATATAATAAAATTGAGAACTATAAAAATTAAGCAAAAACAAAAATTTTGTCACTGTTGAGAAATTCCAGAGCTTTCCATGGCTTGAAAGATTTTTAAGGCGGACCAGATATAAGTAGCTTGTCGAAGATCATTACATAACTCGAACTTGTTAGCCATTTGCTTGATTCCAAGAGCTGCAGACTCCATAACAGTCTGGAGAGCTGCATCTACGATGTCCGCCTCCGTGGTGCACTCCTGTATCCTCTTTAGCTTCTTATTGGCTTTAATCTCAGGCTGAAGGGGCAAGGAAAAAAAATAAATAGAGCAAATTAAGTACTTTTAAGGATTGACTTACGAAGCTATCACCGCATTGCTGCAGGGACTCGTTGATCGAGCTTATTAGCTCTATGATTAATTCGGAGGTGGTTTTCGAATTCATCTTGCCGTAGGACACGTGGTTAATGTTCTTTAGGTACTCGAAGTACGAGACAGTTACCCCGCCAGCGTTGCAATAGAGATCTGGTACCAGAAGCACGCCCTTCTTCAATAGGATCTTTTCGCCAGCGGGTGTGGTGGGTCCGTTGGCACCCTCCAGAATAAGCTTGGCCTTTATGTCATTGGCATTCTCGCTGGTAATCACCTTTTGGGTGGCGCAGGGCATAAGGATATCGGTGTCGGCCGTCAGTAGCTCCTCCTTTGACTCCTCAGCCTTAGGGTATCCCTTAATGGATTTCTTTTCATCTTTGTAACTAAAAAGATCCTTTAAATTTAAGGTATTAAAGGTTGTTATAATCATAGATTGAGGTGTTACTTACGTTGATATCGATACCGTCCTTATTATAAAGAGAAACGTCGAACTCTTTGATTCCAATAACCTTAGCCCCCGCCTCGTGCACAAACTTTGCGGCAAAGGAGCCCACATTTCCGAAGCCCTGTACGATGACCCTCTTGTCCTTCCAGCCCGTCTTCCACTTGATCAGATCCATCCAATCCTTATCTTTTAGGAAGAGATCGCCCGTCTTCCACACACCTCTTCCCGTGGCCGAGTGACGACCGTTAATGCCACCGATGTGAACTGGCTTTCCAGTGACGATTGCGGAGGAATTGATGTCCTTGTAGCCAAACGTCTTCTGGTACTGATCCACAATCCAAGCCATCTCCCGTGGACCAGTGTTCACATCGGGTGCGGGAACATCGATTCCGGGTCCGATCATATTGCGTTTAAGCAGCTCCATTGTATACCGTCGCGTTATCGTCTGCAGCTCATCCACAGTGTACTCCTTCGGATCGATGCAGATTCCGCCCTTAGATCCTCCATATGGGAGACTTACGCATGCGCACTTGAAAGTCATGATGGCAGCGAGGGCCTTTACCTCGTTCCCATTCACGTCCAGGGCATACCGGATTCCTGCGTGAAAAAGGCAAAAACACTAAGATTACCTAAGAGTAACATAAAATACTTTCAAATAAAAATCCATATATTCATCTACCGAAGTTCCATTATTAGCATGTTAAAAACTCGCGACTAAATGTCTTTTTTTTTCTATTTGTACTAATGAAAATGTTGTTGCTAAAGAATTCGCGTGTGTATGCAATTGATGCTACTTACCGCCTTTAAGGGGCAGGCGGTGGCGTACATGGTGCGAGCGATAGCCACTAATGATCTCGTAGTTCCCATTTTTGCGGACAATGGGAAAATTAACTTCCACCGAGGTGGAGACGCTTCCCAACAGGTTGAGAATGGCGGAGACGCGAGCTTGCCGCTCCTCGGGCTTCATGTGTGGGTACTTTTCCATTTCCTTGACCAGCTCTGGTTCCATAGTCTGGGCGGCCCTATGGTAGTAATATAGCACCATGGCAGAGAACTCCGGGTCCTTGTCTGTCTCGACACTTTTCAAATGCTCCGGCATCTTGTGTTCGTGACGGAATGAAATTAGCCCTGGACAGCGCATTTTTGGTAGAAGCTTGGCCAGATTGCGAAACATTCTGCAGCTCAAATTAAACCTAATGATAATTTTGAAAGCTATAACGTTTTAGCTTTTTACTCTGTTACTAATATATGATATATATTTTTCCACTTCACCACTGTGATATATCACCCAGAGAGAACTAAGTTTTTGTATTTTCATATCGGTTTTCATTTATTGTTTTTATCATTAGCAATGTTAATGGTAGCTTTAATATTACGATGTACGCTTGTATAAATACAATATTTTAGAATTGCTCTACAAATGTATGTGTATCTATGTATCAATATAACGTTATGTTTATGCGTGTAATACGTGGCTAAGCATCTACGAGCTAGACTTAAGTAGTTAGCTATTATCTATTAGCTATACACACACATACAAGGTAATAAACACTTCTTAAACTATCGATTAACGCACGCACTTACTGCACTAGGAAAACTAAGGAGCCTAGGGTATCCTATAAGTATACATATAGTAGACGATAACAAGAGTTCATCAGTTAGATGATCAACTTTTGTGTCGTTTTACGTTTAAAACTTTTGGGATCGCACGGAAGCGCACAGAAGTACAGAAGATAGGGGCTTAGAAGTGAAAAACTTAGTTGTACCAGTAGCACAGATTAAGGGTTATACATAAATACTAGAGACCTACTTATATGCCATACACATCTTCATCGCTATTTACATGCATGATTTTGAAATGTTTCTGGTGCCCCGTGCGGGTAAAATGATTATGTAAGTATAACAAAATGTTGCGCTCTAATATCACTTTGGGGACACATGCTTTATGGCCTCTATCAACGTTCGATCCTTGCAGCAGACATCTGTTACAGACTATGTGAGAACGAAGAATCATCATCGCATTGCACACAGAATTTCAAATTTAATTCGCTTCATCTTCAACTGGTTCTCTTGCTGTTCTTCTCTTTGATTTACGATGCTATAGATCGGCTTAATTCTAATTTTGAAGTATTTTAAATTAATTTCAAATTAATTTAAAAGTCTAATTTTTACACGATAATTACAAGCAAATCGGTTTGATAGGTTTGGTGGGTGGGGTTTTGTGGGGTGATCGGGACTTTGGGACTTTGGGACTTCGGGGATGGTGGGTGGATTGGCCAACACTTTAATCTCGTAGCAAGATCGCAGATCGGAGGCTGCTGCTTAAAAGCTAACATCACGCTTGGTAAACAATAACGCTCTAAAGTATTTTATGCGGTTGGTTGAGTACAATCCGTGGCTGGGAGCAGGTCTCCGGGAGCTGCTCCCGATTTAGGCAGCTTCTTCACTGCTCCGCCGCTAATCCACATCTTTCTTCTCAATCTTAAGATCGTACTTGGCCACCAGTTCCTCAGGGGTGTGCCTGTAAATTAGGAATATGTTTTGATTAATATATTTTCAATATAGTTTCAGCCAAAATAAATGCTTTTCTTAGTGTGAGTCTATTAATTACTTTTGTAAGAACAAGTTCGTTAAAATTTAATCTATAAGGCTACTAATAAATCATTATAAAAGTCTTTTAACTGAAGGTTTAAAGGTTTATAATCTTCTATATTCTTTTAAAAATTAAATAATTAATTGGTAATTTACCCAACTAGATTCTGGAGATCACAGACAAAGCGGTAGACATATCGTTTGCCCGCCGTCTTGTGGATGATGTTCTTGTCATAATAGTAGCGCAGTCCGCGACTCAGTTTCTCGTAGTTCATCTTGGGCTTGTTCTTACGGATGCCCCAGCGACGAGCGACCTATGGAGAAGAGAAAAAGTTTAAATAAGGGATTCAAAAATCAACTTTAAATAGTAATTTACCTCATCGGGATCGGTGAGCTTGAACTCCCAGCCATCGCCGGTCCACGAGATGAAGCTCTGGTACGACTTGTCCAGCAGCAGCTCGAGCAGGAATTGCCACAACTGAATGGGACCCGATCCCGTGAAGCACGGCACTCCGCCCTGCGTCGTATAGCCACCCAGCAGACTCTTGTCCAGGCCCAAGGTGCTCATGTACGCCGCCGGATGCTGGTGACCATGGCTGCCCCACTGATCCATGGCCGTGGGCTGGGCGCCCATCGACTGGAAGGACTGCGCATCGAATGAAAATTCCGGCGAATAGCCATTGTGAAAGCGACTCCTGCCCATGGCGTAGTACTCCGCGTTGCTGTCCAGGTATCCATTGCTGTTCCCGGTGCCTCCGCCACTTGCTCCTCCACTCCCGTTCCCTCCTCCACTCGATGGCTGACTCTGGTGATCCTGCGCCGAGATCGTGTTGTGGTAATCGCTATCATCGCCACCACCTCCCGAACTCCCGCCACCCGATGGCCCACTGCCAGTCACTCCGCTGTAGGCGGCCAGGTGGGCTGGTAAACCATAACTGCTCAGATCCGTGGGATCGTTCTGGCTGTTACTTGCGCCATATCCAATGCTCCCATTCTGGGTGCCTGGCTCCTCTTTAAGCTGATGTTGGTAGATTGCCGCCATGGTAGCCATATAGTTGATATTATTATTGTTATTATTGTTGTTATTGCTACCCGCATTCGCATTGTTGCTGCCGCTGGTGTTGTTGCTGCTGTTCGTGTTGCTGCTGCTGGTGTTGTTGTTTTCGTTGTTGTTGTTGTTGTTGCTGTTGTTCTGTTGGACAGCGGGCGGTAGCATGGGGTTGTTGTTGTTGCTGCTGCTGGCGCTGCCTCCGCCGCTGCCATTGACAGTCGACTGCTGCGATTGCTGCTGCTGCGGGGGCGGGCTGTTGTTGCTGCGGTCGTGTGTGTTGCTGGTGTTGTAGCCTGCAAGCGATACGAAATAATAAGAGGGTAATTGGATTAGATACGATAGTGCAATGGATAGTGCAATGGATATGGGTGAGGATCGGATAATCGGTAGCTGTTAACCCACTTAAGATATGACATAACAATTTAAGAAATCAAAGCAGATCACTTAAAAGTTATAAATATAATAAGGTATATATCAAAAATAATTAAATTTTAATTTTAAATTTCTTCCAACTATACTAAGCAGTAAGGAATAATTCAAATTTGTGATAGCTTTAAAAATTTATTAGAACCAAAATTAAAATAATTGATTTATTTATTTAATATATACACAGTATTCGGCCATGAAGCTTAACGTACTTTTTTATAGAGGTCCCAAATTCCTTTATGATTAAGCATGTGTTGAAAATTTGAGAATATTTTCCGTGATAAACAATTTTAGAACTCATAAACGTAACTTAAGAAAAAAAAGAAGCTGATAAAAATACATGGTATTCACTATCAAATTTTAGTTTGTAAGAAACGGGCTTTTGATATTCCTATTAATATAAAGGTAGATAGTCAAAGAGAAAATGTGGTTTAAGAATACTTATAATCCGAAAAATATTTAGCATCAGAAAGCAATAAATTTCCCATGAGCAATTTCAATTGGGTCATCAAAAGGCCTAGATTTTTCACACGCCAAAACACATCGATTATAGATTGTTCGCAATTTCAATTAAATGATGTTCATAGAAATGGGGCGTCTCTCAATCGAGCGAAAGACTTCGAAAACCAATCAAAATCACAGCACACACACACATACAATTCCCAGCACACAGATACACACACACACACAGACGTAGCAACCCCGATCTAATGGTGTGCACGCTACATTAATTGCGAATACAGCGAAATTTAACACATTTCGATGTACAACACTCGTGTATTGTATCTGTGGGATACGAAAACCTGTTGGCATATACCCACGTATACATGGGCAGCTCTGTTGCCGTCCCTCTTGCACACAGCAAAGAAATAAAGAGCTTTCCCAGCGCTTCGTTTCGTTTCCCATTCGCCCGCAGATACAGAGATACAAAGATACAGATACAGCCCCCCGTTGGCTGGCCAAAGAGTTGGCAGCGCCTCTTTAGGTGCCGCCTCCCGAGAGCGCGAGAGTATCTGCCAGATACATCTGAGCCGGGGCATCTTCTAACCCTCAACAAGCCACTTATCACCAGGTCAATCTGGTACACCCAGAGAAAAGCGGCATGGTAGAAGTATAATTTGTATCAAATTATTCACAATCATTTACACTGCAAAATCATTTTAGAATGGTGAAAACAGAGAAAGAAAAAAAAACTAAATTAAGAGGATTGAAATTACTAAATTTCATCTATGGATTGCTTACGGATCATAAGTTGGAATTCTACCAATTCAAATTGGTACGCAAGTCGTTACATACCAATTTACTTAATTAGTTTTGAGACAGTAATATTCAAACTAATCTTAACGAAGGCACAGATTACATTATTTAATTTAGTTTCTTTTTTTTTAATATTTGCATTATGTTGTGAAAATTCAACGAAGATTTTTTTTCTGCGTATACCCCCATCACCTTTAGCCACCCCGACTTGTTGCGTGTCAAACACTTAAAAACAAATTACGAATTTAATTATGCCACCGCATCTTCTTCTGGTTTGCTGCCTTTTGCTTTTCACACCCCAGCAATCGTAATTAAAATCACCGTTTTTGATGTCGGTAAATATTTGCTGACCTGTACCTGAACTAAAGAAGTTGATATCCGAGTCCGTGTAGTAGGCATCGCCCGCGAAGGGCGCCATGTCATTGAAGTATCCCAGTCCCAGCGACGCCGCCGTGGAGCTGCTCAAGGCCCCCACCAGATTGGTCGCACTGCTCCCGGCGGCGACGGCGGCGGCGAATCCCTGCGAGGAGGCACTCGATGAGGAGCCACTCGAACTGGAGCCGGAGGAGGTGGTGGTGGTGCTGCCCGTACTCCCGCCGGACAATCGATGGTGCGACGGCAACTGGGATGATCCGTATCCGTGTTGCTGTTGCTGATGTTGCTGCTGCTGCTGCTGTTGCTGGTGGGTATGTTGCTGGTGTTGCGGGTGTTGCAGGTGCTGCTGCGTCTGCTGCTGCATCGCGTGATGGTGCAGCGGTGCCTGCTGACCCAGTTGATGGTGCGGATGGCTGTGATGGCTGTGGTGGTGATGATGCTGGGCCAGGTGATAGCTGGGATAGTTCTCATAGCTTTGCAGGACCATGTTGTAGTTGGGCGCCGTGTGGCAGTTATTGTTGCTGCTAGTGAAATGGTTATGATGATGCTGCTGCTGCTCCTGAAGCTGCTGCTCCTTGTCGCTGTCCAAGGCGTTGGCGGCACTGATTATGCTGGCATTCACTAAAAACGCAGAGGGCGGCATTTCTTCGCTTCAAAATGATCGGTACTCAAAAACGGAAACTCCACCTCGCTGGTCAAAGTGCACGTCATTGACTCTAAACTAGGGAAATCTGCGGGATCAGCTCTCAATTGATAAAATAATGTCCCCTTATGCTGGTGGTACTTGCAGTTGTATTAAAATTGATTTCACTTCACTTTGGTTATTTTATTTTTGGGTCGAGAAGGGAATATTTTAATTTTTGCACTGTCAGAGAATTTCGTTGTTTTGTGGTTTATGATTTTTGGTTTTTGGATGCGGGTCCTAATCAATTGGATGGCCCGCTGGACAATTGATAAGTTTTTAGTAACAGAGGGGTCTTATGAGGGCGTGATATTTCCAAATCCCTGATTTGCTTGCGGTATTTTAATTAACTCTATTCGCACTTGTTGGGATATATATAGTTGCGGCATTTGCCGTTCACACACCGTCGAGAATTCTTAGCACTTTGCGGATTAATGGCAATTAATTGTGAGCACTTCACGATCGTCGCTCTGGCACGGGCGATAAATTAATGCGCATATCGTAACTATATGTACATTGTTTTCATTCCACGCGACAATCAGTAATTTTAGTTTTGTTTTTCCTTATTCTTAAATTCGTGTTTTTATCTTTTTTGTGTATTTTGCGCGCCTTTTCCTTTGCACAGCGGGCGATAAAAAAAGAACGCGGCGTATGAGCGATTTAAGATCAAGAAAGGTCCAGAGTATGGTACTTTATTCATATGGGGCAAAATGCACGAGCAAGCGACGTTAGCTCCACCACCTTCGACATCCGTTCAAGAACTGAAGTTGCTCTGAAGTTGCACTCGGGTTGTTGGCTGTTCGTCGAACCGCTCGGCACTCGCTCTCTCTCTCTACTCTCGACCCCTCTCGCTCGCACTCGCCAACGTTTGTGTGGGAGAGACCACTTCGGGTCCGACAACAACGACGACGACGACTTCGCCTCGCATTCCGAGATACAGATACGAATGTGCCAATGGAACGGCAAATAATAATAATCGAGTCGAGAATACTTTCACAGGGTGTTTCTCACACGCTCTCGCTCAATCAGCCATCCATCGACTGCTCTCTTAGTTAGTGGCAGCGACTAAAGAAAAGCCACAGCGTTTTAATTTAAGTGCCCCGCCACTGCGCATTTAAAGCAAGCATTTGTTTCAAGACATCGGTGGTTCAACTTGTGGATTTGGAATCATTCGCACAACCCAAAACGAAAAATGTAATATTTTCACTTAATATCCACCATTGGAATTAAAAAGGAAATTTTCCATATTATTTCCGATAAAGGAAAACTAGTAATATTTATTATCTTTTTCCCTAGTAAATTCTAATACATTGCGCACTAAAAGTTTTTTGTATGGTTTTTTAATATATTCACATTCAGCATATTTTATCTGTCTTAGTTTTTAATAAGAATATAATAAATTCAATATCAGAACTTAGGTTCTGAACATAAGCTTGCAATTCACAACATACGTTCTTGTTTCTTTAGATAATTCTTTAACATATACCATTTTGTCGGAATCTTAAAACTTTTTTGTTGTAAATTTTTTGGCCTTAAAAGATATTGTGAAATCCATTTAATATTTCTTAGAAAACAAGACCTCTATTTTGTGATAAAATAAAATTTCAAACGAGGGCAATTTGGTTTGGGTTTTTTTTTATCAATGTGAAACGTATCTTTTTGAAGAAGTTTTGCAAAGGCAAGTTTTTATCAATTCGAAAAGTTTACATATATATTATGTGGAGAACCAAAATGTATATACATATGTGGAATTTTTATTATCAGTTTGAAGAGGGTTTTTTTTCAGCATCATTTGATATTTTTTTTGGTTTCGGTGGTACCAGTTGCTGGTCGAAAATATCTTTTAAGATCATTAACAACGCCAACTCACAAGGCCCGTCAAAATGGACATCAGCAAATCAAAAGACAGAGAGCAAAGACGAGCGGAATAAAAAGATACAAAAGTATCTCGGCCCACTGGTCAGTTGGCTGGCCTCTTGGCGATCATTACCATGATGATCGAGTGGGCAGCACATCATCAGCAAGCTCCATACAGAAAATGTATCTCACAGATACTCGCATAATGAGCCAAAGTGGGATTGGCTGCCGCCTCTCACAAACACACTCGCTCGATGAGATCATGCCAAAAAAAAGAAAAGAAACAAAAAAAAACAGAGCAACAAGAAATTAAAAATTAGTTAACTATTTCAAACCGAAGGTGTACGTGTCTTCGACTTGGCTCGACTTTCAGATACACATATGCATTATATAAATAATTTTTGTTTTGGCTAATGAACAAAAAAAAATGGTGGCCTGCGCGCTGGAAACGTGTTTTGGGGCATTTTTTCTGCCGTCCGTTAGCCAATGACAATTTGCTTTGGATTTTCGGGCTAAAAACTAGCCCGAAACGTGAAATCCAGAATGACACGTTCCCACTGCAAATGAGATAGATCCATGGCTAAGTGGATAAAGATATTGAACACCCTATAGAAGAACATTTCGCTTATCAGCCTTTGGGCGCAGCTGCTCTTATCGGCGGGGGAATCGCTTGTTGATTCTCGGCCCACTGATAGCCATTGCAATGGCCTCAAGTGGCCGTCGTTTCCTGGAAAACGCCAATGCACCTGAGCTGATAAAGCACAAATGTTCTGAGTTGGGGGTTATTACACGAATCAAACTTGCCAATTTAACGGCATACATAATAAAGACGAAAAAGGAAGCCCCAAAACTAAACAGCTGTTGACCATTTTTGGTTATGGCCACAAAAGGATGGCCCTTGTGTCTTGTTTTTTGGCCACTTAAGAATTCCCCAAGCACAATCATATTTATTATGAAAAATATGTTTAAAAAATATTTCGGTAGCTTCTTGTTTTTTTCCTCTTTGATTTGCTGCGCAAAGTGCTGGAAAACAATAGAGTGAACAAAAAAAAAACAAGCGGAAATACAAAAAACGCAGTGAAAGAAGCAGAGCTACCTATAAGGGAGAAAGGGAGGGAAAGGGAGAAGGGGCGGCCGAGAGCGAGATAGCTGATGCGCCTCGCTTACGACCATTTCCGGTTGAAGCACGTGCGCACATTTTGAAGAGGAGCGTAACCATCGAACCCCGGCTCCTCCTCCTGCTTCTCCTCCCCCCAGACTTCAGACTACAGACTACATATAACCCGCTGAAAAGCCACCACCAAAGCAGAAAACCAATCACAATCTCATAAAACCGGCGACACTTCCACCAAAAAGGGATAAAGAAAACAAAACAAGCCGAGTCTTCGTCTTCAGGGGAGTAAATGTAGATCCTACTTGCCCAAAACGCACACGTTCGCAGCCAAGGGTTAACATAATAATTATCATTGTCTTGAATAAATGCACACGAAAAAATTAAGATCACTGCCAAAAGGATATATATAAATAATTTCTATAACTAGAGTAGTCTTTTAGTTTATAAACTTTTTTGCTTTTCCGACACTCGCATAGTTTGCTGATTTCACACACACAAATAATACGCAAACATGTTATTGAAAGTATTGTGAGCCTAAGTTATTTTAATTTGCTATGTTCAAACATTTTATTTGCATTCAATATAATTCTTTTTTTCTGTGTACAACATGAAAAGATGGTGTGTGCCAAAAAAAAAAGGAGCAAAATGGAAAAAGTATATTTTCAGTTGAATTTCAATTAAAACTCGTTCTGCGTTCTCACAAAAGGATTACACACTTAATGCAATAAGGATCAGAGAGGAGGAGTTGCAGGAAGCGCCTACGGGAAGAACAAAGAGGGCATAGTCCTGGCCCAAGGATTCCCTGAGCTACCAACAGCTGTCGGCTGACACTCGAGATCAGCAGCCATTCAATTGATATCAAATTATTGCCATGGTTTTAAGGAGGATCCTCGTAAGGATCACGGTTACCCATGTGCACGTGTGCAAATTGCAGTCTCTCTACTTCGTACTCTATTCTCTCTGCTCTTCTGTCTTTTGTACTAGCTGCAAGCACTTCCGGCCCCATCCCGCTAATGTAAATCGGATGTCAATGCATTGCGCGTGAGGCATATCAATTAAAAAACCCGAAGAAAGAGAGGCAAATATAGCAGGGAGAACCTGTTAGAAGACAAGCCACATAAATAAATAAACTGTTAGGCTGGAAAACGGAAGGAAATCGTAAACACAAGCCAGTAGTTGTTGCTGGTGATGTTTTGACACGCATACTATCATAATTACAGCTCCCAGTAATGTCCATTTCCCCACCAAAAAGCCCCCTCATCCAGAGGAATCCCAACCCACCTAGTTCGCCTAGCCCACCTGTTCTGAAGCTGCTGCTTCCGTGCAGGGGCCAAGAATAATATCAATTTTCTATGTAAACCGCCCCTCTCTTCGCCCATCATGTTAGTGCAATTTCAGGTTGGGAAGAGAATACCTGCATTTTGACAACAAAATAAACAGATTCAGCAGCAGCTACCTCTGATTGTTGGGAGCCGTAAACAACACACACTAAATACAAACAACAACAATCATAATAACGCTGGATTCTTACGCTCCGCATGCGTTTCACAGCTCCTGTGACTGAGGAGAGCGGAAATGAAACCAGATACTTTGATAGCAACATGGCAACGCATGTGCAGCTGGGGCAAGAGATCTCCACACATGTATCTCAGATATGTACTTATCGATCTTGATTAAGCAAAACGCTACCAAGTGCTCTTGATCTTGATTTGGATTGCTGAACTGAAGTAGGATATGATCCTGCAGTTGCTAAATACCCGAAGAGATGTCATTGATCTGCGGATCTTGATCAAAGATCGCTCAAAGGCCGTCAGTGAAAACTGAGAAGTTTTCTGACTTTTGTGCGAAAATGAGACACTAACTGAGATGTTGCCTGGGAAATGGTTGAGGAAATCGGAGCTTCAAGACAGGTGTATCAAGATTGTGGGTCAGGTTTTAAGATTTGAGAGCGCAAATTGGCTGATCATGCTGGGAAAGATATTGCCAACTGATATTACTTTCTTAACTGATCATGTTATTTGAAATAAATGGGAAATTGGTATTTGGTTTAAATGTAGCTAATAAAAAAAACTATATGCTCCATGATAATAATAGAGTTTTCTTAGCTTACATGTTAAATGGTAGTTAGAGTTCTTTAAATCATACATAAAGTTACGTATCCAAATGGAAAAAAACAACTTTATCATGTTTAAGCGATCGTGAGAAACTGATCTCTTAACTGACAGATCTTGATTGTGAATCTTTTCTGTAAGCAAACATTGTCACTTGTTTGACATATGCCACTTCAAGAGTTAAGATCTTGTATAATTAATTAAAAAATATTTTGAAATAAAACCTTTGATTCCTATGATTTTGGATGAAATATAGTGACGGAACATGTTTAAGTGATCGCTGACATCCCTTCATTTATGTAAGATCATAAAAAATGTTTCCACAAAACCGGAAATGATGTTGCTGGCTATTTAGGTCATCAATCAGGAGTTCTTTCTTCAGGATTTTCAATGTATCTATTCCTGATTTATTTATCTATTTACTAAATGTACAATAAAATATTACACTTAAAAAAATCCATACATAAACAGATCTCCAGATCATGTTTTAGAGTCTATTTCAACCACTATTGATCATGTCAGGGAATCCCTTCAATAATTAGATCTAAGATCAATAGCAACACTTTCCGGTAAACCGGAAATGATCTTGTTGGCCATCAAGTGATCTTCAATCAGAAATCCTTCCATCCAGGACCTCCAAGCTGTTTGTGTGTGTGTGTGTGTTTGAGTTTGTCAGATGTGCAGCCAAGGAAACAGTTGGCCAGAAGACAGAGAGTGACTCGCTAAATGGCTCATTTATGGCCGTTTCCCACTGCGCGGCAACAACGCACCCGAAATGTGGCATGCGGTCACCTCCAGCAACAGCAATAGCAACAACAACAACATAAAGCGGTACGACAACAACAGCTAGAGTACCGCAAAGCACAAACGAATGAACCTGAACCTGAATGTGAATGTGAACCTTCGAGAGCTGCGGGGGTGGGGCAGTTGCAACTCAAGCGGCTGACTAAATGTCAGAGAATTCTGCACCTGTCCGACTATCACCATGCCAACAAAAACAACAACAACAGCAGCAGCGGCGAGGGAGATATACTCATATATATATTTAAAAAAAAAACTGCGTGCGTCGACAGAATTTCGGACAGCGACAACATGTGTTGCTGCTGTAGCCAGGGACAACTGTTGTGCACCGCTGACTGCGTTTGCTCTTTTTTCGATTTTCATACAGAACAAAAAATAACCAAGAAGTGGTAACTTGGGTTTCTATATGAAAAGCGAAGTTTGTTGAGTTTTAACTTAAGTTGTTTAATTATAATTACAAAATGGTTTAAAAATTTTACCAATTTTCCCATAAATACTTAATTTATTTATTTTTCAATGACTTGGAAAGCCTAAACAATTTCAAAAAGAATCGTGGCACTGTCTTGAAAAAGGTGTCAGTCACACTTTTGATTAAATTTTATCTAACCTTAATACATACATTTCTTCAAGTGTATTTCTGCCAGGGTCAGATTGTGTGAGACTACATACACAGATGCAGGCATCGCCCACACAATAACCGTGAGTGTGAGAAACTGCAGGCAGCCAGTGTTCCTTCTCCTGCTCCCTTTCCATGATCCTGCCTCCTTCCTTTTTCCTTCCTTCTTCCTTGTTCCTTATTCCTCATTCTCTCCCCCCACCATTCCGTGTGTTTACTCCGGTCGAACAAGATGCAGTCAAGCGATATAGGGATATTAGAATGGTCGGGGATCTAAGGATCTCAAGACCCAAAGAGAGGGAATACGTATATGTAGATCTACCTGCCGGGCCACTTTGGGCTTGCCTAATTTACTTGTGCCCTCGCCGCATTGTTCTTGCAGTTTTCATTCATAAAATCTGAAATCTCTACCCAGCGGAGGCATTGAACTGGACTTGAAAAAAAAAAGAAGAATGAATCTCAAGGTGCATCGATTCGGAACTAAAGGAAGTAAATTACCGGATGTTGTCTACTCATTTGCTTGTTGTTCTTTTCGTATTCCCTTTGCTTTGATTCATCGAAATGTCCTGCGGGTAGTCCTTTGTGGACGACCTTGCTGCTTGTTGCTCATTTTTCGCTTGAAACCGAAACCAAAACGAACAAAACGAGTTGAATGCAAGCCAATAAAACATTTTGCCAATCCCTGGGTTACACTTTTCAACTCGGGGAGTGGGTATGGCAGTATCCTGGCAGCCTTTTAATTGCACACCTTGTATGCAATGAGTTTTTAATTGCCTTTCAACTATCGACCAACATGGTAGTTGATTCATTCCCACGCTAGCCAACTAACTTTTATATAGTTTTGTACTCTTTTTTTTTTTTTTTGATAAATTACACAACAAATGCAGGAGAGTCGTTCCAGCTCATTGCGCGGTAGTGTCTCGTTAAAGGACACGAACAATTTGAGGGGGTGAGCGTGGGAGAGCTGAGAGGGGGTGGCCATGTTTATTGCTTTATGGGCCATAACTTTTAAATGGTAGACAAATTATGAAACACATTAAAACGATCATTCTGATAAAAAGTGGGAAAAGTGTCTTTATTAACTTACTGATTTTAAATTTACTGAATTTTACACACTTGGCCCTATTAACATATAAAGTTTTAAATAAAACAAAAAAAAAAATATTAAATAAACATATCTAAACAAAATTTTGCAATTTTTAATTAATTTTCATAACAAAGAAAGTTTTACTAGGCAAAAATGCAAAAAATTTCACAAAAGTCTTACCAACTGTTAAACCATAATAACAACAAATCAATAACTTAGCCTACATACGATATAAAATATATGTTGTAGTTTTTGACCACTTTTTATCCAAACAAACAAAACGAAAAACACCTTGTAAGCCCGCTTTGCCATCCCACTTTCATCTCTTATCTATGGACATTGAGTGGACAACTTTGGGGCATTACAGATACTTACTAGGGACTAAGCAAATAGAGTAAAACCTCTCAGGTAAACAACTACAACAAGGGCGCTGGCAAATAGCAGCGAATGAAACAATAAGAAAACAACGTGGACAGAAGAAATATCAACAAATCAGCTGCGCAAGCGCACAGATCAAACGCCGAAAGGCCGACAGCTCAGAAAAAAAATACAGAAACAACAAATGCGGCTCGACACTTTTAAAATTGCACGAAGACATGGCAAGGGGAGTGGTGGGTGTCTTGAAAATTAAAGCTAAAGCAAGCTGAAAATTCAAATTTATTTACACTTTGACGCATTTTAAACAAAGAGAGCGGGAGATACCAGTAAAAAACCAAAAACAAAAAACCACAAGTCGGAAAAAAACATAAAATAACGAAAAAAGAGAACAGTCAAATGTAGGCAAATAAATGACACAACAACAATGGCTATAACGATGTGAAAATTAAATGAAAATGAATAAAAGGGGCAGAGAGAGATGGAGAGATGGAGCCACTAAGCAGGGCAGGCAAGTCTCAAACTGATAAAGATCAGAAAATACAGAAAATAGTTAAAGCCGCCGAAAGAGAAACATTAACGGAGACTGAGAAATGTTCAAGTTTTGCACAGAATTTACGAGTTCGCTTCGAGCCCGGCCAAATTGCATTTGTGCTGGCCAGCGGGGAAAGGAAAGGGGGATGGGGTAAATGAGAATTTTCCCACGTTCCGACTTCGTAAACTCAGGTGTTTGAGTTGGACAAATTATTGCCACAAAACGTGGGCAATGCACACGAACCAAACAACCGAACAACAACCAACTAGCCAACCAGCACAAGGAGCCGCCGACTCAAAGGACATACCCACATACAGGTCCTGTGCATGGTGGTTGCATCCACTGATAGGCATCGCACCCTGGTGGTGCCACCACTTGCACCCCCTATTTGTTGAATCGCATATCAACCTGCACTTGCTGCTGCACTCTGACGGAATTTCGCTAAACAACCCCCTCGAACGAAAGTTATGAATAGTACACAGATAAAAATATATATTATTTTACATTAATGAATAAGTATTACCTAAGACCCTTATTAACCTTTTTTGGTGAAATCTTTTTGATCAAAGTTTGCAAAAACGAGAAATGTTCCACTCTTAGAAGTGAAAACAAACAGAAGTTCAAACTTATTGGAGTTTAAATAAATATATTCGATTTTTCTCTCTGTGTATACACTATATATACCCCTATTCCCTATTTTCGTTTCCGATTTGTTGCATTTCCCATATCCCAATTGCATTTCTATATAATTTTGTTATTCATCTGGGAGACAAGTGCTGCTACCAAATGTTTTTGTTGTTTTCCTTGTCAGTTCCCAAGGTTTTGGGTCAGTAGAGCTATGCAATACAGAGGGTGGTTTGAAGGCAACTAATTTTCCTGTCTGGGATTAATCTTGGTTTCAAGTATTTGTTTGTTGATTTAAGCATCATAATTTTGTGTTGTGTTGAGGTTTTCAAGTGGGGAGGGATATTACCGGTGGCCAAGAGTGGTTAGAATATTTTGTTTATGTCGGTTGGAAATATGGTTATTAGAAAATAAAAATCAAACAAAACTTAATATAAAATAGTTTTTAAATAAAATGCATTTGCTTGAATATGTAAAGAAATAAACCAAAACAAAATCTTGTTGTATTATCTAGTCAAAATATTCTCTTTCTAAGCCTTTTTTTCATTTTATTTCCCTTGAAAATTCACATCAATCGCGCGTGATTCCCCCAACATTTCACGAAGAGAAAACAAATTTTCAACACAATTCAATTAGCAAACACGCGGCCGCAAAAATCAAAAACCGAAATTGTTAATGAAAACTGCAAAATGACCCCCTGTTCACCGCGCGCCAAAGTAAATAAACACAAATTGCAATGCTGTGGAGAAAAAGAAAAGCTGATGGAAAAACGCCTCAAAACGGAAATATGCAAGGAAATTGCCAAGGCGCTGACAGCCGATTAATCGCGATGGGGTCTAAGACTAAGAAATCGATGGACGGTTGAGTGGATAGAAGGATGAGGTCAGAGGTTAGGCGGATATTTTCCAGCAAATGCAACGGAAATTGCGGCAACAAAATGTCCTCAAAACTCAAAAAGCAGAGGCTATAAAATATGTAGAGAGAAAAAAAGGGCAAGAGCCGCCACAGACTGGGACATAATTTCATCAGAGTTATTAATTTTAGCGTTCAAATTTGCTTTAATAATATAATTAAGCGAGAGCGAGACAGGCGAAGGAGCGACAAGGCAGGCAGATAGAAAAAACGCAGCCTCACATCCGGTCAACATTTTGTCGCTCATGTGAACTCTTTTCAAAAGGCGAACGAAATAAATAATAATAAAAAAAGAGGTAAACCAAATTACAGATGGGGTCTCTCTTTGAAGACTTGGAGTCTTGGCAGATTGTCTGCAAATCCAAAACAAGTTACAGTTCATTCATTCCCCACTCATTCATTGATTCATTCGGTGGGCCATTCATTCAGTCGATCGCCAACCGGCTTTGGCCTGGCTTTTCAGTTTTCGTATATATGTACACATAAACCCAACTCAACTCCACTCCACTCCATTCATCCAACGGATGTTGGTTCGGTTCTTTACATGGCATTACCCCTTTCCCAACAAACTTTACACAGCAGTTCGGTGGTTTAGTAGACAAACAACAACCTCCGAGATTTGATTTGATTTTATTTATTTGATTCGTTTGTTTGCCGTTTGCAGCGAGTTAATAATTATAAATTGGCGTTCGCTCGTTGGGCAAGCGACTCTTGGCACAGACTCTATTTACAAAGATACATTTGTATCTGTATCTTTGGTCGAATATGTGCTTGTATGCCTATTTCTCCATTTTGTCGTTTGGCTTTTTGTTTGCCTAATTCTTAATGATGCATAAAGTGCTTTACCTCGTCGTCGCTTGGCAAATAGAGTTTTGAAAGTTGATTGCAAATTAATTGCTGGCACCCGCAAGCCTCTGGCCCAACCTCGAATATTCTTAATACATTATTAACTTTTAATAATAGTTTTTTTTCTGTGATTTATGATCTAATTTGCAAGCGTCGGACAAGTAAAATACAGTCAATTAGTGCTCCAATAAAAACGATAATTAAGTGTTAAAAAGCTATTTGCAGTTTAGAAATTATATATTCTACAAAATCTTATTTTTAAACTGAACACACCTATTTTGTATATTTTAAACCTAGTTCTAAAAGAGGACCAGAATCTCAAAAATTATTTTATAAATACCTTTTTTTCGAGAAGAATAAAATGTTGTTTCTTTCGTAAAAGCAAATCTAAAACCTTTTTATACATATTTGATGATTTATGGAGAGACCTGTTTCTTACGCAGATATAATCATTCACACTTGGTGCTAAGTCAACCCCAGTTTTCCAGCTCAAGGTAATACACCACCCCAAACAAAACAGATGCATATATCATTCTATATGGCCTGCATTTGCATCTGAAATCAAATGCAATTCGTCTCTTTCATTTTCACGTTTCGTTCGTTGCCTTTTCGGGCCTCCGAATCGACCCTCTCTCACTCACTCCCCCAACTACTATTAGCGGCATTCGCATTATACAAATTTAATGTTTAATTTTTTTCTCTCTATACACGTGTGTTGCTGTTCTTTTGAGCGTTCTTTGTTTTAGATGAACTCGACCGTAACGCTTTTCTATGGCGTAAATTTACATCTACGTACGTAACGAAATAAAATGAAAACACATCAGACAAAAAAAAATAGTCAGAAAAAAAAAAAAAAAATACAGAACAGAACAGAAACGTAAAAAATTAAAGTTCGAGGAGACGCCGCCGTCGACAGGCGGCAACAATAGTGTTGTTGTTGATGTGCCGGCAGCAACATCAGCGGCAACATCAGCAACAGTTCCAATCCGCGAGCCACTCTGCCCCGGAATCCCATTTGAATTTAAGGAGAAAAAGGAGGGGACGAAAAAGGGGTTAAGTGCAGGCCGTATTAGAACCAATGTCGGTTGGCTGCGCGTCGGATTCAGCTGAATATGGTAATAAATTAAACGAAATCCGCGCAAGATAGATAAACGTATGCATTCGTACGTGGGCCGCACCACCAGTTGATGTGGCGGTGGTGCTGTTATGCAAGCCACTCAGCGGACCAACCGCAGAATGCAGCCAACTCACACAGAAGTAGAAACAAAGCCAAGGAATGCAGATTCTACACTCATAGCAAAATTAACCCTAAAAACAAGAAATTCGCCTTATTTTTGTCTTCAAAGGCATCGCACCTTAAATTTTAGGGTAAAATTTTCTAAAATTAAGGGCGTTCCTTTCTAAAATCTAAGGCAAGGGCCTAAGAACAAGAAAAGTTTTCTAAAAATAGAAAAATATTTCTTAAAATTAGGCATCTAACCATAAATTTTAGGGCATTTTTCTAAAATTAGAAAAATGCGCCTACATTCATCATGATGTAATTTTTCATTCAGGATTTATGTATGTATGTGTATACATATGTACGTATATGGTTTAAGCACTGCGTTTTTCATTTAGAAAAGTCACAAAGTTTGTATTAGTTTTGCGCACTAATGAATTGCCAATATCGATTTCAACTGTAATTCTGTGGGGAAAGAGAGAGAAATTAGTACAATTATGATTTATTCCAGTTCTTACAAGTAAAATCCGATAAGTTTCTTATCCGAAAAAACTTATAATTTTATTCGTCTGTCGGGGTGAGATTCGAACCCAGGTCTTCCGCGCGTGAGTCCAAAGACATTAAATGGAGCCACGGTCGCGCGCGAAGAACGCACGGCAAACCAAAGACTATATGATGGGGCGTTTGTGAAGAATATTAGTTTTAAAAAGTTTTTAGAACTCGTTAAGTCGCAACTGTGAAAGTCGAAATATTTAAAATAAATTTTCTAAGATGAATATCATCATATTTCAAAAATATTTAAATTACTTTTCAATAAAGGGTAAAACCTTTAGTCGTTCTAAGCATTACTTCTCATCTGTGTTTATACACAAAAAAAAAAAAAGAAAAAAAGAAAGATGTCGGCAGCTGAAATTGAACTTGCGGTGCTTAGATTTCTGGTTAGACATTCTAACCCCTAGGCTACTCGGACAGGGTTAGAACAATTTTATGGTCTTTTTAGAAAATAATTCCTATGTTATAGAAAATATTTCTATATTGTGGGATTAATTTTTATTTTTAGAAAATATTTCTATATTTAAGAAAATATTTCTATATTTAAGAAAATATTTCTATATTTAAGAAAATATTTCTATATTTAAGAAAGCGTTTCTATTTTTAGGGTTATCGAATTTTTAGGGTTAATTTGAGAAAATTTTTCATATTTTAAGGTAAATCATTTTTAGGGCAGAATTTCTAATTTTAAGAAAAAATTTCGAAAACAAGTGCAATTTTTACTAAAATATAGAAATTCTTTCTTGGATTTAGACGAGTTTAGTTTATGGCGACAATTTCTACATTTGAGAAACACTTTCTTGATTCAAGAAAAGTTTTCTTGTTTTGAGAAAAATTCTTGAAAATAGAAATCTTTTCTTGATTTAGAAAAATAAAGTTTTAAGCGAATTTCTAAAATTTAGGGTTAATTTTCTATGAGGTAGGGAATTTGGCTTTGAAATAAAGGCGCCGACTTTAAAGGTACTCAGTTAATATTAATACATATTTTTTTACGCAAGACACGAAATTAAAATAGAAGATTTAAAGTTTAATAGGAAAAAAATATGAATTACATACTGATAAACAAAAAATGTGTTTTCTTCAGGAAATGTTTAAATTTGATTTCTATATTTTTAAAAGGTAAAATCCTATATCGGCGGCAAATAAAAACGAAATTCTTAAATTGAATTTCAATTTTGGCAAAAGTGGTGTTCAAAAAGTGTTTTCTCAATAAAATGATAGATTTTACTAAACAGTTACTTTAATGCAGGTAAATTCTTGGCCTAAGCCTATTTTCTAGTTTATTAAAAAAAAGGGAAACCACTAACCAAAAGAGGCCTCAAATGATTCTGGATTTTTGAACCGTGCTAAAAGCGCAAAACTGGGGGAAAACCCGAGTGAAATATGGCAGAAAACTGAAAACGTTGACTCGACTTTTCACAGCTCTCTGCGCTCTGTGCCCTGGCACCCACCCATCCCCGAAAGCGGTTCCTAGTACCACCACCAGTATTACCAGCCGTATAAGTCCGCCATAAAGCCAAGCTCCAGTAGCAGTTGCTCTGAGCAGCGAAGCGCGCAGGCGCGTAGTCCGAAAACTCCCAACGGCGTCGACTATGTTAATTAGTGACAATGTGATTTCTGGCCCTGAAGGCGCTGCGCCCCCGCCCCGGCCACGCCCCCTCCTCCGCACCACCGGGGCGAATGATTAATTTGCTGGCACTGAAAGCGGCTGAAGTGGGTTGCCTTAAATTCCGCTAAATGCTATAATAATATGCTTCTTTTCTGGTTCTTCTTCTCTTATGCATTTGCAAAACAATGGCGTTGGAATTAAAAACGAAATTCCACTTTATGACCTTAACAAATTTGCAATCAACATAATTCCCCATGTTATGACTCCTTAGGCTTTATGTTGCGTATCGAAAAAGATTTCTTTACCACCGAAAAAGAAACATCGTCTATAACTTTGCTCCTAATTTTTTCTGTTCTGCTCTGTTGCCATAGCAATTTGTGGGAGGTGAAAACTATCTTGCGTTAATGGCTGAATTTAGCGTAATTAATACGGTGAGGCCGTAAATGAAGTAGAAGTAGAAGCAGCAACTCGAGAGGTGATCATATTTCCCATTCGGCCTCACATTGTATGGTAATTGGCTTCGAATCGGTTGCGTTCTTCTTGGTAGGTTTTTAATTTCATATGAGCTGGATTCCCGATAATTCCGCTGGTATATATACGTTTTTTTTTTATATCTTTTTGGCTCATATATAATTATGTGCTTTCTGGATTCCCGAGAATTGTGAAAATTGCTTCGTTTTGTGGGCTTAAAATGTTATTTTATTTTAATGCAAAAAAAAAGATGGTGAGTAGTGGAATAATTAATGGTAGAAAATTACTTCACTTTAAGAAGAATAAATTAATTATGACTTTTTAGAAATTATGCCAATGTAAATTACCTGAAAACACCTGTATTGTAGAAGTGGTGATTCCATTAAACAAATTATTACAAGTTTTGAAAAATTCAGGACATCTTATGGTTTGTCCGATTATTATGTAAGCATAAACACTGCTCAATGAAAGTGAAAATTACGAGCACACTTTTCTTCTACCTTTCGCGATGACTGTCTGCCACATGTCTGTCTTGGCGAGAACTGAAAGATTGTCATCCTATTGTCATTTTCAAAACCAACAAACTGTAACTAAACCTGACAGAGGGCAAGTGAGATGGAGAATTTACGAACTGTCACATGCAAGAACTCCGAAGACATGTGACTGGAGTTTCTGGGGGGAGGGGGATGGACGAATGGAGGTGCTTTGTTCAGTCAAATGGATCTACAAGTCAAATGTGCATTAAATGTGTCATTCTGTGAAGCAACCAACGACTGGTGGAGACTGGGGTATCCAAAGAGGTTGAAAGAGAAACAGTTCTATGGTCGGTTGATCGGTCGGTTGCCTGGGCTGAGGTTATATGGAGCTATATTGCGATGATGATGATGATGAATCAACAGCCGGCAAGAGGCAACAATGGCAACTCTTCAAGCTTGGACAAACATTTCACGCATCAGGCATTTTATTATGTAGAAATAAAAACACACAGAAAACAACAGAGGTATAAAGGCAAATACGAATACGAGTACGAATACTAAAACTTCATGAATGGCAAATCATAGAATAGGAACAGCCATATACCTCGGTGATTTTCGCAAATCTAAATTTAGTGAAACAATGGATGAGTGAGGTAGACTGAAAATGAATTTTCACCGCAGAGCTCCCAGAGGTAAATAAACTTGATTTCTCTCCACTTCGACTTGAGTTTCATTAAGGGTTCCAAGCCCCAGCCTAATGACATCATACGAGTGTTAAACAAAAAAACAAATCAAATTTGAACAGATATATATATGAATATATGTTTTTTTTTGTTCAGAGAAGGAGCGCAGAACAATGAATGGAGGAGAAGAAGAAAAACAACCAAAAAAGGCAGCGGCAATTTTGCGTGCAAATATCTAAGATACACTAGCCTAGATACGCTCTCAACCAAAACATCGAAAGACCCTGGTCATGATGAGGTCTATAGTCCGTCGAACAATCAGCCAGCTCACATATGTATCTGTGGGCCATTGTATCTCCGATGTGTGCAAAATTTTCAAACCGCTGACTAAGCGTTAGATACTGCAAATTGATCAAATGCGAATGAAAATGAAAATACTTTGGCGGAGGGGATTTTTTGAAAAACACTTTCCATATGAATGGATGAAAATTAAGAGGGTGCTCAAATACCGAATGCCACCCGACTTATGCATAAATTCCAGCTGTGTTAAAGTGCAACACCGTAAATCATTCAACTACTAAACCGACTCAACTCCCCCACCCCGTCCCGAATCTTCAAGTGATGATGAAACTTTGAAACATTTTCAGCTTTTTTGCGCTTCGCTGATTTTGCTTGTAGGTGTTGCACCAGTGGGAGGGTCAAATTAAAAGAAGAATACACAGTATAAATGAGAAAAGACTCAGTTCGTTGGCCATAGCAAAAGTGAAGCGTGTTCATGACACTGTTTTCATTATTTGGAGATTTGGAAACTCGTTTGCCAAAGGCATGAACTCGATTCTTAATGTGTATAATTAATCATAATTTGTTTTTAGTTTTAATGAGTGACTTTTAAGGCCTAGATGTGAAGGTTTTGTTTGTATTTTTTCCTAGCCAGGCACACCTGGATGTCATAAACGCAGGGCACTCATCTGCATAATTACCTTTTGGGAAGGGAGTCCAGGAGTTAAGTGCCAGGAGTCGGGCTAAGAGTGTCAACAAGTCACGCACTTAGGAGACCCCCAGACCCTAGAGTCTTCTTCCCGGAATCACTATAGTAATCCTCTCCAGCTGGGGTCAATCAATTTTTCACACAGTTTTCAGAGAGAACGAGAGCCACACTCGTATGCAAATGATCGGGGAGGGAAAAACATCAATAATATGCAAATGCAGCAAATTAATGACTGACAAAAAGACAATCGAAACGAATTAAGAAAACCAGCCTACAAACCACTGGCCACTACAAAACACACACACAAACGATCCGATCCGATCCGACTCGATCCGAGTCGCATAATTTTTGTATATGCGGGCCGGGCAGGGACAATGACTATCCAACTTCGGTGGAGGGGGCCCCCAGACGACGGTGGCTTATCCGCAAGATTGAAATAATAACAATGCTGACAACAGGGGCTACTTCCACAACAACACAAATGATTGAATCAAATTGATGCCAAGAACCTAGCCACTGAAACGATCTTCATGGACTTACGTGTGTTCGACCACTCTATAACATTCATGGGGATTGGGTTTAAGTTAAGGTTTAGCGTTATGCCTGGTTATAGGCAAAAAAGGGGGGAGTTTTCCCTACAGATTACATTAAAATTGGCAACGTTATAGTTAAAGATTGAAGCAATTTTATTTCCAAAATTCGAAGATCATGTTATTATGAGAAAATGTCATTGAAAACAAAACAATAAATTGAAAGTACTTTGTATAGTAGTAAGATCATAAACAGAAAAAAATATTCATGATGATGCTACCCTAAAACCCAATGGTTAAACAAGAATTTCATAAATAAAAGAAATGAAAGAGTATTAAAAAAGTCCCGAAAATAATCAGGCCCCCTCCTTACTGTTTCGTTTAGCCAACGAATTGATTGTTTCATTAGCAGCGCACACGTCTGCGACTGGGATATGTAAATGTTTCAACATTTATGGTCATAATGTGTCAAAGGCCATAAATTCAATTAATTTATTATAATGGCAGGAGTGGGCCTGGTTTGTTTGGGGCAGCGACGCCATCGCCAGTGCAGACGGGTCCATGCTGGGGGTCAGTTGATTAATATTACAGAATTTGTAGCGCACACTACATCATCTTGACACTGCAACTCTGGAGAGACAAAAAGAAGAAGGCACAATGCAGCCTGATGATGGTGATGATGTTGCTGCTGTGTTCCAATTTGTACCGCGACGCATTAAATAAATGTATCTCAATCTCAAGCTGTGCCCTGGCGTCGACTCACCACCTCCCTCTCCACCCGCGACCCCTCTCGTGCCCCTAATATGTAAACAATTTAAATAGATATTTAGATATGCTGCCTACGCTGGCGCCAAGCTCACACCGACAGACAGCTCGCTATTTGTTTTAAAATTTAATTTCCGTTTCAATTTCACATAAATAAATTAAAATCACAGAAATATAACTCAGATAAAGTCAAAACACGCTCCATGGGCTGCATTCCCTAAGACAGATATCGCATAGGAAACGGGTGAAATATATAGTATCTGTGCAAATGAATTGTTTGAATTGGCTCTCTATTTGAATTTAGTTATGGATCTGGTCGTGATTTAGAGTCTTGTGCCGGATGCACTAAACACATGCCAAACAACTGTTCATCATTTGGCCAAATCGATGCGGAGGATGTGCAATAAATAAAAGTGATAGCTTAATGAGCCCCAATATCCATCTCACATCGATCGGTGTAATTTCAATATCGGGTAATTTTTCGGTCGATTACGTTCAGGAATGTTGAATGATTTTAGCCATTCATCAAGTCTTTAGCCAAATGAACAAAGTTAATATATTCACTGATAGCTTACAACTTGGTTTAATTTTTGCATTCTTATTAATTGCTAGGACTTTTTTTGTGAAAAGCCAACCGTTTCATCATATCTTTATAGGTCATACTTCTGTTCCTTGTTCTAGAAAATTTGAAAGAATAATTGATTGTCATTCGCTTGTGATAAGGCGCTCGGCACTTGCAAGCCATTGAGAAGATTGTGGAATTTTAATAACTTGATTTGATTCCTCTATGAGTAATCAAATGTTTAAAATAGACGATTTTGATAATAGTTTGATAAGGTAGAAAGAAATGCCATATCTAACTGAAATCTTGAATTCGCAGCCATTTAACCTGATTAAAATAGGAAATAATGTGAATTGATTGATAGGGTAACACTTAGGTACTACTTAACGCCAAAAGCGGAAACGGAAATTCTAAAATAAACTTCATTTTAATCTTGAACACGCTGAGAATAATATCATTTATTTCCCATGCTCAAAACCTTTTCCAATCAGAAACCCTTTCACCTTCTTTCTTACCTAATATCTACTTTCTATTCAATTTAATAGATATTAAAGTATGCAAAAATACCTTTCGGATGGGTTTACTTACCGTTGTGGGAGTGGGGCGTGGCTGGGTGGAAGTTTTTGTTATCACTGTTCCCCGCCGACGCAGCATAATCCATGGACAGGCGGCTGTTGATGCTGCTGTTGTTGCTGTTGGCGGGCGGCTCGGTGGGGTAATTGGCCACCTGGTGGTCCGATCCACAGACCGAGGCAGTGGTGGCCGACTCAAAGGAATTGCCGTGCACAATATCCTCATTTGGTTTCTCGCAATCTGAGTTGGTTGGAGTTAAGGTAAACAACAAATTGAATTAGTTGCATAAAAATACTAATAGGGTTTACCCAAACTAAAAGCTTGGAAAACTCAATAAATTATAAATGTTAATAATGCAAGTATGTGTTTGTTTATTAGCAGGTTTCCCTTACCTATATACACTAAAAACGATTCGGTGTTGCTTTTCTAAATGTTATATTTAAATACCACAAATTACACTATTGGGTTTTTACACATTAAAGTTTTTTCTACCATTAGATACAAGTTAAATGAAAACTTCAAAAGTAATTTATTTTGTCAAGCCAATTTCAGTTTTTGTAATGGTACTAAGATACATGAAAGATTTTTTCAAAGAAGTTAATAAGTATTCCAAAGCTTTTTGTCAATTTAAAAAAAAAATAAACATATTTTTTTGTTTATCTGTAGAGGCCTCTGACGGCCTCCTGTTGAAATCAAATTTCAGTGTGGACAGGAAGCGTCAACAGGACAAAAAAAGTTTATTAAAAAGGGTTTGAGAGTGTTCAACAGGTCAGAGAACCGGTTCGTACTGCCACCCACTCCAATCCACCCAATAGAGCCACCTCCTTGACTTTGTTAGACAGGCTTCCGTTTTGGGTTTGCCTTGGTTTGCTTTGGTGCTCTTTGGGGCAGGTAAATTTCGTTACTGGCGCCAGTCGAGTCCATGTTTATGGCTCACTCTTTACCGCCGGCTTACTGGCATTCCGCTCACGTTCTCACCTTTCTGCAGGATGTCCAGGTGCTCCCACAGAATGTCGCCGGTGAAGGGCGGCGTGATGGCCAGGAACTTCTCCTTGCCCAGATCGACTATGGGACGGCCCCTCATCTTGTAGAAGGGGTCCATGTTCATGGAGGGCAGCGAGAACTCATTGAGGGCCCAGTTGAGCCAGTAGATGACATGCTCCTCCGTCCATTCACGGGGATCTGCATGGGAAATAACACAAAAAATTGTTGGGGGAGTGTAAATAGAAATAGAAATATAAATAGAGATGGAAATTAATCGTTTTCTAATGCCTCTAGCTCAGCGGCGACTTAATTAGGCGTGGGAGCGCACTTTGCTATTGCTGTGGGAAACTATTAATATTCATTGGGACTCAGGCCGGAACTCCAATTGATAGTTCACGGTTAGTTAAGGACTCTATTTTTTATTGGTTGCACGTTATTAACAAATTAAGATTAGACTATTAAAATAACAATATTCACAAGTCAACCAAACTTGTTAATGGACTTGATTTAACGGGCAGGTCACAGAAACTTTTTTTTTCAACTTAGTATAAACATTTATACCTAATTTAGTATAAGAAATTTCTGGTATCATCCACTTAATACATTTTAAAATAGGTATTTCCAATTAGCTTTAGGCAACTTTTGTAACTACTAATTGTACATAATACCGCACTTTAATGCAATTTTATATTATATTTGTATAAATTTGTTTAAGTATTTCTTTTCCCTTGGAGAATATTACTCTTACCTTTGGTTATGTTGCGGTTTTGGACCTCTTTTTCCCAGGAGGCGAAGGAGGCTTTCAGTAGCTCGTTGACCTTGCGATTGGTACCCGGCGTGAGGGGTGGCAAGGTGGTGGGTACGTCTGGAACAAACAAACCATAAAATACGTTATTAAATCATTTAAAAAGTGTTCAGATTCAAAAACTTCAGTACGGATTGTGGGTCATTATCGAACCTTTAAATTTGCTGTGATTGGTGGAAAGCTGTTGCAGCTTTTGCCCCTTCAGGTGGAATTTACCCGAGAAGCATTGATAGTTGTTGGGCAAGAAGGTCTGGTGGTGATGGTTATAGTTTGAGGATCGCAACGGCGGCAGCATGCGACTGTCGCTCCAATCGATCCACTCATTGGTCATAGTCAGGCCAATTAAGATCTTGGCAACGAATTTGTTTGCACACTGGGTGTCAGGGGTTAAAAAGGGGACGGACGACGGTTCAATTGATCTTAAGTGATTGGTGCGGCACAATCTTGACCCGAAATGTCAGTGAAAGTCGCGACCCTTTCACAGCGCACTCTAATATCCGTCACATACAAATGTATCTTGGGTGTGTGCAATTGTCGCGCCTTAATTGTGGTAATTGAACGTTAATTGCATATATCACAGCACCATTTAGCCATTAACAGATTGTCAGCATTAGCAAACGGGTTTTTAGAAACACACACACACACTCGCTCCTTGAGATTTATTCAAATTTGTTCAAATTTTTTCTTTTTTAATTAAACACACACGAAACGGAAAAATATATTTTGAAATTCGCTCGTCGTTGGTTCTGTGTATCTATCGAATAGCTGGATTTGTGAAGCCAAACTGAAACGAAACGATCGTATCCGTAGCTGTAGCTGCATGTCCTAAGCAGCGAAACGGGCGGGAAAGAGAGAGAGCGATCGCGCAGAGAGTTGAATTCCCAGAGAGAACGCAACAAGTGAGACTGGAACTCGTAAATTTTTGAGTCTCTTGCGGAACGAACTGGAATTCATTCATAAAACGTTCGCTCTCTCGTTTTGTATCTGTGTGTGTATGTTTTTGTGTGTTTGGAACGGAAACGGCCATCATCACAGCAACAACACCAACAGCAGATAGGGAAACAACAACACGCTGCCAGGTTGTTTGTTTAGCCGAGAGAAGAAGGCAAAAGGCAACGAAAAAACAAAAAACAAAGCACACAGACACACGAAAAAATTAAAGCAAAAAATAAAGAAAGAGAACAAACACAAATAAAAGCGACCAATTCGTTTTTTCCGAAACATTAGCAACAGGTGACCAAATGCGCCGATTATATAGGGTGTAACAGGTGCAAAAAATAGAAAACTGCTAAATTTTCTCACTAAAAAAAGATTTGCATTAAATGCTTTTTCTTTCATGTGAATAATTTGCTGTAAAACTTTAATAGCTTAAATTTAATCAGTTACATTTCAAGTTAAAGTAATAGTTCATCAAATATTATAAAACGTCCTCTAGTTTTGAAGTGATTAAAGGAAACTTCTAAATGAAAAAAAAATTTGAACTGTTAAGATCATCGCGTTATAGAAAACTTCATGATCTACAAAACTTATAGTTAAAGATCACACGCTTGATCTCATTAAATAACTTTAATATCCCAGATTTTCTTTTTCTTTAAGTGCAAGTGCAGTTTATATCTTTTTTTGATCATAATTTTATACATTTTTTGTTCTGTAATTTTTTAACCAGATTGTGGAGCACATATGGCAAATCTACTCAAGTTTCTCCCCTCACATAACTCAAGGAAAAATCCCCAGGCACACAAGCAATTTATGAATGAATTTCTTGTGTTGCCTCACACGCGCATTCGCCTGAAAAGAAACTCCAGACAAAAAAAAGAAGAAGACACCGATATTGTAGTAAGGGAACGCTTCGCATTTCGAAGATACAATACCTCAGGCGGTAACAGCAGCAGCAGCAGCAACAACAATGATCGAGACGTCGACGCCGCCGTCGACAGAGGCCGCTTCCGCTGCTTCCGTTCGATGTATCGAACACCCAGTGCCAACGATAAGGTGGAAATGAGAGGGCGAAAAGGAGAAACGCACAGGTTGGAGGGAGAAGAAAGAGCCCAGGGCAAAAGAAGAGGATAAGATAAAGCTATTATTATGATGACTCTACGCGACCAGGTAAATTTATGAATGAATACGAAACATTGACTCCGCGGCTTTACGTCTATGAATGAATTGAAATTACGTGCGACGGACGGAGACGCAGGGAGATCATTTGGTCATTATCACAAAACCGCATAATTGGCGACAAATGCAGGGGAAACCCTTTGGCTTTAACTTTATCTTCGCCACTACGTTTACCTGCCCGGCACCGGAAAAAATAACCCAAGGCATTTAATCTACTTCGGATATTTTTAAATTGACAGATACCCAACAATATGACTCCTTTACAGATAATAATGTTATTAAGTAAATGCAAAATAGTAATACTCTCGGGATTCTTTTGCTTTGAATGTTCTACACATTATATAGTTTATAAAATAAACTAATAATAATAAATGTTAAATTAAATTAAGCTTAAATTTCAGTAGTCCTATAAGTTCGATTCATACAAAACTCTTCTTAATAAAGATAAAGAAACTGAAAAATTCTTCAAGTTGATATCGCCAGACTTGGAAATACAATTTGAACCATCATTAAACCAGACTTTTGACCATTATCAGTAAAGTGCAATTACCAATTCCCATCCCACCCTTGTTCTTTCAGTGTACCTACTGGTCCCAAGGTGGGCTGCGTGTTAAAGAAATTACTTCTCATAGCCATGACTATGGGCCCTGTTCATATTTGGCATTGCATACATATGTATTATAACAATTATTATGACTTGTAGTCGTAGAAGAAGTCGACGCGAGGCACTTCAAAGCCCAGCACTTACAACTCGAAATTACAAAACGTCTGTGCGTGTTCGAAATTCATTATGCGAACTGGCCCAAGTCGGGGGGATCCGTCCAACTCGGAGCACCTTTGTGGACCTGGGCCACACACATGGCCAGGAATCTTTCATTGGAGCCACTCCAGCCGATGCGCTGCGGTTGGTAATCTTACGAGGTGTTCATTGTTCACTCCTAGTTGCCTCGCTTTTTGCAGCTCGACTTAGAAATGGGTCAATCACGCCGACCACCGGCCACCACCTGTCTGTCTACTGTCTTCTTACAGCACGAGATGGTTCCATTCCCATACACAACCTCATCCACATTCACGTCACGCTGGCTTATTTCTTAGTGGGATTACCGGATTACTCTAGTTATGATTTATTTCATAAAATTGTTTTTCATATTTATAATTTTAATAATGAGGCATCTCTCTAATTGAATATAGCATTTGTTTGCATTTTTATTTCATTTTTTTTCTACAGAGTAAATAGTTGTCTTTTTCATCTTTTGGAGTTCTTTCTCCTTGATTTTAGTGACCTGAAATGTATGTGTATGTAAATCAATCGAAATTTATTGGCTTGCTAATCTTAAGCTTATAATGTAGTCATTGTATTTCTATAGAATAACGTTTTTAATATGCTTTTATCACACTGGCACCAACTGACAAATCCTCGTCAACTTAGACTCTTCACCTATCGATGGGTATATGTATATGAATAGTATACATTGAGCCAATAAATTATCGTTTCACAAGTACATATATTGTTCCATAATCTAAAAGAAACATTCGATTTTTCCTACAGGAATTAAGGAAGGTCATTTTAATTGTAATTACTCAGAATTTGTGCCGGTCAGAGCTATGCCTGTCAGATAGCTTTATAGTTATAATATTGTTGAGATCTGGACCAGTTACTGAGGTCCGAATACGATAAAAAAGTCACGTAGACCTCCGGAAGGAAAGCCAGAGCTTTAGAAGTAACGATCCCTGTGGAGCTCGAGACCCAAGCTTGCAATCGATGTACATATGTATGGACGCTTCGCTTTTTTAATCGCTTACTACGTAAATGTGCTGGTGACCATTTTCGAGAGTGACTAACCGACTCAGTTTGCGCACGGTTTTGAGACGCGCTGGCAACATCTTATCGGAATTCTTAGAAACAAGGACTTGAAAAACAATACTCGCCAAAAAGTACAGTGCATGTTACTTTGTCAGATAAGGAGAACCGCTTGCTCCCGATAAGGTAAAAAAAATTTCATTCATAAACAGTCTGGAGTATGTATATAGTATTTGATTGTCGCATCTCTAGGCGGGAAAGTGAACTATAATCTTAAAACAGTTCTTTCAAAATTAATTTGTGTAGATTATTTTTGAAACAATTAATTCCTATCAGGAAGGGGCATGCCTCCTGATAAGCTGAGCCAAAATGTATACATTCAGGTTCCAAAAAGGTGAGCATCGGAGGTTAGAAAATAATTTCATTCATAAACAGTTTGTAGTAAATAATATTTGTTAGGACATCCCCCTGGAAAACCTCCAATAAATAGGTGAGCACTCGCAAAAATGTAGTTGTAAAGATTATTTTTTCAATTAATTCATATAGGAACAGTCCTGAGACGGTTAATATGTCTTATCAAAAATACCTTCCCAAAATGGTGATAATATCATTGACAGTCTGTGATCAATGTATATATTTCGGTGATAATGAACTATGAACTTTGAAACTGTAAATGCCAGAATTTATTTAGGCAGGTTGTTTTTAGGTCAGTAAATTCTTATCTTGCCTTCTGATTAGTTGATAATCGAACGTTAATTAGTTCATTCATAAAAAATTTGGATTATATATGTAATTCTTGGTCGTCTGATCGTCGAATTTCTGCGCCTATCCGTGAACTATGAATTGACATTTCCGTTTCCGGTTGTGCTCAGGTTGTATCAAGCGATAGCCAGAGAAATTGCAATTTGAATGGAGTGTCTGATTGTCGAATCGAATCAAAGGCAATTGATGCGCACTTTAGCGCTCCAGCCTTCCCTCAATTCACCCAAAAGCGCAACAAGCTGCACGCAATTTTCCTGTGAGGGAAATTGCACCGAGGAAAATTAATAATTGGGGTCTTGAGAAATTTCCAAGGATGCTGCCCTTAAAATATTAAGCACATCGGTTCAATTTTAATTAATACAGACGATGATCCTTACCATTAATTACCAAACAATAAAAAGAGATTTAATGACAGTTCAAATGGTAGAACATCTAATCGAAATCTTATAACACAATTTACATATTTTAAAATATATTTTTTCGTATTCTTTTATTTTCTTGAAAGTTTTTCCCCGTGTGTAGTAAAAGCCAAAAGGCAAACATTGAAACTCTGCCAACAACTGACAACAGGCAACCACAAAGGCAGCGAACAACATTATTAAGTATTTGCCATCGACTTCCGGTCGTTAGATATTTCATTACCAACTTCGACTTCAACTTTGAGTCCCTGGAGTGTGGGGCCCAAGCTCTTCTATTAAATTGTATAATATTCTTCCTTGCATTCGCCTGGGCGGTCTCAATGATGGAGATGGAGACCAGAAAATATACAAGATGCAATCGAGACCAGTTGGGAAGGCAGATCCCAACGATGGCGGGGTAATTATGGCAAAATATATAGTGCAATCAATAGCTGTACCTATAATAAAGGCCTCTGTATATGTAGGTTTTTCCTAGCTCTCCCAAAGTCTCCTCTGTTTAGAACCCAATAACATCTTTTAAAGGTCCTTTGACATGCACTGAGCTATAAATGATTCACGCCTTGGGCCAAAACAAGGCAACTAATTTGATTGAAGTTCCAGCTCAAGTTAAACTGCACCGATGGCCAGACATCTGTCTATATGTATACATAGTTATATATGTATGTATGTAAGCTTGATAAACGCTGCTCATTTAGTGCTTAAATCGTAAATTAAGTCAATAAAAGGGGCGTCATAAGAGGAATTAAATAAATACAAATTCAAACAGAGGCAAAATGTGACAAGTTCTTGGAAAATGTTGTCAACATAAAAAAGCATAGCCGTAAACTGCAGAAAGGTTGTATAACACCAGGTAATACCCTTCGGAGAATTAAATGCAAATAATGACCTTTGAAACAACTTACATATAACAATATTTTTAATGAAAAGCTATAAACTTTTATTTCGGAAACAACATTTTTAAAGTACATATTTCATTACCAAACAATTTAGAGCTTTTTTTTTCAATATTAAAGAGTATCTGAATATTTCGATCCCCTCTTCTTCAGATCATGACATTTCCTTGAAATCCATATATGTATATATGTGCTTAAACTTTCCTTAATATCGGAAAAAACGAGAAAAACGAACTTAAAATTCTGGATAAAAAATGGAAAGAGAATGGAAGACGGACAGACCAACTGAAAATTATATTGAAAGCAAATAAATCAAATAATGTGCAGCCAAATTACGACAAAATACACATTCGAGTATAAATAAATAAGTATGCATGACAGGAGGCGATTCGGGAGTTGGGGTTTAAAAAAGGGGGAGTGAGCGTGAGGAGCGTGTGTGTGCGGGGAGTTTTCGATATAAAAATAATTGCAGGAATTGTGTGTTGTCGACAACGTTCAAAATAAAAAAAGGCCTATAAAAAAAAAAAACAGCAAGACGATCGGCTTCTTCTTGTTGCACATTTGCAGCTGAAACAGCAAAAGTAGAATGAGAGGGGGCGAAGCAAGTGTAAAAGAGAAGTGCGCTGGCTAACAAGAAGAAGAGGGAGCTGCGACCCTGGTAAAAGAAAAAAAATATAAGAAGAAAAAAAAAAGAACCGAGGAGTTGTCGTACAAAACTTACTACACCGGAAATATAAAATTACACACTCAACACTTAAATGGCATGTGTGTGTGCCTGTGTGTGAAAGTGAGTTGCATGCTGCAGCTAAGATTCTTCCAGATTCGTGGCGATGCAATGCGTTGCACGTTGTCTACAGGGTGCAAAACGATCGAACCCAATTTGACCCATTCCTCTCTTTTTCGGAGGGCAGGGAAACGCAAATTAATTGCCCAATTTCAAAGGTAGGTAGTAGCCCCATTCGACATTCAATTGACATAAAAAGTGTTGCACCTCAGGTGTGTTCCATAATTATGGCATATTTATTTAGCCAACTGCACGAGAGGATGATGCATGGCCTGAATGCGTATCGAGCGGATTATATTTACATATGGTGTTTGAAGGGGATTAAGGGTGCAAATTGGGGGAAGTTGATCTCAAAATCAAGAGAGCGAAATATTTAAGAGGGATAAGAGTCTGAAAATACCTTTTTAAAAGGATCTCAATTTGTTTTTTGATTCACAAAAATGTTATAATGGCCTTTGAAAATGATGGCAAGTGAATATTTACCTAAATTATGTTTATGTTATAAACATGGTTAAATTAATTAAAGAACGAAGAAAAAGAATGCCATAAGTTAATATTTCCACATGTTGAAATGTGAGATCTATTTATTTTATTTCAAACTTATGTTTAAAGACTCTGTTGGTCTTTATTTATTTAAAATTATATATACAATATAATCTCTTTTAATTCAAAATCCTTTCGGACTTCTTTTGATGGATGGGGCATCCTCGCTGAAAGCGAAATTCGCAGAAAATAAAATTCCCACGCACTTGAACTTGAATTGTTCGCCGTATTATTTTGACAGATTTCAATACAACTCCATATGCAAACTTACATATATTATTAATGTTTTGTGCTTAAATGGTATGTTAAAAAGACTCAAATTACACAGATACCCACACACACATACACAAGAATGTCATAGAGTACTCCTGAACGATTAACACACAATAAGTCTGCGTCCTGCGGCTTTTACCTGCTAATGATCCCCGAAAAGACTGCATACCCTCTCTGCTGGGGTCGTGTCCGACTTGTTGAGTCCTTTGGCGGCTTTAGACCCCCTCCAGTCCCCCAATCTCCAGGCGATCAAGGACTTCACTCGCTTGGCGTCTGAGGCGTGGGAAAAATCAGTCCAAAATTCGCTCCTCCCTGGGTTTCTTCGGGCTCCTTCTGTTCGGTTTCTCTTTTCCCCATTTTGTTTTCTTTTTGGCAAAAATATTTCTCAAGCCGCGCCGAGATCTTGTCTCCCCTTCAATAATTTCAACGCAGATTTTGCGAAGGGGACTTGGGTCTGGGTTTTCAAACTGGACTGAGTCACTGCGACAGGTAGTGAAATCCAATAACTGATAACAAAGGCAGCCCGCTGTCTAGCAGCCCTCAAAGTCCTCAGACAGCTTGACCAATCGATAGAAATATTTTTATACTTAATACTTAGTAACGATAGATAGGCCATGATTGCTGGCAAACATTCCTGACTCACTGCAGATAATGCCCCCGATTCTAGGAAACCTTTGGCTGGTTCCCCCATCTTTTCTGTTATGTCGCCAAGTGCTGCCTTTAATTTGGTTCTTTCAATTTTAATTTCATTCAATTAGCCCATGGAAATCTCACACACAAAACCAATTCACCATGCTTCTTTTCGAGATCTCTTGTTTAATTGTTCTCTAAATTGATGGTGGGCGGACACGGACGGACACTTTGTCTAATTGCATTTATTCATAATGATAAATCAGCTTTCATAGTTCACAACAATTCAAGTAAATTGAGTAAGCTTTATGTGTGGTGGGGAGATTTTGATCGACAAGTTCAGTTGGGTATGTACATATTTAACTTGGGAATCTTATAGGTCGCTTAGATTAGGATTTGTTTTCTTCAAGATGCAGTTTCTTTTTCTTATTTATTTTTGTCATACTTGATTATTTCTGCCGTTTTCTTGTATATTTTTCAACCATCGTGCTTAAGTATAAACGTGATCTTTTGAAGAGTTCTCTATCTATAACCAAGTTGTGTAAGTATACTGTAACACTGTAACTCGATTTACCAAAAACTTGCTGATAAACATATGTTTTACTCAATATTCGAAGAAATTTCTACCATTGCATTTCCAAGAACATGAAAATTAACAGCAGAAAATATATATTTCCGACATAACTTTATCGCCGTAATTATTTGTCTCGAAAGTGAGAAACGTTTGGCAGCTATCGCGATTGTTGTTGTTTTTTCCATCCACACTAGCAGCAAGTAAAAATGTTTATTTAGCAAACGATCAACAGGAGAATACAAATTTATATAGACAGGCCAAAGTCAATCGGTGGAAATCCCCAATAACAATTGCGAGCCATAAAATTGATGATCAAACGAAAACTCTCACATTCAGCAGTGCGAGAAGGAGAACACTAGTGAGGCGGAAAAGAGAGGCAAGACAATGGCAAACGGAACTGAGATCAATCGTATGTCCCAGATACCCAAATTGGTTGGCCGCTTTGTTCACCGCCCCAATATTCTGGCTAAAAGCAAATAAATTCATTTTTAATATGCTCCTAGGAAACCGAATTCAAGGCAGCAAAAAACAAAAAAAAAACTTAATGTTTTTCAAATTTTTATGGGTATTTTGTTTCAACAAGAAAAACAACGCGTAGACATTAAAGAACACAAACAGAAGATACAGGCTACAAAGCTGAGAAAAGTCGAAACAGACAGCGCGGCATTTTCAATTTTCCATTTCCAATTTTCCAATTTCAACTACTGCAATCGCAACTTCAGCGGAACTTGTCAATGTTTACAAACAAACAAACATAGTACCAATATATGTACTACATCCAATACCATATCTTAAAACCGATTTATATGTACGCAGTTCTTAATTTTTTTGGCACAATAAATTCCAGTTGCAAACATTGTTTATTTTCCGTTTTGGGGGAAAACATCAAACGACAAAAAAGGAAAAAGCCCTAATGAAATTTTGAAAAAATATCCCCACAAAAATCAAAGTTTATGATCTAGCCAACGATCTGTGGGGTTATCTATATGCTTTCGATTGTTCTTCCTGCTCCCTCTTCCAGTAATTATGAGTAGTATTTTGGGGGGTGGGACATTGTGGGGAGGGGGTGGTTCGTTTGGATCAAAGATCAAAGAGCTCGACTCCCGTGTTTGTTGCCATTGCACTCGCGTGTTGTGGGTGGGTGATGCTACGGGGTCGGAATAATGCCCGAAAGGTGTGAAATAAGTGGAGGGACGTGCAACATGCCGCCTGTAACGGAAGGCATCGCCGAATGTCTGATATCAAACAGACACTTTGGCAACTGTTTGAAGTGCAATCAGCATTCTCGCGATCGGCATTCTATTTTTAAACCTATGTATATCGCTTTGGAATGATATGTTATGAGTGTTTTATGAAAGGAAATGTTTAGGCAAGTGATTGTTGATCTGAGCAGATCATTAAGTTTAAGTTATATTTGGGGGATGTGGAATGTAAGACTTTGAAGTAATTCGATAAATTATAAATTGGCTTTATAAGTTTTCTTTTAATGGTAAATTGTTGTTGTACTTTATGTATATAGATCATGAACTTATTTTCTATCTTTTATGTTAAAAGTTTTTCATTATGTTAAATTTCCCATGGCTTTAAAAAATTCATAAAATTAAGATTTATGAAAAGCAATAAACTTAATCTATCAAAATCAATAATCCCCACCCAAGTCCGTTGGCAATCAAAAAGGTGTAATGTTGGAGCGATTGATTGATTAATTAACTAGCCAACGGATCAGGTCTTTCCGAAGCGAAATCCCATCAAATATTTGCCAAATCTAAACAACAGGCAAACTATCAATTGACAGCGAAGGAAATCACAAATAAATCTATGACCATCCATGGCTATATATATAAATCTTTATAGGCCTGGTCATAAATCTCTGGCTAGATCATTGGGAAACAAAAACAAAACATTTTTAATCAACACTCATTAAGTCTGCAAGATCGCTGGCAATATAATTAAGAGAAATTAGATTTCCATCGGCGCTCCGTTGACGTCGACCGATGATGATGACGATGATTATGATCATCGATGCGATGGACGACCTGTTGGATCAATGGACACCCAAAGCACCAACAAATACATAGCGTTGAGTTTTTCGTTGTTTAACGATTTTGCAATTCAGCTGTCGATCATTTCATTCATAAAATCTTGGCACGCTCACACACACACACAAACACACACACACATACAGTTCCATTCACACAGAGGGAGATCCGTTGATCTGGAAAACTCGCACATCCACATCCGCACATGCTGGGTTAATGCCGGTCCGTGAGTCCATCAGTCCACCAGTCCACCCGTCCACTGGTCCACCAGCCACCCGCCTGCTCTGCTCGTTTCGATCGGATCTCCCCATCGGTCCACTACAAACGAAGTGATTAATTCATGTAGTGGCCAGCGCAGTCCCCTCATGGATCTCCAAGAGCCCCCGATCCTCCCCAGCATCACCTCCTTTGGCCCCCTGGGCAATTCGCCGTTTTCTCAATGGGAACTGGTTTCGTCAGTTCGGTTCGTTCATTCGCTCGCTCACTCGTTCGATCGATCGGCCGTCGCTGCCGTTGTTGATATTGGGGTTTATGTTATTATATTCATCCTCACCTGATCCCCAGCAGCTGCTCATCCGGTCAATGTGAGAAAAAACTTAAAACAAACGCAACAAATTTCCATTCAGCCGAGAAATTTACGAATGTGGAATACCCTTAAATAGGGAAATGCATTTTAAGGATTGTGTTTCCTTTTGCACTTTTCCGAATGTACCTTAAATACCAACCCAATACCAATTTTGTTTGAAAATATATTAAATTCATTAAAATATCATAAAATGCTTGTCTGTCCATAAAACGTTTACAATATAGACCAGTATTGAATGTTAATTAGTACAAATCCATTTGACCTTCAAATCTTACTTCCTTTCACACATTTTTAATAGATTAGGGATTAAATATAGTATATAGTCACTATGTTGTAAATCAAATCACAAATCGAATTGTGATATAATTCCTCTCACTTCGGAATGAAATAGCCTTTCAAGGTGTTTCAAGAAAAGAGTCTTTTTATACATTGATTAGGGTATCCTACGATAAGGAAACAAGCAATGCAAAAATAGTCATGGCTCAAACGCATGCAACTTTTTCTTTTCGGGTTTGGGAGCTGTTGGAGCCGCACTCGCAGAGTTAAGATTGGGGCTGAAGTTGGAGCTGGAAGTTCGGTGCTTGGAGCTTGGAGCTGGTGGAGCTGGGGGAGCTGATCAACTGGCCAGATATTGAGCAGAGCAAAGCGAGGCTAAGTGAATGATGTGGTGGGGAGCTCGAGACCGTGCCAAATGAAATGCGAAAGTTGCTGCCCGGCCGCCATACATCTATCTGACATTCAAATCAGCTTAGAAAACTGCAACTCCAGTGGTCAAGTGGGGTTTGGACTGGACCAGGCCCAGGTCCAACCTATTTGCAGCATCCGCAGCAGCAGCAGCAGCAAATGCAGCAACTGCAGCGGCAAAGGAAGCCGAGTGGGTTGAGAAAAACTAAAGCAAACTCTTTTTTTCCCACTGCGGAAGTTTGTCAAGCACGTAAAACAGTTAATGGACACAGGATATGTTTCCGGGCCAAACTAGTTTCTCTGTCTCCGGTTTTTTTGTTCGTTTCGTTGTTTTTCTTCTTACCTGTCTGCGCCCATCGAAGTTATTAATTATCAATTTGTTTTAATCAATGAATGTGTAGAAAACTGGTGGACCCAAAGAAACTTGTAAATGAAAAAAAAAAAAACAAAACTAGTTCGTTCTGCGTGTATTGGCAAATGTTTGCCTCGAATATGATGGGATGATATCGGCTTAATTGGCTTTTAATTGCTATGGGAAGTTCGGTTTGATATTTTCACAAGTTCCTCTTAATCAAATCAGTAGTTTATGCATAAATTAGATATGCAGATATCAATGGGAAGCGGCATATGTGGTTATTCCATAGTTAATAGGGTCACTCACCCAATCGGATGGGCAAATAACAGTTCACGATCGGAAATACGCAGAGTTTATCGAGTTAGTTCATTTGGCAAAGAAACGGAACTTGGTAAGAGTTCATGAAAAACTTGTGATAAAAATCACAACGGGAGTGGTTCTAATTTGAATTTAGCTTAAGCGGAAGAAAGATTTAGAACAACCGCAAGTTATACTTGTGAAAATTTATATTTATAAGCAGAAAATACATCCTAAATCAATATAAAAATATCCATACATACTTCTTACTATTAAATACAAGTAATGACTAATTTATAAAAATCTTCAAAGGTTCAAAAATCTCATAAAAAAAAGTAAATGTTCATAAAAGTATCATAATCTATAAAAAGATCCCATAACCATAAAATTTGTTGTTGTCGCAAATTAATCAACCAACTCAATCAACTGAAAATTTAGTAACTAGGGTCTTCTCGGTAATTTAGAAAAATATAAATAGACATAATTACCCCAAGGAGCATTAATCTCCTGTAGCTTAAGCCAGTTTAAAGGCTCTCAACCACAATTTAATTTAATTTACCAATATGAATATCAATAATTGAGCGTAACCAAAGAAAATTTCCCCATAGCTCTAATGAAGCACCGAAAGGAAGCGGCCAGAAGTTATATCCATGGGGCAGGAGTCTCCGGGAAGAGAGACTTCACATTTTAAAGCGCAAGATAAACACGAACGATCGGATGCCGATCGGATCAGTGGTTGGCCCCCAAAGAGAAGCCCCGAAGAGTAGACTTAAGCCGAGCTGAAGTTGCCGTCGATTGTCGCGGCTTACAACAAACAAAGAGCCCCGGATCCCTCTCGAGACCCCTCCCCAAACCTCTTTTTTTAGTGTTTCAAAGCCCCCATCTCCTCACATGATCGTGTGGAGATGTTCAGGCAGAAGTCGGGGCCATGGAGAGGCTGCGATGGAAAATACAGTAGCCGAGCAGTAGCCAACAAACAAATTACACACAATTCAAACTCCAAACAGAAGATTTCACAGCATCCAGAGCCGAACAACAAGAACAACATTATTATCTGCTTTATGTCCAGAACTGAGGCTGAAGAGGCTTGGCCTCGACGGATGGCGCTTCCAGTGTCCAACAGCGGCACCCCACACTCATCCAGAATCTCCAGAATCTCCAAGTCCAACAACGTTCAACATCAGTGGTTGAAAGAGACGATGATGAAGATGCCTCTACTGCTGATGTGGATGATAATCATCATGTTGCTGCTGCTGATGATGACGATGGCGTAGACATATACTCGTAAGAGCGAATCAAGTTGAATGGGACTAGTGTCGTTGCTGATGTCGCACTTAGCACTGAGAACAAATTATGATATCTACCTAGCAAGGTTTTGTGATCTGATTGAAAAAAAAATTTTAAATAATAAGGTAAAAGCTTTATAAACGGGCTTAACAAAATATAAATTTATATAAATGTTTTTAAAAAGTTTATTGGTTTATATTTAAACTATATTTAACTTTTCAAAACCTTTTACCAGAAGGTGATCATGCTTTATTAAAACTGTAATGTAAACATATTTTTATCGAAAAATTTCTATTAAAATGAATAGCATACAGAGAGAGTTTAATAATTACTAAAAAAAGTAGATTTATTTCACACTGAAAGCTTAAACAACAAAACTGACTTGTCTTATTTTAAGTGATACCTTCAAAACAATGACTTTTCTTGCAGTGCGGCTACTGTTCAATGGGAATGGGATGCCTGGACAGCCTGGGTTGGATTCGTTGGCTCCGCTGATTCGTTTGCTCGGTTGTTCGGTTGGTTTTTCGGTTAGTAAACCGGATGTTCCTAATCATTGCTAGTTTGCCTCAAATTAAATATGCTTCATGTGTGCAAGTATCTTTTGTTTGTATGCCTGTGCCTGTGCCTGTGCCTGCCATGCAGATAGATTATAGTCTATATATGCTAGAGGCCCGCACTCGGATACTCAGATACTCGCAAATGCGAAGCCTTCGCCGGCCTATCTTGAATCATGAATGAAATTTGTTTTTGCTCTCTTTATCGGACTGGCAGTTTGGTGACGCATCTCGGTACACAAATATCGTATATTATATGAGACTTGGCTTAACCAGATAACCCCGGACAACTTCTCGCCTGTTGGCTACACAAATTCGCCACTTTTCATGGCCATAATGTACACTAACTCGCTCTTTCATTCACATTTGATAACTGCCCGAACAGGTCCAAGTCAAACCAATTTAATTGATAGAAGAGTGACCGCAAACAGCGACAGAAACACATTCATAAATTCATTTTTATCAGCATCAATTAGCAATAATTATTCATTACGAAGCGCGACCAGAATGATAATAAAGCGAGCAAAAGATCGCTGGCCTGCTTTCATTAAAGGGAAAAACAATGGATTTGTTTTTAATTACAGTAAACAACTATCGAAGAAATATTTAAAGGCGAAACACTGTTTATGTTTTGTAAGCCGAGTAAGATATATAAAAACGATTCATGAGAGTTTCCTATAATTTAGAGATTTTTGAAATTGCTACTCATCTAGAAACTCAACTAAAATCTATAAAACAAATATATTCCCAATTTCAAATTAAATTAAAGTTTCATTTCTCCAGCTCTAATTTTAATAGCTTTCACACACTCCGGGGGGAAAAGATCAAAACTAACTAAAACCTCAAACTCAAGACGCAGCAAAAAAGAACTCCCAAAAAACATTATTATCTCAATCGAGTGGTGGCCTTAAGTATCCATTTGGTAACGGCTTTGAATAAATTAAGATGCCAAAAACGAAACGCATCGAAATGAATTGAAATTAAATGTATCTGAAGCTGTAAAAACATTTTGTCTCGACGTCTGCGGCATTTTGTTTTTATTTGAACAAATATATTTGGCCATTAATTGATAACTAAATTTCGAAAATGGCCCCGAAACGTGTGACGGAAGGCACTTTTAGCCATCCCGCTGCGTGGCAGATGATAAAAACCGAATTAACAAACCCAAAAGAGGCAAAATATTAATTGTTTTTTAAATAAGATACCAAAGACTGGCGCCACGAGGAAGCCCACACGGCATTAACTTAATTGTCCGCAACATAATTGGTGAGATAGGAAGGAGGATGGGGCATCATCCAAAGGCAGGGGTCATGCTGATAACTCTTTCTCCCCGATTGCAGTTCCAAATGAAGATGCAATTTGTGACTGGTAATAAGCCCACGCTGGAGCGAACAACTGGATTGACTTCCCGATCTGCAGCTTCCATCACTTTGGACCCCTTTTGGCCTCGGTTTATCTTAGCACCTGGCCTGCCAGCCCTAGAACCACAATGATCATCGTGAGGATGCTCAAACTGGACCCTAGACTCGCCTTCCTGTTCGGCTCTTAAGCTTCCGCCATTTGCATATAATTCACTGGGGAAAAAAGCTATTAACATTTAGAATTAAGAAATTTTCTTATAAATGGAACTACATTATAATATTTATTGAAATAAATGTGTCCTTAAAAAGCCATAAGATAAAATGAAATCTTAATCATAAACTTTCTTTGATGAAAATAGTCTTAATAATACTTTTATTAAAATCTTAGTACTTAAGAACTTCTCAGTTTTGTAGTGTAGTGGCAAGGCCCATAGCATTGATCATTAGACTATTTTTAATAGAGAGATACCAGAAAACAAGAGGGGTAGAGTTGTGGGTCCGAGGGAGGAGACCCCAACCGAAAGCAGGACCCATAGAGAGTCAACCAGTTTTATGTTTTAATGCCGCCACAAAAGCGGTTTGGTCAGCTGTTCAAACTGCTACCAACCGCCTGCCCACTCCCCCAAATACCCCCTAAAACACGTGAACACCTCCCTCCCCCCCCTTTAGACCAAAGATCGGCAAAAGTTTCACCTGCTCGCAGTTGCAGCTTGCGTGCGATCGAGTCGAGTGTTTGTTGGCATTAGCCATGGCTAAGAAAAGCGTACCAAGTACAGGCCGATGATTCCCCCTCGATATTTGCTCTTGCTGCAGCAGTTGCAAGCACACCATTTTCACACTCCTCAACGCGAGATGCTGCGGCTACCTAAACAAATGAACCGAACGCAATTAAAATATATAACTAAATAGATTTCAACAGCCATAGGAAAAAATTAAAGAAAGATATAATGGGTTGGGGGGAATAATGGGGGTAGGTATAAGGGGCTGGGCCCCCAAAGAAAGGTGCATTGACAAACAAATTTATGTGTAGAGCCACAAATCTTGCCCGTTTCAAATAAACAAAACTAAATGCTTAACCCTCGAATAAATTAACTTCCGATCTTAGGCACACCATATACAAAGCCAAGTGCAGTGCGTGGCATGACTATAGCAGAAAATGTAGAACAGAACTTAAGAAAAAAAAAGAACTTCACCGATTTTTATACTTTTCTATCACAAAAAAAAAACGTTCATTTAGACCAGACCTTAAAAACAAATATTATAACATATAAATTAAAGAAATTAATGATTTGGTCTCAATAATCATTAGTAAATCCTATGACCCGTTAACTAAAAAGTTACTTGATATAGTGAACCATTTTTGTAAATTTTTTTTAAAATACCTTCCCTACGATTTCATACCGCACTGTACCTACTTATATAAATATATTCCCTCTTGTATATACAAATTCATGTTCCAGTAGTCACAGATTCTCGCACAAATTCCAATTTAGATCCGATTCAGTGCGAAGCGATTCGATTGTGGGTGTTATGGTCAGCATCAGGCGGCGAGGATTTCAAATGCAGGCGAACAACGAAAACACTCAATAAAATTCGTTGATAAATTGCGCCGGCATCAAAGGTAACCCACTGTGCGAATGGCGCTACAACCGCTCATTCCCACATCCCTAGCCTTAGCCACTCGGCCACTTGCAGCAATCTTCTGTGGAAATTTATCGAATGTTTTTGTTTAGAGAATTTTTGGTTCGAATAGACACAAAAGCGCCAGTGCCGACATTGTTCGGCGATAAGTTGATCAGGGGTAATGATCTGGGGAGCTGGCTAAAGTGTGGACGATCTCCAATGAAGATGTTACTTATGGGCCTCCATTTGAGCAGACTTTGATTAGCTCGAGTCTATTCACAAATTAGAAAATCTCCTTCTATTAAAGTTATGGGACGGTATCACAAATAAAGCTGTACCACACTTACATCAATGAAATAATTCACGAAACAGTCTAATGATTAAAAGCTTTCTATTTATTATAGAAGTTTTATTCTCATAAATTCAAAGTTATCTAGTTAATAGAATAGAATATACTAAATGTCTTGGTTAAACTTGTTCACTTTCAATATTAAACCTGAAACCATTTAAAATTGTACCTTTACTTATAGAGCAGTTAATAAAAAAAAAAAAACAGTTCCAATTGATAGACTTTAAACGCCATTCTCTTATAAAAGACCCATTTAATAGGATCTACCAATCGACTTAGTTAAAAGATCCCCCGTTCAGGTAAAAAGTAGCGCAACGAAATGGCTCTTAATTCAAATGACAATTGCAGAAAAGGCATTTAGACACAAAAACCCATTAGGCATTACGTGAACGAAGAGACGAAAAAACTTTAATTTAAAATGCTCAACAAATTATGACATGGCAGAAAATAGGGTCTTCATAACAAAAAGGCAATGGGCCAATTCACATATTGCCCTTTGTTTTAGGCAGCTCTCTTTTTTTGTGAGCCAATTGAAGCGTTAAATTATCAATTGGCCAAAGGGGTAGCAGAAGCAACGTTAAATTGGCCAACAGAGAGAGAGAGAGAGAGAGCGAGCGGAGAACTAGAGAACCCAGGTGGACACGCTTGAATTGATGATCATCGGGCTTCGATCGCCGGATCGATAGAACGCACTCCTCCTGGAAAACTTCGAAACTCGGGCCAAAGGCAGGCAACTGGAAAATTGTGCAGACACAATCATTATGACAAGGCAGGTGTTCCCAATAGCCAACCTCCTCCTCCTCCTCCTCCGCCTCCTTCACCTACCAAAAACATATTTATATGGATCGAGATCCTGTATGATTCAATTTTTCATCGATTGCATTATCAATTGGCCGAGTGCTGCGGCTGTTCGTTCGGTTGGTAAATCATAAAATGCAATTGAAGCTGTCCCAAGAACGGGTTTCCATTGCCGCAATTTGTTGCCTCAACAACCACACATCTAATCTGGATGCGAGTTTCTGTGTGAGTTCCAAGTTGCGTTTGTCTGCGGACAGGTTGCCTTTTGTTGCATTAATTGATTCATATTTGTTCGTCGCGTCTTGCAGCATTTCCTAATGGGATTTCGGTTTCCTTTTCACCACTGATATATGTATTTTTCGTCCATATTTGGCATTTATGATTAATTGAATTGCTCCCGAAATGGCCATAAGTGGTTTTTTAAAATTCGCTTTTTATTCATTTTGGCTAAATTAAAAAATAATTAGTTGATGGCACGCGTTGGAGTTTCTTTTTTAAATCGCTTTACTTTTAAGGCTTTGCAAAAAATGTTTTAGATTTTTGGTTTGAGATTGTCATTATATTAAATGGGTTTTTATATTTTTCATGTGACCCAAAGTTTACATTTTATTTGTATTTATATGGTTAATTCCAAACTTTTAACCTTGAAAGATTTTCGACATGTGTTTCTTATGGCTATTTTTAAATTGATCAATTACTTAATCTTTAAAAAAAAATACTATTAAGTTTATCATAATTCTGTCAGTTTGTTAATTATTTAGTTGCCTTTAGGTATGCAACAATTTTGAGAATATTAATTTTATTGTCTGAGCCTTGAAGTATGCAATACTTTAAGAGTCTTAAGTCTGGCATCTCGCCTCCAGATGTCGCCCCTGATGAAGGTATAATACATGTAGATAATTTTGAGATCGTTTAATAAATACCTGCAAACCAGTTGAAGATATTTTATAAACTACCTTGGTAAAACGATTTTAATATCTGACAATATATACAAAATAAGAGCAAGTGGATTATTTCTAATGTCAAGATTATATAAGATCAAAAAAATCTATGTATAAATATTAAACGCAAAGTAAAAACGATAAGGAACCAAAATCCAATTAAGCAAATCGTTTCGGAGTAAATGTTAAACCAGAAAAGAAAAACAAAAAAAAATTGAATAAATCAAAAATACTTGGTAAAAATACTTAATTTAACATCGAGATTTCTGAAATTTTAGATAAAAGTATCGTACGATATAATAATTAGGAAGCAATTGTCGTAAGTTCGCATGTTTTCCTTTCATCTAGTTACATTGGTAACAATTGAAAACGATTCTTACATGTGTTTTGGGGACTGATATTTCAAGGTGTAGGCTAAGTGCATTATATTATATTATTAAAGTGCCTGCTCCCCATTTCCCCCCCAAAAAAACCGACCTCCTTCGATAACGAGCGCCCTTATCGGCCAGGCACAAATATTTGCTATCTTTCTGTTCTGCGTTCACCTCATTGGTTATTTCTTGGGTTTTAGTTATTTGGAGCGAAAAAAAGTGAGTTTCGTTTGGTAAAGTTCAAATTTGTGAAGGTCGCACACGTGAGAGAGGGTTGCCTGATAAGTTTACCCCGAATATTGTGCTGGGTCAGTTGTTTATGGCTTCATTTTTTCTGCTGCTCTTTTTTCCCTTTCTTCTCGGCATTACAACACTCGGAGCGTGCTGATTAGCCATGGACTGGGCTTTATTACAACTTGAAAATCCCAAGAAACAACAGCTACAACTATTACAATAAATGCTGCTAATTTGTCCATGGGATGCACTCAATTTAGACACATCCGTTGTACACAGTCCAAAAAAAATAAAAAAAAGAGAGAAAAGCGCTTTTGTTTTGATAACATTGTTTTTGGTGTGGATGAATGGAAATGGAAATAGAAATAGAAGTAGGAATGTTAAGGGAACGTGATTAGATAAAGTCTGCTTGTCTTTTGTAAGCGATTTACACATTTGAATATCTACACAGAAAAAAATTTCAAGGCTAATTAAAAACATTTGCAATTCAATATTATTCATATTTTGACATATCTAATACTGTATAATCTCAAGTTATAATTAGGAATATTACATTAAAAAAAAAAACAACAAATCATTCAATAACTCATTTAATTCTCTGTATAAAAATGAGAAAAATATGCACATATTTTAGGCGTTAGAAGAACCACTCCCCACACAGATAAAATCTCAAAGGGGCTAAAATGAATGAAATAATGCACCGAATTATACTGCCATTAAGGCCTCAATTCAAATGAATCAAAAAGTTCTCGAGCAATTAATTCCAGGCGAAACAACAACAAAAATTCAACGTCGGGCTGTAAAAATTTATGAATGAATAAAGCAGAATCAGGCGAAAAGCGGCCAAAAGGCAAAAAGACAGGCAATGAAAAAAAAAGTAATAATAAAAAGGCAAAGAAAAATAAGCAAACAAAACGAAAATCACAAATAGTAAGTGAGTACAAAGTGGCGTGCATATGAAATATAAAACAGGCGATATATCCCACTACAAACACACATATGTACATATAATACGCACACATATGTCTGTGAATATGAATGAATGAAAAATTGTAGAAGCAGCAGAACTACAGCAACAACAAAAAAAGTTGTTAACGCAGCAGTTCCACGAACCAAAAAAACAAAAACCAAAAAAAAAAAAAACCAACGACAACCGCAGAAGACGAAAAAAAAAGATCTGTGAACAAGAAATTTGAAAGGTAACAAAAACTGAAATTAAAACAAAAAACTTTAAATCAGAAACACAAGCAAGTGTGTGTTGGCAACTCTTTTTCCAGTTTTCCATTTTTCCATTTGCAGCAGCTGCCCACAAATTGTGCGTGGAGTGGATGGGGACGGGATTGGAAGTGTGTCTGGAAGGGGGGAGTTCAAATTATGAATAAATAAGAAGTTGGTCCAAGAGCGAACAGCTAAAAATCAAAATAAATACACAAAAACAATAAAAACAAAACTGGGATAAAAGATATCTTTGGTTGTCGAAGGTTAGATACTCTTTCCGGATTTAAGTGCATTCTATGTATGTACATACTTAAAATTGTTAACATTTGTATGAAACGCATTATTTATAAAATGTTTCGATCCCATTTTTGCACGTAAAACGAGCGCTCTAAAATGAAGACGCAAGGTAAGGACATCCTGATAGAACCTTCTTTAAATTAAAAGTAATTTAGTGCATACTTTAAGACATATTTTTTGTTTTAACCCCTAGACTGTAAAATCTAGTAGAGACTTTGTGCAACTCACTTTTACCTTTGTTACTAAGTTTTGATCATAATCCAAAAACATCATTTTGAAGTGTATAAAAAGGCAACAACGAATGCAAGCCAAAGTCAGCGGCGCGCCCACCGGCAGTGGCAGAGGCAGAGGGGCAAAAGAAGAAGGAGAAGCTGGAGCAGCGATAAAAGAGAAGCTCCAAAAGACAAAGCCGAAGAAGAAGAGGAAGAAGCCGGTTTGCAGGAACCAGCCTAGAAAGAGGCAAAGGAGAGGAGGAAGAAAGACGAAGAGTGGGATGCAGCACACGCAAAAAAGGAAGGAAACAAACATCAAGCCCCAATGACAGAGGAAGCAACAACTAATCGTCGAGGGAGAAAGACAACAGCAACAAGATCCACTCGACGCTGGTTTTTATTCCCATTTCCAATTCCATTTCCATTCCCCCCCATTCATCAACTGCATTTAAATTTTTTTTTGTTTTCTTTGCTTTTTTTGAGAACCAGCTAGTTTTGTTGTTTTTTGTTGAATGGCGAGTATGAATGAAAACGAACGTGTTTCTTGGGGAGAGAGGCCGAGAGCACAAAAAAGAGAGGCAGGGAGCACGCTGGGGAGCAGCTACGTCGGCAGCGACGTTAACTGCGCGGGGATGAATGAAATGAGCGCCAAAATGAATGAAAGTAGTGGGGCTCTCGCAGTCGACGTCGGTGCCGGCGTCGACGTCAGGCTCTCCCACTCTCTCTCTATTTTTGAGGAGCCCTCTCTCTCTGAGAATTTGAATTTTAATATTTTTTATACAAATCATAGCGCACATATTTAATAAGCAAAAATTTAATTTGCTTTATTTATTATTTCTTTTTGTTTCTTGTTAATTTCAAAAGTATGTACATATATGATTAATGAGAGATGATTAAGGCATTCGAGTGTGCGTGTGTGACTGTTCGTTTGTGTCTGTGTGCGCATATAATTAAAATAAGGGCAGCCTTTTGCGTACACTAAGAATAAAGATTAAAAACTTTTAAACAAATTCATCATTCTATGGCTTTATTTTGTAGATAAACAATTTTAAAACAAACAAATTTACTTTCCGAAAACAAAAGCTGTAGAGATTCATCGAAAAAACTAATTTTTTTCTTTAGAAGTCTAATTACGAATTTTTATACTGAATATTAAAATAACTTTTTACTTAAGCTAAAAATATTTCACAAATTCCAGATTAAATTTATGTAATGATTTTAAATTATCAAAAGTAAATATATTTTAAGATTTAAAACCGAATTTAATGCTGAGTGTATCTTTCGTCCACATAATGTAAACTAAATTTACGTGCCTGGCTCTCGATCTTTTTCTGCTTCTTCTGGCCCGCGATGTTTCCCCCTTTTTATGTGATATCCCCATTTTCCATTCAGCATCTGCGCAGTTGTCGCCGTTTTTGCATGTTTTTTCTGTTTTTTCCGCCTTTTTGTTTTAGTTTTTGTGATTTTATATTTATTTTTTGTTTCTGTTGCCATTTTATGGCCGCGATCTTCTAGCGACGAGCGAAAAGTTCAGGCTGCCAGACGTTTTCAGTAAGGGACTCGGCCGGGTCCCACATATGTATGTATGTCTATGTACATGCAGATATATGTAAGATGGTACATACCACTATATAGGCACAGAAAGGGTGGACCTTCTTAAGGTGAGCTTCCAGACCTTAGAATTTCATTTCACAATAAGAGTTTACTTTGATTGTACATCATCTATAACGCCACACTGCGTATAAGTAATAAACTTTTAAAATGTTTTAATTGTGTCATCAAATTAATTGTTCGTATTAAGGAAGGTAAATGAATTAGAATCGTAAAATGACTGACAATCTCGAAAACCATCTGGCACAAGACGTTTTTTAATTTAGGTCCACCCTTTCTTACACTACACATTTGTATGTATATTTAGTTGGACACTGACTTTAGTCTTGGGTTTGCGTTGACATTGAAATTGTTTGCGCTTTGTTGATCTCTACGCAGCGATAAGACATAAATACATAAATACTTTTTACGTTTTCGGGTTCCTTTTCTTTCGGCGACTGCCTCGCTGTTTTGGGCCACGACGAAAAAAACTGAATCCCCAACGATATTTGTATTATTTGTTTTTATAAACATTAAACAGCACTAAAATCGTTTCGATCCCTGCGATTTGGACAGATGGCAATGCATTGTTTTCAATGTTTACCATGGTTGGATATAAAGATACACAGATACTTTTATGCAGAAAGAGCGTCAAGTGTTTCCCTGCTGTTCTACATATTATTCTTATTGACAATTTATACTCTTTATAATCTTACATTTTACTGTAAGGTAGTTAGAAGAATTTTATTAAATATCCATAAAATGTTTTGAAATACTCAACATGTTCATGTTTTAGTTTGAATATCTTGAAATAAAAAACTCTCTCCCATAATCTCCGAATTGTAGCAAAATATCATACAAAACACCTTTATTTGTATAAGGGTTTAATTTAAAGTAACAACAGTTGGCCCTCAAGTGATATCAAGTCTGGAGTTTAATTTCAACATCGAGCTCACTTTATCGCCATAGCCAAAAGCTAAGTACTATCCGAAAAAACCGAGAAATTCCCATTATTAACACATATTTCGTACATTGTTCTCGCTTCGCGAACAACAGGGCAAAAGATGCATAACAAATTACCATAAAACGTTGTCCGATACTTGAAATCTGTTTTTGCCCCCCGACTGTGTGTGAAATAATAGATAAAATATACTAGACACATGCCATAAGAAAAGCAACAAAAACGGCAGAAGCAGAGACAACGATGTTTTGTCACATTACGTATACGAAGAGTTGACAGAGTGAGTGAGTGAATGACTGACATATTGCCTGATTGACAGCAGCAGCGGAGGGAAAAGGTAGCGCTGCACATTTTGAGATATATTTATTTCGAGTATTTCAAATGCAAATGTATTCCGCGCGCAGAGATCTCTTATTTTTTTTGGGAGCATTTAAAGGAGCAAATGAATGAATATATGAATGAATGGGTGAGGGAGTGACTGAGTGAATGAATCTGTGTAAGTTCGCTTGGCACTTTGCCGGGGGGTTTTGGGTGGGGAGTTGATCAGGAACGGGGGCTGGGCCCACCGGAAACAAACGACGTGACTTTTCACTGAAATTTGAACATGAATCCAACTATGCGAATGCTTGGGAATTATGTATATTTCATCGACTTCATTATAATAAATACACACGATATGCTATAACAAACGATCCCACACACTGGCTAAATATCTTTCTTCGGCATTGTTTCTTTTTACTGGGGTTCTTTTTTTAGCAACACGCTTTTGTTGGCTTATCTTATCGCCAAATTATTTGGCTCGTTGTTGGCTCGCATACTCTCCGTCTGTTGTTGCCTTTTTATCGCTCGGCTCAAAAGGCAAAAAATAATAATAAAGTCGCAAAAACAACTAATCATATATTGGTCGGTTACGACGACTGCGAAATATCCTTCTGCTATTTTTTGGTTAACGGCTTGATTCTCAATGACGAGTTAAAATGCTGTTTCAGCTGAATTTAATTTATCGATATCGTAATATCGTTTATCTAATTAAAAACCTTTAAATACAAGCAATGTTTAAGTTATATTTTGAAAAGATACGCACTTAATTTTAATCGTATATAAAAACTAGTATGTTCTATGAGTTTACTCATCCTGAATAAAGTACATATATAAAGAAAGGTAATCTGTCGGACTAATACAAATACGATATATACAAACAACATACATATATTAGTCAAGATAGGGCCATAACGCGCCACAACTATATAATTGTTGAACATTTGCGCTGCAACAACATTTTGCTCTTCAATTATTTCCATTTCTTGGAAATCTGTTATCAGAACTCGCCAGACCTCGAAATGCCATTCAACAAACAAAATATAAAGAGAAAAAAAGTGGTATATAGCAATATGAAACCGATATAGAAAATGGGTAAGCATTGGGCCAAAGTAAACAATCCGCAAATTATATTGGCATTGCTGTGATGGTTTTTTTACTCACCCAAAGACGCCTCATGATCTGAAATATCCGATAAACAGCAGCCATGAATCGGCTCCTCCTTTATGAAAATATTTTTGGACTGTAAATGAAATATAATAGTGTTATAGGTTTATAATTATGTTGTTGAAAAAATCAGAGAAACATTCTTATGTAAAATAAAAAATACAACATTTTTGAGTTATTATTTTATGTTAAGAATTCAAAATTTTGTTTTAAAAAATTTCGAATGATTCATCTTACATTTGTTTCATTTTTAATTGGTAAATCATCATAATATTTCACAATTTTTGTTTTTTAAATAAACAATCTAATGAGTCATGAATTATGTTTCTCTTTTAAAAGATAAAACTGAAAAATTAAGCAGAAGTTTGTAGGGATTTTCCTACCGTACAAATTTCTCTCTAATTTGTCACATTTATCTTGGGATTTTCCTACCCTACAAACTTCTCCATAATTTTTCAGTTTTATCAGTTAAAAAGAAAACATTAAATTATTTTAAATATTGTATGGGTTTATTTGATGTTTCTAATTACTTAAGTGAAGTCTAGTTGATATTTTATTATAGTTCTATTAAAAAAATTATTCTGAATAATGTTCAAATTTTATTACTATTCCTAAATTATCCATTTATATTTTTTCCTAATTATCATTTGAATTATCATTTAAGGTATTTAGTTAATTTTTGTTAAGTAATAATTTAATTTTTTCCCAGATCCTTACTTAACTTTAATAGACATTTCGAAGAGTCATTTGCAGCTGTTAATCTTCACATTTAGTTGTTAATTATAAAGCAATATATAAAGCATGATCTATCCATCACTTCTGTTTGTTATTCCTGACCCCGCTTCCATTTGCCTCTTCTGATTTTCCCCCAAGAGGTGTTCTTCGCATCATCCCCACCCTATCTGCACCACAATGAGCCACAGTCAACAAGGCATTCATGATTGTGTTGTACATATTTATAAACAAGCCACTTTTACCCAATTACAAAATGTGTGTGCGCCCCTCGTTTGGGAGAGTGTAACGTAAAACTGAGACTCGGGCATAATCAGAGCAACAATAGCGCAAAGTCGTGGCATAGATTGCCGGCAATTGACAGTGGCTGGCTGCGGACTGCCCCAATGTGGTGGCATGGGTCCCATGGGTCCCGATCATGTTGAACGCGTTCTAATAAATTGAATTGTACGTTTGACTTGCACATAAAACGCTGGTGAGGGGATGAGTCTGCGGGTCCGCTTAATGATAATGGAGGTCACAGTAGTCAAACGAATTGCTTCGAAAATATCGTAATCAATTCCTAAGCGAATCCAGCAGGGGAATTCCAAATTTAAATTGGAACCCAATTTGGGATCTCTACGATCCACAAGTCTTCAGTTACGTGGCCGGCATGGAAACCCAAAACTGGGCTCTTCTTAAGCCAGACACTCTAGATCGGATTACCTGGCTGCATTTTCCAAGCGACTGAGCATGCGCATGTCCTTTTTGGGGTTTTTTGCCAGGGAAACGGGGAAAGGATCAGCTTGGGGTCAGGCTGTTGGCCCCGAAAGACCGGATGAAAGTGGTCAACGGCTCGGCAAGCCAACGGATATGCCTACCGCAGGCGATGTGTCAAATGCCTTCACTCGGGACCTGTCACTGGTCGTCAAGTTCGTCATGGGATACAAGGAATCCAAAAAGAGTGAGAAAATATAAGGAACGCACTGACATTGGTACCGAAGATTTGATTACACCTGGCTTTATCGAGAATTATTATCAAATAATTCAGAAATTATATCTTTTCATAGACAAATACAATTTGGGTTAAATTTATTAATAGCACAAGGTTGATAAAATCAAATATTCAGCTATAATAAATGTTAATAAAAAATTACGAATGTGAGTCAGGATAAGCAAGGCATTTTTACTTTCAGGAAAGTGTTAATATCCTAATACCTAACGAAAGGGTATTCAAAGAGATTAAAAAAGGTGTTGTAAGGAAAGGGAACTGCACCCGGGGAAGCCTTACGATCATGGGTCCCATTGTTGACTGCTTGACTCTTTTTTTTTTGGTCGGTTACGCATTGAGGTCCCACTTTTCAAGGCGTATCAACTTATTCCAAATTTTGATCAGGCCTTTTGTCTATCCAGATGCGTCAGAGGCCAAGTGGCACGCTTATGGCTTTTATAGCAAATAAACAAAAGATGCATTACACAAAAGATTCTAAAGGATTGTAGGCGAATAACCTACACCCTCACATCGGAAATTATTTATAATAAGTGACAGATTATTCTCTAATTTTACTTAATTGTAAAGTCTTATCCAAAAGCAGAGTGCTAACAAATTGCAAATGAAAAGGCAACAAAGCATAATACATAATAATTGCGTTTTGTTTGGTCTACCAAATTTAGAATGCGATTTACGTGATCTGCATTCGCAAGGAGATCGCGCTGTCATTGAGGCTCAGACTGCAGTGGCTGTCAAACTGGCATAGAAACCCATGGACAGGCTATCGATCACTTGATCAGCAAATTCACTTATACGTAGTTATATATAGAAATTATAGATTTATGCAGCCATCGATCAGCGACGTGCAGTCATCGCTACCTATTTAAGTGTCGAGTTTTCACCGAACTTCAGTAAGATTGGCATACTAAGTGATGGATTAAGGGCTAGGAATTACTAGGTTACAAACTAAATTTGGAAAAACTGATAAGTCAAAGATCCTTATTTTAAATATAATTTAAGTTATTGAGAGTTTGAAGTATTCTTTGTTATCTTTGGTTAACAAGTGATTAAAGTATATGTATCTAGTTAAAGCCCATGAAATTTACAAATATAGATAAATAGCATCTACTTGAGGAATAATAACAAAATTCCTGGCTAAACAGGGCAATTTAATCTAATTTGTAAAATTCCTTTACTTACCTCAACTAGGCTGGCTAGAAATGTTACTTTGCGGTTCTTCTTGAGCCTCATGGTGCTGACTTGGCCCGAGTTATTGCTGCTATTGTTACTGCTGTTAAGGTGGCCCAGAATCGATGGTGTGCCGACTGAATTGATGTGGGTGCTGCCGGGCGATTTGAAAAAAGTTTCGTTGATGGCGTTCAGGTGGAATGCAAACTGGGCGGCGGCTGATGAATGCGATGCCGTGGCAGAGACCGCTGATGATGGTCCAATGGCCGCAGATGGAGGCAGAGCGGGCGGCAGCATAAATTTCGTGGCAGACAGATCTGTTTTACAAATCGCCAATTCCATATTGCGCAGGCATCTAGAGGGAGGAAAAAACGAAACAATAAAACAAATAATTAACCGGCTGCCCAATAAACAAATCATTGCAATTATTACGGTGGATGGGTGTGAGGTGTTTTAATTATCGCTCAATTATTGGCTTGTTCACCCGCTTTATTAGAACTCGTTGGCACCTCCCATTCTGGCGTTCGCACCTCTTTCATGGCTCAATCCTACTCTATTGACTCAAGGAATTATGACACTTTTTCCCCGACAGTCAGTCAGTGCAAGATCAAAAGTTTCCGCCACCTTTAAAGCAACCCACAACAAAAGGAGCCGATGCGGCAGTATGCATACGAGCACGCTTTTATTTTGTTTACACAGCATCCATCATATGTGAATATGGAGGATAGACATAGACCCAAGTCAAAGGGTTTTAATTTTCTAAATATATTTCTAATGGGTTTCGTTCTTTTTCGAGTTCTCAAATATTTGCCCTGGCCAAGCAGCGGTTGATGATCATGGAGCGATGTGATGTGAGTTTCAAAGAAAACACGAAAAGTTACTTTGAAGTGTCGCCACAAAGAGATCGGGCAGGAAGATCACACAGATTTTTTAGGTTGCTTCCCTGAATGTTGCCCAATTAGTTTATTTAGTCCCTATGCTTTGAAAGGAAATGCGACCACTTTCCTAATAGCATTTGTTTTTTTCTATAAAAAGTTGTTTAATTCTTTAGATATAACGAAAGTCTCCTCCTTTTAGCTATTACTTGAATTCAAATTTATGTTTAAGAGCTTTCCTTTAATACGAACCACAATTAAATACAAAAACGCATAATAAATAATCTTAGGAAATGTTATAAGCGGAAGTAAGCTAGATAAGCCGCGGAAAAGAGAAGAGAGTTCAGCAGCAGTTGAAGAAACCCCAAAGGCCCCCATATCCCCACACTTGCAGAGCCAGTAGCCAATATAAATAACACGGCCCCGCGATAATGTCCAGCAATTACGACTTAAATATTATGTTTACATTAAATGTACTTTGTGTGATAAAAGCTATTTTGAGATAAATAAAGAGAAAAAGTATAACCTAAAAAGCAGCTGCACAAAAAATAAAACGATAATATAGAGTCTTAACAAAGTTTTTAAATTAAATCGGTCATCTAGAAAAATTAAAGTTAAAACTTCTTCTAATATTTTCTTCTGCTAAAAAAAAAAAACAATCTTCCATATTTGCAAACGAAATATTATTTACTTTCATTTTAAAGCCAATCAATTGGTTGATTTTGGATATTTTTACATACTTATAAACACTAACAAATTTTACTCCAAGTCAACTTTAAAAATTAACCATTTTTGCCACCTGAACATTTGCTAACATTTTTTCAAAAAATTCTATTTAATCAACATCAACACTCTCTAAAAAAGATTCTGTTTTAAAAATAGACTTCCTTGCCTATTATTTTTTGAGGAACAGTTTACAAGTATTATTTTTCGTTACGGTAAACGCCCCCACGTCACTATAAATATATGTATATATTTGAGAAACATCTGAGGAGTATCTTTGGGCACTGGCTGTCTAATTAGATACGTTATGCAAATGTGTAGATACTGTCGTCGCATCGGTGACGATTCCGCCGCGATCCGACTCCCTCTCTCTCGGTCTTTCGCACTCGGTGAGTGTGTGGCCAACAGTTATCTAGCCGCCTTATCAGCCCATGTACATACACACATATGTAAATCTGAAGTATATATACATGTGAGTATGGATTGAAGAAACTTCGCCATATTCACAATGATCTAACCGAATAAAAAATAACAGAAGAAAAAGGGGAAACCCGATTATCGTTGACGAAACGAAGGTTTTAACACACTTCCTTATTTTATTAGGGTCCAAAACGATTTTGGAATCAAACGTGAGTTATAAGTATTTGGATAAGGTTACATTTTAACTTTTTTATATTATTTTAAATACGATAGTTTTAGTTTTTTTAAGAACCAAAGATCTAGCAACAAATTAAAAACCTATAATTTTCCCTCGAACGGACAACTGACAGTCGATCTGCGGTCGAAAGAAGAATACCCCTTTGCCTAGGGCAACATCACCATGAAAACTGTTGCATAAATTTCAGCATTTGCTCTTGCGAAATCAATTTCAATTTGATTTGCTGATTTTTGTCCGTGGTCGTTGCTGACCAACTGAAACGCCCCAGCTGGGCACAGTTATATATTCACGTCCACAAAAAAGATATAAATATATTTTTGTGTATACGGATCAAGTGAGTGCACTAAAAACGAATTTAAGTTAATCAACATTTAAATGCATAATAAAATCAGCGACTGCAGCCGCGAAATGCTCTGCGCGCTCCACAAAAAGTTGATTTATTTCGCACCACTTAGTTTTGCTACCCGCCCCAGTGCAATCAATTCAATGTAGAACAGCAATAACAGAAACCGCAACAACATTACTAAATCTGCACACAAACTATATGCATTTTCAGTTGTGGATATATATAGATTGAAACTGCATATGATTTTGAATATGGCAATACTAAGTGCACTTTTCACACGAAAATAATTTATTGACGCATAAAAGTGGCCAAGATAATTGGCAACTTTTGGCAAGTCTAATTGATTTTATGGTTTGCAAAGAGGAAAAAAGAATTTTCTAGAACTCATTGGAAATGTATTATAAAAAAGTTTTTGCATCCAGGAAAAAAATTGTGGATGAATATTTACATTTAATGTAGTTTTATTTAAAGAAAATATGAAAATTATTTTCACACAAGGGGAAATAAATAATAAAAGCACTAAAAATATCCATAAAGAATATCAATTCTTCTGCTTATTACCTAAATAAAAAACCTAAGATCATCTCAGTAAACACCTTCAATTAAATGGTTCGAGGGAATCACATCATTGACCCCAAGGTTTTAGAGATTAAATTAGCGTATATTTAGGTAATCAATTAAACATAACTTGACGTTTATTCTTATCGAACCGAAATATTTCCCGTGTTGTTGTGGGTTTTAAAAAATCATTCTTATCGAAGCAAATTCCCCATTTACCTGTGGTGGAGAGAACTCAGTTCACAAAAGACTGGAAACCAAATGGAAATAATTAATGAGTTTAAGAGTGGCACTCGTTTAAATAGTGAGTTCGATTTGCAAATATTCCGAGTACTGGCAGAGCACCAGAAATCATTCGGCAGGGTGCCAAAAAAGAGTCGCGCAATCGCCAAACTATCTGAACACAAACCTTATCGCCCAGACACGTAGATAACCGAAAAAACAAAGAGAGAAAGGGGCGACAACGAAAAACCACACGAATCGAAAATCGGAGCATATGTTTTCCATGGAAAAGAGCAAATTTTGGGAGGGCCGGAGTAAGTGGACCAAACGAGTATGTCTGGAGTCCGAGTCTTAGTCTGGAGGAGAGTCTGTGCACAGCAGATGCTTCAAGAACAGATTGTAAACGAATATGATCTTTCGATATGGTGCACACTCCTCGGCCAGACGACGACACCAGCAACAACACTAAAGGCAAGAGCAACAGCAACAAATAGGGGTGCAATTTTTCGGTGTGTACGTAACGGTAGAATACACATTTAGTCGCTGTTCTTTTCTTTCCCAGCGACTGGGCCTTTCTTCTTCTTCGCTGGAAAGAAGGGATCTCCGATCCGCCGATGATGATCCTCGGGATGCCTGCCTGTACACATGTGTTGTATCTGTCGCAGTCGTCCATCTGCAAGTGTGTGCGTGGAGTATCGGAGTATTGGAGTATCTGTGTGCCGTCTTGTCATGGGATCGATCTTGATCTTGGCCTGTCTGCAGCAGGTTGATACTTTTAGCATCGGTACGGGCGCAGAATCCGAGTTTAACGTGGCATGGGGCAACGAACCAGCCCGAAGATCCACTGAACTGTAATTGTCTGTGAGTATTTATGGAAAAGGATCTTGAACTGGTCTTTTATAAAGAGGGAGAGAGTGGTAGAAAAAGAGAGAGCGGGGAGAGAACGCAGATCAATTATGATCCAACGATCGTCGCACATCAAATTATCAATTATGGCAATTATTTGTTATCATTCCCTTGAGTATTTTGTTGCAACTAAAGATATTTTTATTTATATGATGCCTTAAGGATCTTCCAGTTTTCCGGAAAGCTTGAGAAAATAAGAAAGACGTGGACTAAACTCTGTTTAACGATCTTCTCCCATTGAATGATCTATTGGGAACAGAGAAATGCGTTAATCTTAGGGTATATTACGGATCGAATGGTTTAAGCGAATACCAATCCATCTCTTAACCATTTAATTAGATTTAAACAATCCTTAAATCCCTTTTCTTGTAATAATTACTTTGATTTAAGTCGAAATATCAAATAATCCTGTTCAACCTTTTCAGGTATCTCAAAGTATAGACAGGAAAATCCCAATTATGGGTTGTTAAAAACCCCTTTTGCTTTTCTGTGCTCAAAGGTCAAAAGAGTAGCGCTCCCGTATCTTTTTATTGATACTTAATTGTCTAATGCGATCGTTGTTCTACATTCTTGGCCATAACTAAAGCGTTCACACATTCTCGATTACAGAACTCTTTGGACCGATGGCCCGAAACGCGATTAAGGGGCAGAGAAGCTCATTTGCGGCACCGGAAGCTGTAAAAGGAACAGTAGTAATTTCGATCGTGTTCCCACAAGGGTTGTGGAAGTGCCCCACACAGGCGGATAACACACACACTCAGCTAACTAGCTTGGCTATGAAGAGGTAGAAAACCAATTCAAATTCTGTTGGCCAACAACGAGTTTATAGAGGCAGCAATCCTGAATCGAGGCAAGATCGGCAGATCACTCGGTAGCCAAACCAGTTTTTTCCTAGATTCATTCAAGAAAGCAGGCAACACCAACACAGAAAGGGTTTACATACACTCGGAATAAAAGTCCAATGTACCCAAGCTCAAAATAGTAGCTACATTAAAATAAAGAAAGGGTTTGCCAAGTAAGGTATAAATATTTGATCACGATTTCAGATCAAAGTGAATTTACGAATTTAACGAAAGAACGACAGTTGGTATGCGGAAATTTGTTTAGGAAAAGAATTTTTCAATAGCTAAAAGTTATAGATTTCCTTAGTTTTATTATTAATGTAAGAAATATATTTCTTAAAACGAGCTGTTTTGGGCATATTCAAAATGTGACTTAAGAAAAATTAAAGATTTCCTAAATATATTTCGATATTTATTCCAAGTGTATACAAAATAACAAAAACTAATACTTGAACTACTGTTTTTCAACACTTCACTTCACTTTTCTTACCGGTGCGGGCAATAAAATAGCGCCCCTCGAGAACGGGAAGGCGGGGGCTTCTGGGTTCTTGATTTTAGGGTTCTGGATTCTGGATTCTGGATTCCGTCTTTCGGTTGGGTTTTTATTAGGGTATCCAAATTAATTACAGCTTCAAATTAGGCGCACAATCTTGATGAAGTCGGGAGCACCGATAACTATCTCTCGCGCGCTCTCTCTATCTCTCTCACTCTGAAGTACACTAAGGTATATATGTTTTAACCCACCGGTGGGATCAGCAGGTTGATTAGGGGGAGAGAGAGGGATTACGTGCCGGGACAAAGACAAAACCGAAAGGAACAACTCGAGAAGAGAGACGGGATCGGTTTTAGCTCGGCTTATACTTATAAGACGCGAAACGAAACAAACCGAAAAATAAAAGGCCGACAGATCGCACACACACAATCAAACACACAGGCACACACGCGATGTTTGAGGAGATTTTTGTGGTTTTATGATGGATTTTGTATATAGATTTTGTTTTCCTCTGGTTCTTAACCTTTTTTGCTATATTTTCTGCTTTAGCCTTTATAGTGCGCACTCAGATTTTTGAGATTTTGCTATTGCACTCACTTACTTTTGTTTTTGCTTGGCTTGCAAAGTATTGCTTATTTATTTATTTGAATGAATAAATTCAAATCACATTTACCGTTGCGCACTGCACGCTGCCCGAAGGAGAGTGAAACGAGTGGAAAGAGAGCCAAAAACAGACTAACCAGACAAAACAGACTAACCCACGGCGGCAACAGGCGGCAGCGACGCCGACGGCGGCGCAGACGCAGCGTCGACGTCGACGCCGACGCAATTATGGGTCGCTCTCTTTCTTTTTTTTCTTTACTCTCCCAACTGATAACAACGCAGAATATCACATATAATAATGAAAATCGAGAGTTATTCCATTCCAATTTGCTTGTTGTTATAAATATTATTCACTGCTTTATTTGTCAGCAAAGATCGCTGAAAAAACGCAAATGGCAATGGCGTGGGCGATAACCTCTCACTCTCTATCGCTCTATCCCACTCACACTCCCACCAGAGCGTGCATCATGAGCGCAAAAAATAAGACAAATCAGAATTACATATTTTGAGCAGCAAAAACAAAGTGTTGCTGCGATAAAAAAATAGCAACAAATTAAAAAAAAATCTTTTTGCTCAGAACTGTGTGTAAATGCGAATGTGTAAGTGAGCATGTGTGGGTGCGTGTGCGGGCGATCGTTTTTAGCAAACATTTAAACAGTGTCCAAAAAGTTAAGTATAATTAAATATTTAAAAGGGGGTGCCAAAAAATGGATGTTTGTAAGGGTCCGAAAACAGAAATTTATACACTGAAGAAATCCAATTCGTAAATTATGTATATATGTACCTTCAATTATATATCGTTTAATTCAAAGATTTAATAAGTGATCATGACTCAATTAGTTTAGGTATGCTAACTAAATTACATATGCAGATAAATAGTTTTTGATAAAAAAAATAAGGTGTGATGGTTACTTCATCCTGGCCCTTGAAATTTCTCAAATAATGTCGATGTCCAAGATTCTAAGCGGCACTATCTACTATCTATGAAAGTGATTTATATATTTAAATAATTTAAGGAACAACCAAAAGAGAATTCGATTTCGAATTAATTACAATATTGTGAAAAATCAAGAGCTTAAGACAAAAATACCTTTTGGCACACCCCTGATTATAAGTCCACTGGATGGTAATATTTTCCCACCGTGGCCATGACAACCACTGTGCGTTCGAAAGCCTCTCTTTCCCTCAAACCAAAAACAAAAACAGGTTTATGTGTGCGGACAGTGTGTGCGAAAGAGAAGGGGAGAACCTGTGACTGCCGTGTCTTTTTGTATTCTGGCAACGCATTTCGCATAAATTACAAATTACAAAGCATAAATGCAAGTGCAGGGGCGGCAGCAACCACCAGCTGCACCCAGGAAAAGGGCAATAAGATTCGGGATACCGATACCCGATTCCATTCCCGATTTTCCTGGCCAAGGGACCCCAAAAAACCAGCCCTGCATAACGACACACGTGCAACAACAATATGGCTGATTGTCAACCTCTGCTGCAATTTAATTACTGCAGCTAAGGTAAAGTTAAATAAAAAAGGGCGACAAGTGCTGCAGAGAATTAAAATCTCAATGAGCGCATGCGCGCAGGTCTCTCTCTCTCTCTCACGCTCTTTTGCACTGCATTTTTACAACTCGTGTAGGATTTTTATGAATGAATACGCTGGTATGAGTGAGTGCATGATTCCAATGTAGCGGAGAACTAGACAAAATGCAGATTCAAAAAGCGCATAAAACACACATGGCCAACAGGCCAACTCAAGTGGCCAGCAGCTGTCTTCTAAGTGACAACAAAGCATCCATTTAATGCCCATTACATATAATAATGGGAAAAGAAATGCTCAAAAAACCATAAAAGAAATTTGACTTTTTCATCTGTCCTTAAGTTCGCTACATTTAAGCCCATATCAATTTGGCATACCTCTCAAGGTTTGATTCTCTAAAAAATCTGCATTTGAAATTGATCGATTTTCGTTAATCAAATTATTGACCCATTTTCATGTTGGTTATTTTTAAGTTTTCCGATGACTTGTAAAACGTGCACCACCAACTGAACTTCCAGAGTCCATAACTTTGCCAAATTTAAACCGATTTCAAAGTGACATACCTCTAAAGACTTGTGGTTCGATTCCCAAAAAATCTGCATTCAAATTTGTCGCTTTATCGTTGATCAAATTGTTGACCCATTTTCATGTTAGTTATTTGTAAGTTTTTGATGACTTGTAAAACGTGCACCACCAACTGAACTTCCAGAGTCCATAACTTTGCCAAATTTAAACAGATTTCAAAGTCACATACCTTTAAAGACTTGTGGTTCGATTTTCAAAAAATCTGCATTCAAATTTGTCGCTTTATCGTTGATCAAATTTTTGACCCATTTTCATGTTAGACATTTATAAGTTTTCCGATGACTTGTAAAACGTGCACCACCAACTGAACTTTCAGAGTCCATAACTTTGCCAAATTTAAACCGATTTCAAAGTCACATACCTTTAAAGACTTGTGGTTCGATTCCCAAAAAATCTGCATTCAAATTTGTCGCTTTATCGTTGATCAAATTTTTGACCCATTTTCATGTAAGTTATTTCTAAGTTTCCGATGACTTGTAAAACGTGCACCACCAACTGAACTTCCAGAGTCCATAACTTTGCCAAATTTAAACCGATTTCAAAGTGACATACCTCTAAAGACTTGTGGTTCGATTCTTAAAAAATCTGCATTCAAATTTGTCGCTTTATTGTTGATCAAATTTTTGACCCATTTTCATGTTAGTTATTTGTAACTTTGCCAAATTTAAACCGATTTCAAAGTGACATACCTCTAAAGACTTGTGGTTCGATTCTTAAAAAATCTGCATTCAAATTTGTCGCTTTATCGTTGATCAAATTTTTGACCCATTTTCATGTTAGTTATTTGTAAGTTTCCGATGACTTGTAAAACGTGCACCACCAACTGAACTTCCAGAGTCCATAACTTTGCCAAATTAAATCCGATTTCAAAGTGACATACCTCTAAAGACTTGTGGTTCGATTCTTAAAAAATCTGCATTCAAATTTGTCGCTTTTTCGTTGATCAAATTTTTGACCCATTTTCATGTTAGTTATTTGTTCCTAGGTATAAAATTATCGTTTCCCGGTAGTTTTGTATACATTACTTGTTCATATATCCCACCATCATCTGAGTTCCCTATTTACGCAAATCACCTTTCCTGTATTCAGTCAATTTTTAAAAAACTGTCAAATCAAGACCAGTTAATAGTATTGGGTGATTTTAATATACCTAGTGCGACATGGTCCCCTGACGAAAACTCTAATATGTTGCTTCCTTTAGCGCAGCATGACTTTATTGACGGCTTGCTTGACATTGCGCTATCCCAAGTGAACCATGTTAAGAACTCATTAGGGCGTTTACTGGACTTGTGTTTTGTTTCAAATTCAGAAGGCGTTTGCCTATCAAGAACGGGACCACTTACACAACCGGAAGATCCCTATCATCCAACTCTAGAACTGACTGTAGACGTAAGAACAGAGCTGAATAAAAAATCCGAAAAGTCGGTTAAACGAATCCGCTGCTTTCGTAAGGCAAACTTTCATCTTTTAAATACTTTTATATCCGGCTATGACTGGTCCGAATTTTATTCATGCACTGACGTGGCTAAGGCCGTTAATATCTTTTATAATGCATTGAATTCCTTCTTTTATCTGTGTGTTCCGTTATACTATCCGTCAATTTCAAATAAACCTCCGTGGTTTAATAAAGAGTTGTCACACCTAAAAAATATAAAGTCCAGACTTTTCAATAAATTTAAAATGTGCGGTTCACAATCTGCCTTCTCTCGATACCTAAGGGCTCGGTCAAATTTTATCGTGCTTAACGCCCGGTGTTATAAAAGCTATTTGACTCGTTGTAGGGTCCAATTTTCACAAGATCCAAAACAGTTTTATAATTTTGTTAACACTAAGCGTAAATCAGCCTGTTACCCTTCATCACTATCATTTGAAAACTCTACGGCAAACTCTGATCAGGAAATTGCCGATCTATTTGCCCAGTTCTTCCAGACAACATATTCTGTTTCATCCCGTCCAAATCCGTCTTATTCAAATGCCATACCCAAGTCAAACTTGATTTTTTGTCCGAGATTAAGCGAAAGCTCCCTTCTTTTGGATCTCCATAAAGTTAAGCCAGTCTATTCACCGGGTCCGGACGGAGTTCCAGGCTGCGTGCTTAAATACTGTGCTGAAACTCTGTGTAGACCTCTGTACAAATTGTTTACTTTGTCTTTAAAAACATCTCATTTCCCACTTATTTGGAAGGAGTCATTTGTCATTCCCCTTCATAAGAAAGGAAATAAATGCAATACAAGTAATTACAGAGGCATATCCAAATTATCCGCCATCCCAAAGCTTTTCGAAAATACTATTACACCCCATTTGCAGCATCTTTGTAGATCGATTATATCTCCATGTCAACATGGATTTATAAGGCGAAGATCTACGACGACAAACCTCTTGGAGCTAACGTCTTTTGTAATAAATGGCTTTAGAAAGAACATGCAGACTGATGTAGTTTACACTGATTTTAGTAAAGCGTTTGATTCAGTAAATCACTCGCTTCTTGTATTAAAGCTAGACTTATTAGGGTTTCCATGTGATCTTCTAACATGGATCTCAAGTTATCTGAGTGGTAGGACTCAACGAGTGCTTTTTAAAAACTCGATCTCGGATTTGATCCGAGTTACTTCAGGGGTCCCACAAGGAAGCCACCTTGGCCCACTTCTTTTTACTTTATTTATAAACGATCTCCCTCTAGTCTTGACAAAGTCGCGTGTCCTTATGTACGCAGATGACGTTAAGTTATGCCTGCAATATAACGAAATTTCTAGCAGTTCCGACTTACAATCTGACCTAAATGCTTTTCAAACATGGTGTTGTGAAAATCTTTTGGATTTAAATAGCGCTAAGTGCAAAGTAATGACATTTTTTCGGGTGAACCCACAATACGCAACGTATACGCTGGGTAGTTGTGCGTTGTCTAGAATTACGCAAGTTGATGACCTTGGCGTCCTCCTTGACCCAAAACTTAAGTTTTGTGACCATATTACTTCTATAGTAAATAAAGCCAGGGGAGTACTTGGATTTATAAAAAGGTGGTCAAAGGAATTCGATGATCCCTATGTTACAAAGACTCTGTTCATTTCACTAGTCCGTCCAATCCTTGAGTACTGTTCAGCAGTTTGGAGTCCTCAGTATGGTGTACATATAGACCGGATAGAGTCTGTGCAAAAGAACTTTTTATTATTTGCTCTACGGGGCCTTAACTGGAATGCAAGCCTTATTTTACCATCCTACTCTAGTAGACTCCTCCTAATTAATCTACCATCATTAGTAAACCGTAGAACGATGCTTGGCACAACTTTTATCTATAAACTTATTCACGGTGATGTGGAGAGTCCCGAGTTACTGGGTCGCATAAGCTTCTCCGTGCCTAATAGAATTACCAGGAACTATATTCCTCTTACATTAAATATTTGTAGATCTAACTTTGATATGCATGAACCGTTTAGAGTACTGTGTAACGACTATAATAGACTATACCACATTATTTCTACTACCGACTCTTTGCCAAGCTTAAAAGCATTAATTTTATCTTACTTAGCACAAAATTAGTATTAGTATTTAGTCTCGTTCTAATCTTAGTCTGTCCGCTTCTACATTGTGCTTTTTAACTTCTCGCGATCTCGTTTTTACGCCTATAGGGCTCCGCGCGTAACAAGCACTGCTTGGTGTCGTAAGGGCCACTTGTTTGCGCTGATCTTAGTGCATCAACGTCCGAATATAAGTTTCCGATGACTTGTAAAACGTGCACCACCAACTAAACTTCCAGAGTCCATAACTTTGCCAAATTAAATCCGATTTCAAAGTGACATACCTCTAAAGACTTGTGGTTCGATTCTTAAAAAATCTGCATTCAAATTTGTCGCTTTATCGTTGATTAAATTTTTGACCCATTTTCATGTTAGTTATTTGTAAGTTTCCGATGACTTGTAAAACGTGCACCACCAACTAAACTTCCAGAGTCCATAACTTTGCCAAATTAAATCCGATTTCAAAGTGACATACCTCTAAAGACTTGTGGTTCGATTCTTAAAAAATCTGCATTCAAATTTGTCGCTTTATCGTTGATCAAATTTTTGACCCATTTTCATGTTAGTTATTTGTAAGTTTTTGATGACTTGTAAAACGTGCACCACCAACTAAACTTCCAGAGTCCATAACTTTGCCAAATTAAATCCGATTTCAAAGTGACATACCTCTAAAGACTTGTGGTTCGATTCTTAAAAAATCTGCATTCAAATTTGTCGCTTTATCGTTGATCAAATTTTTTACCTATTTTCATGTTAGTTATTTTTAAGTTTCCGATGACTTGTAAAACGTGCACCACCAACTGAAGTTCCAGAGTCCATAACTTTGCCAAATTTAAACCGATTTCAAAGTCACATACCTTTAAAGACTTGTGGTTCGATTCCCAAAAAATCTGCATTCAAATTTGTCGCTTTATCGTTGATCAAATTTTTGACCCATTTTCATGTTAGTTATTTGTAAGTTTCCGATGACTTGTAAAACGTGCACCACCAACTGAAGTTCCAGAGTCCATAACTTTGCCAAATTAAATCCGATTTCAAAGTGACATGCCTCTAAAGACTTGTGGTTCAATTTCCAAAAAATCTGCATTCAAATTTGTCGCTTTATCGTTGATCAAATTTTTGACCCATTTTCATGTTAGTTATTTGTAAGTTTCCGATGACTTGTAAAACGTGCACCACCAACTGAACTTCCAGAGTCCATAACTTTGCCAAATTTAAACCGATTTCAAAGTCACATACCTTTAAAGACTTGTGGTTCGATTCCCAAAAAATCTGCATTCAAATTTGTCGCTTTATCGTTGATCAAATTTTTGACCCATTTTCATGTTAGTTATTTGTAAGTTTCCGATGACTTGTAAAACGTGCACCACCAACTGAAGTTCCAGAGTCCATAACTTTGCCAAATTAAATCCGATTTCAAAGTGACATGCCTCTAAAGACTTGTGGTTCGATTTCCAAAAAATCTGCATTCAAATTTGTCGCTTTATCGTTGATCAAATTTTTGACCATTTTCACGTTAGTTATTTTTAAGTTTTTGATGACTTGTAAAACGTGCACCACCAACTGAACTTCCAGAGTCCATAACTTTGCCAAATTTAAACCGATTTCAAAGTCACATACCTTTAAAGACTTGTGGTTCGATTCCCAAAAAATCTGCATTCAAATTTGTCGCTTTATCGTTGATTAAATTTTTGACCCATTTTCATGTAAGTTATTTGTAAGTTTCCGATGACTTGCAAAACGTGCACCACCAACTGAACTTCCAGAGTCCATAACTTTTCCAAATTTAAAGTGACATACCTCTAAAGACTTGTGGTTCGATTCTTAAAAACTCTGCATTCAAATTTGTCGCTTTATTGTTGATCAAATTTTTGACCCATTTTCATGTTAGTTATTTGTAAGTTTTTGATGACTTGTAAAACGTGCACCACCAACTGAAGTTCCAGAGTCCATAACTTTGCCAAATTTAAACCGATTTCAAAGTGACATACCTCTAAAGACTTGTGGTTCGATTCTTAAAAAATCTGCATTCAAATTTGTCGCTTTATTGTTGATCAAATTTTTGACTCATTTTCATGTTAGTTATTTGTAAGTTTCCGATGACTTGTAAAACGTGCACCACCAACTGAAATTCCAGAGTACATTTTCCAAATTAAATCGAATTTCAAAGTGACATACCTCTAAAGACTTGTGGTTCGATTCCCAAAAAATCTGCATTCAAATTTGTCGCTTTATCGTTGATCAAATTTTTGACCCATTTTCATGTTAGTTATTTGTAAGTTTCCGATGACTTGTAAAACGTGCACCACCAACTGAAATTCCAGAGTACATTTTCCAAATTAAATCGAATTTCAAAGTGACATACCTCTAAAGACTTGTGGTTCGATTCCCAAAAAATCTGCATTCAAATTTGTCGCTTTATCGTTTATCAAATTTTTGACCCATTTTCATGTTAGTTATTTGTAAGTTTCTGATGAATGATTAAACTGGAGAGTCTAAACTTTACCAAACTTAAGACAATTTACCGCTTAAGTCTTGCATTCAAAAATAATGTCTAATACTTATAAACATTTAAAAATAAGTTTGTTTTACATTTTATTGTTTAACGAAAGGTGATAGTTCCTGAAGTTTCTATGGATATATTTAAAAAAATTGTATAGTTGGCGCCAATCATCCATATATTCCAGTGTTAGGCAACCGCTGCCTGTAGGTATTTTTCACAACGCGTTAGTATATTTCAGTGACTTTGCAGATTTTTGGCGGCAAATATTTATTTACATTTATATTATTTATTTTTGCCAAACAGAACGGATATGGCAGACTTCGGCAAGGGAAAAGTGCTGCAGAATACGGGTAAATTCGTGAGCGAAAACCGAACAGAAGGGTGAGTAGTGGGATTACTAGAAAGTCGAGATATAAAAGGTTTTATTCCTGATCATGTTCTTAGGGACGACTTCTTCAATGAGGCTGGCTATCGCCAATCTCGGGAAAATGACAAAATCGACTCGAAATATGGCTTCGATCGGGTCAAGGATAGCCAGGAGCGGACGGGCTACCTCATCAACATGCATTCGGTGAGTTGGGAATCCTATAAAATCTCGAAGATCATGTTAAATAATTGTTTTTCCCGCTGTAGAACGAGGTATTGGATGAGGATAGAAGACTCATCGCAGCTCTTGATCTCTTCTTCATCCAAATGGATGGTTCCCGCTTCAAATGCACGGTGGCCTACCAGCCGTATCTGCTAGTCCGCCCGGAGGATAATATGCAACTGGAAGTGTCTCGTTTCCTGGGTCGCAAATATTCCGGGCAGATTTCAAGCTTGGAGCACATCAGCAAAGAGGATCTGGATCTGCCGAATCATCTTTCTGGCTTACAGCAGCAGTACATAAAGCTATCCTTCCTGAATCAAACAGCCATGACCAAAGTTAGGAGGGAACTAATGGCCGCCGTGAGAAGAAACCAGGAGCGCCAGAAGTCAAACACTTACTACATGCAAATGCTGGCCACCTCGTTGGCGCAATCCTCTGCAGGATCCGAGGACGCCACAATGGCCAAGAAGCAGCAGGATTACATGGATTGCATTGTGGACATAAGGGAGCACGATGTTCCCTACCACGTGAGAGTGTCCATAGATCTGCGCATTTTCTGCGGTCAATGGTATAATATTAGATGCAGAAGCGGCGTGGAACTGCCCGTCATTACCTGTCGACCGGATATCCTGGACAGACCCGAACCCGTGGTCCTGGCCTTCGACATAGAAACCACCAAGCTACCCCTCAAGTTTCCCGATGCCCAAACGGATCAGGTTATGATGATCTCCTACATGATCGATGGCCAGGGTTATCTTATAACCAATCGCGAGATCATCTCTTCGAATGTGGATGACTTCGAGTACACCCCCAAGCCGGAATTTGAGGGTAACTTTATAGTTTTCAACGAGGAGAACGAGATGCACTTGCTTCAACGCTTTTTCGATCACATCATGGAGGTGCGTCCACACATTATAGTGACATACAATGGCGATTTCTTCGACTGGCCCTTTGTGGAGACCCGTGCTGCAGTCTACGATCTGGATATGAAGCAAGAGATTGGCTTCTCCAAGTTTCGGGAAGGTAACTACCTGAGTCGGCCTTCTATACACATGGATTGCTTGTGTTGGGTGAAGAGAGATTCCTATTTGCCGGTTGGATCTCAAGGCTTGAAGGCAGTGGCCAAGGCAAAATTGCGTTACGATCCCGTGGAACTGGATCCGGAGGACATGTGCCGCATGGCCGTGGAGCAGCCCCAAGTGCTGGCCAATTACTCCGTCTCAGATGCTGTCGCTACATATTATCTGTACATGAAGTATGTGCATCCCTTTATCTTTGCTTTGAACACAATTATTCCCATGGAACCGGATGAGATTCTGAGAAAGGGTTCCGGCACCCTGTGCGAGACTTTGCTGATGGTGGAGGCCTATCATGCCCAGATTGTGTACCCCAACAAGCATCAGACCGAGCTGAACAAGCTCTCCAACGAGGGACATGTCCTGGATTCGGAAACCTATGTTGGTGGCCATGTAGAAGCCTTGGAATCGGGTGTATTTCGGGCGGATATACCCTGCCGATTTCGACTGGATCCTGCGATGGTTAAGAAACTCCAGGAGCAGGTGGATGCAGTCCTACGCCATGCCATCGAAGTGGAGGAGGGAATTCCCCTGGAGAAGGTCTTGAACCTGGACGAAGTGCGCCAGGAGATTGTGCAGGGATTGCAGGGCCTGCACGATATACCCAATCGCTTGGAGCAGCCTGTCATCTATCATTTGGATGTGGGTGCCATGTACCCCAACATCATCCTGACCAATCGCTTGCAGCCTTCGGCAATGGTTAGTGATTTGGATTGCGCTGCCTGTGACTTCAACAAGCCGGGAGTTCGCTGCAAACGCTCCATGGATTGGTTGTGGCGCGGTGAAATGTTGCCCGCCTCGAGGAACGAGTTCCAGCGCATCCAACAGCAGCTGGAAACGGAAAAGTTTCCATCTCTCTTCCCCGGAGGACCACAACGCGCTTTTCACGAGCTCTCCAAAGAAGATCAGGCGGCGTACGAGAAGAAACGACTTACGGATTATTGCCGCAAGGCATACAAGAAGACCAAGCTAACCAAACTGGAGACCCGTAACTCCACCATTTGCCAGAAGGAGAACAGTTTCTATGTGGACACGGTAAGAGCGTTCCGAGATCGTCGGTACGAGTACAAGGGCCTCACGAAAGTGGCCAAGGCATCGGTAAATGCTGCTGTGGCCTCTGGAGATGCGGCTGAGATCAAGGCAGCGAAGGGCAGGGAAGTGCTCTACGATTCCCTGCAGTTGGCCCACAAGTGTATCCTGAACTCCTTCTACGGCTATGTGATGAGGAGAGGAGCCCGCTGGCATTCCATGCCCATGGCGGGAATTGTGTGCCTCACTGGCTCAAATATCATCACCAAAGCCAGGGAAATTATTGAGCGGGTGGGACGACCCTTGGAGCTGGATACTGATGGTATATGGTGTATATTACCTGGTTCCTTTCCGCAGGAGTTTACCATACAAACGAGCCATGAGAAGAAAAAGAAGATCAATATTTCTTATCCAAATGCCGTGCTGAATACAATGGTCAAAGATCATTTTACCAACGATCAGTACCACGAGTTGAGGAAGGACAAGGAGGATAACCTTCCCAAGTATGATATACGCGATGAGAACTCAATTTTCTTCGAGGTGGATGGACCCTACTTGGCCATGGTTTTACCCGCTGCCAAAGAAGAGGGGAAAAAGCTGAAGAAAAGATATGCTGTCTTCAATTTCGATGGTTCATTGGCCGAACTTAAAGGATTCGAGGTGAAGCGACGTGGTGAACTGCAGCTAATTAAGAATTTCCAGAGTTCCGTTTTCGAAGCTTTCCTAGCGGGCAGCACCCTTGAAGAGTGCTATGCCTCTGTGGCCAAGGTGGCGGATTACTGGCTCGATGTCCTCTACAGCAAAGGATCCAATCTGCCGGACTCCGAACTCTTTGAACTGATTTCGGAGAACAAAAGCATGTCCAAGAAGCTGGAGGAGTATGGCGCCCAGAAGAGTACTTCCATATCTACAGCCAAACGATTGGCTGAGTTCCTGGGCGAGCAGATGGTCAAAGATGCGGGCCTGGCCTGCAAATATATCATTTCCAAGAAACCCGAAGGAGCTCCCGTCACGGAGAGAGCCATTCCCTTGGCCATTTTCCAGTCGGAACCGAGTGTGAGGCGCCATCACCTGCGTCGCTGGCTTAAGGATAACACCATGGGCGATGCGGACATTCGAGATGTCCTCGATTGGAACTACTACATAGAGAGATTGGGTGGCACCATCCAAAAGATTATCACCATCCCGGCGGCGCTGCAGGGTCTGGCGAATCCTGTGCCCAGGGTGCAGCATCCAGATTGGTTGCACAAGAAAATGCTGGAAAAGAATGATGTGTTGAAGCAGCGTCGCATCAACGAGATGTTCACCAGCAGGCCCAAGCCGAAACCTTTGGTAAACGAGGAGGATAAGCTGGCGGATATGGAGGATTTGGCTGGCAGAGATGGCGGAGAGGATGCTGCAGGTCGGCCCATGGTCACCAAAAGGAAGCGGGTTCAGCTGGAGGAGAATGAAGAGGAAGAGCAGGCGCAACCCCAGGCCACCACTTGGCGACAGGCTCTGGGCGCACCACCAGCTATAGGAGAAACCAGGAAAACCATTATAGAGTGGGTGAAATTCCAGAAAAAGAAATGGAAATGGCAACAGGATCAGCGACAGCGGAATCGCCAGGCCAACAAGCGAACCCGCAGCGACGATCCTCCAGTGGTAAGGGCCACAGGACCCACTGCTACCCTGGGTGGCTTCCTGAGACGGGCGCAGCGCACGTTATTAGACCAACCCTGGCAGATCCTGCAACTGGTGCCCATCGATGATCTGGGACACTTTACCGTTTGGGCTTTGATCGGCGAAGAGTTGCACAGGATCAAGTTGACAGTGCCGAGGATATTCTATGTGAATCAACGTAGTGCTGCTCCCCCGGAGGAGGGTCAATTGTGGCGCAAGGTCAACCGAGTCTTACCTCGATCCAGACCTGTTTTTAACCTCTACAGATATAGTGTGCCAGAGCAGCTTTTCCGCGATAATTCCCTGGGAATGCTGGCGGATCTGGCCACGCCCGATATCGAAGGCATCTACGAGACGCAGATGACACTTGAGTTCCGCGCCCTCATGGACATGGGCTGCATTTGTGGCGTGCAACGCGAAGAGGCACGCCGCTTGGCCCAACTGGCCACCAAGGATCTGGAGACCTTCAGCATCGAGCAACTGGAGCAGCGTCCCCAGACGCAGGTGAAGTATCTGGCGAGTGCCAACAACCGGATGCGCAAGATCTACCTGTACCAGCACAACACGCCAACGGCCAAGAAGGAGATCTGGTCACTGATCCTGATGCCCAGCAAGAAGGGCTACATCTTCGCCTTGGACACGGTGCGCGCCAATCAGATGCCCAACATGAGGCAGCTGTATACCGCAGAGCGTTTGGCCTTGCTCAAGAATCTGACAGCCGAGGAGCAGGCGAAGATTCCCGTGGAGGATTACACGTTTGAGGTTATCATAGAGGTGGATGTAAAGCAGATTTACCGGCACATCCAGCGGGCTCTGACCACCCACAAGCAGGAGCACCAGGGACCCACCATTCTGTGCCTGCAAACGGCGCTGGAAGCGCGTAAGCTCAGCCTGGCCATGCCCATCCTGCTGGAGTTCCCCCAGGCCCAGATCCACATATCCGATGATGCCAGTTTGCTGTCTGGCTTGGATTGGCAGCGTCAGGGTTCCAGAGCGGTGGTCCGTCACTTCCTGAATCTGAATAATGTGCTCGATTTGATGCTGGACCAGTGTCGCTATTTCCATGTGCCCATTGGCAATATGCCGCCGGATACGGTGTTGTTTGGAGCGGATCTGTTCTTCGCCCGGCTGCTGCAGCGGCACAACTTTGTGCTTTGGTGGTCGGCGAGCACAAGGCCGGATTTGGGTGGCCGAGAAGCGGATGACAGCCGGCTGTTGGCGGAATTCGAGGAAAGCATCAGTGTGGTGCAGAACAAAGCCGGTTTCTATCCAGATGTTTGCGTGGAACTGGCTTTAGACAGTCTGGCGGTGAGTGCTCTGCTTCAATCTACGAGGATTCAGGAGATGGAAGGCGCCTCCTCTGCCATTACCTTCGATGTGATGCCGCAGGCCTCGCTGGAGGAGATGATTGGCACAGTTCCGGCTGCCACATTGCCGAGCTATGATGAAACGGCCCTCTGCTCGGCTGCCTTCCGTGTGATGCGTTCCATGGTGAATGGTTGGTTGCGGGAGGTGTCCATCAATAGGAACATCTTCTCCGACTTCCAGATCGTCCACTTCTATCGATGGGTCCGCTCTAGCAATGCCTTGCTGTATGATCCTGCTCTGAGAAGATCCCTTAACAATCTGATGAGGAAAATGTTCTTGCGCATTATAGCGGAGTTTAAGAGACTGGGCGCCACCATTGTTTATGCGGACTTTAACAGGATCATTTTGAGTTCCGGCAAGAAAACCGTCTCCGATGCCCTGGGTTATGTCGATTACATTGTGCAGAGTTTGAGGAACAAGGAGATGTTCCACTCAATCCAGCTGAGCTTCGAGCAGTGCTGGAACTTTATGCTCTGGATGGACCAGGCTAATTTCTCTGGAATAAGGGGAAAACTTCCAAAGGGAATTGATGAGACAGTGTCCTCCATAGTTTCCACTACCATGCAGCGGGATCCGGAACTCAACGAAGATGGGGAGGAGGATGACGAAGAGGATATGGAAAATCGAGATCCAGTTGAAAGCATCGAACCGGAGCAGGATCAGGAGGATGAGCTCTCCCTGGAGCTCAACTGGACCATCGGCGAGCAACTGCCCGATGAAAACGAGTGCCGGGAGAAGTTTGAGTCCCTCTTAACCCTGTTCATGCAATCCCTGGCCGAAAGGAAGACCACGGAGCAGGCCATCCGGGATATATCGCACTGCGCCTTTGACTTCATCCTCAAGCTGCACAAGAACTACGGCAAGGGCAAGCCCAGTCCGGGACTTGAGCTGATCCGCACCCTGATTAAGGCGCTGAGTGTGGACAAAACGCTCGCGGAGCAGATCAACGAGCTGCGACGAAATATGCTGCGCCTGGTGGGGATCGGTGAGTTCTCGGACATGGCCGAGTGGGAGGACCCCTGCGACAGCCACATTATCAACGAGGTCATCTGCAAGGCCTGCAATCACTGCAGGGATCTGGATCTCTGCAAGGACAAGCACCGAGCCATGAAGGATGGAGTGTGAGTACAGGAACCATGATCTCTAATTAAAATTGCTTAATTTTGTTAACCCTTTTAGACCCGTTTGGCTTTGTGCCCAGTGCTATGTGGCTTATGATAACGAGGAGATCGAGATGCGTATGCTGGATGCCCTGCAGCGCAAGATGATGTCCTATGTGCTGCAGGACTTGCGCTGTTCCCGCTGCAGCGAAATAAAGCGCGAAAACCTCGCCGAGTTTTGCACCTGTGCCGGCAACTTTGTGCCCCTCATCAGCGGCAAGGACATCCAAACGCTGCTGGGGACGTTTAGCAAGGTGGCCACTAATCATAAGATGCAGTTGCTCCAGCAGACAGTCCACCAGGCACTGAACACGCCGCGATAAGAGGATGCGTTACAACTCCATGTTTGTTATTTGTAGATTGTAGAACTCGCTTATAAGTTTTGCTTCTAAATATATATGGTTAAAGAAATTTAAATTAGTTGTGCTTGTATGATATGATATAATGAAGTAATTCTGTTTAGTTTAGCTGGAATTTTATCTTGATTTTGTTTTCTTTAGGAATTTAGTTTGATAATCAGCCCTTTAGGCTTTGAGGATCTCTTTCTTTTTATTTAAATCATTGATTAAAAAATATGTTGAGATCAAGATCATAAAAACCATAAATGATTTCAGAAATACAAACACATTTTTCAGTTTTTATAATCTTTTTGTACAGAATTAATTCATTTCGAGATGACAAAGTGGTGAAAAAAACGACGATATATGATTGTGAGATATAACACTGCATGATTCCTTGAAATTCACACACTTTAAATGGTTTTTACAAACGTTTCGCTTGTCGTTTTCCCGATTTTATTGGTTGTTGTTGACGTATATTGCCCGCGGTTTTGTAGACGCACATACGAAATCAGCAGCAGAACTTAAAGCAATTAGACTAAGTCATAGGCGAGGTTCGATCTTTACTGGGCGCCCTGGCTAATGGGGTCCACCTTGACGTCGGGGAACTTGAATTCGGGGAACTTCAGCATGTCGGTCTTGCCATCGCTTCCAAACTGCTTGGCCACACGGTCCAGTTCGGTCTTGAGCTCTTTCTCAATTTGGGGATTGGAGTCCACCAGCTTGCCGCCACTGGGGAATGAAAAACAGTGAGTACTTCTTGGTCTTTACCAGGATTCGGGTCCCAAAACTCACGCGCTCTTCTGCTTGTACTCGCGCACTTTGTCCAGGAACAGCTGCTGGATGGGATCGGAGGCCTTGTTCAAGGCGGGGGCGACGATTCCGAAGTTACGACGGGCCTCGGTGCGCAGTACGCGCACGCCATTCAGCAGGGATTGCGACAGCATCTGGAAATAATAGAATTTTGTTTAAATTGCATATCTCGGCTTTCCTCATATGTAACCTTAAAAAGGTTATGTAATATGAGTTGTTGTTTTGCGGGTTTGTGGATTGTTTCGAAGCTGATTTTGTTGGCAGGTCCCACAATTCTTCTGTCTACACCTTCTAGATTATTTTGATTTTATTTAAACTGTTATTTTCACCTTATTTTCCTTAGCAAATGCAAACTTTCGTGCGGAAAAGTCTCAATTGTCGGTTCACAATGGCAGCTGACGTTAGGGATGGACACGTGACCGATTATTGAAACACTACTCTATCACGAAAGGCTCGAAAATTGGCGATCCGTACGATAAAACATTTAAATTAAAAGAGTTTTTGAAATTTATTTAAGACAACAAATCACACAGTATATAAATCAGTATATAGCTTTGCTGTTTTTATTGGATATACTTTTTTTAAATAAATATCACGAGAAAATGCCATCTCTAGCTCCGAAAGACCAAGTCCGTTAATAATACCGACTCCGAAAAAAAGTTGTGTAAACTGGCGCTATCCTTGCTTGGTCACACTGCTCGTCCAGGTTCCACGTCAAGCGCCGGAAAAAAAACACGACAACTTGCATTTATTTAATTTATCTGGCGACCGGACGAACGGAATTCGAGCAAGATGGTGAGCCTGGTGCAGGAGATCGACACCGAGCACGAGGACATGGTCCACCACGCAGCACTGGACTTCTACGGCCTGCTGCTGGCCACCTGCTCATCGGACGGCAGCGTCCGCATCTTCCACTCGCGCAAGAACAACAAGGCGTTGGCGGAGCTCAAAGGACACCAAGGACCCGTGTGGCAGGTGGCATGGGCCCATCCCAAGTTCGGCAACATCCTGGCCTCGTGCTCCTACGACCGCAAGGTGATCGTCTGGAAGTCCACAACGCCCAGAGATTGGACTAAGCTGTAAGTAAACGCACACAGGCGCGGGCACACCCATACAAACAGGCGACTAGATTGTGGGAGGATCGACTTTAGAATACCCATTTATCAAAAGCTCTTATGCCTTTTAGTTCTGAATAGCAAGAAGTACGATTGGTTTCAGTTTTAAAATAATTTCTTTAATGGCATTTGAAAATTTGATCTTGAAAATAAAAGAATACAACAAATTACATAGAAGGACAAGTAATTGGTATTACTTTGTTTGTAAAAATTAAGCATATAAATTAATATTAAATGTATAAAAATATGTATTTATGGATTATCAATTAAAAAATATTAAGGGATTTCCCAAAAGTCATATATCACATTAGTAAATTCAACTAAGAATCCTCTTCTTGTTGAAATATTATCTCGTTTAAATGCTATTTGTATCACCTCAAAATACCCTTGGTGCCCCAGAAAACAGGGTATCAGAAACGCACACACCCACACTTGCCTTAACAGTAACTACATATGTCATTTATATGTTTGGACTGTTGTTATCACTAAATGTCTGCCACATCTAACCTTTGCGCTTGCCACATTTCAGCTATGAATACAGCAACCACGACTCGTCGGTGAACTCGGTGGATTTCGCCCCATCGGAGTACGGATTGGTGCTGGCCTGTGCCAGTTCGGATGGCTCCATTTCGGTGCTCACCTGCAACACGGAGTACGGTGTGTGGGACGCCAAGAAGATACCGAATGCCCACACCATCGGAGTGAATGCCATCTCGTGGTGCCCAGCACAGGCTCCGGATCCGGCATTTGACCAGCGGGTAACCTCGCGATCGACGGCCGTGAAACGCCTGGTGAGCGGTGGGTGCGATAATCTGGTGAAGATCTGGCGCGAGGACAATGACCGCTGGGTGGAGGAACAGCGCCTCGAGGCGCACTCCGATTGGGTGCGCGATGTGGCCTGGGCGCCGTCGATCGGCCTGCCACGGTCGCAGATTGCCACGGCTTCCCAGGATCGCCATGTGATCGTGTGGAGCAGCAACTCAGATCTGACACAGTGGACTTCGAGTGTGTTGCACACATTCGATGATGCCGTGTGGAGCATCTCGTGGTCCACCACCGGCAATATTCTGGCCGTCACTGGTGGGGATAATAATGTCACGCTGTGGAAGGAGAACACCGAAGGCCAGTGGATCCGCATCAACTATGAGTCTGGCACGGCCATTCAGTCCAAGCAGCCGTCGCACCATCCCCATTCCCACTCCCAGCAGCAGCAGCAGCAGGCGCCTCAGCAGCAGCAGCACCAGCAGCAGGCGCCCTCCCATCCTGGTCCATCTTCGGACTCGGAGCACAGCTCGAACCTGTCCAACTCGCAGCTCTCCAACTGAGCGATCCCTGAAGAAGTGCTAAAGCCGTGGTCAAAAGTGTTATCTTACAAATATATGCTATACGAAATACAAAATAATGTTCCCCCTATAAACTCTGTTTTTTTTTTATTTTTAAAATTTAGCTATGTCTCTAGAAGTTTAAACTGCATTTCGCTTTTAATAAATTGTTTTATGCTGATTATTGATTATTCTATTTAAGCTGCAAAGGAAAATATTATACATTATTTTTAAAACGGTTTTTTTAAAGTGAATTCAAAATATTTCTAATTGTTGGCAACGTCTTAGCAAAGTTATGCTCCCCACATGGCGTTGCCACGTCGTTAGTCCGTCAAAATATCGATAAACATAAATTTCTATCTCGTGATTTCGATTTGCTCAATGATACTTAAAAATTCAAATTGGAAAAAAAAGTGATTCTTCTTATTATTTAGTTTTAGGGAACAATTGCTAAGTGGTTGAAGCCGTGCAACTAAATTATTTACAAATTTTTGGGTCCCCTAACATGTTTAATACCATTATGCCAATAGTATTTTTAATTATTTATTAATCTATAACAAAAACTCAATGAGAAAGCAATTTTATAGTTAACGGATTATCCAAAATGTACATTGGGCATAATGTGTAAATACATGACAGTGGAATTGAGCTATAATTTAAGGGTATTTCTTGATACTAAACGGTTTATAATGGTATATATATTTGGACCGGGCGGTATTTTTTCTTGTTATTGGCCCGGTCACACTATTTCTTTCTTTTCTGCGCACCACGTTTCCGATTCGACGTCAAAATGAATGCGACCCTTCCGATTTCCAAGAAACGCAAGGTAATTGGTTGAAAATGCCCCAAGAATACGTTCAGGATACAGTCCTAGTGTCGCCCGTTTGTTGTTTCCCCGGGGTTGTGTGAAAAAGCGGTCCGGAAAGTGCAGAAACCCAAAGGGTTCGGAAATAACCTCAAAGCGGGTGGGCGTCCGAGAAATTTAGAAGCTCAACAACGCGTGGTGAAACAACAACAATGAGGCGGTACACGGCTTATAGATACCTGGTAATAATGGTTCTCGTTCTACCCCATAGTTCGTTTCCGATGGCATCTTCAAGGCCGAGTTGAACGAGTTCCTGACTCGCGAACTGGCCGAGGATGGTTACTCCGGCGTGGAGGTGCGTGTGACCCCGTCCCGCACTGAGATCATCATCATGGCCACCAAGACCCAGCAGGTGCTGGGAGAGAAGGGCCGTCGCATCCGGGAGCTGACCGCCATGGTGCAGAAGCGTTTCAACTTTGAGACCGGACGCATTGAGCTGTACGCCGAGAAGGTGGCCACTCGCGGCCTGTGCGCCATTGCCCAGGCTGAGTCGCTGAGGTACAAACTCACCGGAGGACTGGCCGTCCGCAGGGCTTGCTATGGTGTGCTCCGTTTCATCATGGAGTCCGGAGCCAAGGGCTGCGAGGTCGTCGTGTCTGGCAAACTGCGTGGTCAGCGTGCCAAGTCCATGAAGTTCGTCGATGGCCTGATGATCCACTCTGGAGATCCGTGCAACGACTACGTCGAGACCGCCACTCGTCACGTTCTGCTCCGCCAGGGAGTGCTCGGCATCAAGGTCAAGATCATGCTGCCCTACGACCCCAAGAACAAGATTGGGCCCAAGAAGCCGCTGCCCGACAACGTGTCCGTCGTGGAGCCCAAGGAGGAGAAGATCTACGAGACGCCCGAGACCGAGTACAAGATCCCGCCGCCCAGCAAGCCACTGGACGATCTGTCCGAGGCGAAAGTTTTGTAAACCTAGTTTTACTGTTCATCCAATGAGCGACTAGCTGAAGGAGTTGCCCTCAAATACAACAAAACAACAGAAACAAAACAAAAACCCCATAATTCAATAAACACAACCAATAAGTAATAACCTGGAGGAGCACCCAGTGCGGATCTCATTTGTGCAGTGCAGTGTAGAGTGCGAGGGTTGGCCGAATAGTTGCCACTGTTCCGTGTCCAAAGTCTGATATGTGCTGTAGACCCGTTTTTAAGATTGAAGGAGGGAGTTATAATGGTTAAACAGTTTCTCAACTTGGCAGCTATCATTGAAACTTTTATAACAGAACTGTTCCTATTGAAAATAATGTTTTAATCGTATAGATGACAACTATATCATACATATCTTAGCAATTTTTTTTGGTTTTATATTTAGCAAGACAGCATTTAGCCAACTCGAGCTAAGGGTAAAATATCTATATTGCATAAATTGAGATATGTTCGTTTCCTGTATACAAATCAAATAGAGAAGTCCTTTTGAAATTTATAAAAATCGAACAAATATATTTGTATGTTGTCATTGGATAGATTTTTCAATTTATTAATGCGAAAGCGAATTCAATTATACATTTTATTCAGATTGTGTAGTAAAGAGCGGGTCGCTTTGCCATTATTTTAATTATTTAAAACTTAATTGTATTGAATATAGAATTTTCTCACATTCTTTAGATATATAATCAATTTATAAAGCAACTGAAAGGGTATTTAAACTTTGGCTTGCCCAACTTGATTTCCTTGCATGTTTCGCTTCGCCGCATTTTATTTCCATTTCTTGTGAAGCGGAAATCAGCGATTAAAACGGCTCACATTTTGTCCAGTTGCCTGCTGATTTATGAGGCTGTCCTTCGGGCAACATGAGTGTCCGGTGTGTGTCTGCGATTTTCTGGGACCGCTGATAACCCGGTCCTCTTATTTATCATGTTGATATGTTTATTTCCCAGCTGGCACAGTGACACGGCCCCGGGCAATTGCGGCGTGAAAATCAACAATCGTTCAATTTATCAACATTTGTGAGATTATAACAGCGCGCGGGAGAAAGAGATTTTTTATTTTATTTTATTTTTTTTTGCACAGAGAGTTCGTGCCCGTTTGGAACGGGCTGAAATCGCAGCTGCAGCACACGATCCCCGATCCCGATGACAAATGGCCACATGCAACACTCCTTCTCGCCCAGATGGAGGTGGAGCAATTTTAGGAGGAGGAACAGGCGGCTTGTCTCGGCGGCATCACGCATCAAGTTGCGATTTGCGCCATAAATCTAAATTAGCTGGCTCGTAGGAGAGCCGTGCCGCGGTTCCTGGTTGGCAATAGGCTCCTCCACTTGCCCCAATCAATTAGGTGCACATAAAAGCAGACGAAACAAATTTCCAGGCCATCTGCTGCGACTGTGAGAAATTTTTCCTAGTTGCAATTGTTCTGGCCATTGTTGTTATTGCGATGTTGTTGCGGTTCATTTCAACGCTGGCATAAATCATAAAGAACCTTTTAAACACGACTTTGAACGTATGATTTCAACACAATTTGTAAATAAATTAGATCGTGATTATGGCAACATCAATATCGCCAGCAACATCAACATCAGCAGCAGCGACAGCAGCAACAGCATCCCCGCAGCAGCAACATTATTAACCGGCCAATGTCTGGCATGTGTGGCTGCCATAGCTCTCCTACTAACTATATATTATAATGGCCCAAACAACAAAGCGAAACCAAAACAAAAACTCGACAATTGCCGTCAACAAGTCTGCAATGTCGGCAGCAATGTGTTGCTGGTGTTGCTAGTCCATGTTGCTGTTGTGCGCCAGAGTGCAACATGCATATTGTCTGTCGGCTGCGCAGGTTCATAACTCGCCTGTCAGCTGCCAGCCTGAGTTCTGACATAGCCAGCTAAATCAGGTAGGACACTGTTGTTATACACTCTAGATCCTAACTTGAAGTTTGGTCATATATCTTAGTAATGATAATAAGTGAATAAATATTTTAGTAAATATGTAAGCAACAAGATTAAGATATTAGATATTGCAATCATGTAACTTTGCTAAAGATTTCGCGGTTTCATTTTACAATGTTTTCATAATTTACTTTCGGATAACTTAGTTTGCATTTTCTTAACTTCTTCAATAATTTAATATCAAATAAAATAATAGTCTATGGAAAAATATGTAAATAAAACTAAACCATATATCCGAATAAGATTTTAGGTAAAATTTAAGATAATCCAAAATTGAATTTTGAATAATGTTAAATTATTCTTTGGACTGACTGCCTACTACAAATGTGAATTTGAAAATATGAAAGATGTTAATCTCTCACTCGATAATTCCTGATCTTGCGGAACAAACCACAAAACCAATGGACCCCATTTCTCTATCAAGTGCACAATAACAATGCATCGTAACTGTAATAGTTGCAACTATTTTTGTAAGGTTGTTCGAGTCTGACTATATTTGCTTTGATTTACCAACATTATTATGAGGTTTTGTGTCATGATTTTGCCATCATTATTTAGCATTAAGAAACGATGGCGCGTAATGTGTTTTTCATGTGAACTGCCAGGCCAGACGACATTTATCATCATCATAGTCCCCATCAGATGGTGGCTCCGCGTGGACTTGGATTTGTATGTGGAGTTATAGTTGGAGCAGGGGATTTGGGGAGCCACTGATCATTGGTAATAGCCACGTTTGCCGGCCTCCTGCACGATCGTTTGGAGTGAGGCGAAGGCTTCGCCGGCCGTGGGCTCGATCTCCTTGGCGGACAAGATGAACAGATCCTCACTGTCCGCCGGTCCACGCAGCTCATAGGAGAAGGTAATGGGTATCTTTAGGTGGCCATGAGCCCAATCCTTTGACCCACCAGCCGACGGATAGATGGTCTCGTAAATGCTGCCGCTCTTGTAAATCCGACCGCTCAAGTCCTTGATCCTCTGAGCAGCCAGTTGCCCGATTTCCGTCAGATCCTGGTAGTTATCCACACGCTCCGCGCTGTGTCCATAAGGGAACATGATCATCTGCGAGTAGCTGTGCAGCGCTATAAATGTACGAATGCGATCGGATTGAACGTGCCGCTCCAGGAACTGGACTATCCGTTGGGTTTCCAGCTCACTCCCAGCCGATGGACCTGAGTAGTCGTAGCGACAGGGATCACCACTGGCTCCCGTAACGTTCCAGTGGAAGGGGAAGTTCCGGTTGAGATCCACACCACGGCAGATACCGAAGAGAGCCCGATTCTTGCGCCACATGCGATCGCCCTCGAAGGTATAGCGATATCCATCGGGATTCACGGTGGGAAAAATCAACCAGTTTTGAGAGCGAGCTAGTTCCTGGATGGCCGGATCCTCGGAGTTCAGTAGCTGGTCAATAAAATACGTAGCTGTAGCCGGAGCAATCCATTCCCGAGCATGGATGCCACTCTCCACAAAGACAGTGGTTAGATTCTCCTTTCCGAAAGCGATTCTCACACCCTTAATAGGCAATCCCTGGGTGCTGGCACCCAGATCCACCAGGCTAACCACATCAGACCTTTTTTTGGCCAGACTTTCCAGCCAGGCGTAGATGTTTTCCAGAGGATAATAGCGTTTCCAGTCGAATTGGTCGGGTGTTGTTCCTGGAGGAGCCACTTCGAGATAGTTGGTATCGATCAAGGACTGGAAATTGTGGTTCAGTACCCGATGGGTCACATTGTAGCTGTGCACCAGGTCATCGAAGTCAGCCACCTTGGCAGCCGTTACCATAATGGTCAGCTTTTGACCTACCACTCGGGCATGCCCCATGAAAGAGCACGAATCACTGGCCAATTCCAGGGCCTGAAAGATCCGGACGTGCTCATCACTGGCCAGTTCCACCTGGTAGATGCGAGTGTAATCGTAGCGGGCTTGGATAGGAGCCTTAAGAGCAACCTGCTTGACCTCCTCATCCACGGCACACTGATCCTCCTTGGAGCAGAAACTAGCAGCCTTTGATTCCTGGGGTTCACCCAAAATGGCGATGAGGAGAAGTAACAGCAGCGGCTTGGGAATCCATTGAGGTAACATCTTGAGTCTCAGACAGTCGAAATCTATTTAAAATTTTGCTACTTCTCTTTGTCTTACTTAGGTGATGACATACAGCAAAGAAAATGATGATAAGGAAAAGTAGGAAATTTAAAAGTCGACCGACTGATACTTTGGAATGTATTTAAAATTATATAACATAGTTAGGTCGCTAGTGATTTTATTATTAGTCCTAAGTTAAGTTGGCTGCAGGCTAAGATTTCTTTGAATCAATTAGCTTATTAGTAAGATTATGCTTATCTAAACACATTAGAAAATTTTCTGGTACTACTTCTAGCCGTATTAACCTTTTAATTTTACCGATTTAAAGGGTATTAACTAATACATGGTACTTAGTCAGCAAAATCTCTTATATATGTTTGTGTGTACATATGATAAGCTTCTCCATCGAGCTTTCATTTCTCAATTCATCTCTCTTCTGAGCCGATCTGCCTGATCTCCTGATCCCCTTCTCCTTGCCGGCGGGCAAATCGAAGTCAACGATTTATGAGCACCTTTCATAACACTTCATTAGTTACATTTTTGGTAGAATTTATAGCGCAATTGCAATAGGAAAACGTTTAACGAGCTTGTTCTCGAGCGGGGAGAACGCCGAGCGGACCAAATTTGGTCGGGCAATTGCCTCGATGGCAACAAGTGGATGGCGCAACCCGAGTCCAAGTCCAGTGCCGTTGCCATGTTACCGAGTCACCAAGTTACCATGTCGCCGAGTTGCGTCTTCGTTTCAACTTTGTTGCCAGCTCAGGAACCAATTAAACTCAATGTGCTCAAATATTTGGCGCTACTAATGGAGCTTAAATGGTAATGTGGTCCAAGGTTTTCCCACAGAGATCTTCTTCTTCGGCGGCTGTATTGCTATATTCCTATTTATTTATTGCGAAAATTTTGAAACGTTGTACAATTTATAACATTCACGAAAGAATCACATCAAATATTTGTTCAAAAAATGTTTGCGGTTTTGAACACTTAGGGTATGCATTTATTTTAATTCAATTATGTACATTTAAAAGCAGTAAATAGTTTATTTAATAATACAATGCTTCCCTTTTGGTTAGTGGCTTAAATCTTTGACCAAAGTTTCTCTGAACTGTACCTACATATATTTAATTTAGAAACTAAGTATTAATTAATTTGATTGAGGGTGTATTTTTCCCCCTTTTTTGTAGAAGTTTTCTCACTCAATTCACAACTGCATAACATGGTGTTATGCAACTGGCATTGCTACTCCACCATCGCAATCCATCCAACCATTCCGTTCATATACGAAAATTCATTTCTCTTAATTGACTTAACGTGACTTGGACTTGAGAAAAACCAATTACAAAGCCACATTAATATCTGGCAACAATTTGCTGCCTTTTGAGCAACACAATTTTAAGCTTGGCATGCAACCAAAATTTTAATTAAGAAAATCTTTTCAAGATTGGGGGTGGTTTTGGCTGCAGGTTGTTTTTTTTCCAGCGTGGGCGGCTTATGCACAAAATAATCTTATCAAACATTTTGGCAATTAATTCGACAGAGTGACAGGGGGGTTATATAGGGGGGAAATAGAGCCGCAAACAGAAGCTGCGGATTGGCCAGTTGACCATAAAAGCATTTTAATTTCTTAATTTACCACAAACTATAAATCATGGCCTTAGGTGTTTTGGCCATATAATGTAAGCCACCTTGCAGTGGCATTCGCATTCGCACCATTTTCCACAATTTCGCAGTCGCTATGGAAATGCCTTCCATCTTTTCCTCTGTCACTCTATACACTGAAAAAATATTTTTTAAAGGGTTTCTTTAGATAACAAACTATATACCAAAACAGAAAAATTGTAAGTTTTAAATATCATGTTGGTTATTTTAATTAATAAAGAGTGAGGGTGGAGATGTCAACTGGCTTAAAAATTTGTTCACACATTTTGTTATTCTTTCAAGTACAATTAAAATACAAATTATATTAAAGAAGAACCCTCAAGAAACAGTGACCTGGTAAATATTGATATCTCTTTAATTTGAGTTCCAAATATAAGAAAATTGATAAGAGGACTTAAGACTAATGGTTAAAAATGCCATGCCTCTCCATTTTGTTATCTACCAGATAACCACATTTTGTTACAAACTAAGAGCTAGTTATTTCAATCCAAAAAGAAAATGATCCATTTTGATCACCATTTGATATCCTTTAATTTTTCAGTGCCTTTTTTTCAGAGTAGCTGGGGTGTTGTAAAAATACCAAAAATACCTGGCTGCCGTGTTGGTCACGTCGTGGCCGCCTGTCTGGACCAGCGGCTTCATTAGGTGATGCTTGTACATATTAATTAAAATGTGTATCCCGCAGATACACTCGTATAAGTGCACAGCCGATTGCCGTAGATGGCGGCCACTAAATCATCTCCCCGGGCAATGCAATGCGACGACTATTTGCACTGCTTTCGCATATGGAAATCGTTGCAACACGCCGAGTTTTCCAACTGCTTGCAATGTTTGCGTTAATTGGCAACACTTTCTTGGGGCCGGGCGGCCAAAAGAATGAAGCCAATTCAAATTGAACAATTACAATTAAGGAAAAATCTTAGTCGGCTCTCGGTTTGGCCACATAAATCAAGGAAACGTCAGAAATTTGCCATGACTTGTCGCGCGTCTAGGCTTTGGCCGCCAAATTAATGCAATTTTGTGTAAATTACTCATTAAAAACGAAATAAATTTGCAGTGGAAGGCATAAATCACGCCTTATAGAGCGGTACAAGCCACACACAAGCGGCAAAAAGGCAAACAACAAAAAAACGAGCAGAAACCTCAGCGAAACAAAAGTCTCGATTACCCCGGCCAGGTTGTAAATGAAATTTTCATTTTTTTTTCCGGGCAATCGACGGGGTGCGATGGGGGGAAAACTCCAATTAGATATTTTATTGCTAATGTGAGCTTGTCAGATCGCCCGAGCCTGGCCAACTCGAGTGTCCAGCTCGGCTGTCCAATGTGTTCGGTGCCTGTCTACATCAATTAAAAGCGCATTTGACAATGATATTTATACTTGGGCTCGGTCTTCGGTTTCTGGGTTTCGGGCCCCAAGTTCGGTAATTATAGATCAACTGCTGGCCCAGTGGAAAAGTGTGCTCTCTAAAAACTATCTACTATATAGATTTGTTGCCAACAACTGGAATGATTGGGCAAATGGCCCGCTGCTGTGTGTGTGTGTGTGTGTTTTTGGGCAGACACAACATTGTTGCACCTACAACCAGCCAGCCAACAAATTATCAGCGGGCCATAACAAATGTAAAAATGTTTGAATTCGTAACAAACACACTCAGTGGCCATATTTGTTTGCTACCAAACTAATGACGTGGCTCGCTTGCCAGTGTTTTAATTGTGAAATGCCGTGCAATAAATTGCAAGATGGCCAAAAAACCGAATGAACAAGCTAGAGTACTATGGCAGAAAATGAAAATAAAAGCCTTAAATTGTACCTTATTATTAGTTTGGCTGAATCAGAATTTGGGAAAGAGTTTTGTCATTTGGAGTAGGGGAAATACAATTTATTTCGATTTTTAAGATATTATAACATTACAAAAATGGAAAATATTTAAAAATATACATTTTAAAAAAATATAACAATAGACATTAATGAATACGATGAAGGAACAATTTTAAAATCAATTTGTATGGCCTACTGAACTTTGCCTGAAATATGTTTATTTGTCAAATTGTACAATTTTTATTATTTTAATATTTGTAAAACATTATTTTGGTGTATTTTACCCATAGTATATGGACCAGAGCGAGCCCAATATCCTGAGTGCAACTGCAATTCAATTACAGCTCAATTTCATGGCAGCAGCAGAGAGCCATGGCCATTTAGAGAGCACGGCGACAATTTGTTTATGGAACCGCCGCGGACTTTAAATGGTCCGGTGCATAAATCACTCGCTCTCGGCTCCGATCAACCCCGATTGTCAATTGCCAATACATATCGCCTGTAATTGGGAAGGCGGAGCTGGGGCCCAAAACATCACCCACCAGCAACAGTATGTGCCCCATGATGCTGCTGCTCCAGCTCCTCTTCGGCAGCTACTTCACAAAAATTTCGCATGGCAAAACCATTTGCATGGCTCTCCTGATCCACTTGCAATTTGACTGGCGTGCTGCCCTCAGGACAGCAGCAATATCAGCCATTGTACAGCAGCAACATGCCGCAGAGTTGCTAACTGTTGCCACTTAATTTCTTAATTCTCCATTGCGTGTTGTTTCTAGTACTAATGACATCATTTGCCAGCGTAGACTGGCAACATAGCAAATGCTCTATAGGGATCGATTCTATACTGGCTCTGGAAAATGCTTAAGATTAGTGATTTTTCATCAGAGTTGCTATTATCCTTTGGCCCGTCAACTGGCAGCAACAAGTGGCATATTGCATGCCTGCAACTCGCTTGCAACACAACAGCCAACTCTAGCCATGAGCAACTCATAAATGTGGCCAGCAGAAGGCAAACGCAAAACGACTTCCTGCTCCTCGAAACATGTCATGGCGGGCCAACAAACATGCAACAACAGCACACATGTCGCTGATGTACACTTTGAAAAAATGCACACTTAAATTGGGAAGTTCTCATTTCGAGTAAAGATAAATACTTGTTCGTCTTGGTCTTAAAATGTTATTATGAAATTTATAATTTAATAAGCTGAATCTACAAGTAAAAATGAAAATATACTTTAAATCCTCTTTTTAAGCTATGTAGAACCAAATCTCAAGTAGAGCATTACACTGTAAAAATACATAAATTAGAAAATGTTTTGTTTTTTAGTTTCAAAAAATAAAATAGTACGATTAAAATTTTTCTAAGTGCAGTACCATATTTCATGCACGCAGGCGCCTCTTCAAAAAGTCGGTTGATGCTGCTGTGGTTGCGGCCTCTTCAGTCAATAAAAATCTCTGGCAAAAATGTTGCTTACGAAAATCCAACAACCACCGCATGCCAACATGATTTTTCTTGCTTTTTCATTATTGTATTGCGACATTTTTGCGTTGCCTGCTGCTCTGCGAAATCAAAGCACGCCAGCAGCAACAGCAAAGGAACAGCTACGGCATCGCTGGCGAAAAATGTGCGCGCGATAAATTTATGTTGGCAACATCAAATCGACGTAAATTACGCGACGCCTGGTTACCAGGTTGCCAGTTAGCCAGGCGGCGCTTTGGCTGTTAAATTCTTGGCTTGGAGGGGGCAGACCAATCGGCAATCGTGGCCAAGACTGGGGCAGATGCTGCTCGAGAGAGCAAAGACGGAGTGACTCTAGCAACACATTAATTCACGCGTACTTAACACGACCATCGCACTATGGGCAAGAAGTCATATTTCTGATGTAAATCGTACATTTCTTTATTATTAAATTGTTTAACTCAAGATTACATTTCGAAGCAAAGACTAAAAGGAAAGCATAGATATAGCTAAAGCCTAACTAAATGCATAGCTTAAGGCCTAGCCAAAAGACTAGTTGAAGGCATAGTAAATAACTAGCCAAAGGACTAGCTAAAATACTACCTGAAAGCCTAACTAAAGGCCTAGCTAAATGCCTCTCAATAAGACTAGCTAAAAGGGCTAGCTAAATAACTAGCCAAAAGACAAGCTAAAATACTAGCTAAAAGCCTGGCTAAAATCATATCTAAAATACTAGCTAGAAGGATAGCTAAAAGGCTAGCTAAAAGGCTAGCCAAAAGCCTAGCAAAAGTTCTATTTTAAAATTGATAGCAAAGCTTGTTACATATCTGCCCACAGTGCGCCATGGCCATTCAGGTTGCTGCTGTTTCTGGTTGTCATCCCATCTGTAATACAAACGCATGCCTTGACTTGGGGGCGAGGGGAATAGAAGCTGCCGGCAAATTGCTGTTTGTAATTGATTTAAATACGTTGACGTTGCGTGGCAAATAACTCAGGTCTGCTGGTCGAGTCGAGTTGATTATATGGCCCGGACATTGCTGCTTAATTGTTGCCACAACCCCAGAACTTTCCCAAATTGCTAACGCTTGATGGCAAGGCAATGCTGTGTGACTATGGCAACCAATTGGCTTTATCATTATCCGCGGGCTGGCGTGAAAGCAAACAACGGCGGAACAACAGTCCCCAATTATCGTTTTGATTAATGCTCGCTGCCAAAATGGATTTTCATAAGCGCATTTCACCATTTCTTCCCATCAATTATCATAAATACAAACAAATTTGCAATAAACTGCACAGCACGCAGTGGTGAAGGCAATTTTCCAGCCGGGTTAAAGGCAAACAGTCATTCAGGCACAACACAACAGCAACAGCATCGCAGTACACACAGCAACACCACCGGTCAACAACTTCAATTACAATCACGTCAACATCATTTTCAACGCAACGAGATATATTTCTATTAGCCGAATTAATGTCAGCATAATTAATCACATCCAATAATGTTCACTGAGCAGCAACAACAGCAGCAACAGGCACAACAGCAACATCCTCAGGGTCAACAGTTCGTGTTGCACCTTTCCAGCGATTCCCGAGAGACCTTCACACTTTTGTTTATTGGCCACAATGCGTAGGTTGTAGCCATTGGCATTTTATAAGGCTTGCAACGGGAAGATCAGCGAAACACTCTGTGGAGGCAACAGAGCTAATGCAATTTGATTGTTAGCATGGTGTTTCGCCTGACCAAGACGAATTTCATACCCAGTTGATAACGCTGGCGGATTCATGATTGCAATGTCAGGGAAAGAAATAATCTTGGAAAATTGCTTTAATAAATGCTAAACATTTTGAGATGGCCAAAACTATCAATATGTCGATGTGTAATGAGTTCAATAAGAACATCGAAACATCAAAAAGTAATACTTCGAGATATATTAGCAATATAATGCCAGAAGGGATCGGTTATTTTATCTGTATATACCAAATTGACCTATAATTAATTAAGATATTAAATTCCTTTCCTTTGTCTATCAAAAGGTTTTTGTTTGGTCGATATATATGCCATTCCTTCAGGTTTCTTTCCTATCCTTCAAAATCTGTTCAGCAACTCCATAATTTGTCTCCAGCTGTTTAAAGGCGTTTCCACGTCAGATTCTGGATCACGGTTTTTTTGTAGTTAAGTCTTGATTTATTTGGCATAATTTTTTTATTGACAGTTTCAACACGTTGATGGCTATCAATTTGCACAAATTAAAAATTAATTGCAAATTTATGGCTTTTAATTTACTTATCGCTTGATTTATACCCAACCATTGCAGCCGAAATACTTTTTATGATTTAAAGCTCAGTCGGTCAGTGCGCAGATTTGTTTTACGATTTCATTTCATTTTTTCATCGGTGGTCCAGTTGGCCGCACTTAGAATAGTTAAGAGTCAAGCAATTTAACTGGAATTAATTGCAAGCTTTTTATATTTTTATTTCGTGTGTTTGAGAGTTGATAAAAAAGCCGTCCAACTTGAGCCCGATTAGACCAAGCGGAAGTGGCACGTCAAAGTCACATTAAAGCCAAAGGCTATAAAACCAAAACTAAATCAAAAAAAATAAACAAAATACTGCAAATGTAAATGCAATTTGCAAATTTTACTTGCATTTTTCTAACAATATTCCAATTTATACGAGTGCCCCGGCCTGGAATTATTCAAAGGCAAAACGATAAAAGGCAATCGACTGGCAAGGCAACGACTGGCCAATTGTTTTGGGCCAGGCCCAGATCACTGGACCATTGCCACCAGCAGCCACACAACCAAACAGCAGCAGATGGAAAAATGCAACAATAAATCTCATTTTATGCAGAGCGCAGAGCGAACGGCCCTTTTATAGGTAACGCTAATGTGGCCCAAAATTGAACTTGACATTTGAATGCCCAATTAACCATGACGTCGACCAGAGCCGAGGGTCCTGGACATGTCCACGTCCGCAGTACCAATGCCAATAGCCGGGCCACACTGGCTTCCATTTTCAGGTCAAGTTTTTGGACATTCCAATGCGTTATTCTGGGGCCCCGTTTTATTGGAGCAATTCAGGCTATGTGGGGTGCTCGATGTGCCTCCTCCGGCTTCCTGCTAATTAACCCACTTTCTTTGGACACCAGAACCTTTTTTTTTTGCTCTTCTCCCAGACTGACTCTTTTATCTCAGCCATTCCAATCGCTGCGGTAAAATTTGCCTGTCATAAAATGCCTTTGGAACTGGCTGATGCACAAATATGTCGAATACTCTACTTGCGGTTCAAATTTCTTATACATCGGGTTCGTCACTCTTAGCTGGGGTAAAAATATGCATACAGCCTTTCATAAGCAACATTAATTCAACTTAATAATTAATTCAATTATATTCATTAAATGAGTGTTTTCATTACTGAGTCAAAATAATAAATAATTAAAATTTGGAAATACTATTTCGTATCGAAATCTTTTTTTATGCATCAATATATTATTTTTTTTAAAAATTCATTTTGTAGAATCTGTTTCATTTTTTGTTTTGATTTTTTTTTTGGTTTTTGGCTGCCTTACTTTTTTAAAATTCTTAAATATGGTATTGCTTTTAACACAAATTTTATTTTTATATTTGCAATATTTTAAAGTTATTCTTGGTTATAATACAGATTTGCAGTTTTTGATTGAAAGTGTGTTTTGTAAATCAGTAACCTTTTTGTCTGAGTTATTTTTCTATTTCGATGTGAGTGCAATTCTCACGCGGAGGCAGCTCGCCAGTTCACGCAGAGGCTGTTTTTTCGGCCAGTCTTGGCCTGGTCTGGCTGGGAATGATTATAAAATTGCGATAAATATTTATACCGCTCTTAGATTTATGGTGATTCATATCGCCAGACGGCAGAGCGGAGTCATCGCTGGCATCGGGTAACAAGTAACGTTCATAAACATTTTTATTAGCAATAATTGCACAATTTTCCATGTGGTTCATTTGCGTGTGCGGCCAAAGGAAGAAAAAAAACTGGGCAAGCCGACTGTCATCAATCATGGAGTGGCGATAAGCCAACTTCCTGGCCTTGGCAGCCCCAAGGGTCACTCTCATATAATCATAATTTTCAAGTGTCGGCAAAGAATGGTTGAAAAAAGTCAAATGCCACATTTAAATAATTCAAATTATGTGTAATCAATTCGGTTAAAGGTTTTAGCCTGATTTCCAGAGCAAATTGTCATGGCCGCAAGCCGAACACCAAAGTTAACTGTATTTATTAATAATTTATATTATTTGTTTATAGAAGGCCAACACTCCAGCGAAGGCCATTTCTGCTCACTTAGCTAATGCTGTGCCATAACTTAATGGCTTATTTGCTTTCAAATTAGAACCCTAAGGAAAAACCATTTTCTGGCATTGAAAATAATTAAATGTTTCCATAATTTATTTGGCATTTGCAACAATAATTTATTTCGGAAATACATATTTTTTTCTAAACAAGCAAGTAACAGTTCGGCATACAATTTTGTACAAAACTTTAGTTGCGAGCCTATGTAAAATGTCCTAGAAAATATTTTTAAAAGGAAAAGATAGTTAATTGGTTTGTTTATAAGGTAACTTAAAAAATCCCATGTTATAGAGAAATACAATTGCATTTAATTAGTATCATTAATAAATTAGTAAAGAGATATTAAGAAAATCTTTAAAACTTATTTTTTTAATGATACTGTTCTTTTGAACATAGCTGTTAATAAATAAATTAAATAAACAAAAGTGCTCTACATTTGGTAGTCGCCTTACAAGTAAAAAAGTCAACTACATTTTCATGTGTAATTGGGTGCCAGTGGAACCCAAATTTCTGGGGTGACTGCTAAGTGTTTTGTCTTGTAATTTACAAATGCAAAATAGCCGAATGTGACAAAATGCATTCGCCTGACAATTTATCGTGTAGCCTGCTTCCTTGGCGATTGGGTGAGGTGCTGGATCTGGGGGCCCCCCAAAATCCTCCCGCTCCCTGAATCTCCTGGAGCCGAAAAACTAGTTTACGCATTTTGCGTGTGCTTGGGCATTGATAGGCGATGTGGATTTATATTTATGGGCCTAGCCGGGCGTGGCCTTGATCTAGAATTTCAGTTGTGCCGGCCGAACGTTTTTCCGATGTTTTCATTTTCGTTTCAGCGCCGAACAACGCGGCGTATGTGTGATGTGCGCGATCTCGGGCGATCCCAGGTGAGTTAAGGTGATGTTTTCGTGTTTGCCGTTTGCACCGCGCACTTGCGTAATCACATATCGCAGTGCTAAGTACCGGTTTAAACGACGGCCCAGACCAGTTAGCTAGTTTTTATATTTTATGCATCTAAACTGAAGCGCCGTGGAAACGCGTGCGATTATTTTTCTCATTTTTCCACGCCGCATTTCAGTATATCTTTCTGCACTTGTAATTTATTGAAAAATTTAATTGAATTCGCATGCTCGGCAACCGGTCGCATAATTTTTGTCCACCCGATTACACATTGAGCAATTGCTCGATCACATACGTTTTCCCAACGCTTATCACAGTTTTCGCATACAGGTGGTGAAAAAAACATTCTTTAAAAACAATACTTCAAGTGTTTTATTGTTAGAACACTTAAAAAAATCGAGCCTGTGGCTTTAGTACTTGATTTTGGTATAACGAGAAATTAAATTTTTAACTCCAGTTGATTATTGAATTTTTTTGATATGACTTAACATAAATCGAAAATATTTAACTTATATTATAAAATTATAAAAAATACAATCATAAATGTTTTTAGAACAGTGTAGTTCTTATTGTCATTTCTTTGGCTGGGACTATAAATAAAGCAGCCTATATTAATTTTCACTCATTCACTTGAATTTAATAGCAACATGTTCCGCCTGTTTTTAACTCTCCATTTTATTCTATGCCTGGCTGTTGTTATCCTGGCTGACGACATGGACTTGGACTCCTTACAGGATCAGTATGAAAAGGAGCAGTTTAAAATTCGCAAAAGTTTGTAACTATTAAGACTCTTTTAGAAAATAATTTAAATGTGCGCATCGCGCAGGTGTTTGCGTACAGAATTCGGAATATGGCAAGTGCAAAGGACACCGTCGCCTGTGGTACTACAATGTGAATAGGGCCAAGTGCCAAACTTTTATTTACTCCAATTGTGGTGGAAATGGCAACCTTTTTTATACTCGAGAATCTTGCCAGGAATTCTGCGGTAAATACAACTGGAAGAGGAACCAGAAGGCAGCACGTCAGCATATGGCCGTTTCTAAAAATTAAATTTAATTTTAACTTAAGATTTGTATTAAGAAAAACTTTTTAAGTGATTAACTAAATAAAAACTCACTCAAAAATGAGTAATTGCAATCCAAATCAGTTGAGCGGAACTAAACACATTTTCATTAACTAAAAAGTGTATAAATACCCCGACAAATGGCGATTTGATTTTAGTGAACTTTTTTAGTTGTAATTGTGAATGATGAAAGTGCTTATAATTTTACTAGGTCTGCTTTCTATGTCAATGGGCCAGTTTTCAGATAGAAATAGAAAAGGTGAGGTGAAGGTTTTTATTTAAAAATAGGTTTACAGTCTTGTTTACTTCATGCAGCACTTTGTTACCTGCCTTCCGAATACGGAAAATGTGGAGGTCACCGCATGATGTGGACGTTTTCAAACCGTCAACAAAAGTGCGTACCATTCCTTTTCTCCAACTGCGGCGGCAATGAAAATCGTTTCTTTACCAAAGAAAACTGCGAGAGTGCTTGCGCTCCAACTGATTCTCCATTTGAATTTTATGGATAATTTTTGGAAGGAAACAATAAAAAATTTTTACAAAAACAGCTAAAATTACCATACTTTTTCTTTATATATTAAACATAAAATATTTAAATTTTTAACTCATAACAATTTTACAGTTTTGTATCAGAATCTTACTCTTATTTGCTATTAAGGCTGGCCTCTACAAATAGTAAAACACATTATACTTGTGAAAAATAATTTTCAGGCGGTTGATTGCCTTTTGTTACCTGCCTTATTTAGCTTAAGACAACACATTTTCATTAAAATTTTAATGAGAAATGGAAAGATTAATTTAAATACCCGATACATTTGTTGACCAAGTTTATTTAACATTCGGAGTTCAAAAAGTGAAGGATGAAAATACTTCCCATTGTTTTGGGTATAATCACCTGCTTTTTGGCTACTGCTCAGTCAATCGATTCCAGAAACCGTAAGATATATAGTGTAAAATATAGCTGGGTATATTATTAAAATGTATTTCCTCAGCCATATGTTACATAGTTTTTGATTTTGGGCGATGTTCCCACTATCGAATGGTCTGGTCCTTTTCGGAATACGACGATGAGTGCATAAAGGTGCTCTACTCTGGATGTGGAGGCAATAAAAACCAAATTTTCTACCAAGGCTCAATGCGAAAACTTTTGCGCAATACGATGACAATAAATAAAATAAAACAAAATTTAACTGATTTTACACTTAACTCAAAAATATTATTAAAATTTGAGTTAAAATAAAAGTGTAGTTAAAAAAAGTTACTGAAATAAATGTTCTTTATTAATTTTTAAAAATAAAAATGTATATTTTTTTTTTTTTTCTATTTGTATAACTATAACTTTTTATTAATTAAATGTTTGCAATTTAAACGCTTCCGTTTCGACCATGTTTTGTTGGCGTCTGGCGGTTTTTTTGGTACAACTCGTAACCGGCGCTCAGGAATAAAAGAAGGCCGGAACAAGCAGTGGAAAGCTTTTCTCCAGCTTGGAGCACATTGGCGGAAATAAAGTACACCAGCGCCAAACACACACTCCCACAGGGGCGAAACTTGAGTTTGTCAAGGGCTGGGCAAATATTCGTTGCTTGCTGGCAATTTAACCAGGCCAACAGCATTTGGCCGTAGCGAAATGAAAGCTCGCCTGTAAAGTTTGTTTGCCGCGTATTTTTTCTTTCTTTTTACTCTGCTGTGGGCTTTATTGTGCGCCGTTAGAGGCATAAATCACCGATGAGGGGGCAAAGTGGGCAAGTTTACAGGTTGACTCGTCGCTCGTACGCAAAAAGCACATTACCAGAATGGCAATCGCAATCGCAACTGCAATGGCAATGGCAATGGCCAATAGCGAAATCAAAGAATAAAGTCACGCAATTTCAATTACAAATAAACGCACCGACGGAGAAATGGCCAATGAGGGGATCCTGATGCTGACTGCACATATATCCATGGCAATGGCTATAATAAAAATAATAATAATGAAATTGTGATAAGCTGCGCGCCACAAATTGCACGCGAGTGAGACGGAGAGACAATAATTTAAACCGTTAAGCGCAAGATGAGGCATCAAATGCAGCCGCCCAGAGATGGAATCGTGACACGACTTGGGATATAAAGGTAATGCCAAAGATTATATTCAGATCGGTTTTCATAAAATTGTTATATGTATTCTAAATATACCGAATTTTCTTCCATTTAGTATTTCTCAAGATATTGAAATATTGATTTGGCTTAAAAATCAAAAGGTTGTTATTAGCATGAAGATTTTTTCCACGAAATATTTCAGAAATGAATTAAGATTTATTGGGACGGCCAACGACTATTAATTAAATGAGGTGCAAATTATATAAGTAAAATTATTTAAAAGTATTAAGAAAAATTTTCAAATACTTATAGTTAATTTAAGTCTAAATAATTGGTATTAAATGGCCTTTTTTCGTGTCATTATCACGACGCACCTCTTTGAGGTCCGATGTGAAGCTCACGTTCAACTCGTTTAAGACGTCGTCATTCTGGCTGGCTTGAATCTTCGCCAATCCTATCGGATGTCTGCCCCCATTTGACGCTGGCGCTCTTTGTGGCCAACAACATTAGGCTCGAGCTGTTGGCCAGTGCCAATTAATATTCGCATGATCAAATGGTTAACGCATTTAGCCGTATAAAAAACCAACAAGACATCGCGCCGCATCGCAAACCGGCTCACATTAAATTCGCATTTACGCGTTTGCCTTTGTGTTACTGATCGAGGTTTCCCCCTGGCCAATCCTTGTCTTATTTCTGTCCAAGATCCCGGGGCCTGTGGGAAAGTGTGCTTTAATAGACATTAAGAGGCGTTTAAATATCTGCCTGACCCCTCAAAATAAATTAGAAACAACGTGTAGTATCAGTTAATTATTTATTTATTTAGTATTTATTTCCTTCAGTTTCAGTTTTCGCTCTTTCTTTTATTTGGATAAACACTTAAAAATGTGGAATTTATGTTGTCACAACTTTGCAATCCGTCGTATATATTGGTTTTATTAAATTTCTTTAGTTATGGGCTAGGCTGGTTGAGTACGACTTTGTATATATAGTTTAATAAAATTGATTTATTTTCCGTGTGCGTGTCTATGGCATAACAAACTGCTGCCCAGAGAAAATGGATTAAGATGAGTTTAATTTGTAATTATCTTCGATTTTGTATTGAGTAGGTAGGTACTTAATGGAATCTGTTGTACCACAAGCAGGCTAACATTTAAAGCGTTCGCATACATCGATAGAGGAGGGTCGAGAATACGCCTCGTTAAAGTCTAAACTCAATCAAATATTCTACGTAAACCAAGTCAAAATAAAAGCTATAACAACAAGGCCTGGCCTTAAACAAAATACATTTTACAATCGAATAAATATGTGTAATGTTATTTGACAAATGCTTACGTAACAACTAAGGGACTAGTTAAAAGTCATTTTAAAAATTTGTAAAACATTATCAAAAAACATATTTAAAATTAGGCTGACTCGTCACATCGTTAATTCATTTTACGATTTTGTAAGCTTTTAGTTGCTTATAACTTGATGCGTTGTCTGTCCTTTGATTTGATTCGATTCGCTTAAATATTCAATTAAAAATTATATAACAACACGCATACATATTAATATTAGAGTTAGTCGTATGTATGTATATATGTATAATATATAGTAAATGTGATTAGCCAATAGGTTATAGATTTTCATGAATGCGGGATATGATTTTGCATTGCTCTTTTTCGTTAATTCAATTCTTTGCCTTTAGCATTCAACATTAATAAAATTTGTAATAAGCCAATATATTTTAATTTCTTCCCTCGAACGCCAAATGTGATTTTCTTTCTTTTTCTTTATCTGTTAAAATTTGCTAAAACTTTTTCATTTACTATTGTTTTATATCGTCAAGCTTGATTTGGTTTACCACATAAATGCAATACCTCAATATGTATTTGGAATAGGGATGCAATTGTTACCCCTGAAAAATGGTCTAATGATAATTCCTTTTTGCAAAATGATCTAATTATAAAGTCGATTGGAAAGGAAAGCTTTCTGTCCTATTTGGAAGTTGTGAGCTCTAATAAAGCCTTCATTCTTGTTTGGTGCATTTCTCTTAATTGAAAAAAATTGTGCCTTTTGTTGATTGTGAGTCTTTTTGTTCGTTTCGTTTTGTAGTTTGTTCTTTGGCCATTCAAATAGTTAAATAATTTAAAAAAACCCCCGCTCGTATAAAAGTCAAATGCGCAAGGACTACAAACTACCAGTTGCCTTACAAAAATTCCCTTTAACTACAACTTGAACAGAGCCCCATAATTGGTGAGGCAAAATAGTTTGGCGCATAGGCTGCGACTTCGACTGTGACTGCGACCGAGACTGTGACCTGGCCTGAGTGGTGCCGGTGGTGTCGGCGGTGGTTGCTTTCCTGGGGCCAGGTCCTGGCTCTATTTCCCGCCACAATACTCGCCCTGCAGCATTCCATTGTCGAGGAGCAGAGCCGGCGTGGTGGAGATTCCATCGCGCAGCGCCAGTTGGTAAGCCACCTCGAAGGCCTGGCCCAGAGTCAGGATTATTTCGCTGGCAAGATCCTGGATGGGTTTTTAAAGAATATAGCACCACATTTCTTTGCAATATATTAACCGAACTCACAGTGCTTTGTACCAGGAAACACATGGCAGTAGTGCAAGTCCTGCTCCTTCGTTATATAGGCAAAATGCCGTAGGTCCTCCGAGTCCTGGCAAGCGCAATTTATATTCTGAATCTCGTGTTCGCAAATAGTGCGCTGCAAATTATAGAACATAATATAGTGTAATTTATAAAAAAAGTTTAATTGATCTTGATATTGGTAAAGACAATAGAAAACTATATTACCCTCTGCAAGGGTATACAAATTATGAAATTTGAAATGATTTTTTATTTTACACCACATACCTTACTGCCCACGTCGATAAACTCTACTCCACGATGACAAATGGCCAGCGAGAGTGGTGACCCCGACTTGCCTTCCCCTTCAGCTGAGGACTTCAGCTTTTGAATGGACTTCTTAGTGGATTCTGTACCACGTAGTTCTTTCACAACCGTTGAGCCGAGGTACTATCAATTTGAAGAAGAAAGCAAAATAAGATTAACCCTTCGAATTTGAACCAATTTAAAAACAAATGAAACTGTTAAAAAAGGTTTTATATAATTTGTTTTGACAAATTTTATGATAACAATTAACAGAATTAATATTATTAATCAGTCAAAATCATTGATTAAAGTTGAAAATAATGTTAATTCTAAACCTTTTGCCAAATATACTCTAAAGTTCTTGCTTTTCAAAAATAAAACAATAAATTTTCAAAGACAAACATTTATTTTTTTTTAAATAAACAGCTACTGCTGTTAAGTTGTTAAAGCATTCTCTAGCATCCATTAAAACTTAAATATTCGCATTTATGAGAACACATAAATATTTTAGCTTTGTCTTGAGTTTTTGAATTACTAACGGGTTTTTAATTACTATTTTAAAATAAGTAACTGCAATATGAACTTACTTGAACCTCGTAATTGATCTGCTCGTTGAGCAAAGTCAGCGCCGAGTGGCGCCATTCGGTGGTCCGTAGATTGGCCGGAAGGCCGAGCAGAAGCTCCGAAGGAGCCCGTATTTGCAGAGCGGCTGTCTTTCTAGCTGGTGGAGCCGGAGGTGGTGGTGCGGGTCTTAAAAGCATAGTTTATACTTAGTATTGAAAAATAGCTCTCTAAATGACTAATATCTTACCGACTCTTGCGATAGCCCGTGATGGAGTTGCGGTGATGCACCGGATTGCCGGGTATCCTTGGTGGAGCCTCCCTGGTCGTTCCGTTGCCATTCGTTGTTAGCTGATTGGTTTCATTATTCTCGCCCAGCGGCGTCTTCTGCGACTTGGAGTCGCTGTCGCGCATCTGGCGGATATAGGCCAGCGATTGCAGAATGCGCCTTCGGTGGCCCAGTTTGTTGATCTCCAGCACTGTCTGCAGCTCCACATCCCACACTTCACACACGCTCTCAATGGTGTTGTAAAGATGCTTGCTAAAAAGATAGCAAACAATTAGGGTTTTAGAATTTCAAAAATTGTCTAATGGGGGAACTGACTCAATAAATAACTATTTTTATTAGGGATCATTCAATTCCTAAAAGTCTTCATCAAACTTTTTTGCAAGAAAAGATATTTCGCTAGTTTTAATGAAACTCACTTGAAGAACTCCAGGTACTCCGGCAGGGCGATGGTATTGAGCCACTGCTGCAGCGTGGCCACTCCCTTTGCCTTGTTCTCCTGTTGCGTCTTGAGCGGCACTTGAGGCTGGAACTCCGCCGGCGGCAAACTCTGGACAAAACGCAATAGCTTAGCTGCATCCCTCTCGGGAATATGTAGCAGCGGAATATCCGGCTCCTCAAAGACATTGTTCTGGAAAAAATTCACAAAAATAAGTTCCTTTTTACACCAAATAAATCTTGATCAAAGGACATACCACAAACTTGTAATTATCATAGCCGTTCTCGAAAAGCATCCGCTCCAGATGAAGCAACCCGGCGGTTCGAAGGCGAGTGGCCAGTTCCCTTCGCTCGTTGGGCACCTCCATGTCCTCAAAGTCCAGCTCGATGTCGTGGGTGGGCGTGATACTGGTGTTGAGGATTCCACTTCCAAAATTCTCGATAATCTCGGAGATCTTCTTGCGCGCCTCTTCGGCATTAAAGGGACTCAGAAGATTTATGGAGTTTCGAGCTGCTGAGTTACCACTTCCGGGAGATTTTGCGGGTGATTTCGCAGGCGATTTGCCAGGAGATTTGTTGGGGGACTTAGAGGGGGATCTTGGCGGCTTGACCACTATTTCGCCAGAGGAATTTCCATTGGGTTCCACCGGTTGATTGGTTGGCGTGGTTGGCGGCTTCACAAATTTTCTTTCTGGCACCGCCGGCTTGATGGGAATGGGAGGACGCACTCTTGGCAGAGTTTGCTGCGGTTTGCCCTCCTCCTCACGGATTTTCAGCTGCACCTCGTGGGACTCCTTAACCTGCTGGGAGGCACCCTTCAGCAGGCCGGCGAATGGAACATCACTCACAAACTCCTCCACATAGTCCGTGGAATGGGAGAGGCTGTGATCCGAGCACGAGATGCTGGAGCTAAGGGATCCGGAGGAGGGAGCCGGACAACGGGGCACCACCGTCACCGTATCATCGTAATCGTAAACCGGCGTACTCAGCGTGGGCAGCAGCTTCGATGGCGAGGAGCCCGTTTCGATCATAAGCTGCTGAGCCGCCTGCAGCTGGAGCAGAGCGGACCGACGCTTGTACTCCTGGCTGAGCGGTCGGATCCGCTCGTGGATGGTCCGCTCCGCTTGGCTGGAGCTCGGCGGCGGATGGTCTGGCGTCGGTGGCTGCTTATAGTGGGTGGGGCTGCTCGGGATCTGCTGCTTCGCCTCGCAGTTCTCGTCGCCGTTTGATTTGGCAGCCACATTTGCACCACTAAAATGTTGTGAAATACATACTTGAGTAGGATACTTTATAAATACTTTATATTTCTGACTATTAAACTGATCAAATTGTTTAATATAAATTGGTAATATACTTTTCTTAAAAAAAACCGTTATTTTCCTCTCCAAAAGTTACAAATTGAAATAATTAAATACTGATTTGCGTTTGCCATTTATTAGCTGATTTGACAGTTAAGTTCTTTTTTAGAAGTATTAAACCAAAACTGACTAGCAATAACTTAAAGTCAATTTTGCATTTGCATTGAGATATATATTAAAATGCGCAAAATACTTTTTAAAAGTTCATTTGGGTCACCTAGTCGCTATTTTGATGCCGTTTAAATTTTTATAATCATTACGTAACGTTGATAGGCATTTAAATATATCACATTTGAGTCCTAATTAACATTTTTACTACCACTACTAAACTGTTGGGCATCATAAAAAGTTTGTGTTTTTAAAATACATCACCTAAAACAATGCATCACCTAAAACAAACATTACATTAGGATTCCGTTTAGTTTTAGCGTTTGAACGGGAAGAAAACGCTTGACTACGAGTATTTTTTAAATATAAACCAGTTCTTACAAATTTTATACTTGGATTATAAAACTAATACTATATTATATATATTTCTTTTTTAATAATGTATGCATACCTGCTGTTCCTATTGCGCTTGAGTTTTCGATTCGGATTGTACGACTTGAGAGTAGCACTTTCTGCTGATTTAAGTAGTTCCTTGGACAACTTGGTGGTAGTACTTCGAGGAGCTGGAATAGGTCGCTTCATGGAGTTGGTAGCCGGGGAATCCCCACTAGAATTGGGCACACTCGTCTCACTGTTCAGTTCCGAACTGCTGCACTGACGGTCCAACATATCATCTGTAGATATAACTTTTAGATGGGTTCGATTTGTAACTACTTAAGATACTTACTACTAGAACTGAGGCTCATTTCGCCGGCGATGGCGGATCGAGTACTCTGCCTGGCACTGGCATAAAGACGATCATTTCGCTGTCGTTCCCGCAACTGGGTCTCATCGAAGCTCATACCGCCAACGCTGCCATGGCTCTGATGGGAATACGGACTGTCGTTGGTCTGCTGCCGGCGCACCTGGTTTTGGCCATGGCTCTGACTCTGGCTCTGACTGGATGGGGAGCTGTAGCTGAACTGTTGGCCAGAACCGGCGTGAGTGGGCGAAACGGAAAGGTTGCGCCTCGGGGGCTTTTTGGGTGGTCCTGCTGGGGCGAAGGTGCTCATCTGCATGGGTTGGCCAAGGTTGCCAGTGGAGCAGCGGGATCGGGGCGAAACCGAGGCTGGCTCGAAGCTGCTCAGCGATGAGGAAGGACTCACACTATAGCCACCGCCCATGTCACTAAGGGATACAAATTGAGGAAAATTAGAAAATTGGTTAAAAATATATATATTAATCTAAAAAATATCATATTCAATTTAACAGCTTCCTTAAAATACTTTTAGTTTAAAAAGTATTTTGTTCATTAAAAAAAGCCACCAATTTTTAAGGGATTTTTGTAAATGTTTTTGTAAATTAAAGTAAATGTTTTATAAAGATTTCTTTTGCGTAACATACTTTTGACTATGCAGCGGTGAATGTGCGTTGAGATCCTGGTAAAAGCGATCCTCCGGCTGGAGGGCACTATCCAGGGATTTTCCTCCGTTGTAGGGACCACCGTTTACCGGCACTCAGCCGCTGTTTACTGTATCCGGATTGTTGCATGGAGTGCGAGTGGTTCAGCAAGTGGTTGTTGGAGTTGAAATGGTAGTGATTGCTGTGAGACTGCTGCTGCTGCGAATGGTGTTTGCTTTGGCCACGACCCAAGTTTGGTGGCCCTGAGTGTTGCCTGTAGATCACCTCATCGCCCTCGTCGGTGTCCATTTGGTTACGGAAGTCTGCATGAAAGAACAAAAATAACTATTTAACCAGGCGATGTATAACAAATTTCCTATAAAATATATTTTACTATTTTAATTGAGAAAATAAAATTAAAACTTTACTTGTGCTTTACCATATTTTCAATCTTGCAATCATTAAAGTCTACCGCAGAAGTTTATTTTAAGACCTGCGGTTATCTCTGTCCCATTGTACATATATTTGTATACAAATTGACTCATGTTTCTATATTTCATTGCTTCGATAAATGGTATTACTGCACTTTAAATATAACTAATATTAATTTAATATATGATGTAACATTAACAAATATATTAAGGCAATACCACAGGTTTTATAGATTACGCATACGTACTGTTGATCACAGCCACAATGTGTTTGGTGACATGGGGTGGAAATTCGCGCAGAATGTCCAGAGCTGTGCGTCCTTCGTTGTCGGTGGCCGCCAAATTGATACCAGCTTTCAGTAGAGTCCTGACCACATTCTCCTTGCCACAAAGAGCTGCCTCATGCAGTGCAGTTCCAGAGGGAGTTAGCAAATTCACACTAACTCCTGCGGACAAAAGGACCTCCACCACGCTTTTGTGGCCATTGCGACTGGCCAGATGTAGACAGGTGTGCGGGAAAATGGCTCTACTTGGGGATGCCGGCGATGAGGGTGATGGTGTACCCCGTTCCAAGGCCTCACTTCCCAGATGGGCTATCAATTCCGGATGAGCACGTATCAGCATTTGAACCGCTTGCAGGCGACCATATTGTGCGGCCAAATCCAGAGGGGTTTCTCCCCGGGAATTACGCATATTGGGATCCGCATCATGGTGCAACAGCAGGGCCAGGGCACCCGTGTGTCCATGTTGGGCAGCACAATGCAGCGGGGTTTCCTGCTCGATCGTCTGCAGATTGGCACTGGCCGGTCGATAGGGATGTGTGAGGAGCAGCCGCACAATCTCCGTCTCTCCTGCCCAGGCAGCCAAGTGCAGTGGCGAAGATCCCCGCGAGTCTGGAAGATTTGGAGAGGCCTCGTGCGCCAGCAGCAACCGCACTATGTCCTCGTGTCCATTGAGGCAGGCATGATGCAAGGCTGAATAACCACCACTGTCCTGGACATTTACGCCAGTGCCTCGACGCAGACTTGCCAGCGGTCCTGCCCTCTTGGCCTTCTGACTAAGCACCTTCTCGATGTGCGAGATGTTGCCATTGCGCGCCGCCTCCAGGAACTCCTGATCCTTGCCCATTGTCAAAAGAGGCTGCAGCAAACAAGGCAAGAGGAATTTTATATATTAAAACATTATTAGCAAATATACGAATATAGTTAGTTTAATTTTAATTTATTTAAGTTACTTAATTTAGAATATTCCTGCTGAAGTACTGAGTTTTTAAATAATCTTTATGCTACAAGATTTAGAAGTCTTATATTTATGGAATAATCACGCAGTCAATATTAAATATGTTTTCATTTTAAATAAATTACTAAGAACAACCACAGACTTTTTAGGTGGAAAAGGTTGTTTTCTTCCTGTGTGTTAATGGGTTTCCATTAATGGACTTCCCTGCACTCCTAATCGCTCCGAGACAAGCCTTAACTTTTGGAAGGGAAAGGGGTCTTGTCTGTCTGCGAGCCCTGAGTTGATTTGCTGCAAATGAATTATGACTGTCAAGTGTGCTTCATTAAAACGCCTTCGGCTTTGTAGCTTCGTAGGCCTTTGCGGGTCGCCTATTCTCCTCTTAGCCCTAATGACTTTTAGCCCGTCTTTCCATTTAATCCGACCACCCAGACACCCATTTACGCGCAGCTCTCAATCAGCACAGGGGTTGCCATTAAAAAAATTGCACAATAAGGTGGAAGGTTGGAGGAGATGGTGGGTTCTAGGGTGAAAGTGTGGTGGGTCAGAGGATGTCGAGTGGAGCTTTGCTTCTGATGAAGTGCTTCTCACGCGCTGGAATATCTTCGAGTATTTTTGATATGTACGTGACACATTCCACAAAGAAACCATGGGGCAGAAATTTTATTTCGTGATATAACAGCAGAGAGATGCAGCTAAAGTCAGTAATTTCTAGAGCTGATGTGACAGTGGAAAAAATTATCGAAGTTCTGGGAGCGAGAAGGATTTAAAAATATTTCTAATTTTATATTTTAAGTTAATACAAAATTTAAGAAGTTTAAGATATGTAACTATTAAGTGTAGGAATCGGACCATTCTGAGTTGTTATTAAGTAAATCAAAACGAGATCTCCCACTTAAACAAAGAATGCTGTTAATATATTTATAATCATTATTTTTTTCCATTCTTTTAATTGTTTTTTTTTTTCATGGAATGCTGATATTAATGACTGGGAAATTCACAATTACAAGATAATAATTTGTTTTTATGGTCAGCTTTCAAGTGTTTCAATTTGTAGCGAGATCAGTTAGCACAATGACTGATGCGTCAGTAAATAAGTTATACAGTTTTTGCAATATGTGAAATGCGATATACAGATAGGAATCAGTCACTTGTTGAATGATCAGTTGTTCCCTGGGGAAATATTCCAGATAATAACTCAATATTATGCCCATGGTCCTGACTTTAAGGGGAATGGTATATAACACGATAAAGCACGTTGTAAGCGCCTAAAAGCGGTCTGCATTCCACTTTTGAATACTTCAATGAGATAAATACACGACGGCAACAGATAATCACCTGCTTACACACACTCTCGCACTCGGTTTTACACACACTCACACTGGTGCATGTATCGTTTATCATACTACATACTATAAAATTCAACAAAAGGTAGGTTAGGCACATCCTTGGGGGCAAGGAAAGGGCCTGGAGTGTGGACGAGAGAGTCCGTAAGAGAGTTGCAAGGAGTGCGCCTGCTCTGCCGCGCCCACCACCAACTTCTCCCCGAACCCCCCCCCCCCAATCGTTAGCCCCCAGAGTCCTTACCCAATCCCCAGTACCCCGCCGTACTCCTTTCCGCCCCCAAAGCTATTCATAATTTTTCGCTTGCAAAACTCTGAGGCGTGTCAGCAAAACGGGAAGGGGAGTACGGGGGGCTTATTACTGGGGATGCGTTTAGGCCAGGCCCAAAGAAAGGCAACGGAAATTGAGCCACATTATAAAAACGGCTTGACACCAGCCACAACAACAAAACTGAAGCCAACACATTGCCAATTGGCAGCAGAGATTGTGCAGTTCCTAAGCCATAATTGGGTCAAAGGATGTTGACCCTAAGCAAAGCTGGCCCAAAGCCCAGACCAGTATTTGTATTTCTCTAACTGAAAACCGTTTGTCTGGCAAATTACTTCCTGTCTCTGAGTTTAGTTCCCTTTATACAAGTAATTTTAAAGGGGTTTCAAACAAATTTGTTATTGGCATATCGCCCCTAGTGCACTTAAAAGGCGTGTACTTTTGTACTTCCATATACACACACATTTTCTACAGCACAATTTTCGCTTTTACCTTTTGTGCGCTTAGTTTATTTGGGATGTCTTTGCACGACTCTATATGTAAAGCACTTCCGTTGGTGGGCGGACTTTCTTCGTTGATTGAATAAAACTCATTTGATTCCGCTGCGATTTATGACCCGTCGTCGCATCAACCTCGCACATCTTCTCTAGCACATTTTTCCCACCGCCAGAGATTCCGATTTGGATTCCGTCTGCGATTCCGATTCCGTTGGCGTCTCCGTCTCCGATTTTGATTCCGATTTTCTGTACTCCGCCCGATAGCGACTCTCGCATGCGACTGACTGACTGAATGACTGCCTGAGTTCGGGGCCCCGGGGTGTGCGTTAGTTCCTCCGTAATATTTCCCAGATACCATACCATTACCACTGGGCACTCTCTCTCCGCCGTGCGCTGTGCACTTTGCTCTGTATCCGACGAAAGTTTTTCTCCGACTTTTTCTCTGTTTATGCGCTGGGCAACAATACAATTTCAGCGCTTTCACTTGATTGTTTTGCTTCTCACAATGCGGGCGAAAGAGCGGAGAAAATTTCTTCGAAAAATATTGAGAGACAGTGCTTTATGAGAGAACAAATACATTTTTGTTTGTTGTTTATCGGGGCGATAATACGCTTTTGTTTACGTATTTTGATGTGCGAAACTGACAAACGCACAGTCGGAAGAAGAGAGCGTATATGTATTGGAGTATACTCGTATCTCTCGAGAGAGCAGAGTGTATTATAAATAGTTGCAATCATTGTCCAAGAATGCAGCATATAAGGGAACACGCCTTTAAATAAATAAATGTTCCTTCGCTGAAATGCATCGGATTGAGTTACCGATCGGCTCGATCACTTGATTAATGATCTGTGCAAAGAATGCCTCCGACAAATGGGCGAATGGCTCTGGTTTATATCTCTAACAGATCTCGAGGCGCCGCGATTAGGGGAGTATTTAGCCTTGTGTAAACAGAAGCTATTAGATAAGTGGGACAGTGGTTCTTAGAACTTATCTTGAAGTACCTGCTAAAAAACTGAACAGCTCAAACAAACTATTGTGAGTACTGTCGGATTATTTTATTCACTTAAATACATATTTAAGTTTTGATACGAGATAATTAAAATCTCTCTTCTATTCTTTCGGTTTTAAAAAGTTTATTATTTTTGCATAGTCTATCGATCTTATTACCTTATATTTGATTAAGATTTTGTAAGATTAAGATTGTGTATTACCCTTAATTAGTTTTAATAAAAGCCTAGATGTTGCAACATTTTTGGAAAGCCAGTTCTATAAAATATTTTATATTAAATGAAGTATTCACCAACCTGTATTTCCTTTTGGGTATATATTTTTATCACTTATGTTAAAAAGACGGAGGGTTAAAGACCTGTTTAAAAATATTTTTATACCCTTGCATTTTTTAATGTCTCTTGTCATTTATAAGCCATATAAGGTTTTAAATTAATTGTATAATTTTCATGCTTCATAATTTTGTGAACAAAAAGTATTTATTTGACTTTCCCATTTGCAATGCGAACAATTTCCTATGCCGAAATGTGACCAGTTCCCACAGTTACCTGCTCATATTTCGCAGTGCTCAAAAAATTCCCAAAACCCAACTCAACCGAAATTTCTCACGTAGTCGTTTCCCGGCTATCCACCGAACACCAGAAAAAACTTACAATTGTAACTACTCATGTAGTAAACAAAATATGAGTAACTTTTTGTGAAATCCCTTTCTCTGGCGCCCTTCAGCTCGTCACTTGTTGTTGTTACTGAGCTTTCGCTGGCATTTCGCTCGCTCTTCGAATATCACGCATGCGCCCTGTTGAGCTTTCTTATCACACCTTTGTTGTGGGTTAAAGCTTAGTTTTTTGTTTGGCTGAGTAAAGCTTTCCCCATCAGCTGTTTTGATAAGAGCCATCGGTTAACACCTTGGTGACCCACTTGGTTACAAACTCTACGGAACATGAACATGGGAAAACTTGATTTTTTGGAAATTCATTGTAAACAGGGCAAAATAATACAACACAAATTTCCCTTAGAAACCAATTTTCATTTCACCCATTAGAAAGTTACATTTTATTATTTTCCCAGGAGTAAAGTACCTAGTTTTAAGTTAAAGCTTCGTTTAAGATTGACTGGCCCAAATCTTCGTCCATCATCTGTTTTGATAAGCGGCAGCGCTTAACCCCTTGGTGACCGTTTCGTCCGTGATCGTTGTGCAATGGCTGGGACATGAGTTATGGCTACATATCTCTATGGCTCGCCCGACTGCCAACGTGACTCACTTGGTCAGCCCCAAACCTCTATTTTGTGGGCGGATACATGCGGCGAGTTGTTGTGGCATGCCACATTCGCACACAGGCAAATAAACTTGGCCGCAAACAAATAAAATAGACAGACGGCCAACACCTACGACTGGTCCAACGACCCACCGCATGAGTTTTCATACTCAATTGCCGCAAATGCCACAAATATGTGTAATTGACTTGAAAATGAGCCAAGCAAATCAATCCGCACACTGTTCCGTCGGCTGCCCCTCGTCCGTCCGCAGTCCATTTTCGACCTCAAGTGCAGCGCGTGAACTCATTCTCATTTGCTGGCCAGCAGAGCGCGCCACGCTCCGATCCGCTTACACTCAAAAAAATTACTTGTAAAATCAATCGAATACCCCTATAATATTGGTTAATAATTGTTTGTGTTTTTTGAAGAGTTTAGCTTAATATTTAGAGCAAAATATTTTTTTTTTTTTTTTTTATAATTTTCAGATATCTAATTTTTAATTTTTTAATAAACCTAAAATTTGTTTTAACAAGATCTATCATTTTGAAATCTGTTCTTGTTTTTTTGAAGATTTATAAATTGTTTAAGAAAGTTTTTAAATTTAGTTTTTTAATTGGGTTTTAAAAACGACTTTGAAGTCTACTTATATCTAAGACTATTAAACAAATTTTTGTAGCTTTTTCTAAGAAAACAATTATCTTTATTCAATTTTATTAGGACGCATAAAATATATATTTTATGGATTTGAAATTATTTGTTTTTTGCCAGTGTATAGCGGCTTAGTTCAGCTCCGCTCGCTTGCTGTGTGATTGATGAATGTTGCATATTTCGGACGCCGTTGGCTGCCACCATTGTGTGGCATTAATGAGACACCGGCCATTTGTTTTGCCATTTTTTCGCCTTGGCTGCCTGACAATAAAACCGAACTTTGGTTGCCTTACAAATTGTGAACTGTTCGTTTGTATTTTACACTCCCCCCTTTGGATGCATATTTATACCCGTTACTCGTAGAGTAAAAGGGTATATTGTATTCGTGCAAAAGTATGTAACAGGTAGAAGGAAGCGTTTCCGACCCTATAAAGTTATATATTCTTGTTCAGGATCACTAGCCGAGTCGATCTAGCCATGTCCGTCGTCCGTCGTCCGTCTGTCCGTCTGTCCGTCTGTCTGTCCGTATGAACGCTGAGATCTCGGAAACTATAAAAGCTGAAGTTTATATTTTGCTGCAGTTTTAGGGTTCCTACGCAGCACAATTTTTTTAAACAGATACCACCCCCTTTCTTTAACAATCGCTTATATACGATTTTATTTAAATATAAATTTAAATATTTCGGAAAGTAAAATGAGTTTTATTGTGTTTTATACCTTCGAAATGTAGGAAATTTTTCAAATCGGACCATTCGTTAAAAGTTTGGTTAGTTTCTTTCTTCTTTTTACTGTAACTTCTGTCCCCTTTTCTTTGTTTTTTTTATTATTTCCCTCATTGTCTGTGATCGTTTCAATTGTGGAAATCGTAAGGTTTTATGGTTATTGTAACACATCGACTTTGCAGCAATTAGAGGCGCATTATGTGGGCTTTGAATATTTTCGGATCTTGGGATTTAGTGTCTGCGATAGAAGAGCAGAGTGCCGGGCTTATAGCGGAACTGTTTATTACCATAAATAATTGTCAACGCCAGCCGAGAAACGTCAACTGATATACTGTCATGCCCTGATCTCGGTTTGGGTTCGGTCTGTGCATTTGGCCCGGTATTCATTTCAGCTAACTGCACACTTGAAAGGCTCAGAGCCGCCGACCGATCTGCGATGACTACGCCGCACCCTGACGTCACTTTTGGGTGGGTGCAGCAGCAGCGGCAGCAACATCAACATCAACTGCAACAACTTATGACTACATGGTGCCACATAGTGTTAGCTGCCCCGTATTCGTATCTCTGCCCTGCATTGTTCATAATAAAGTCATTAGAATGTTCGAGTATCGTGCGCTTGTGAGGCGTTAATGGTTTAGTTCCGCTGCATTGAATGCGCGACTTGCGGTCGCTCAACTTCCGCATAGAACAAATTGGTTGGGAATTGGGCATTAGCCATGCACTAATATAGCGCAACGCTTATCGTTGATATCGGCATGGGGTGGGGTCCTGAAAATGTAAAAATTTATGAATGCACTTAGAGCCATAAATTGCTGCATTAACTTAGGCTTTGTCATTAAAGCAATTCCTGAAGCTGATTTGATTAAGATTATCTTATTGTTTTTTTTTTTCAAACAAAAAGCCAGAAGGTGTGCTGCTAAGAAATACTTCACGTTCTATTTTCCTTTAATAAAGATAGGTTGACTTAATAATTAATAAATTTATACATTTAATCTTTCAATGATTAAATATACAAATGTTTAAAAATATATTTACTTTAATTAAGTTACCATGAGTTGCTTTAAGGTATAATGGGCATTACTTAATTGAATAAAGTTCATTTTCGAGTTCTGATTTTTTACATATGTATTTTAAAGTTACGGATAATTTTGTATTTCTCCATCGTTTAATAATAATTATTTTTTAAATCATATGTTGCCCTAATACTAAATACTGAATTTTACGCATTTTATTATTATGACATATTTTCAGTTAATAGATTTTTAAAACACCCAAATCTAGCCATTTATTCTACCGATACCCCGTATACGGTTCAGTTTTCTGTTATCTATTGGAATCGCTTCCGTGGCTTCTTCCTCTTCATAATAGTCTGGTTCGGAAACGGTTACCCTTTTACGAACTACAAAACACGTGTTCCGACATTGGCTATCAGTGGCAAACCGATTTGGATTCCCACCGCATCCGCTGTAGATGTATTCGGTGCATCTGTTTGGTCATCAGGTTGTAGCCAAAAACCTTGATGAACCTTTTGCACGTCCCGTAACTGGGTGTAAATAGGCATTTCTCTGCGTAATAAACGATAAAGTAATTCTGGTGCATTCCGGTAAACCTGGCCTACCCTGAAGGATATCGAACCCTCCTATCCTTGTTAGACGTCTTACTTGTATAGTTGGAGTCGTAACACGCCTACATTCCACGGTTCGACAGAAAAATCCGCAAAGCAACACCAAGAAGGTAATCCACATAACTCAGACTCCTGTTACCAAATGGATTTGATTTTGAGGTATTGGAAAAATTTATATTAGGACCGTCAGCGAAACCAATTCGATTTTTATGCAGATTAAATAAATAATTAAATATTTCAACCGTATATTAAGAAGGTTTGCTTGATTAGCTTGACAATTTATTTGTCTTTTGGCTTGGTTCGATGAATCTATCTTTCTAAAGCAATCCTACTAAAAATCAATTAATGTTTTACAAGAGCTGACTGGTCTTTATTACGATACTTTTATAAGCTCTTAATTAAACTAATCTACCGTTTCCTCACATTAAAAAAATCCTATGAATCACAAATTATTTACAGTGTAATGATAGTAAACAAGGCGCTTCATCTGATTGGAAACTAATTTCGTTCTCACAGAACGTCAGCCCAAAATGATGACGCTGAACCGAAGTGAACCGAGCCGAACTGATTGAAGTGCAGCTCAAATTGAAAGATTGAGTGCCCGGCCGTCCAGTCTTTTTGCCAGTCCGTCCAGGTGTCCATGGGTCCACGGGTCCATCTGTCCCTCTGTTCACTGGTCCATTCGTCCAGCTGTACCTCTGTCCACTGGTCCATTGGTTCATCTGTATGTTGGCAAGTATGGCAAGCCAAGGGGCAGGCAGCCTGTGTCAGTCAGCCTGGTGGCAGACAAAATGTTGCTAACGATGCTGCTGGCTTTTGGGCCAACTCTCCGGGCTATCTCGTGTCATTGTCGCACGACTCACGACGGTGATAAATAATCATCAGTCAGTCAGTCAGTCAGCGGAGCAGTCAAGTGCCTGCTCCTGCTTTTCAGTGCCTCTAATTAAGCTCCGCTGCAATTGCACGTACTTGTAATTGCATAAAGGGTAACGGTATTAGATCCCTCGGACGAGGCCGTGCCCATCGATTTGGGATTACTATATGTACTTCTGGTTATTATCGCCATCGCCGGATGGCTGTTTTTGGTAGCTGCACTCGCGACTGATAGCACAACTTGGCAATGACATTTCAATGCATTTATGATGTTTATCTCCACGTTGCGAGGTTGCCCCCGAAGTTAGAAGGAGCAGTCTTAGAGATACCAATGCCAATTGTCAAGTGCCCAAAGCCGAAGCCGGAAGGCGAAAAGGGGGAGAGCTCTTGGGCTTTCGCTGCACTGATTTAGATAAATTGCGCACGTTTTCTAAGGCAGGGCCGGGCATTAAAGTCCGTTGTTATCAAAACAACTTCATCAACGACTCATTGATCTTGCGGTCAGGTTCATTTCGTATATTTTCTCCGTTGGCCAGCTTAATTGGCCAACGGTGATGGCCGTTTGATAGGCCCCCATAAGCAGTTTTTAATTAGGACCGGCCCCTTAACAAAGGATGCCGAATTCGTTGGCAATTTCAATGCCGGGGACCAGCTGCAAAAGCCTAAGAAATCCGCGCTCATAACTCACTCAACTGGCTTTGATTTATTTGGGGCATGGCCGAATTAGCATACAATTAGAGCAAATGCGCGGCTTATGCAATTTATGAAATATTTATGCCGGCCCAGGGATATTTCCCTAGCATTATGCAAATTGTCGGGGCTACAATGTAACTCTGGCATCCGTATTTAAAATTATCCGTAAACCAGCCTTCGATGGCCACATAAATATATAGTTTTTCCTTTTGGCTTTTTTTTTGCTATTTATTTATTATTATTATTGTTTTTTTTGGGAAAGTTTACTGCTACACAGCGGGCATTTTGGTGACCGTTAAATGCCATTAACCAGACGATACCGCGGCATTGGCAGTGGCATTGTTGTTGACCGCTTGCCGTTCGGCGGCAGCCGCACAAGAAAATGAAGCAGGTGCGCAATTGTCAATTTTCCTGCTTGCTGGCCACCGAAGGATGGGGAGTGAGTGAGACGGCGGCAGCCACAACAAAGAAAACAATCAATGCGATGGAAAACTAAATAAATTCGAGGGGCATAACGAAGGTTCAATGCCCTTGTCTTATTAAAAACTAAGTTTAAACTTGAGTTAGCAATACAAGTTGCTTTTTAGTTAGTTTTTTACATTTAGATTGCAGAATTTATTACTTAATTCAAGGTAATACATATGGTAACATCATTGAATTATAGCTTGGATTATAGATGTTTGAAAAACGTAATACTAATGAAATTACTTTAAAAAGTGTCGTTTAAAGACAATGTTTAATGAAAAGTAAAGCCTTTAAACTTAAATGTCAGTACGATAACAATACATAATTGCAAATGAAAATGCATTGTTAAAAATAACCAGACATTAATAATTTTATTTATTATACCCGTTACTCGTAGAGTAAAAGGGTATATTGTATTCGTGCAAAAGTATGTAACAGGTAGAAGGAAGCGTTTCCGACCCTATAAGTTATATATTCTTGTAGGGTCACTAGCCGAGTCGATATAGCCATGTCCGTCTGTCCGTCTGTCCGTCTGTCCGTCTGTCCGTCTGTCTGTCCGTATGAACGCTGAGATCTCGGAAACTATAAGCTAGATTGGCATTTTGTGCGATTCTAGGAGTTCCTACGCGGCAAGTTTGTTTCAAAAGGTGCCACCCCCTTTAAGCCCACATCGCTTATATACGATTTTAAAATTTAAATATTTCAAGTAAAATGCGTTTTTTGTGTTTATATACCTATCATGTGAAGAATTTTTCAAATCGGACCATTTTAAAAGTTTGCGTGATCGTTTTATCTCCTTCCTCCCCTTTCCTCGTCTGTGGGACCCGACTTGCGTTTTTTTTTACTTACAAACTTATTAAATCTGATTTTCGGAGATTTCCATATATTAGAATTTAAAAAAATATAAAATATATTATTATTATAAAAAATATTATGAAGTGTAATAAAATGAAGCACGACAACCTTTAAATAGGAAAGGTTACTTAGTAACATATACAAATTTCCAAGTAAAAGCAAATGTCTATCGGATAGCTGGTTCTCAATAGCAAGCCCCTTTTTAACCATAAATGTTTGATTTTTTATTTTTGGGTATGAGTAGCAACCGTAATGTTGAAAAGATGCACAGAATGTAATACCCACTGCAGGCTTTAGGGTATTTAGCCAACTTGGTTTGTCTCATTTTTTGTATATTTTCTACACAGTTTTTCTTTTTATCAGTTGCATATCGGCTTGACGCAGACATAGTAAGTAGCTTTTGTTGCTGCTTTTCCTTCTGCTGCTGCTGGTGCGGCAGCCGGCTGTGATTATTATGATTGTCCAGTGAAGCATGGAGGATGGCTGTGGTGGAGCCAGCTTTGGGGTATTGTCATGATTTATGGCCTTTTCCTAGAGAGCCATCGAAAGAGTGAGCGAGAGATCTGATCCGCGGCGCTTGTTCTACGATCTGTTGCTCGGAGATATCTCTATATGTGGCTCACATGTGTCCGAGATGTGCTGGCCAATAATAATAATAATAATTTGCTTGATTTATGGTTCGGTTTTGTGACACCAATTTGGCATGTGCCCCCCAGACCAAACGATGTCACCTCGGGGGATGCAGATTCATCTGCGAAAAACACTGGTCAAGTGGGGTTTTTTCTATCTGTAAAAACGAAAGCAACAAAGTAAGCTTAAGAGATCTATGAGAAATTGGCCATATTTAAGCTGTCATTGGATTGATATCCCATCCGTGGCAATCTGGTTAATTATGAACAAATTCTTTCATTATAAACAAAAGTAACAAACGCTCTTAAGTCGGCGCTTATTGTCAGCTTTCTATGTCAACATTTCAGGGGGATCTCGAAAACGAGCAAAAAGCTGGCGAAAAGCAGGCAAAACGCACATACATATGCCATAAAAATATCAAATATAATTGCGTGTGTCGTGCCACTTGAGAAGCTGTCGCGTTTTCTAAGCGCTTTTTCACAATGCTCGTTATCGCAATGTCACCGATAAATTCCAATTCCCCAGCCCGTAATTTATGTTGACGCAGGCTTATGACGCAAATCGAGAAATGTTAACATCTGACGTGGATGGGGTATGCAACTCCTCAGCCTGCGGCCGACAAATCGACAAATCTATTTGGTTCCCAGTGCCTTGCATTGGCATTAGCATTGGACTCGACTAATTTCCGCTGCATGCTAATTAAAAATGCCTTTGGCAACTTGGTCGCTCCATGACTCCGGGCAATTTGCACGGCTGCCGCATCGATGGCGGTGTTCCATCTACAAGGAGAACGAGAGGGACAAGTGGCTCCACTGAACGAACAGATATGTAACATTTTTATACTAAATTTGTACATACAAGGTTTGTTTTAGGAGTATAGTTATAGAACATACTATGAGTGTATGTTAAAAATTATAACATCCACGTTTTATAAATGTATAACATATGGAATAAAAGGACATATAAAACGGAATTTCTATTATACTAAATAATACATTTTGTTTAATATAAACAACCATATGAAATGCACTTTAAAATATCAATATTTTTACATCTACATCACTGAAACCTTCAACTCCCCTTTGAAATACTACCCTTTCAGAGTTTTAAAGCTCTTTTAACTAAATCACTAGAGGACTTTGTGACACTTTGTTGGGTATTTATGTTACAGCCATGTTGAAAGTGATCTGGTTTTTGTTTTTCTGAGTGGGCTGGTTCTAGGAAGGCACATGCTCTGGAGCTGTCCCCTGGCACAGACCATTTCGTTATGGTTTAAATGAGCAATTTAACAAGCAGACAGCACCGGCTGCCCTGCCACATAATGCGGCAAATGCTCCACGTTGCAGTTGCAGTTGCCGCTGCTGTTGCTGTTGCTGTTGCTGCTGCTCCATGTGGAGTAAGAGATCAAAGATAGAAATCTCGGCAAGAAGCGGCAGACAGTGGCAGCCGGGCTGAGCTGGCGAACCACTGCCGGCGGCTCCATCGGTTAGGGTTATTGCTTGTTGTTGTCGTCGACTTAATAGCGGCGCTTGCCCCTTGTTGTTATTGCTGCACTTGAAATTGAATCTGAAGGAAAATCGTGCACATTCTGAGGCGACACCGAGATGCGGAAACGGCAGCACAACAAGCACAGAAGCCGTTAGTTAAACTGCTGCTGCTGCTGCCGCCGGCCAGCGTCCAAGTGCAGCTGCAATCCCGATTCAGTTGCAGTTGCAATCGCAATACTCCCTTCGACCGCTGGCTGTCATAAAAGCTGGCCGGGATATTTTTGAGGCATATTAATTATTTCGTTTTTTTTTTGTTTTTTGTATCAGTCTTTTGTTGTCGCTGTTGTCGATGTTGTTGCTGCTGCTGTTGCCGCCGTGTTGCTGGTGTTGTTGCTCGTGAGGATGTGCTTGGGCTGGGCCCGCAGCTGCCCGCCAGCGATTTTTGACAGAGATTTTTGCCTTTTCTTTTGCTGGCCCGAATCGTGGTTTCGGCCATAGAGCAAAAAGCCCGGCCAGCACCAGCAATGAAATTTTTTCGTACATGTTATTGTCCATGTCCCAGGTTCAGGTCCGCCGTTGTTGCCAAAGCCAAAACCACCGCCACCCATGGCGGGTTCAATCGGGTTTCGTTACAGTTTTACTATAAGCTCTACATTGTTGATCCGCTGCACAGAAAAAAATGCGTGTGATTTATTTTAATATTTAACAAATCAAGCTTAAACTTGAACATCTTTCAGCACTTGTTCTATACAAAATAATACAAATTTATAGATTAAAGTTATAGAAGCCATGAAGGAGCAGCAGTGGTAATCGAACTCGGTCTTTACAGAGCAAATCGTGACTCTAGCATCATTTATTAAATTTTTTAAAATTTAATTATCTATCTGAAACTGTTTTTCAAAGTGTAAAGGAGGAGAAGGGTTGGGTACGGTCTGTCTAGTTGTCTTTTAGCGTTTGGCATTTTCAATTTCATGTTTTGTTGCCGCTGCTGTTGCCGTTGCCGTTCGTATTGCTGGATTTCTTTGAAGCACGATAAGCATTTCTCTTGAATTCGCTTCGTTGAGGGCGTGTGCGACCAAAAAGAAAAAAAATCAAGAAAAAAACAAACGAAAAAATCACAGTTACATCAAATTGTTAATTCGTTTCATTTTGCACTGTCTACGAATCGGCGATTCCAGCATCTCAGCAACTATTATGGTTGCTACCGTTGCTCCGAGCAACAAAACAGCAACATCAACCGGCGGTGAGGTCAATTGAAATAGTGCAGAAAATCAATTGACAACGTTTTCTGTCGCCGTTGTTGCTGTTGCTGGTGCCCCTTGTTGTTCGGGCTATTTCCCCAACCGAAAGCATTTCAATTGTCGCATTAACGATGGTCGATCTATTAGCCAGAGCCTGACAAGATGAAGGGAAAAGTATGTGGATCACGCCCACATCTTGCTCTATTTATAAAGTAGAGTAAATGCACTTGACAGTATTGCATGTCATCTAAATGACTTCCTGTGAAGGTTACCTCTGGAATGACAAATACATGTTAATTAAATGTGAACTATTACCAATTTCAATAAGGAAGTTATGTTGAATGAAGTTTTTTTTCAAGGTTTCAGTTTTTGTTCCTAAGCTAACTAACCTTACTCTAAAGTTTTCAAAGAATTTTAAAAAAATCCTTGAATAAAAAAATTGTTAATACTTAAGCTTTTAGGACTGGAACCCAAAGAAATCTAATCCTCGAATCTCGCATCGTTCCGTGTCACCATATCCATCGGAACTCTAAAAGAAGATCCGATAACCTAGTCAAATTAAATGCAGAAGATACACACATGCGAATTCAATTAATTTCCTTAAAGTCATTAACATTCTGATCGGTTGCTGCTGATAAAATACACTTTCAACATCGTCTGGAATTTGCTGTGCTCAATCAGTCAGTTTGGGCCTGAGTCTGCGATCCCAGTGGAGATTCAGCTTTTCCCATGGCCAAAACCCAGTTTGCACAGCCCGCCCACTCTTGCCACCGTTTTGGCCATGAAAGCTGGCCGTGGAGGTTATTGTTTTTGCTGTTTTCCTCCTGCCATTGACTAAATTATGAGCGAGTAAAATTTGCCGCTGACTAAATGGAAGCCGGCAGATGTGCCACGAATTTTTCTCATAAATAAGGCAAACGTGTGTGTACGGAACAGAGAGAAATTGGCGAAAGAAAGCGAGGCAATAGCTGATGGCCAAAACCACCAACGAACTTACCAAGCCAACCCATCACCCACCCACAGACCGTTTTAATTAAGCCGCCATGCAAATGAGCTGCAACTGGTTTTATGGCCAGGATGGTAGATGCCACAAGATAGGTGGGAGGCAGGTGGTAGGATGCTGGTTGGGGGCGTCTCTAGATCGGACTCAGCTGTGCGATTAATTGCGCTGAAATTGGCGCGGAATTTCCATGTAAATGCGGGACAAGTGAAAGCCACCGCATCCACAGCCGGTGGCTTCTTTATTTCCCCCTTTTCGATGATAACGATCGCCTGGGAGAGCCTTCTCATCGACATCGCCATCGCCATCCCCATTCTAATTCCCATCACCATATCCATATCCATCTATCTCAGCGTTGGCAGGGCTTCAGCTGAGGCCCAGCACTTCAGTAAATAATCAATAGCACAACGGGAACAACAACCGCCATCTGCGACACTTTGCCAAACTAGTTCCACAACAAGATGTGGGGAGTGCACTGGAAATAAATACAATTGAAATCTAGAATAATTTGCATATATAGACAGCGGGGAAACAGTTTTTTTTATTAAAGTAGTATGCTTAGAATAAAAACATCAGCGTGCTTTGAACTTATTTAATTTAGTAATATCTAATAATATACAAAATCTTATGATTTACCTTTATAAAGAAGACTTTCTAAAATGTAAATTAATTTCAAGAACTTTTGTGACCTAAATTGAAATTTACACAGGAATTGAATGTTTGCATAATATATGACAACTACCCCAATTTAATAATTAAAAAAGGTCATTAATTAAATTTAGGGCTTAAATTTGTATTCATTTTATTATAGTACTGAAATCAAGGAAAGCTTGGCCTCTACAGAAGAAAGAGTATAGCCTAAAATATATAATAAATTACTAAATTGTATAAGTTTTTTCTTTTCTTTATTACTTAATTAATGCAATATGCTATTTTTGCCCTCAGTGTTTCATATGTGACTGGGCTAGTCAACGCTCTTCTGTTGGCTGGCAAACGCGTTAGATTAATTTCCAAAGGCTGTCATTAAAATTCCAGCGCAATGCAATTTATATGCCACACACATGCCAATGCGGCTTAGGCCAAGTCTCGGGCATCAGGCAATTTTTAATAAAAACAGCTTCATATTTATGATATCAGAATATGGCCGAGAAAACGGGCTCGGAGACAAAGTCTGTGGGACAGACCACGCGCCGCTCGTTAGCGGTTTTGGGATGGGGATCTGAAGAACTGAAAAAAACTGAAAAACTGGGGATCGGAGGGGCTGGGCGACTCCAGGAGACAACATCATCATCAGCGAAACGCTACTCGTGGGCTGTTGAAATTTGCATGACAAACTCAAACTCATCCATCAATCACGCAGCCAAACTCCAGTTCGAGTGCGGATCTCATTTTTGTTTGTGTGGCTAACTTGCAGTTGCATATAGCAGCTGCTGCAAACTCGTTAGGACCCCACAATTTCACTTTTAATTACACATACTACGGCCGGCTAATCCCTCAAGCCGATTTTATATAACGCATATGCCGCATTGACAGCGGGAGGTGCTTGAGGTTGCACAGGCAAAAATTCTAAGAGGCTAAATAAAAATGGATTTTTTGAACTACATTTTTATAAACATTAACTTTAATAGCTACACGTTTTGTTTAATAATTTAAAAGCAGCTTAATACTAACTTAGGTCGATGTCTTTAAAATCTTTTTATATGTCTGTGAAATTCGATCGTTTAAAAGCTTAAAAAATATAAGCAAATTTTTTATTTAATACTCCCATATCTCTTTATCATCCAGTCATAATGTAGCGGAAGTTTATGAGTTATCCATTTTATTAATTGTAATAAAAATTGTGAAGTTTATAACTTCGGAGTATTGGCCTTTTTAAATATAATAAAAAATTGATTTTGTTACATCTTATAATGGATATTTTATTCAAAAGTAATTAATATGCTTGTTTTCTCTGCGTGGAGGGGATAGCTCCGCTTAGCGCAAATTTTCACTTGTCTTTTGCATAATTTAGACAAGCTGAATGGGCGATGGAGCGATGGGGCCACGGATCGCTGGCTTAGTAGACCGGGGGGTCGGAGGATCGGGGGAGGGATGGGGCTGCGGAGCGATGGAGTGACTGCCTGGGGCTGCAACACGGGCGGCGCCGTAAAATCAATTTGCAGCCACGCACTGCGTTATCAGAAAAAGTGCGAGCGGGATGGCACCGGAGTGCGTAGCGCCACCTGTCGTCGCTCGTTAGCGTCATCGTAAATAATTTGAATCCTGAGATTTTTTTCCCCCCCCTTTTTGTCGCATCTCTAGGACGTGTTTTTAGGAGGGGTATATTACTTTTACATCGCGGTCTGATGTTTCTTGGGGCCATTGCAAAACCTATGCAAATTTATGACTGTCAGCGGATCACGGACGGCGTCTACGTTTCCTCGTTGGCCTGGGGAAGTGATAACGAAATGACCATAATGGCCATTAGGGGCAGTTGCAGAGGCCTTTTGTTGGCGGGCACACGATATGTCCGTGTTCCAGGTCCATGTCCCACTGTGCCACGAAATGCATTTTCTGCTTTTCTATTTTCGACCGAGGCCGAAATAAAACAAGGCAGAAAATAATTGTAAGTCGCTAGATTTATGACCAAAAACATAGCCACGAATTATGACGCCGACCACAGGTGGAAATCGCATGCTGATTTTAACTTGATTGGCTTGCCATATAATTGCAAATTGTATTTGTTTAAACACGTACACATGTTGGCTGTTGGCTGTATTTTTTTTTATTTTAATTTTTTATTTCATAAGCCGTAGGTAAAATCGGTGTCCAAGCAGTGAGTGTTGCATGTTGCAAGTTACTGGTGTGCCGCAGATCTTTTGTTGCCCCACGCCCACACAGCCGCCACCATTCAAAATGCTCCGAGACAACTTCAAACGATTGCTTGACGTGTTTTCTTTTGGCCAAGAGCATTCGAGGCATCTTCAAGTGCCCGTTGTTAACAAATTATCTTTTATTAATTTCGTGGCTGTCTGCATTTTAATGAAATAATCAACTTGTACATTATGCCATAAAATTCCAATTGATTAAGGCAAGTCGCCTTTTTTGGCTTTTTCCAGATTTGATTTTTTTATTTATATTATTTGGATTTGACATCCATTGGGCCATCAAACATTTTTAGATGGCTCTCAATGTCTTACTGCTTGTGAATTTCAAATTGAAACTAATTGCACATACATGGCTAAATAATTTGTTTAACCAATCATCTAAAGCTATATATTTCTCGCATTTTTAAAGCTTTGTAACGACACACTTGTGTTTTGAATAGTAACTAAAAATTTCATAGTAATATAATTACATATAACATATCTTCAATTTTATATTTTTCATTCCCCGAAATGAAAATTAAACCTTAACCCCAGGCTGCTGTTAAGACTGAAAATAAAATTGCACTTTCTACCAATACCTGGGGATTCTAAATCACTGGCAGTATTCCATTTCACTTTATTCGCCCAACATTTTACCGCCACTCGGAATTGCTCTTGAAAGTTATCACAACTCGAGGTGGACTCGAGAGTCTTCAAATTATGATTGGATTCAGCTTCCGCATAACGAACTGCAGCTGCGACCCCAAATGGAGGAGTCGGCGTCCAGGATCCCCAGATCGAGGTGAGAGAAGCCGGAGTAGCATCCAATTTCGCCCCGGGGCGTTTGCCACGTGCGTGCTCCATTTCTTCTGCTTTCGGGCAAAAGGTGCCAAATGTGGCAAATGTTTTGTGCTTAACATTTTTATGGCTGCCATAAGTTGGCCAGTGCCACTGGCCAGAAGCCACTGACCGCAGGCGAAACCTATGGCAACTCGAACCGGATCGTGTCTTGACACTTGAGGTATCGGTTTCATTAGCGAAATGTTTCCGTAAGAATGCCAAAAGGTCGCAATTGATGCCATTTACAAGGCGATTGCCATGGCCATATACGAGTATACGAGTATTCGAGTAAGTGGTGCCATCTCGAAGGAGGAGCGGTTCGGTTATTACTCGTGTATTAGGTTTCCCCCAGCTTCTTTCTTATCCTCGCCAGGCATCGCCGGCGATTTGTTAACCCGCCGCGACTCAATAAATTTATCAAATTGAAAAATGCGCAATCGAAATCAAATCAAAGCGAACAGCGAACGGGCTCCAAAGGAGTGTGTTGATTTTTATGGAACTGTGGGGAAAACAATTCGGCAAATCGCTTTGCAATCAGCAGCCCCGGATTTAGCCCAGCCCAGTATTAGGCCGCTAACCCTGGTGCCTAGCTACACTCCCAGAAAAATAAACTATTAAATTAGAGTGTTCAATTAAAAAACACACCAAAGCTTTTGGAATTTTAATAAAATCCAATGGCCATATAATTGAACAATTATTTTTTAAATGAAATCGAAAATGATTAGCTTAGCTAATTAACATAAAATGATTGCAAATTTCGGTAAGACGAATGTTTTCTGAATTCCTTTTGATGATAATATAATAATATTACTTGAGGAGAGAAATAAATGTATGTTCGAACTAAATTAAATATTACTAATTATTAATAAGCACTTTTCTATTAACTTTTTTGAAAATCATCTTTAAAGTTTTTTAGAATCCAAAAACATTTTAAGAATTTTATTAAAATGTGAATGTGTGAAATGACCTTTAAAATATTGAATTTTGAGTTTGCATTTTTCTTGGTGCAATGGTATCGTATACAAACGACTTGTGACAAAATGACGAAATTTATGTTACTTTTTTGCATCGGCAAAGTGCAAACCGTTGCCGCTTTCCGCGGGGCGGGCAGGTGGGCAGTCTGTCAGCAACAAATGCAAAGCGCCAAAAACTGCGACACTTTGTATAAATTGTGTTGAAAACAGCAGCACCAGCAGGAGCAGCAGCACCAGCAGAGCCAACTCCGTCTGTCCAAGGCAATTGCTGACCAAGCTGAGCGGCAACTGGCGATCGGAGCTGGCCACACCCCCTCGGGCAAATGCAACAAATTATTGTCATCAATTTTTAGATGCAAAGCTTGAGGAGTGACATTTATTGAAGCATAGCTGGAGTACTGGAGTAGCAGTCGGAGCAGTCGGAGCAGGGGCCGCTGGCCAGGCTCAGTTCAGTTCGGGTCCAGGACGTGATTGCTCCACATTGCAGGCGGCTGGTAATGTTGATGATGATTATAGGCACGGTCCGGCATGGTTTGCCCCAGACTACACTGCTAAATAATCCAGGAATATAACTTGTATATCTCCTAACACAATTAAAAATAACTAAAGTCTCATAACTTAAGAGTTCTAGAATGCAATAGGGTATTTTAGAGTTAATGTTCAAGTGTATAACCCAACCAATATTAGATCGAGGCTCCACCTAAATCTTCTGTATTTTTTAAAAACTTCTAAAGACTCTATTTGTGGTGTTTCCCAAATCTCTATAAAATTTAGATACGTTTGGTGGAAAAATTGCATGGGAACTTGATTGATGCAACTATTTTTTTTAGGTCTAAGAATGTCTAAGAAATGTTTGTGAAATACATATTTTATTTTAATTTAGTTCCAATTTCTCTTTTAAAATGTAGATCAAAAGTACCGATACTCACATGATTAATTCTCGATTTTTCCCCCAGTGTATCCCGACTTGGTCGATTCCTGGCCAGTTAGGAGTGACACGTTCGCCGCTGATTGCTAGGAAACGATGGCAACAAGTGGCCATCGGCTGGCCATCCACTTAAATGAGTTTCAGGCTGGGAGTTTTCTTGGTGCTTTTGTTTCGCTTCGGCTGCGTTTTTGTCTGATTTTAGTTTTCGGTTTTAAGTTTTCAGTTTCTAGCGGCGGGAGGCGATGCCGCTTCATTAGCAGCTCGCTTGGCCCCAAAAAGTAAAAGCCAAAAAGTTATGACCATATTTGTGCTAAATTATGAGGCCCTTTCATAAATCAGGCACTCGGGCAGCGGCGACCTAGCGAAAAATGCCAAGATTATGGCTGTGGCAATGTTCAGTGTGGCACCATTAGCCGCAGCCCCGGAAAACTGCGCAAATGGTCAGCGGTGGAAATTTACATTGTGCCTGGACGTGGACAATTGCAAGTGCTCGACTTACTTTAAACTGTGCCATTTATCATATGCGAAAATATTTTGTCAGTCCGCTTTTGGCCTTTTGCCATTTTCACCATTTCCATTTGGCCATCTTTCGCTTTTCAATGCGACCAGGCCGGGACTGAATCTGTACTGTTGGTGGTTATGTCGGGACCCGTCCCCCAAAAAGGCTACCGGTTTTGCTAACGTATTTTTTTTTAAAGGGGCTTTCGGGGGAGTTGGGGGATTTGGGGGAGAAGTTACCGTTTGGCTCGTGCATGTCTCGTGGCCAGGCAACAATAACTGAACAACTGGACAACAAAAGCCCCCAAACAGTCGGATGTACGATCACTTGCATTACGGTTCCAGTTGTGTATTTCTGCCACATAGCCGAATATGAGTTTACTTTACTTTCCTGGGGCAGTGTTTCTGCCTCTATCCGAATGGAACGGGGCCATGATCTCTGGCTGAGCTGGCTAGGAAGTGGTGGGGCTCAGAAACAATTACCAGGGTGCCGGTGCCAGGAGTAAGGACACTCCAGGCAAACTGCGCAGGAAAGTGGGTCGTCGCCTGAACATGCAAATGAGTTATCGCTTCAACGTTAGCAACTAATCATAGTACATTTTCTTTGGCCTCCATGGTATTTTCAACAAAAACAATTAAAAGAAAGAGTATGTCCTAGGAAATTGACATTGAACCAAACATTAAATGCACACATTTTATAGTATAAAATCATTTATTAACCAATATAAAATGTTTAACAAATAATATATAATATTTTTTCATTTAATTCTGAAATTTAGTTCTGAAACTTACTGTGTCCGGTTTTGGTGATTTTTTTCTAAAAATGGAATCATTTTAATAAAACTGTGTTAAAGTTGTAAGTCATAATTAAGTTTTATTTTTTAATTGACAAATTTTACATATAGAACGATTAATTTTTCTAAGTCTTTTGATGATCCAAATATCTCCTCCAAACAATAATCACATATTTGTAAGTAACCTCCAGTTGTCGCCATGTTCTGGAAGTGGGTTAAGTGAAGTTTCTGCATTGCAAAAGATTACTAAATAAGAATGCGCCAGGGCACTTATGAACTTTGGGGCTCTTCTCGCTAAATTGACATCGCATACGCAACCCAGGCCAGCCAATTAAAGACTCTACGTGACCTCCAGCAAAAAAAAAGAAAAAGCAAAAACAAAGAAACAAAACTGAAGATAAAGGCTGATGACAAAAAAATAAGAAACCAGCGCTGCCATGTTGAGCTTTCCACGCTGCCACTCTTTCTGTGCGAGATACGCGGTATGTGCAGCTAATTGACCAGCCCCAGACGATGATGCACTTCATCAAAAAAATTCCAAAAAAGCAGAAGCAGCAACCAGAAATGACAAAAGCCAAAAAAAGAGCGAGTGAGTGAGACTTACTCAAGTGGCGGGGCATTACGTCAACGTCAACTCAATTTGGCGGACAACAGCATGGGACAGAGTCTACGACTGGGAATCGGAGGATGGAGGATGGGGCTGAGTGCGGGTCAAGTGCTGACGCATCAGCCAAATCCAGTGAAGTGCACCAAAACATATAACTGCTTGAAAAATATAATGAGCGGAGTGCTTGCTGTTGTTGGCAGCATCATTAAGAGCGATCATCTGTCAGGCGGTTCGTATACGAATGAGATTTGTGCCTCGTTTTAGACTCGCTATTGTTTCTTTTCCAATGAAATTAAAACTTTATGGACTTTGCTTAAATTGCATTACACAGATCAAAAGGAATTAATTATTCTGCTAAGATAATAACCAGGTATGAATATTACGAACATCAAAATGAGATCGTTAACAGGAAAATCGATTCTGATCACTAAACCAAACAACACCTGCTGAGAATATTGGACTACCATACTATTTTCTCATACTCATTATTCGCCACTACAATAACTAATTTTAGTGCTCATACCAAATAACCAATAGGTTATATGCAAGTAATTACTCCATAAAACCAAATCCGTTTTTTAAAAATCAATCAATTTTTGGGGCGTTCCTTAGATGGTTGTAAAAACTATTGTCGGTTTGACGGTATACAGCGATTTTATTATTGCGGAATGAACAAAAACCTTTGATCTCTTAGCAAAAAATATATGTATAACAGAAAATATGTCATGTTGACCGGGTATATGGCATATCTTCAGGGGAGATTAATAGATTTTTTAACAAAAAATGCTTTGCTAGTAATTGCAATGTAGTGGCACGACAAAAAGCTCTCTTGATGTATGAAATAAATTGAAAGTTTGACGCGACATTTCTTACCTCTGGGAGTAGTTGAGGCAATTGAAGGAGTAGGATAAAAGCTGAAACTGAAAAATATTTTCCTTATTCAACATGGGTCAGTTGTACCTTCTGTTAGCTACCTGGATTATTTTCAGTCCAGGCAGAGATTGCTCCTATAATATTTTACTTCATCATCTGAGAAGCGAGCTTAAATTTGAGTATGCCCTTCTGCTGGGCAACTCGGATTCTATTTGGTTGAAACTCTTGTGGCAACATCCAGTTCCAATTATCCAATTTAAAGAACAGTCCAAAGAGAACTTTGAACTTGGAAATAATCACTCTCACAACGCCCTTACAATTGGTTTTGTGAACGAATCCCCGGATGAAATATTGGAGCTCATTTACTTAAATCTAAGAATGTTAAATACCATGCCGGTGCTCTTGGTTTTAAAGAATAGGACTATACGAATATATCCAATGCTGGAATGGTGTTGGCACCATCAACTTCTCAATGTCGTCGCTATTGGCCAGGATTTCGAGGTAAGATTTATATTTTTGATTAATTAAGTTGTTCGAAATTGAAGAGGGTAAAGGCTTCTGGGGATTCTTTTGAAGTTGCTTTAAAGGTCGAAGTTGAAAACACTTCTTCAACCTTTCCTGCGGTGACTTCTTCTCCTACTTCTGATGAAGTAAAAACCAATTTCGTTGACTTGTCATCCGTTTTTAGCTGCTCTGATGTAAACTTATAGCTATCCGTGGGGATAATATCCACATCTTTGGGATCTTCTAAAGCATCACAAGCCAATATGCACTCCTGTTTTGTTTGAAAACGATTTGGATTTCCGCCACAGCCACCATATACAAATTCCACGCAGCGATTGTTGTCGAAGTCGTAGGCAAACATTTCAAAATTTTCTTGGCACGGACCAGGATTAGCCATAAATGAGCATTTTTCTTTGAAAAGGAGGGTCGATGTAGGTTATTCTTAAGTTAAACGATAACCTACCTTGGCGACTTGCTTTAGAAGTTCCAATGCTTATCGAATAAATCAATAAGTTGTACAATGGAAACAAATACATGACTGTGAAATAATTTATGATTAGATATGTATGTTAAAAACTTGAATTTTTTGAAATATTAATCAAACGCCCTGTGGGATTTGTCTGATATTTACAGGAGTCATTGATAGTGTACAGCTACACGCCATTTCCCATCCTGCAGTATATCGAGAGAGCTTTGGACAACAGTACCAAAATATTCGAAACACGTTTGGAAAACCTTCATGGCTATAAAGTGCCCATTGTTTTGGGCGGATCTTCGCCGCGTTTGATTGTGTATCGTGACATGGACGGGGAACTGATCTTTACAGGACCGGTGGGAAATCTTATAAAGAGCTTTGAGCAGCGCTTTAATTGTAGACTGGTGCAGCCCTATCTTTTTAATGAGTCAGCTATTCTCCCGGCTCGTCAACTTGTTGGAGCCGTGCGAAATGGTAGTGTCCAAATTGCCATGGCGGCTATTTATATCGAAACTCCGGCGTCCGGATATTCGTATCCCATCGAACTGATGAGCTGGTGCCTGATGATGCCGGTGCCACCGGAGGTTGCTCACAGTCAGCTGTACAGCATGGTATTTAGACCGATGGCATTATGGATCACTTTCCTTGTCATGGTGCTGATTTCATTGACCTTATCCTTTGCTCTTCGCCTACATGGATATCGAGTTACTCTCAGTGAGTTTTTCCTTCACGATAGCTGCTTGAGAGGAGTTATGGCTCAACCCTTCTTCGAGGTTCTTCGAGCACCTGCCTTGGTAAGGGGCATTTACCTGGGGATCTGCGTGCTTGGACTTTTAATCACCTCCTGGTACAACTCATACTTTTCCACCTTTGTGACCAGTGCTCCAAGACTTCCACCGTTTACCAGTTACGAGAGCATCCAACGGTCTAATATCAAAGTTGTGATTTGGTCACCGGATTACGAAACACTCCAGTTCTACTATGTTAACATGAGGAAGTACTCGTCTATCTTTCAGTTCCATCCGGACTACAAGGAGTTTCTTCATTTGCGGGATTCCTTCGACACCAGATACGGCTATATGATGCCAATGGAGAAGTGGTTACTCATAAAGGAACAACAGAGGGTCTTTAGTTCCCCATTGTTCAGTCTAAACGAGGATCTCTGCTTTTACCACACGGTTCCAATTGTGTTCCCAATCGTAAATAACTCTTTATTTAGGGAGCCCCTGAATCGCCTCATTCTGGACGTGACTGCAACTGGTCTCCTTAATCGCTGGCGGGACATGGCCTTTACGGAAATGATCAAAGCCGGACAATTGCACCTTGAAGATCGGAGTAAGCCAAAGGAATTTCGGCCTATGAAAGTAGAGGACCTGGAACAAATTTGGCGCATGGTAGGATTAATGCTTGGCCTTGCCTCATTGGTTTTTCTACTTGAATTGATTTGCTTCTGGCGACAAAAGATTTTGCAAAAAATTGGATATTTTATTCAGGGCTTAAACGTAAAATAATAGAGGAGTCATTTTACTAATAACTTATTTACGTAAACAATTTTGTTACCATCACATATTATTCAAATATTCTGTGCTTAATAAATCCCTTTTAACTACCGAAATTGATTTTTGTTTTATTTAATTAAAACCATATCCTGAAGTTATTAATGTAAATACCAAACAAATCAAGCGTAGTGTTAATTTCCCAACCAAACTTGTCTGATTGAGGTTATTTCCGCTGTTTTTCTGTAATCCCCAGGGAAATGTTTTTTGGTTTGCTTTTTCGCCCGCGACTTGTTAACATGTACTGCTAATTGGAATTAACCATTAGCAACGTCGTCGGCGGATTCATTAGCAACCCTTTATATGTGCAGCGGCATCAATCAGTGTCATGCAGTTGTCCCTCGACCATCGTGATGGATAGCCATTACCCAATGTGGATCCTGAGCGGGCTTTGTCTGATTAGCCTGGTCAGTGCCGCAACGGTAATTGAATTACTGGGTAGGATAAAGCTGGAGACCGACTTTGACTACGTGCTGGTCATGAAAAATAAAAACTTCAGTCTGCCCGATCAAATTTGGAACGGCAGTACATTGGCCAAGGATATTATGGAAAGAGTACAAGTGCCAGTCCTTCAACTGGACGAGAAAGTGAGCTACTTTTTGCACAACAGCCTCAGCAGACGTCTAGTGTCAATGGTATTTTTAAGTAATGAAAATCTTGAGGAGCACAGAGGTCTGCTCACATCATTGGTACTGAATCTCAGGCACATGACTACTTCTAGAGTGATTTTTCTAATACAATCAGATGCATCAACAAATGTGGCTTACGAATTATTTAGTGATTGCTGGCGAAAAAAGTTATTGAATGTTATGGTTCTATTTAGGGACTTTGAGGTGGGTAAGAAAGAAAGTTTTCAGCTTCTATTTTCACTCTTTGATATTTTTTGTTAGTACATACAATTAATATGATTAGATTTATTTGATCCACGCACATCTTTGTTTATTATATTAAACATTCATTGATCTAACTAACCAAATAAATAATTCAATTCCAGAGCACATCGGCCTTCTACAGCTACTCGCATTTTCCCATTCTACAATTAGAGGAGCGCCTTTACGAACCGAGTCTGCAAAATATACCAATTTTTCCCGATCGCCTGAGAGATTTCCATGGGTACAAGATGCCTATGATTATTGGTGGAACCTCTCCTCGTATGATCGCCTACCGGAACAAGAAGGGTCAAGTGGTCTATGAGGGAACAGTGGGCCATTTCATGATGGCCTTTCAGCAGAAATACAATGTTAGATTTGTCCAGCCACTGCAGGGTAAAAATCCTTTGGATTTTGCTCCTTCCATGCAAACGGTTGCTGCAGTGCGAAACGAAACCGTGGAGATGTCGATGTCCCTGACATATCCAACGATTCCTCCGTTCGGTTTTAGTTACCCTTATGAACAGATGAACTGGTGTGTGATGCTACCGGTTGAGGCCGATGTGCCACCTCTGGAATATTATACGAGGGTCTTTGAGCTGGCTGCCTTCCTACTAACTTTGGGAACTCTAGTGATAATATCGTGCCTCCTGGCCAGTACATTGCGGCTTCATGGATATTCCACCAACATCAGTGAGTTCCTGCTCCATGATAGTTGCCTGAGAGGAGTGCTTGGGCAATCTTTTGTCGAAGTTTTTCGAGCACCTACCCTCGTTCGGGGTATTTATCTGGAGATCTGCATTCTGGGCTTTTTGATCACCGCCTGGTATAATTCCTATTTCTCTAGTTATGTGACCACTGCCCCGAAACAGCCCGCTTTCAGAACTTATGATGATATTTTGGCCTCTAAACTGAAGGTGTTGGCCTGGAAGCCGGAATATGCGGAGCTTATTCGGTCGACTTCTGGAGTTTCGCAAGTACGAGCCGATGTTCCTGGTGGAACCGGACTTTAACCGATATCTGGCACTTCGCGAATCGTTGGACTCGCGATATGGTTATATGATAACCACCAATCGATGGGTCCTGATCAACGAGCAGCAAAAGGTTTTCACCCGACCACTTTTCCAAAAACGAGACGACTTTTGCTTTTTCAACAATATTCCTTTCGGATTACCCCTGCACGAGAATTCTGTGTTTATGGAACCGGTGCTCAAGTTAATATTGGAGTTGTACGAAACAGGTCTTACTTTCCACTGGATGGCCATGGGTTTCTCGGAGCTCATTGATGCGGGCGAGATGCACTTTGTGGACTTAAGTCCTCATCGTGAATTCAGGGCCATGCAGATCCAGGATTTGCAGTACGTATGGTACGGGTTTGGCTTCATGGTGGTGTTCTCTACCCTTGTTTGGTTGTTGGAAATTTTAAGCTACAGACTTAAATCTAAGCCAATTTTTTTGCGTCATCTTTATTTTCCAAACCAAAAATAAAAGGATAAAAGGGAAAAATTATGAAATAAACTAGTGAAAAACTATGCATCCATTGGTTTAATGACCATTAAATTACGGTTTAAGACTCCTAAGTAAATCCATTTTTGTTAGTTGTAAAGGGTAAGCTCCTTAAACGTAGGGTGCCTGCACCGTTAACGACTATAGTCGGTGTAATTTTCCAATACAAGCTGCTTTATGGTTATTTGTGTAGCCATCAAATATGACTTTCCTTTCGTTTCGTTTACCCCACTCGGGGATCGGATGTTCCCGATTTCCATTGTGCAAATATTTGCACAGCAGCTCGCCGGCTCAAAGTTCAACATCAAAAGCAATTAAGACGCGTGCTTGCCGCAGTGGCAGCTGAACACCGAACAACGAATTCCCAGTGTTCGAGCTCCCCCAAAGGTGCGCTGATGTTAGCCACCTGTGCGACGGCAACTGGCGCCTCTTGAAATTCCCTAATCGACATGTTTCGATCTCAAACGACGCGGCCGGCAGTGGAGGCATCACCATCAGCGGTAGTACACCGAGAAAAATTAATTTACTTTTGTCTTGGGACTACAAGATCAAGATCTGGGGCGCTACTTTGATCCCAGATTTACATCGTTTCAAATCATGTGTACGTTTTTATGACAATTTTGCAGTTCAATTAAAGGGAATTTTGTTGACACCTTTCCATGTGATTCCAGAAATCTTTAAATATATTATTTTACGAAGGCAAGGACTTTGAATAAGCAAAATTAAATGATTATTAACTCTATTACATTTTAAGTTTATGTTTAGATTAATCCAAAGAGGATCTGATTAGTAGACTGAAGAAATCGCGAATTATTATTTTTACATTTTAGAAAAGGTTTAATTATTACATACCGTTGACATAATTTTAATAACATCTGTAAAATACCTTACATTTTTTCTCAGTGTGCTAGTCGTGTTTCACCGATCGTGAAGTGAAAAATTTTCTCTAATCTGCGCTGATGGCACGCATTTGTAGCCCCCCGCCAAACGATGCCGGCAGTCTGGGGCCGGGTACTTTGATTTTGACTGACAAGTGCCGCCTGCCTGCTGATGCTGCTGCTTTTGCTTTTGCTGCTGCGGTGCTGCTGCAGTTGTTGCTGCCGTCCTGCTGCAGTTGCAATTCGTTGTTGACATGCGCAGCTGCATGCGCTTTCATGTGCGCTCAGCTCCTTTATTGGAGAAAATTATTTCAGACCTCGGCCAGACCCATCTGCCATCTCCGTAACGAGCTAAAACTAATTAACCCACGACAGACCCAAACAGCAGACACGGGGTGCATCTTAATTGTCAATAAAACGTTTTAGATTTCTTTATTTTTAATGCTTGCAATACTAAAAAAATTAATGCAAAACTTAACCGCAGATGGATGTGTGTGTGTGTGTCTTGGCTGGTGTGTGTGTGTGCATAAATAATAACTAACAAAGATTTAACTAAGATTTCGATGTGTGGCTTAGCCTAGGCTTGGATATAAACAAAGGATCGTTCTCTATGTACATAAACTATTAAGTTCAATAAATTAGCAGAAAATACTCGTATTGCAAAGTGTACACAGTTTATAACAAATCGTTAAAACGTTACATAACCCAAACACCATTGAAGATATTTTTGCGTAATCTAAATTTAATGTCCATTAAAAACTATCACAAAATAATTGGCAGTTTAATTAACCACTAACTACGGCTGATTTATCAGATAGCTTAGCCTATTCAATAAAACTAGTTGGGGGAATGTGGTGTTATCTTTAATTATAGGGAATTCGCCTTAGTTATGCGCCTTGTGTTTATCAAATACAAAAATAATGGCAAGTGCAAGTTGAGTTGCTGAACGTATGGTGTGTAAACGTAAGTTGATAAAGTAATGCTTGTGCCCCCTCTTTTGAATGCCTTCGAAGTTGGCTTACACTCGGCCCAAGAGATCAAAGAGATCCTTGAAGGAGAAAGGAGCGGGAATTTGCTGTAGGATAGGCTCCGGAGGAAGCGTTTTGAATTTAGTGCCTCAGGAGAGTGTTCCTCCCTCAAATATTTGGCATTCCCCTTGTTGGCCTTATTAATAGGTATACAAAAAATTTACTTTATTTACGCGTATATTTACATTAACACTAGCAAACAAATTTATGCTAATTTGGGCAGAGCAACTAAGAAAACAAATACTTTTAATTTACAGGAAACACGCATCGTGCTGGGCTAGTTGAAGACTCTGAAGGATTATGGGTGATTAGGAGAAATATAATTGAGTTATTAATAAATCACTCACAAATTGTTCGATTTGCAAGGCGAATTTTATTCTTATTATTGATATTCTAGTTTGGGGTTTTTAAAAAATTGCTTTAATTGTTTAGCAAGGAAGCGTTTGGCCTCATTTTGATATCACCACTCGTGGAATTGCTTCATTAGCTTCGTTACACTTCTATTTCTACACGCCTAGCATATATGTATATTTTAGTTTAACTTTAGCTATTAAAATCTTCAAAATTTGGCACATTTAAATTTAATTTGTTTGTGTAAATGTACATTTAATTGAGTATTGTATTTGGAAGTGCTTCGAGTGTGTGTCTGTCTGTGTGTGTGGGCATATATAGGAATTGCACAGAAAGCTGAAATAGGAATTCATCAATGACGTAAATTCGAGTTGGGAGTACGAGTATTAAGGTATTTAGAGTAGTAATAGTTTCTCTACATTTTCATTTTGTTTTGTTTTGTTTTTTCTTTCGGTTTTGAGTGTGTGTATTTTGTGAGTAAGGAACAAGAAATAGTTAAGCCGGGTGAATCCCCGCTGCGGCTGGTTACTACCGATTGGTGAGGAGTCCATTGGCAGGTGGCAGTACTCCTCCAGGTGGTGTATTGGGATTGCTGATCATCACGGGCAGTGAGGATGGCACCACTCCTCCACTGAGTTGTCGCTGATTAAGGGAGGCGCCACTAGCTGTCCCCGTAGAGGAGCCACTGGATCGCGGAGGTTTGCCCGACCCACCCTTGATTAGGTTTCCATTATTCTTCTGGGTCATGTGCGTCTGGTAGTGCTTAGCCAAGTGCGCCTTTTGACGGAAACTCTTGCCACACAGGGAACAGGCGAAGGGTTTCTCACCCGTATGCGTACGTATGTGTACATTCACGGAGTACTTGTCCTTGAATCCCTTCGAGCAAATGGAGCAGTAATGCAGGGATCGTTCTTTTCTCTGGGCACTTCCCGAGGAGGAGGATGAACTGCCCCCGGAATTGGCCGGCGGACTATTGCTGCTGCTACTGGCACTGCCACTCGATGACGAGCTGCCACTCCCACTGCCGGCGATAAGGGGATTGCTCCCACTGCCCTGATTGTTGTTATTGGCCACATTGGGATTGTTGTTATTGCTACTGCTGCGCTTGTAAGCCTTCTTGGGCTTGGTCACCCCACCACCGGATCGGACATGGCTGCTGGCGGCGGACACGACGGACACTGGCGCCGAAGGCGAAGTGGAGGTACTAACCTCCGGCTTCAGTGGCTGCGGTGGCTGCAATTGTCCCGTTGGAGCTACCGCCGGACTGGGTGAGATTTGCATGAGAACATCTCCGGGCTGTCCGTAATCTCCGGGAGTGGGAGTTCCTGCGGAGCCTGCACTACAAAATTGCTGCACCTCGTTGGCTATGCGCTTGATCTTCTCGAAATCATCGCTGAAGGCATTCTCCAGCGAAAGGAACATGTCGTCCACCAGAATGTTGGCATTGCCATTGTGTTGCTGCTGCTGCTGTTGTTGCTGTTGCTGCTGGGAACTAAGATGAATGCCCTGCGCTTCATCGAACATCTGGGCGGCACTTAAGGTGGAGTCGGCAAAGCCGAGAGCAGCAGCCTCATCGGCAAAGAGTAACCGCCGCATATCCTCATCCTTGACCACCGGCATGGGCAATCCATTCTGCATGTGCAAACCCTTGCCATAACCCTTGCCCTGAAGGGCACTCCGCAGCAGTGACTCCGCCGTGCTCTGCTCCGTTTCCGTATTGTGATCCGCCATGTGCCAGTCGTTGTTGTTGTTCTGGAACTGGGCCAACTGTTGGTCCAAATCATTGCCACCCGCCAGGGAGATGGCCGTGACCAGCGAGGGCAGCGTTTGTTGCGTCTGCTGACCCTGATTTTGGGTCTGGGAAATACTGCTGAGACCATCCGTTCCATTTCCGATCACATCCTTGCCATCCGTACTGAAACCACTGTCGTCGTAGGGATACTCCGATTTGATGTAGCCCGGAAAACTGCCCAGCAAACTGTCCAGATCCAGGGAAGTGGGCAGTTGCTCCGCCTCCGAGCGCTTTAGCCAGGGCTCTCCTCCATTTAATACTGTCAGGGTGTAGATCTGGCCATCGGTGGTGTCCAGGCTGCTGATCGTGTCGCTGCTGCTTCCTGCTCCACTCGAAGCTGCCGAGGAGCTGCTCGCATTGGGCTGCTGTTGCTGCTGCAACTGCTGATGCTGCTGCTGCTGATGTTGCTGGTGTTGCTGCTGCTGCTGTTGCTGTTGCTGCTGCTGGAGGTGGGTCTGCGGCGAGGTGGGACTGGGCTGGTTGGTGCTGGTGGATCCACCATTACTGGCGCTGGCTGTGACCGGCTGCTGTTGCCAGCAGTAGCGATCGAGGTCCTCGAAAATCGAGCTGGAATCGAGGCGACTGTTATCCTTGTCCTGGTGCCAGAACTGCAGATTAGAAAGATTGGAATACAATTGTTCTATATTTTAATAAGGTATTTTAATTTATTATATTTAAGATTTTGTTTTTTTATGGGATTTATTTGTTGTTTTTGGCTGATATAAACAGATATTTTATATTAATTAATTTAAACGTATTTAAATTTGAATTTTAAACTGACTAAGTTTCCATATTCTTTTTTTTTTGTTATTGAAGACGATTTTTAATTTCTCTCTGGATCAAGAGCCTTCTTACAACTTTGGTAATGCAATAAATGTAAGAAATTGCTCAGTAGCTTACCTCATAGCCCTGTAACGTGGGATCGCCGCCGTTGCTGGAGCCGTTGCGGTTGCCAACGGGCACCACGACACCGCCGCCGCCCGCACCACCGCCCCCTCCGTCGTGGATCATGCTACTGTTGGTTCTCGCACCACCACCACCGCAGAGGCTCTGCTGCTGGGACTGCGACGTAATGGGCTGGTGCACCACTTGCACGTGGCTGTTGCCGCTGTGACTGGTGTGGCTGTTGTGACTGTGCGACGGCTGCTGGTGGTTCTGGTGGTGCTGCTGCTGGTGCAGACTGACGCCCAAAGCTTCCACGCCCACACCGACACCCACACCCACGCCGATGCCGATGCCCATATCGGGACCTGTGACAAAGTCAAAGAAGTCCGCCTTCGAGAGATCCTCGGCACGAAAGGACTCGCTGATGTCCATGCCAGCCGCTGCGGACATATCCTCGGTGCCGATCATTTGCTGAGCCTGAAGCGCCAGAGTAGCGCCTTAAAAACCAGGTACTGGTTAAGTCCGATTAGTGGATAAGCTGAGGAAGAAATTAAAATGATGTTGAGTTAACTATAATTTGCGGCGAGAAATACTTAATTACAGAAGTTTTACATAACTTCATCATAATAAAAATATAATTGGAGAATTTTATTAAGGCACAAATGTTATACATAACGAATACGCGAATACTTTAGTGCAGATATCAAGTAATATAGCAAGTAATGAACCTCAAAGACATTACGTTCCAATTATCAATAATTCATATTATTGTCTTTTTATTTACTAAGGAATACATTTATTTTCAGAAATTATGTTATTTTCTTGGTATTTCAATTACCGACTTTTTTAAATTTTAGTTACTTGTAAATAAAAGAGTTCTGTCAATTAAAATAAGTTATACGAAAAAAGACTATTTATTGTTAAATTGTGATATTTACAATCCCGTTTCTTATTGAAAGTGAAAAATTCTTTAAATTCCCGTGCCCTGTTTTCATCAGTTTCGATTTCGCTTTGGGTTTAGCTTTCGGTTTCTCAATTTCTCCAACGCACTCACACACGCGCAGAGGCCTGCATTAAAAGTCACACCAATTGATTAAAGCCACTTGTCAGTTGGCCACTTAAGTCAATCAGTCATTCACATTCGCATTCGCTCATTCTAGCCACATGGCCCGGGCCTGCATTCCGGCCATACTTGCATTTTAATTTGAGGCAGTCTCGGCCGGCTCTGCCTCTTAGCCGGCTATCTGCAAATAAATAAATCAAACTGACAGAAGGGTGACAAAGTGTAAACACATTTGGCGTGCTCGACTCGTAAATCTCTCGGACTTTGGCTAATGCCAAATTCTACCAACCTGTCGCTGCGACAGTTTTTTCATCTATTTGGTCAGCAGGCCAGCACTTTTTGTTTCAGCAGGCTTGGCTTGTTTCATTTGCATAGATTCGGCAAGTGCCCGGCATTTAGAATAGTTTGCAAAAAAAGTGAATAAAAATAAGCGTGGCTACCGTGTAGTCCATATCGCGCTTACCCCTAAGGTGATCGAACTGACAGTCTCTGGCCATTTCAGTTAGCGTATCGCTAACGTACCCCCGAGTCGTGTTCTGGCAAATGTGCCGAATGTTCAAATTGTCAAATTGATTCTACTCTTTTTTCTAGTTTCCTTTTTTTTCTGTTACTCCCGACACTGACACCGACATCGAAACCGACTCCAAGTCGCCTGGGCTTAGTTGTGTGTATGAAAAATGGACCTTACGGCCTGGCAGCGTGAGAACCACAAACAAAAATGACTTAACAAATTTGCATGGCCCGCTCGTACGTAGAGCTGGCTTGCATACTTTAGATAAGGGCAGAGCGTAGAGAAAATGCCGCTGCTGGAAAATATTTCAGATGCGGCTGCTGTAGAAACTTTTAAGTGCAATATCTGGGGGGAAATCAAGTTGGCAGGGGATCTGGAAATAGCTAAGACGGTAGTCAGCACTTGGAAAAAATGTAACCAAATAGTAATTTTTTATAGATTTATTTTTCTAGAAATAATTTTACATTTTTCCATAAATTTAAATTTCTATCTATTAACCTAAAACTTTGATTCATAAAGGAAGCAATCAAATGTCTTTCCCTAAAAGCTACAATTTTTCTGTAAAAAAAAGACATTTTAAAATCTGGTTTCTTTTAAATCAGTTAGAGTGATTTAATATATTTTTAGAAAATGTTTTCTGAAGGACATAATTATCCTTTCTTAAGGTTTTGGGATAATTTATACGAGAGATAAATATTTTTTTGAGTGCGAGTCAGCAGCATCAACACCTGATCGCCAAAACCACTCAAAGGAGGCAAAGGCTGCCAACAAGTGCAGGCCATTTGGCAAGCGGTCAGTTAACATTTTTAAGGCCTTCGAGGTGAGCTCGTTTCCCGGCTTTTATGCCTGGCCTTTATCGCTGCTCCATCGGACAAAAAAATAAAATTTCTCCACAACCGAAATGCTGCGTAATCATTTGTGGTCATTTGCCTGCCGACTAACAGCCGCACCAAGATCTGCCTAGTAGTTTACTTAATAATCATGTTTAAAATGCAGAAATTACTTTATATATACTTTATGGCCAGCAGCGGGGAAAAGCGCCAGCAGAACGGGCAAAAAATATGAAATAAAATAATAAGCCTTTGTTTGAGCATTTTGGCGCTCAAATATTGACTAATTTGAGCACGATTATTGTGATTTGGATGCGGGACCGAGTCGGGAAAGAAAGTTGGCCATCCAGCCAGCCAGTCAGCCAGACGTGCTCATATAACTGGCGGCCAGCCAATCATGGACGTGGTCGCCATGGATATATCTTTGTATCTCATGGATGTGGATGTGCATGTGGCGGGCACATGCATCTTCCCAGCGGTGCCATGATGAAGATGCATGCGAATGCGAATTCGAATACGAAGACAAACCATCGAGGGGGGATTGAATGCTGCATGGTAATCGCAATCGTAATCGTAGAAATTGTTAGCGCATTTTGGCCAATGCAAACAGCCTGAGGCGGCATCATTTAAAAAACATGATAGCATGATGGGTTTTATGTTTCGGGGTGACTGGTGGCGGAGTGGGGGGTACTCGATTATGGGCCATAAATAAAAACGTTTCAATAATTTGAATGTTTTTAATTAAGCCCGCTCTCTGGCATATTTATTTACACATTTTGGTAGCGAGGCAGCCATGATTTATTCAAGTATGCAAATTGCGGCAGACAAAGGAAAATGGTTAGGAAATATGTGCAAAAATGTGGCAATATTCGGCACAATTTCTTTGGTCTGGCCTGGGCATGATTAGCGTCCCATAAGCTTCGTCTTTGTTGCGGGCGTCAAGAGGAAAATGGTAAAGAAAATCTAAAAAAAAAGCATCACGGTAGTCAAAAGGCAGCAGTCGTCTGAGATTAGTTTTTGTGCAGGAATTTTTATATTGCGGTTACACAATTTTCTTAAAGTTGGTTGGCTCTACCATTCCCCGTTACCCCGCTGACAATCAATGAAAATCACACGGTTTAGCTGCTTCTGCTTTGGCCGCTTTTTCTTGAGCAAGTTTGTCGCTTTGACTGCACGATTTTCCACGCATTTTTAACCCAAATACCGCGCTAAACGATTTTTTAATGTCTTCACTAACAAGTTTCAATTACCAATCGTCAAATGCGTGCGCATAAAAACTGAAACCAGTTGTACTTAAACCGCAGCACCACCAGCACCCCCTCTCTATCTTTTACTCAATCAATTAAAATAATACGCCTGATTTCATAAAAGAAGACTATAAAGCGTAAGGAAGACAATGCGACGGCGGGAAAAACCTGCTGGCCGAGGACTTTGAGCCAAGTTGATTCACGTACCGCAATCAAATTGCACTTCGATTGGCCAAAATGGAGCCATCAGTGGAAAGCGGCAGTCGTCTCATCGACTCGTAATCACATTTATTGAGATAAACGATGGGGCGTTCCACGTTGCGTATACGCAGTGTGAGTGTGTGCATGCACAATGTGATAATTGTGCGAGGGAAAATGGGTTAATCATGTTTGGCACATAATTATTGATGAAGAAAGCAGCTTGAACTTGACTCTGCTGCATACTTTTGGGATCATGTTGCGTGGCCTATGAGGTAATAGTTATTTTTCTCAATTTTAATGCCTTCATATTAATGGCTACGGCGTATTCAAATTGCTAAATTCCTCACCGACGCATAAATTACGAAAGCCATTCGAAGACCACTCGTAAAACGCACACAAAACGCATCAAAAAACGCACGGGAGCTCGCAGCTGCAAATTTTGTGCACTGAAAATTGTCATCGTTAGCCAACTGAGACCGCCGGCCATAAGGCAGTCGATCATTTCTCAGCCAGATAATTATCGCCCACCAGTTGAGAGGCTGCCCCCAAAAGCGGACCAGCCGGATATGCCAGCAGTTGGTAGTCGCAGTCGGTTGCTGCTGACCAATTGACCAATAGCTCAGCGGACCAGCGGCTGATAAGAAGTGCTGCAGCTGGGATGGGGATGGCTTATGCTTCAGTTGCATGCAAATGTATAATTGAATCAAATGGTCCTCCCGGTCGCTGCAACTTTCGAACCCCACCTAATGAAGTAATCAACGGCCGGCATCTCAAGCTTTTTGCTGCCATTGTCAATCAAAAGTCGCGTTTTTATTGCGCCTGCGTTACAAACCAAATCGCATCAAGATGTATTAATCATTTCGGTCGCTGCCTGCGTTGGCGTTAGCAACATCAACGCTGGCAGAGGGACACTCAGAAAAATTAATAGCTCTACACAAAGATTTAATTTTTCTAAGAGCAAGTATTTTTATAAGTATTCATTTTGTGAATTCTTTAGAACCATCTTTGAAAAATATTTGTGAATTGCGGCCCAAAACGAAGTGCAAGTAAATTTTAAGAGACTTTTCGGACAAGCTCTTCGTTTATAATTTACTTTTTCCAAAATATGTTTGTAAGCCAAACAATCTTTTTCTTAACGCGGCTTTTATAATGAAAAAGTTTACTGATAAAAATCACATATCCTTTGACCTCAAATAAGAGTGACATTAAATATATTCCATAGTTTTGTATGTTGATAGACTTGACTACTTTTGCGGTTTAGGCAAGTTTTATATGTAAGCTTGGGGATCAGAAAAGTAATTCGAATTTCATTGATTTAGTTGCCTTTTTTTTCTGAGTGCAGAGGCAACCGGCAACAGTTAGCAGCAACAACCAACAAGCAACAACCGGCAACGGCAATGCCATTGCTTTTATCAGCTGGCGCAGATCTCTTTGGCATAGCCAGGCGTATAAAAAAACGCCAAATAACTACAGGCGAGACGGGCATGATTAAAATGCGCAAAAATGGCAAACTCCAAATGGGCGCTGCTCGGCGGTAACGGCAACAACACAACAACAACAACAACACAACAGCAACAACAACAATATCGAGAGCTACAACAACGGCGTGTGATGTACACGCGGCGCATTTCAATTCCATTTGATTAATGACAAAGCCGTAAAAGCAACTGCATGAAGGGGCAAACAGCTAACGAAGATGTTGCTGATTGGCCCGTTGTCCGTCTTTGCCACAGTCACATTCGCATTCGAAGTCTTCCGTTGCTGTTGTCAACTGTCGGATGCAATGATGCTGCTCGCGATTTCGATTTTTTTTATATGTTTGACCATAAACATTATTCGAACATTAGGCCAAGCAGACAGCTCATAAAGCAATCAGAGCCACGAATCAATAGGGCCACAAACTGGCTTGAATGCAAATCAGCAAGTGCAGCCTGCGAGTAGAAAGTGTTGCCACCCACGCGGCGAATCTGCATAAATACTGTCCACCAAATAAGGCCAAGAGAGTGCCTAACGGCCTTGCGCCAGTGGGTGCTGCTCCCGCTGTTGCAACTGATGTTGCTGCTCCTGCTGCTGCTGTTGCATACTGTTGCTGTCGTGCCTTGCACCGCAGCAACATGGTACAATAAATTTCAAATTTGCTATGAAACTTGTATCAGAACATGTCCATCTTGGCGGCCCACACTCTCACAGCAGCCCCCCTGCTGCTGTTTTGGGTGAAAATTTTCGTGTGCCCGCCTGCGACTTTCACAGCGGCATTACTGCAATGAAAACATTTACACACCGAAAAAAAGAAACCCAAGAATTAAGAAATGCACTATGTTTTTCAAGTTGCAAGCACCACTTTTTTCTATAAGCTAAGACACTTTTTCAACATGATATATAAATCAGACAAAAGTGTGATAATAAATTTTTTATAGTGTAGAACTACTTTTAGCTTACAGTTAGCTCGTCGTCATACATTCTCCTGGGCCACGTGATTAATGCCTTAATTAGTGCAGCGCTCAATCAATTTTGGGTCAGTTAGTCAGAACCCAACCCAGAAAATATGATTGGCAATTGTTTGGCGCTGGGTCATTTATCAAAATCAATACGGGAACGGTCTCAATGCCGAAACGGAGTAATAACAAGGCTAAATGCCGAACTGAGCGGACAGCCCCCCAAGTCACAAATTTGCATTTTAACAAGTTAATTTTTTCAGCTGCCGCTGCTGTTCTAAGTCATTGCAAAACGGTAGCGCACGAATTTTGGCAGCCTTTACTTTCAGTTGCCTTTTTGACTGGCGACATAATAATGACAAACCAGAAACAAAAAACTAAAACACAAAATCTGGAAACACGGTCACAACAACTGCATTTGTTGCCCAAGCGTGACATGTTAATTGAGTTTATTTTCCTGAATTTTGATTATGTTGGGTGGGCGTTCACCCCGCCGAATGAGCAGAGATTTTTGACAGCCAAATTGGATTGATATGAAAATATATAGAAATTAAAGTATTAAAGCATTTACGTGGAGAGACGCCTCTGCCCGGAATCATGATAACTTTATTGATTTTGGCAAACGAGCGAAGCATGGTTGCCGCCACTGCCGCCGCCGAAGACATTGAAACCAAATCGTGAGCTCTGGGCTAACAATCAAATCGGCAAAAGAAAACCAACAATTGTGGCTGTTTTGTGTCTGAGAGTCTGTGACGTGATCGCTGCAGGCGCCACTTGGCAGCCAAACAAAGGGGACCAGGAATGGCCAGAAATTCTGGCTAATCAGCACAGACAAAGGGTGACGCTCCCATGTATTTAGTTTGAAGGCTGACTGCTATTCATTAATGCCATTTAACCGGTCAGGCTGTTAATAACATGGGTGTGTGTAGCCCCCGATAGATACACCACCAAAATATCCTACCTAGCAATTTGTTTGGCTGTCATGTCAAAGTGCAATGAAAATATTTTCACTTGCCCATCAAACGACACAGCACTTGACATGAGACAGCCAACGTCAAACATTCCGCAATGCCACCCAACAGGCATCTTCATAAATATTTTCCAAGCAACGGGAACGGGAACGGCAGCAGCAGCAACTGCAACAGCAACAGCAACACTCCCACATCCCAAAATGCCTTCAACAACAAACATCGTGTGCTGTCTGTGGGCTCCTTGAAGTTTCTTTCTGCCTCGATCAAAATGATTTTTCCCTCTGTGGCGTCTTTTTCATCATCATCATTAAATTCGTCAAGATGCAAATTTCTAGCCCGTTGTTTGTTGTTTGCTGTTTGCCAGTCGTGCTCATCTTCCCGGTGGTAGGCAAAAACAAAAAAAAGGGGAGGAGTGGGTGTGTGGGAGTGGGAGTGGGAGGCTAGGCAGAATCAGCCATCAGTCTGGCATTTCTTTGGCTCTGACATTATTTGCTGCTTTGACTCCGACACACGGCTAAGCACAATTTATTGTTATGGCCCGACTCTTAGGGCCACCTGTGGGCGTTACTCTGGCCATATATAGACTCCCCTCAATGCGATCTGATATAAATATAAATATAGCGGGCATGTGGATATATATAACTCATAGCTGAACGAGGTACATAAATTGCTCGTGACTGCAATTAGACAATTGTCGCCGTCATCCAAACTCACTCAGCTCAGAAGCTAATGAATTTTTATTTGTATATGTCTTACAAGACAACCCAGGGAAGTCTTTATTGTGTTGGTGTTGCTCTTGTTGCTGCTGGCTGCGGCTTGTATAAATTACCATAATAACAAATTACGGATCATTAAGATTGTCAGCTACTTCGTTTCAATTAATTAACCATTAATTACAAACCGCCTGAACTGCAGAATGTGGTAACACACAGCGGCAACGACAAATGCTGCACATGAGCAACAAAAGAGGCACTAGCTGCAGCAGCAACTGCAACAGCAGCAACATCAATGGCAAGCTGCAGCAGCAAATTCAGCAGCAACCATATTAGCCACGACGACAACAAGAAGCCGAAATTAATGCAATAGAAGAGACAACAGCGGCAAGTGAAGAAAAGCACCGGAGAAATAGAAAAAGCAGCTGTGCGCAAATATGCAAATTTCACAGAGTAAAACAGCAGCTACAAACAGCAACAGCAAAGGCAGCAAATATGCTAAGAGACTTCACTTTCAATATATAGCAAAGGATGCTTAGCCTGTTGTTGTTTGTCGCTTTTGCCAGTTGCACAAATTGCATTTTACCATATAAAACAATTTCAGCTGCTAGACAAAAGAAACTCAACTCAACTCGTAGCGAACCGAGGTAAACACATTGTCATACCCGAGCATACAGACAATGCACCTACAGAAACTGTGACAAAAGCACCGAAAACCATACAAATACAAATTGAAAGTGAAACTCCAGGAAAAATCCAAATGGAAACAAGAAATTTGCATAGAAATGAATTTGCAAGAGTTTGTCGCGTCTGGTAAGTATGGCTGCTATAGCTAGATTATGTTGGATTAGGTGCTTGGGAATGGGAAAGGGAGGCCTATGAAAATTATTGGGTTTACCGGAGCCAATTAATTGAGGGAATTATCCCACTCCCAACATTGTACGATTTTTAAGTTCTTGAGAAATATTTTTGGGTTACATCATTTATTGATATAAACTTTTGAAATGACTTACAAATATAACAAATTCTAAAATCAAGCATACGTGATTTAAGACTAGTACTCGCAAAACTTTATTCAAATATGCCTAGATGCATTTTAATTCCAAACTTCTGATTTAAATAATATTGAAATATTATACTTCAGTAAATTTTCAGCTTTATAGGGTTAGTTTTCAAAGAACATTGAGTCATTTTTATTAGATAACAAAGTTAATTGCGAGTAAATTAAAAAATTAGCTTAGGCCACTTTCAAACACCTTATAATTTCATATAAAAGGTTAAACATATCGTTAGCTTTATAGATTTATCCATTTGTTTTACTTTATTTGGCTAACAGCGTGTAAATCGGTCATAAGTCTGTGGTCCCCAACTCATTGATTGCATGTACTTGATCTATAAAGAATATCGGCTTAGTGCCCCGTCCAGCTCGCACTTCTTTGGGTGCATGACTTTATGACAAGCGCTCTAGGTAGCCAAGTTCGTTGCCTAAGTCTTTTGTATTGCGACTGGGCATGCAAATATTTGCATATAGATTTACACACCCACGGGCCGAGTCGCAGTGCGCCTTGGCAACAATGGGTTGCCAGAGCCTCCTTTACTTGTTAATATATGTAGCTATATAGATACGATGCCAAACTTTAAATATATTACACTCTAATGCCTTTTAAGCCGAAACTATAAATTTCTTATCGCCGATCGAAAATCAAGCGTGCTCACCACAAGTCACAGTCAAAAAGCAAAGCCAGGTTTTTGGCCACTGGCACTGGGACTTTGGCTGGATAGTCGAGCAGAAAAAATAGAAAAACTGAGGCTGAGGCACACACCCTAGTTGGTTCACTCGTGCGTCATATTCAAATGCGGCCAGATCCAGCTTTTCAGCTCCGGCTCCAGGTCGCAGATTGCGTCCGCTAGATAAGCCAAAGCCAGCGCCACTGTTTCGATGACTACGGGAGTACGGGAATGAGACTGCGACTGCGACTACTCCGACTATGGCATATGGTATATGGCATTCTTTCAAAGGCCGTTCGCCAGACCAACGCTAACGGATCGCGCAAGCAGGAACCGCCGGCCATAAATGGCCAAAATGCATGCGCTGCCTTAAACAGTCAAATGTGTGGATAATAATTTTGATTTATTGCCCCAGCATCGCGGCCAACGAGCCACCGCAATCGGCAATCTGGGCTAGATAACTCAACTATGGCCCGGGCATTGTGGCCATTATCAGGGGAGGCTCATTCAGCTCAACCTGCCGCTTGATTTTTGTTTCCTATACCCTTCCAGCGGGTATTATAATATTATTATAAAATTTTCGACGCAAGGGGACATTTGCGACCCTATAAAGGATATAAACTCTTGATCAGCACTACCAGGCCAGTTGATCAGGTCATGTTTGCTTTTGGAAATTTGTTATTCTAACGATGATCGTGTTGATTATTGTTCAGTTTCAAGGAGACCCACTTGGACCTTAAAAGTAATTAACATTACCAAATGTAGTCAAACTTCAAAGTCTTAGGTCTTGTGGTTTTATCCTCTAAAAATCTGACCCATTTCCGTCAGAAGTTTGCACTGCAGTAAGTTGACCATAATCATATAGATGTAAGAGAAACGTTCGAAAATTTGATCATAAAATCGACCTTTGTAATAGCTGCAAGGGTATGTAAACTTCTGGTTGCCGATGTTTTCTTCCTTTCTTGTTTTTTTTAAAGTTTTTTGGGGCGTGTGCTGCGGTGTGGGGCGTGTGCCTAACATGCTAATGAGCTAACTTTCAGTGGACCAATCGCTGAACGTCTAGGCGGCTAACAATGCCCACGTTTGCTAACAATATGAATTTTAAGGTCTCTGTTTTGTTTTTTGTTTTTCATGTTCGAATACCTTTTTTGCATAATTTATACATTTTGCGGTAGCTCAGACTGACCGCAACTCTTTCCCGTTTTGCCTGCATTTTAATTATGAAACCAACTCGTGCCAGACGCCAAATCGAATCGAATCGATAATTTGCATGAGCAACGCCCGAACGCCCGAATTTTGCACAATCAACACAATAATTACAATTGAGTTGTGTTTTTTTTTCAGCTAGTCCAAGAAGTTTTCTTTTTGGCTGAAAAGAAAAGAAAGTCGTCCGCCTGACTTTCTCGGCGTTTATCAGCCCGCTCGCCATTCGTGTTCGCTTATCGCCAGCAGCAGCTGCAGAGTCATTCATCTTGTGGCCGGCAAATGAATCTGCAAATAAAGCTGTTGCCCCGGTGATCTGTCAGTTGCGCGCTGCCCCAGCCTCTTTTAATTGCAGGCCAAATTGAAGCTGACATTTATGCCTGCACTCCATTTCGAATCCCCTCCCCATTTTCAGACCAGGCTAATTGCCCAGAATGCCGAGATTTGTTGAAGTCGCTGAAATCCTCAAGACCTCCTTTAACGGGAGTGTGCCTCAAATGCAGACGATCACATGCAAATTGAGCTGTTCGGGGATTTGTAGTTGCAGTTGTACGCACAATTAGTGTTAGTCGTTTGCCCGGGACAACACTCAATGGCAATTAGGGTCGGACGGCGTAAAAATCCATTGCAAAATGCCAGTTTGTTGGCCGGAGTATCTGTGTGACAAGTGGGCGCCTTGTTGTTGGCCAGTCGACAGGGGCACGCAAATTGTAATTTATGTGGCAAATTTTTATGTACCACTAGCGGAAATTTATTGGCAATGTTTGGTGAGATTCTCGGGCAAGTCGACAGGCACCTGCAGTTTATGATGAGCTACTAAAGCCTCCTCGTGTAGGTCGTTAAAAGATAGAATCGTTTCGGAAGTGAATCGAACCAATAGAGACAATGGTTTTCTAAGAAGCTTCATTAAGGATTTCAGTACTTGTAACTCTTTATTTTTGGAAGAAACCAATAATAAATAAAGTATTCTTTAGTAGGACTTAAAAGTCGCGCTTACTTTAACTTCTCACTTCTAATTTTAAAAATCTTTTGTTTTTAAATTTTTACGTAATTTTTACTGCTCTTTAAAAGAAGGTTATAGCTTTTCCTTAATTGTGTTCCCGTTACTTTTCCCACAAAGGCAAACTAAGATCTAAACATTTCACACAGCAGTCAATTTCATAGAAAACAATAAAATGTCCACCAATTTGCCATGTTCCCAGTCGGTTCTGTTACTCATCTTCCTGGAAACAAACACCTTCGATTGCACTCGAGAACGAAACGATGGACCAGCACTCGAGGCTGGCATCATCGCCGAACGGCAGGCAAAGATTCCATTCCATTCATGCCGGAAGCGATTCATTCACAACGTGTTGACTCCAAACAGGTGTACGCAGGCCATAAGCCAAGTCACATTCGACTATCATTTATCACTTGAGCGGTGGCTGCGGCTTAAGCCAAATCTACGAGTATTTAAGCTGGTAAAGTGTTCGAAGAGTCTTTGTCCGGCGATTTGTCAATGATGCAAGCTTATGGCTTCGCATTCGGCATCGGTATCGGCTTCGGCCGATAGAATTTCCCAAGCGAACCCATTCATTAACTGTTGTCCATCGCAGCGGGACGGCTACCAAATAGAAATCAATATACATTTTTCGGATTTCATGCTTAAAATAAAACAAAACGAATTAGATGGATTTAAATACACCGATCGAAATCGATTTGCATTTAAAATCAAATCAAAGATTTCTAATTTCGGGCTACCACAAGCGAAGACTATAAAACGCCCACGCTTGGGCAATAGATGCGAACCAGTTTATAGAGCTGGCTCATCAGTCATTTTGATTACCACAAATAACCGGAGCTAGGTAGCCTTTTATTTGCCTCTGCCATTGATGTCAAATAAATTGATCGCGACTGAATGCCTTTTTAAATTCCTCAACTTACAGTTTTTGTGGCTGCTACTGTGGTTTTTTGTGGCTTCGGTTTCGGCTTTATATGACGGTCCAGTTTGAGGCACTGACTCTGACATATTGCCTGACAATCTCACTAAAACAATAAACACACCACAGACTTAGAATCATGCATAGCATTAAGCCAGACTAAGACCTCCAAAAGGTCAAGTCTGAGAACTCGTTTTGTCATTTGCCAAAAACAAATACAATAACATAAACGAGGCAGATTTAAAATAAATTGCTTCAATATCAAATTAATAAAATTTAAATTATTAAAACTGGTCATTTCCTGTTCGAAGATCGAACTAAAAATGATACCAAAACAAAAACACATAAGGCAGCAACCAGAAATAAAACAAATTCCTGCAATATGTGACCCAATTTGTTGAAAGGAGGAAAAATGAAATAAATAAAATTCATTTGTCCGGCAGTGTAATTTATTGCATGTTTTGCTCATTAAATTGATTTTTCCCCTTTGATTTTGAGTGCCAGTGTCATTGTCAGAGAGGGGGACACACGGACTTGGTCCCGGAGAAACCGAAACCGCCAAGGAGTCGAGAAGAGCACGAATGTTTGTGTTTGTTTGTACTGCCTGCTGCTGTTGCACTTTTCAGCACGCTCGAGTTTCATAAAAAATGCCAATTAAGCGTGAATATAAGTGCCAGATAATTTTTCAGACAGCAGCCAATGTAACCCAAATTGCCAAAAAACGCGAAAGACTTACAACAAAGCCAAAACAAGCAACAGGAGCCGAAGGTAAAAAGTAAAACTCATTTTTCAGGGGTAAGATTCTCTTACCAAGTTGAGTCTCAAAGTTAGGCAGGATTCTTAAAAATAAATTAACAACTGATACCAATTCTTACACTTATTTTCCCAAAAAGTACTATTCGATCTTCAATAAGCTATTGTGATATTTTTGAAATCGATCTTAAAAGTTCCTACCCACCCGTCTTTTTGGGTTATTTAGATATCATTGCAGTTTCCCTAGAATCTCAAGCCAACCCAGATTTTGTGTGGCTTTCGCTGTGCAAGATTGTCAATAGATTTGCCTTTTGAAGTGACCTGCTGACAGACGCAATGATAACTTCAAAAGCCCGCCGCTGACCTCATAATAAGCCAGGCTCATCTCCACTCAAATGTGGGGCTCATCTGCCTTCAGGGAGGGCATTCAAGATTCGTTTCGGCGTCAAGATCCCCAGCCAGGCAGCCTTAAAAAATATTTACAGCACTCAAGTGCAATTCAAGTGCTGGGCCAAGCCGAACGATATGCCCAACCACTTCCACGTCCAATTCCACATCCACGTCCACGTCCAAGACCGAATTCGAATCAGGCAAAAACAAGACCCCCGAAAAAAGTAAAGCCCAGGCCAAGAATAACGAGCCAAAGTGTTTCTTTGGTTTTTTGTGTCGGATTTTGAGCATTTTTCATTTCGGAACGACAGGCGAACTCTGATGTTGACGTCCACGTCTGTATCCAAGTCGCAGCTTGGAATTTGTGGCATCGTTTTCGGTTTCGTTTACGATTTCGGCCAAGAGTCTCAGAGCGGCATTCGTACTTTGACTAGTACAATGACAAGAGTTAAGCGATCCCAAAAGCCAAAACAATGGCGGTCATGCTCATAAAATGCCCAAATGTCATCGTGTTTTGGGGGGAAGTTTTCGGATATTTCGAAGTTCGCTGTTATCGCGGGACCCTGAGAGGCGGCGTTGATTTTGATAAATGTTTAATTAATTTTGTGCCTCGCTCGAACATTAAACCTGACTATTTTCTGACTTAATGAACAGAAATTAACAACACACTGAGATCACTCTCCGGGGGGAAAGATGTTGGACCCAGGGGGAGACAGAAGCCAACCATGCGGAAGATCTTCAAAGTCTACGCTTTTTTTGGTCAAGTTTCTTCTCATCTCATCTGGCTTTTCTCATTTACATTACATTATGCTGGCTCTGGCTCCGTATTATGAATGAATGTTTACCTACACACATGTGAAAAATGTTGTAATTAGTTTTTACCAGTTTTTTTTTTTTTCCTTCTTCGTCCAGTGAGTGATTTTCAACAACGACTGCAAATTACAAGTTATTATTAATGTTAACAAGCGAAATCGCCGTGTACTTATGTGTTTATATATGGCCGAGTGTATATATAGTGAAAACTAATTTAGCAGGGGGTCTTCCCCACCGAAAACCCCTTGATTTATTCGAATAACTTATGCACGTACATTAATGACTGTTCTTGATTTATGCGATGCGATCAGTGGGGAGCAGGAGGCACCTTCCTCAACAAGTGGGTCACATGTCCCGTGGGTATTTGTACTTACCGATGCGGCTACACGAGGCACTAAATGCGACCATAAAAAAAGACAACCTCCCCGGTAGCGCTGACATTACATAGAATCCGAATCAAACACAAAATGCGCTCCACAATAATTATGCAAAGAGCTGTAGTGAAGAACAAAAAGCTCGTTGCACAAACGACATCGACACGAACTCATAAAATATGCTAAATGTGTGCCAGGCAGCAAGGCAGTCAGGCAGCCAGAAGTCGGTACTCGGCACTCGGCCGACAGCCAGCAACTTGTGTCAATAAAAATCAAGCCAAGCACTGCAAATGCATCCTCTAACCCAATCCAATCCCCTAACCCAATCCTCTGCACTTGTTCCATCGGCTCGACTTGATGCCACATGCAGCTGGCAACTGTGAGAGTGTCTCGAGTCTAGACAGCAGACAGCCAAAGTCACTTCACATTGCACATTGCGCTTCCTGACTCCAGATTCAATGAGCCATGGCCGCGAAGGATGGTGCACTGAGTTTTTACAGCACCCAGATAAATAGGTTGAGTGTGTGGGACTCAAACCCATCGGGGGCACAATAAAAATGCATCTCTGCCATGAAAACAGCAAAGCCGAGAGCTAATCAGGGTTAAATTTATTGTAAATCCTTGGGGCATTTGCATACTCCCGCGGTGATCGGATGATCACATGGCTTCATCGGGTAGGATCAGATGGGATCGATAGACAAATTGGTTTAGGTACTGATCTGGCAAATTGGCAGGAGCAGGAAGTGGTAAAATTCTGTCCGGGCTTATGGGGATCGTAAAGAAGGAGAAGTGTTTGTGGCAGCAAAACCACAGAAAAAGCACTTTAAATGCCTGAAAAACACTTTGGAAAAATCTTCATTTTAGGGATCGCTTTTAACTTCCTTAAAGTTTATTGTGTATTGGTTAAATACTCCTTAAAATTCAGAAAAAAATAATAATGTAAAGTAAAAACCAGTTTATTCATTAGAATACGAATAATTAATACGAAAGTTTATCAATTGTTAATACTCATAGCAGTAATACAAAAATGAATAATATCTAAAAAAATACTTTTTTTTGAGTGTAGGAAAATTTTCTGGCATTTATGGTTGGCAGTAAAAAAATAAATAAATAAAACAAATGAAAATCGAACGGGAAAATGTCAGAGGCAAAAGTTCTCAGGCCGGGCAGCAGACAAATAAATTTATGACACATGACGTTGTGGAGTACAAGTACGGGCCGCAACAACAACATCGGTATCGAACGAGCGTCGACTGAAGTGTAACTTCCCACTGACCCAATTTACAAGCACTTAATGCCAAAAAGGAGAAGTCGTAGAAGAAATAAACAAAGACGAAAGCCAGGCCGGGGTAATGCATATCAAATAAAGTTCAAGCGACAGCAACAACAGAAACACCAACAAGACGACAAAAATTATGACCAAAATAGACAGCACCGTCAACAGGAACAACAACAAAGAAATTTAAATTAAAATCCAAAAACTCCCACACATAAAAGTCGAGAAAGAAACGCCAAAAAAAAGTACACACATACAGGGAGCAGCAGCAAAAAAAAAAGGTCTGTCAAAATTAAATCATTTCGGTGGCAAACAACATAAACCGATGGTTAAGAGTTGATAATGATGATGCTTGGATAACGCTCGTTATTACTATGGTTGCTGTTGTTTTTGCTGGTGTTGCTGCTGTTGTTGCCGTTGTTACTGCCTTTGTGGCTGTCCAGTGCGTTGGTGGCTGGCACTGACAGCGTAACAAATGCTATTTTGACAAAGTGTCTGACATGAGGAGCGTGGAAGCGCAGACCCAGAAAGAGACAAGCGAACGAAAAACGAGCCCCGCAAGGGTACCACCACAATTATGCGAAAGTGAGAAAAAATTCAGTGCAAAATCGGGTGCTGCGTGTCTGGGTGACTATAACTATATGGCCGCAAGAAGAAGAAATTTATGAAAATTTCCAACGCTGATAAACACCCGCTAAAGTTAAGCGAACGAACGACCCAGAGTCCATTCCACTTGACGGCCAAGCTTCCGGTTTCTTTTTGGGTGAAATTTTCTATGCGCCTGTGGCAGATTTATGTGAGAAAACAAAACAGCGGCACAACATTTTTCATAGAAAATTATGAAGACCGAAACACCGATAGCGAACTCGGAAATTTGCATATTCCTCCCTTTTGGCGCTTTAACACGTATGCAGTGTTGTTGGCTGCACGACACGGGCAACAGACTTTTAATTATTAATATTAGACACTAGAAAATGAATACGAACGAATAAGATAAACAAAATCAATCAGTCAGTGATTTCACAACCCGTGGGGCTTCACAGACAAATTAACAGCTTTTATTTCACTCATTTGTCACCGTGTTTCTGGGCAAACATACTAGATTTGCCGTTAATTGAAGAAAATCTTGGTCTGTCTCTTGGCCATGTTAAATGGAAAAATGAGTGACTAATTTAACGTCAAATAAATATTTCAATCGTGTGGAAAAAAGCAAGAGAGAAATTGTCTGGAAATATTTATTTAAAAAAATTCTTTGCTACGCATTTTCAAATTAAATGATTAACTTATTAATTTAAGCCTTGAAAAACCAGTATTCTTAAAATATATTTATAGTTTTCAATTCTATTATTAGCAGAAGCTTGTTCCTACCGAACGCTTATGACGTTTTAAAGTATTCTTGGAAAACCATCATAATCTTAATGATTTTATCTTTTTTCGGTCGTGCACCATTCGTTTTTGGCTTCATTCATAATTTTTTGACTTAGAGCGTTAACAAGTTCGTTGCCTAAGTCTTTTGTCCCTGCTCCCCAAAAGCAGTGATCAAGAGTTAATACAAAGTTATTCACGAGTGTAGTTAAGTAAAGCTTATCTTCACCATGAGTTCGTTGCTTGAGTCTTTTGTTTCCATTGCTGAATGTGGCGTTGATTTGGAATTGCTTTTTATTATTTTTATTTTTCCGTTTTTGTCGTTTTTAATTTAAAGTGGCGACGTTTCACTTTAATAATTTTAATACCTTGAGTTTTTTATTGCCTTCGTTTTAATTAAATGCCATTAAGGTGTTTCTCTTTCCCCAAGCTTAAAGCCAATTGTATTTTTTTTGTATTAGCCATCGGATTTTTATGATAGGCAGTTCAGTGAAAAATTGTGCTGCTCCCATTCGGGATCTTATCTAAAATTGATTTCGTTTTAATTTACTGCCTGCACACACTTTAACTTCGGTTTATGGCTTTTCTTGTCTTCTATCATCAGCGCCTGCTTGTTATTGATTATATTTCTATACAATTTAAATAAATAAAACTAATTAATATTCATTGATGGCTAATTTATAAGGCTTGTATGTGTCTGTGGATATGTGTGCCTTTGCTTCTTGCCTAAGCCGCGGCTACTGCCAAGTTGGACTAACTTTCTTCCAGCAACTGTCCAAATTATCAATTATGAAGTCATTATTATTTACAGCAAGCCAAACATACGGCCAGCCGCGTTTGATTAATAGCTTTTCAAGCTACGGTCTTGTCAAGGGTTCGCCGTTTTCTATTTTGGCAAGCTCAAATTTTTGCGCATTTTTCTTTTTTGCACAGAAGGTGTTGCCGGAACATATTTTCTGCGTTTGAGTTTTTGAGTTTTGCGGCAGTCGCCGCGCAGTTCTAATTAGCTAATTATACGCTAAATTAGTATATAATTATTGCTGGCCAGGCGCTTGGCTTGCACACGCCGAGTGACTAATTTAAGCGGGCCAAAAGTTAAGGGGCGCCCAAGCGATATTTTTGGCACTATTTAAATTTGAGGAAAGCAAAACTCAAATGGTAGATAAGGCACAAGTGCCGTTTAGATGCGCTATCAGTGTTTTGTGAAATTTGTAATTAATTTGCCAATTTGCGGCACAAAAGACCATGGAAAGACAAAGAATTTTTTATTAATAGTTACTAGTTTGGTCAAAATTCTCCTATTATCTCGTTTTAATTCTGCTTTGTTTTGCGGTTTTCTGGCCATGATAACTGGCTGGGTATTTCAGAGGCCTGTGCGTCATGATTTTCCAAATACAAATCGCCAGCGATAAAACTTGAATTTATGCCTGCGATAAGGTAGCCCTGTTTTGTGTCGCGCCACAATGAATATGATAAAACTATTAAAATATACACAATTTGGTATATATATATAAACTAAAGAAATTTGATTTTAATATGGTTCTGCTTTGCATAGATGAACAGCAGGCAAGGAATTTAGAGATATACCTACGAAATAAACTAAAGACTTTGACAACGAACTTGGCAACAAAACTTGTACTTACCGGTTTAAAATAAGTCAAAGTGGTCTGAAAGTTATCCAAATTTTAACAGCTTAATAAATCCACATAAATATGTACGTTTATAGTATTTGATACTTTTGTATTCGTATTAAATTTGTTGGGCCACACAAAGAATTTCATTAGTTTTTCCCAGGCCTCAGCCCATAATGACCATTATTTATGGCTACCGATTGTTGAAGAAGACACTCTCACACACATTTATCATCGCATCGTCTTATCAGACGAAACATAATTCTCGGCCTGCATTCATAAATTTGCCAGCAACTATTTCATTTGCATTTGTCGGAGGTACGGGAAATATTCTTGAACAAAACTAATTTGGTCGGGTTAATTAAAAAACTGAGCTCCGTATCGCAGTTTCCGTTGGCGGTTTCCGTTTGGTGTGGTCGTGGTGTTGGTGTTGGTGGGCGACAGGAATCGGAATCGGAATCGCGACGACTACGACAACAGGCGATGGAAACTTTGAATGTTGGCCGACGGCAAATGAACTTATACGGAAGTCGGAGAGGCGAGAAAACAGAAACTGGCGAGACAAACGAAATCTCCGCTCGAAGCTCCGAAACGCACGCAACGCTCAAACACTTGAAACTGAACTGAACTAAATCTGGCTCTTGGCCAGCATGTCCAAGAAGTGGCTGGCCAACAGCAACGGCGACGCTGGCGTCGACTTCGGCCGATCCGCTGAGAGCGTGACGACAACGCCGGCAGAGCTGATCTTTATTTTCTGCTTCGGTTTTTTTTTTTGGGGTTTTCGATTGTTTCTGCTATTATAGGATTTGTTTGTTGTGGCCGGAGCCAAAGCGGTAAATGATAATAAAAGTTACTGGCTTTTTGGCCAGGCCAAAACCAAATCAATGAAGACTGCCGGCTCTCTTCGCGCTCTACCAGCAATTCTGATGCTGATTTATGCTCTTAATAGATTTGTTAACTATTTTTAGGAACGTCTGATGTTAAATTCTTTTGTGTGGTAGGGGTTTTCAATGGGTGGATGGGATTATTTTTAGAATTTGCATAGGCTGACATAGCATTGAGCATTAAACTGTCAGCATTTTGATAACGTTTCGCCCCATAAATTTTTCGCTTTACGACCGTTTCTTCTCTGTCTTAATCAATGGAGAATTGTGCAAAAAAAAACCCTTTGACCTCTGTCCGGTAGAATCTGGTTCGTTTTTGGGGAAAGGCTGTGACGGACACGCCCAAGTCTATTGAACTTTTCCCATAAATAAGCAAGATGTTTTCTCACAACAATTATGCTGCGACTGCCGCTGCTTCTAACCATTGATAGAAACGCTCTCATTCACATCCCTGGCCCCTTGTTTATAATTTATCAAAAGCTTTTAGTCAATGATTTCGAATTTACGATTTCGATTCGCCTCAATGGCCCCAAACTGCGACTGTTTCTCTTAAAAGCCTTTCCTCTAAACAGTCCATTGAGTGGAGTGCCGCAACGACCTGACCCCCATAAGCGTTTCACTAATTCATGCCACTTATTAGCCACAAAACAGCCACCACGGCCGACTTGCACCTGCCTCTCGGTGCCGTGCTCCATTTGGGGCATTTCAACGTCAATCAATATGCATTTGAACTCCATCAATCGTATCTTTGGCTGTGGGATTTGGCCCGGCTTTGAGCATTTCTTTTGGCTCTTTCTCTTTTGATACGATTTTATGGCTTAATGCCGTTTTCTGGCCATTGAGCACTTAACGCTACATTTTCGGGCGGGATTTCGGAAAGGGGGTAGGGGCATATTACTCGGGCTTATTGGCTGTCTTGTATTTGGTATCTTGTATCTGACTATCGCTGTTCATCTGCTTTGCATTTTATGGCGTCCCTGCTGACTTTTCTCACATTTCTATGCCCGATTTTTCAATTTTGTTCACATCTGTTTTTGGCCCAATATATATGCAGTCTTTTATGAATTTTTAATAATTTCTTTTTATGTTTGATTTGACACCCGGGCAACGATGAGAGCGGTTCCAATATTAACGGTTTTTTAATTACCCACTGTCGGTGCCCCAAAACAAGTTCGCTGCCCAAGTCTTTTGTTCTCCGCTCGGCCAGCATGACGGCCTGACAACACCAGGCTCCGCATCCAGGTCGGAAAAGTGAAATTGAAGTCGCCGTGTCGTCGTCGTCGTCGTTAGGGGAAAAACGGGAGGCGGGTACCTCATAACTACATACGTATAATAATGTAAAAAACCTAGTAATCAGGGGAGCCGCAAAGATCGGGGGCAGCTCATTAACTTGCCGCTTTCGTCAACCAGCCCCAGATGCCGAAAATAGCGCCACGTCATGAGGCAGTCTGGGTATTTTTTTTTTGTTCATTTCGAGTCCCTCTCAAGGTGTTGCAGCTACCAGAGCTACCTGAATCCCCAACTGCAGCTCCGGAATGCAGCGCCCACTCGGGCAACTTTTATTATTTCATCTTCTCCGAGCCTGCTCACCGCCCCAGTTGACCCATTTTCTTTATGGATCTTATGGATCATATATGTACGTACATAAATCTATGCGCGGCTCCACTGTCCCCTGGTCCCATTGTTAAGTGTAACTATTAGTTTGCTACGTTTCCAGGTCAACGGGGCAATCAATCATATTATATACAGAAGGAAATTTGTATAGTTGGGCAGCAGCAGCCCCTCGCCGCACAAGGAGTGGAATTTGATTTCTCTCTTTTTCATTTTTTTGGCACTTTACATGCCCTTGCGGCAGACTTTGTATTGTTAAACGGACAGTTAATGGCGGAAACACTGCAAACGGCATAGTTTCTTGTCAACTATAACGAATTGCTATTGGTTAGGCCAAGAAAAGTTGATAAAATATTCCATTCTATTTTCGGATTAATTGATTTTCAAATGTAGACCTTTACTCACAATAAGCTGAAACAAAAACCATTTTATTTTCGGATTTATTGATTTGCCCCCGATCTTTGTCTTTACCCACAATAAGGTGAAACAATAACTTTTTGATAATTATTTGTTGTCTCTAAAAACTGATAGTAAAATATTTTTGTAGTCCTTCAAATTGTTGGTAATATTACTATAATATGAATCAATTTGTAAAATATTTATAAGAACGAACTCAAAAATTATGAACCATACCATATCACTCACATAAAGCATGCTTGGCAACCAAAAAAAACCCACTAATCATTTGTGTCCACAGAAACGGAAGTCCGCTAGAAGATGACTAAAACCAAACAACAATCGGCAAATAAATTATGGCTATGCACAAAGCAAATATAGCTTTAAAATTATGGCTCAGGTTAAATTATTCTGCCAGAGGTTTCTTGGCTTCCTTATTTACCTATGACAGCTTGTTTGCAGCACATTTGTTATACATTTTTTCGAAATTCCTTTAGGCCAATGCTTCTGCAAGTAATTTCTCCACTTGGCGCTAAATTTCCCAGCATATTTCTACATAGAAATCGGCGCAGGAAGCGCATACCAGACTGGCACAGAAAGATAAATAAAAAAGCTGCACATTCACGATGCTGACCGGTGGCGATGGCTGTTATGAAAATGAGTTTAAGTTTTTGTTTGTTTATTTTCTAAATGAACTTTTCACCAAGCGGATGTCGAGTGTTTAGCGGAAAGTGAAAAGTGCTGCTTAAAATGACTTAGTTTGCAGGTTTCGCCTTGCCTTTGCGGAAGTGGCAGCAGCAGCAGCAGCCGCTAACTATGTTCGCCGGTCGCAACAAGTTGTCTATCATGGAAAAGCAATTTCCATGCCAATGATTTATGAGCCGCTTAACCGGCCCATTACAATCTTATCTCTGGGCTATTATGTACACCGTTTGAGCTGACAAAATATATTGTGCTCGAAATCTAAAGCTGCCACGCTAAACTTCAAGTTGAATCTGAATCTCGAGCTTTAGCTGACGCTGACATGTCGCGCTTATCGCCGCCAAACTATCAAGAGACACCAGCCACAAAAGCCGAAAAGCCCAGGAAAAAATGAACAAAAAAACATAAGACCTGGCCAAAGACCTGGCCAAAAACCAAAACAAAAACAAAGCGCAGGTCCGGGCCCAGTGTGTGTACACAGTGTGTCTCAATTGTTTGCCACCACGCACGCGCGCAATTACTTAAACATGTCCAAGTCCGCGTCTACGAGTGGAGCCCACATTTGCCAGGTGCAGTGCGCCGTCTGTGTGGGTATCCTATGCAAATGCGAATGCAGTCTCAACTCATTGAATGACCCTCGTTAGGCGCCCCCTGGCCCCTGTCCCCAGCCCCTGCCCCTAATCTCTCCCTGCGTCTGTCACGCTTTGTTTGGCCTGTCAAGATGACAAGTGTTTGCTTTGCTTTTGCCTGCTCCTCGACGCAGCTGGCGCTCCGGCCATGTAAACTTGACATTTGATAGCATTTTAATTAAAAAGAAGTCGAACGGAGTTGCTGGAAAATTTATGACGGCGCACTAAATCCCAAGCATGTGCGTGGTCTCTGGAAATACTTTTGGTCCACTCCGAGATCTGTCTAAAGATCTTAGAAATTATATCACGCAGTGCTCGGATCTGTGGAGGTGGCTATATCAATTCGAAGGTGTCGGCGGGGGATTGTGGGGCGTTGTCCGTGACCGTGTGGCTAGGCTGGCCCAGCGAAATGAGGTCGAAATTATTTGCAATTTATTGAAGGCAATCACAATGCCTATGAACTATATTTCCAAGCCATGACTGCTCTCTTGTGGTTGTTGTTTATTAGTTCTTCAGCCCCAGCTTCAGCTGGCCTTTTCATTGAGCCATGAAATTCCGTTTTCTCGCCCCTCGTCTCCTTTTTTTTTTCTTTTTCTAAGTTAATTTTTATGTTTACTCTTTTTTCCGCAAGACATTTCTGCAGATCGTGTTGGCTGCTTTGGGGAGCTGTGGAAGAAGTGCCGCGGAGATTGATAGGAATGCAGCTGGATGTTCGGTTGATTGGTATAATGGCATGGCCGAGAGTTATGTGGGCACATTTATCTGCTTTGATTGCCTTTATAAAATATTTTACGGGAAAATGTGTAAGGTAATCTTAACACCGTTGCCAGCAAGGTTTCGTCCATGAAAAAAATCGAGTTGCGGTCTGAGGGGGTCTGATATTTTTTCCAGAATATTTTTCATATTTAATTTAAAAGAAACCTTGTATTATTAATATTCTCGATAGGGTACCCAAATATCGGTAAGACCCCTAAATATTTGCTACTCACGACTCTCAGAAATTTCGTTTCCCTTCTCATCTCTGCAATTTTTTGGCTGCTTTTGTGAATTGAGTTAATTTCGCTGGTAGCGGGTGGTTGATTAAAACGGAAATGTCGTGCGTTTAGCTTAATGATCTACAACGCCTCGCCTTTAACTCGTTCGTTTTCAAGTGCAAAACAATTTGCATCCCCTGAGGGGTAAATCCCAGTCCAAATAGGAAGCCTCACCCATATTCCGTGCGAACCCTTGAATTTTATTTAGTGGGATCTGAAAAGTATAAAACTCTTTTCATGCTTTTCATGTTCAACGTGATCTGCGCTGATCTCTTCGCATCTCCATCTCCATTTTCATTTCAATTTTCCAGCTTTGAGATATTTCCCGTTTATTTTTTGCACAGGTGTTGGCTGGATTTGAAAATAGTGCAAAATCGTGCTGGCGATATTTGTACGTGATGCCATGTTGTGGGTGTCGGATTAGGATTTCGTCTGGGTTTCAGTTTCAGTTCGGCAGACTCTAATTTGTTAAGGAAACTTAGCCAGCGCATAGAACCTAAGGCAGTCAAAACAAAAGTTTTATTGGGTTAAAGTAAAAAAGCTGAAAATGCGTGGTGCGGCCTATTCAAATTGCCCAATTTTGGTTCACACATACACTGAAACAATTGCAAACTCATTGACGTCATTAAAAAACGTTTAAAATAAAGTTTTGCGCCTTTATTAAGACTGACATTCGGACAAAGGCCCTTGTCAGGTTTTTGTGGCTGTTGTCTATTATTATGATTAAAATATCCCAGAGTGGTTTATTTTTGTTCGACTTGATGCCGCTATTTTTCATTATCTCCCCCCGCATGACACAAACCACTTCAGTCCAGAGATCTCTGTTTATTTAAGTAGCCACCTCAGCCGAAAAAATTATTGTTGATCTTTTTTAGGCCGTTTCATTGTTGTCTTTACGAAGCGGGGCGTTTCACAAAATCAAACTGCTCCACATACACGGCATTTAACGCATAGCCCAAAGTCTCTGTCTCTGTCTCAGCTTATTGTTGTTTATTTTTATAAGGTCTCGGGCCGGGACACACCTTAAACGAGCCACCGAATGCCACCGATAGATAGCCACTGTAAGCCATTGGGCAATGTCCCGCGTTCCCAACTACCAAACTACCAAACTTCCAACTTCAAAAAGCTAAAGGCGGCATTTAAACATTTTCGATTTGTTTTAAATAAAAGCAATGACATGCCGCAAAAGTATTAACAACAATCAATGCAGCACATAATCACAAAGGCGCAGCAATGTCTGTCTGATCGATATTGGTTTTTGGCTTAGGAGGTGTCGGTATTGGCTTGGCATTAAAATCAGTAAATAATTCACGCCATTAAGCGTGCGACGATCCGTTCGATTCGATACGATCCGTTTCGATACGATACGGTACGATCCATTAGTCTGAATCTTGTTTGCATCTTGGGCTGAATTGCCGTTCATAATTTTTACATTTCAACTGGCTTATTTATGGTGCAATTTCGTTTTGATAATTTGCTGCCTTAAATGTGTCCACAGTCGATCTTGCTACGTCATTCCAATAATCAAATGTAAATTATATATATCACCATATTTATGCCTGGAAATAAACTAGAGGTTATTTACATATGTTTATTTTGATTGGCAGCCTATAAAGATAGCCAACAAACTAATTTCCCTGCACAGCATGTGGTTGCCTTTGTATCTCTGTATCATTATCAAATCAACATTTTCGATGGCTATCTGAGATGGAGAATATATGTGATATTATAAAGAAATTTCTATGGAAATGCTTGGTGATCTGCCGCCCTTGAACTTTTACACCAACGTAAATCTGGAAAGTGCAATGGGATTAATCAATGTGACATTTATGGGCAGTATGCCAAGTCTTTCCCTACGCACGATTTCCCAAATAACTCAGATAAAGTCGTTAGGGCTCGTTAATTGAATTAGCTATCTGAGCATGCATATTCATGCTCAATCAAAACGAACATCGGACTAGTTTTGGAACGCCATTAGCTATGCCATAGCCTAAAAGCGGAAAAATATAATTTCTTGTTTTAGTTCAGATGCTTGTTTTTTTATTTGTGGCTCTCGCTAGGAATGAGATTCAAATTTGGCCTGCAAGTGGCCATAAAATCTGAAAACAACAATGAGAATGCCCGAATTTAAAATCAATTAAGACAAATTTATGCTGACATGAGACAAATCTGAAGCAGCATTTTTTGCGTAGGCGATCATTAAACGAAACGGACTACAGAGTGGGGAAATGGGTCTATGATGCTGTAACCCAACCGTTTTTGGTAGCCCATTTTCAGGGTCCAAAAACAAATCATTAAGTGATGTAGTTTTTTGGCTGCCAGTCTTTGCCCCCCTCTGATTAATGCGACATCAGCACGCGATATAGAACAGCTACCAATGGGGACCGATGTTGGGGTGGTGGTGCTTATATATTGGATGGTGGTGAGGCCACCTACGGTGCGATGAATAACAATTAGTGGCATAAATCAATGACAATCGTCCATCGAAGGGGTGTTGTGTGTGTTTGTGTGTGCCCGGGAAGGCAAGCAGGCGCATAAATAACGCAGATACACCGGTAATACCTTAGCCAGATAGCTCTCGGCTCTTGGCCAGACTCTCTTCCACTTGCCAGCTTGTCTCGGGGCTCTAATTGCTCCGCGTCAATGTTTATCCAACTGTGGGTGTTCCACACGCACTCGCTCGTTGACCGCTATACGATTTGATACTTCTCTGCCCGCCAAATGTTTGCTTATTCTAATGAACCCACACGAAACTGTCTGAGTGAAGTGCAGAGGGAAAAAACCAAATGCCCTACCTCAAATGCCTCAAATTTTCATTTGGATTTTTGCATTTTAATTCCCTACAACATTTATTTTAAATTTTAATTATGAATATTTTAACATGAAAAATATTTGGGGGACTTTATGAGTCAAAGATAGAAAAATACGGACTTCCGAGAAATATTGTGTGAGTCAATTGAAATACAAAATTGGTAATCAAGATTTTCATAATTACTATGGAGTGTTTAATATCCTCTAACAAATGATGTATGAAGCAGTAGAAAATGATTATTCTTTATGATTTATAAAGATTTTGTGTACATATATAGAAAGAAAGAACAAAGAACAATAAAATAAGTAAAAATAAATATTTAAATGTTGCAATAGTGAAAGATAATTTAAAATACAATCTTATAAACTCTTTAAACCGATTTAAATCCTATTTTTCTCCGTGCAATTTAAATTAGATGTGGTAAGTTGTGGAGTTAGTCTATTAGCGAGGGAAATTGCGGATTCCCGAATGATGTCATGTTGATCATGTAACTCAATTTCAATTTACATGATCGATGCTCGCATGCCAACGGGTAGCTGTGAGAAAAATTGATTGAATTAAAAGATACACTCAGGCGGAGGGAAGTGGTGCAGTGGTGCACGGACGCAATGATGCAGTGGTGGGCAGGTGAGCAGGCGAGCAGGTGCCGCGGGGCCAAATGTGTAACTGTGCAGGCGTTCGATTTTAATCGCTTCATTTAAAATGCCGCTCGATACGCATCAGTTGGCTCCTTGGCAGCAGCAGCTACTGCAGCAGCGCTACTGCAGCAGCAGTCCGCAGCAGCATTGCGTGCCACTTGCTGCGATCTCGTTTTGACCAAAAACCGACTGAAAAACCGCCGAACGCTTGTGGCCAAAATCGAAACACAAATGGCCGCCGTTTGGCAGCAACTGCCACTGCCAGATTGGCTGACCATTTTCATGCTGGGGGAAAATCAAACGAAATTTTAATTAAATTGTTTGCCGCAATTGGCCATTCGGCCGAAGGCATAAAAAATCTTTTCAATTTTAATTAAATGGCCCAGTCGGCTAACACATTTGGTTATCGCTGCCATCGGCGGATATGTGCGAATCCCATCCACCGATCCGATCCGATCCGATCTGCTCCCGATCGCTTCCTACATCCACAAAACAAGTGTGCCGTAAATCAAACCGCCTAATGATGCATTTAGCTCATGAAATATGCCAATGCAGCCACGCCGGGTCACTAACTGCGGCTAATTTACGGGCACACGGACGCACGGACTATCAAAGTCAAGGTGGATATTAAATGCCTCGACGAATGTATATGCCTGGCAACATCTACACTCTTGCCTTCATTCCACTCCCCTCGGCTGGATTTACATGCGCATTTAGTAATTCTCACACTCAACCACACTCACACCTGCTCGCAAATCAGAAATCAACACCCATACAGCCGCACATATCATACTAATGATGCGAAATGACTTTAACGGCTTTTTCTTCTGCAGGTGCAGTCGGTGTGGGGTATATCAAACTGCATAATGCGATCTTCGAGTGGATTAAGATAGAACAAATTTACTTACTGAGAAATGTAATATTTTCTTTAATTTTATGATTCGGAATGACATTTATAAAAACCTTTTAAAAAGATGTACTAACATTGTCACCACATCTAAAAGTTTACAATGCTAGAACAAAATATGAAAAGTCAATAAACATATTAAGAGCTTTTGATCAATACTTATGAAAATAAAAATTTTATAAATTTTTTTTTACCGAATTTTGACTAATGAACGGCTCATTTAAAAACAGACTGAAAATAAACTAAAGTAGTATTTTAAGGTCTTAACAATTACTTATTTTTCGTAATTGATTCATTTTTATATTAAGAGTTAAATAAATCACCAAATAATTTAGTTATTTATATACCTCCTGAAATATGGGCTTACTAATAGATTAAAGTTGAGGTTATGATAGTTTAGTTATAAGTAAAGAAATAAATTAACCTATTAATAAATTTCGGAGTATTATTTTCGTTCTACAAATTAGGATTACAGGGTACTATTCTAGCTCACCCTTTATTTTTCCCAGCTTACACCAGCTTTGTTAGCAACTACAACAAGGCCAGCAATGACAGGCAATGGCCTGTGCAGTGAGCTGGTGTTGGTATCAATGGTCTGGGCTCTTGGCAACATAGTTGTACTATTGGGGAAGGGGGTGGCGGGTTAGGGGCAGGGGATGATCAATGGCCAACTGGTTCTTTGCTCTCTCCCGCAAAATTGCAGACGGCAAATGCAGACATCGACGCTTTTTTCTATGAAATAAAGGTCAAATGAGCCAACAAAACAGTCGACGCCAACAAAAACAGCAACAAGTGTTTTGATTTTTTTGTACAGAGCCCGACTTGCAATGGCTTGCCGTAAAAATAAAGATTTATTGTATAAAGATTCTCAAGTGTTTTTATTCCTTTTTTATGGCTGCTTCTTTGGCCTGACATTTGTTCAACTTATTTGGTATTTTTGACTGTTCATGGCAAAAACGATTTCGTTGCTTTAATTACGAGTGTAAAATGTTTCTGCTTAATTAAGCCGCATCTAGGGAATTATCGGTAGCAAAGGTGAAATTGGTGTATTTAATTGCAAATCGTTGGCACAGAAAAATGCGAAAACACACCCAAAAGAAAGCTGAGCTCTGCTCATTTCCGCCGTGGACAGCACATACCATTCCATGCGAGTCCATTTCTCGATTTCATTCACAGAAGTACCAGGGAATCTTAATTTGAATCGTTTAGCAACGGAAGCATCGAGTTACCAGCCAAATCTTTTCTGTTCCACTTAAACATTTGCAACAACACAGCGATCAGCAACGAAAAAATTAATCAAAACAAACAATGAAGAAATGGTCAAAAGCAAATAAAAAGTGCCGGCCAAGAAATTGGGTCCAAGATTTTACCCTGGGGGCGATTTTCGGCAATTTGAATGATTCAAAAGAGGAGCAACAGCATATTCCTCATTTCGCCATGTAATTTTGGGGTGGCCCAGAAAGTAGAACAAACCATTGAACCCGCAAAAGGCCCGAAAGCGAAAGAAACCGAACCAAATATTCAGCTATGAAAAGGCCAATTAATATGAAACTCGTTTCAATGGAATGCCGGGGTCTTATTATTACACTTATATTTCGCCGTTTGTATTTGTGTGATTCGGTTTTCTTCCTCGGCACATTGTATTTGCACTTGAACATTACTCATGCGCCCGGTTAGCCGGGTTAAACATTTCTGCTGCCCTCGGTGGTTGGTGGTGTATGGCTTATGGCTTATGGTCAGGTAGAAGCCACCGAAGCCACAAATGCCACACGTTACGCATACGCCAGGTAGGCCCGGCCCGGCCCGGCCCGAATCACTTGTGTGTTTGTGCTTACATTTTGTCGTGGTCGTGATTGATATGCGCTCGCACAATATGATCGATCTCTTTTCTTCATCATCAATTACAGTTTGCGCAGCTTTTGGCCCGCGCCGATACCCATTGTCCGCCGGCTCTCGACCGTTGTTGGTTTTATAATCACTTTTTTTTTGCCTTCGGTAATAATAGCTGGTGTTGTCTTAGCCGTTTTTCTTTGGCCCGGCATTTGTGGTTTAACTGCATATTAGACGCTGCTTGCCGGGCCACACACAGTCATATGATTAGCCTGTGCTCCTGGTAGCGAGTCATTAGTAGTTTCGATCGAACTGCCCAAGAAAAGCTGCAAATTGCCGAATGGCCAGTAAAAAAAGAAAAAAAAAAAATGCAAAATAATCACCTGATTAGTCGTTTTATGCAAATGGTGTGGAAATTTTTTGGTGGCCCGAAATAGTTGATCCCCAAAAATACTATCGGCCTACCGCCTCTCGAAACGTTCGCTTCGATTTTGTCAAAGCTGTCAGGGAAATTTGCATAAATGATAACTTTATCGAACTAAGCCAATGAGTTGGATAGTTTGGCGCTGGGGGCGTGGCCAGTGAGCCGGTGAGTGACTGGCCTACGTGCGTGTCAGCTGCGTTTCTGTATCTATCCCGCTCTGTCTCTGGGCCTGTTAAAATTAACATGTCACTCCGCACAGGTGGAGACTAGGCGAAAAACCACGATTGGCATGCCATCCAAGTGGGTTTCCAGCCGGCAGAGGCGTGGCAAAGATGTGGTGCAATATGGCAGATTGAATGGTAATTCTAACACATTTTTTACAAATATGTGTACCTATTCCGAACTGCAATTTAATGTTGGAAATTTACCAGAAAATAATTAGCAAAACCTTCCGAATTTTGGGCGAATAAATAATTACATCAAATACTAAAATTATATTTAATATTTTCTAAATATCACGGAGGTGAACAAAAATTTATATTTATTTGTATACATAGTATGTTATAGTGTAGCTTAAACTAGCTTAAGTAAAGGATAATACCTCTTAAACTTGAAAAACCTAATAAATAAAGTAGTGGTAAAGTGTAGTTCCCAATGACTACCTATTAAAAATGCTTAAAATATTTCTACCAATCAGGATAAGAATTATGTAGTAATGAAAACTGAATTTAATTAGTTTTAGCTAAAAGCTTATCGGTTTATGGAACCATAGTTATTATATAATACACTTATTCTTAGTACAAGTCACCGGCTCGCAATCGTTCGACCGATCTACAAGTGAACCCAGCCTTTTCCTGTCGTCTGTCATCCCCCCGCTCGATATTGTTTCGAATCAAGGCAATGTTCGGGGTCTAAACAAGCGCTTAAACAACGACGGCTATGGCTAATAGCCAGTTGCCGACGACTGTGGACTACATGAAGTGCCAAATTTATATAACCATTAGATACGGCGCTGGCTAAGCCTCTATACCCCAATACCTCTGTACCTCTATACCCTAACCACATTTGCATGCGCCGCCTTCGTCGTCGTGGTCGTCGTTGGCCGGCTGACATCGCAACATTTTGTTGCAGCGGCTACCAATTCCGCAGTCTGCCTGCCTTCCGTCCACTTAGTCGCAGCTCGTTTGGGCCACGTCTTTGGCTCGGGCTCAATCTGTGGCAGCAGCCACTAAGATACTACCACAAGTTGCTGCAGGTTGTTCTTGTTGCCCGTTGTCGGCTGTTGGCCGATGGTTGTTGGTTGTCATGTACGAAAATTGTAGCGCGCATTGCTGCAGGAAATAGTTCAAACATATCAATTTTATTTTTATTTATGCTAATAAACCGTTAGGCCGCCCGAGTGAATTATTGGCCATATACATAAACTGCAACCAAAAAAATATAAAAAAAGAACGCATAAACTCCCCAACGACCCGGCGGCACATGTCGAATCTCTGTTGTGGGCACCTCGATCTCGGGTGAAATCTCTAAGCTCATGCACTTTGATTAATCAAATCAAATTAACGCCGCATTCCCACACAAATCAATGCAATTTGCGGTGCAGCCTGCCAAAGAGCCAATTGACATCGGGAAATCGACTGCAAGGTATGGTTTTTGGTGCTGGCGAAAGTGTTGAGAGCACAACACCCACCCAAAATGGCAGCCGTGCCCATTTCGACGCCTTGTGGGCGTGTGGGCGGGTGGTGCTGGTGGTGCTGGTGGTGCTAGTGGTGCTAGTGGTTTTTGGTGGTGATGGGCGAGGCCTCTATGCAAAACAAGTGCGATCAAAAACCAATAATGCATGTGTTACAGGCTGCAAGATAGGTGAACACACTTGCCGCGCAGAAACCTCAAATCAATTTCAGATAATTGAAACTGGTGTATAATTATTTTCTTAAGTGACTAAAATATTTCTTTATTTAAAGCAAATAAAAATAATATTGTGCTAAACCTTTCTAAAGATATTTTAACAAACAAATAACCATTAAGAAACTAAACTAAAGACAATATCTTGAAAAAATAACCAATCTATTCTTAGATCTTTAAATTATCTAAATAAGATTATTTAGTATTTTAAATACGAGGATAAAATCAACATCAACTTATTGAATTAAGAGATGACCATCTTTTTCTTCTAAGATACAGTTTTTCTTAACATTTCTGATTTTTAGGGTACTATATCTCTTCATCAAGAATGCATTTGTTTATTTACATATTTATAGTGACATACTTCTCCACCCTGTAGCGGAACTTCCCCAGCAAGAGTATGACAAAACAGATCGTGTTGGAGTTTAGTTGGCATTTTGGGTTTTCCAGCTGCAGACTCTTAAGGCGATTTGACAAACGATAGACAGGACTGTGGCCAACAGAAAAATAAAACGAACTAAAAAGTGGACGGCGAAGTGCTCCGGCCATGTTGTCTGTGCCATTTTTGGGCAACCCCCGACGTCATTATTTGCCGGCCTGCGAGTACACATAATTAAAATTGACTCAAGTGTCGCTGCTGTCGTCACACCCAGTTGGAAATGTTCTGGCTTAGATGGATGGGGATGGTGGTAAAAAAACAAGGGGCATCGAGGGGGATTGGCTGCATAAATTTCAATTGGCAATTGACAGCCGTTTGTTGTTGCCACAAATCTCTGTCAGCTGCATAGTAAAATGAATGTTTATTGTTCGATAAGTGCCGCAGCCCCGCTGGCAGGCAAAAAAAAGTCACATTTAATGCATGGGCCGCAATTTATAGGAGCCATTTTCGGCCATTTGATTGAAAGACCCGCAATGGGCGTTCACCCATTGCCGAAGTGCTCAATCTGTGTGTATATGTTTGTTTGTGTCGAGATTTCGCGTATTTTCGCCTATTAATTTACAACTTTTGAAGCCATCGCCTTAGCAGTAGCGGACAACAACTGGGCAAACAATTTGCCATGGCCAAAAATGGCAAGCAGCTGAAAAATTTCGCATTTCGCATTTAGCTTTTTGTGTATCTTTTGCATAATTTCCTTCTCTTGTTTGGAATGGCGCATGCCATGGACCCAAAACCAAAAAAAAAAAAAAAAACAGAAAAACCCCTGGCAAAAAGTGAAACTTTCATAATTACTTGAGAATTTCTGGCAAGCAGTATCTCGCATAGTCACTAACTCTCTTTTTAGTTTATTTGCTGCTTTCTGGCCAATTAGCAGAGCCCCCAGGCCGGTGGCTAACGGTAGCCTGCAGCTCCAGCTCCAGCTACAACTCCAACTTCGAATCCAACATATTGCTCCTGCTCAGCTGCTGTTTGCCGGTGGTCCCCCCGAGTGTTTGCCGTACGCATTAACGCCGCTTAGGCCCAAAAGACAAACGGCAAACAGCGAACACAAGAAACAACAAGGGGCAAACAAACAAAGCGACAAACTGGCCAAGAAGCCAGGGGACAGCTGTCCACAGCTGGTGACCAGCTATTAGCCAGGGGCTATCTCGCGGATCGCCTTTTGTTGACTCTGGTCAAAGATCTATTGCCTGCAAACAACAAAAATGTCGTAGAATTTGTGTAATTCTTAGGCTGGTATTTTCTGGTTGAAAGCCATATGTGACTCTCGTGAAACTCATATTTTTTTAAAGCCTTATATTATTACAGTATATTTAAATAAGCTTACTATCCCGATGAAGCAATCCAGGGTATAAACGGATATTAAAACACAACAAGATTAACTTGTACTTGTTCTAAAATTCAAAGATTAATTTGTTCATTTATGGCAAATTAATAAAAAAAATGTTATATTTTTCAACGTGTTTAAAGAATAAAATTAAATATGTAATACACCAATTTCGAAATTTTTTTCATGTTAAACTTAAATTGCGTTGTAAACTTAAAATTGTTTCGAATTTGACTGGTTACAAATTGGTTTTAGAATATTTATTATTATGAATTTAATTTTATTATTGTTGCTCATATTATTTTAATTGGCTTGTACAAAAACAGTTTAAATTGTGATGATAATAGCCTAAAGTAAAATATGTTAAAGTTGTATGTTCATTAATAAAAAATTAAAAGAGCTTTTTATTGGATATAAATTATAGCTTGTAAACTTTTACCTGTCAATATGGTGATAAAGTTTTTAAAGACATAAACTTTGAATAAAATGGTTATATGACATGTTTCATAAGCAATTCATTTTTTATTTGTATGTATAGTTGTGAGCCTCAAGCGGACACAGGGTATTTGAGCTTCGACTTGACCCGCTTCAATGTTGTTGCCCAATGCCAATGTGGCATTTAAAACTAATACGAGCGAGACAACAGCGCCTGTGTTTGGCTGCCACCAAATTGGTATTGAAAACAGTCAACAGACTGCTTGGCGGCAGTCGCTGTTGGCTCTTAGCAGTTTGGCTCAGACTTCAGAGCCAGGCTCAAAGTCAAAGTTAGTTGTTTGTGCTGGGCAAACAATCGACTGAATGAATGAGCGACTCGGAAGCAACTTGGAACATTCTTGAATGTGTCAGGGGCGCAACCGAACAGCAAATGGGCTGCCACAGCGACTGGCAGGGCATTTATTTATGCACACTCAGCCCACAGCGTACTCCTCCTCCAAAATGCAATTGCAGACACTCCAGCTCATCGCTCAGCCCACATGTGGTCCACTCCAAAACGTTTTGGCTTTCCCAACTGTTAATCTGCATGAGCGTGTTACCATTTTGCTCAAAGTTCGCCCCTGATCCTCCTACCTTTCCATTACTTTAGCGCACCTGTCTGCAAAAACGCTGGCTTATTTATGCGAATTTTCCGTAGACCATAATTTCGTATTGCAAATTAATTTCTGCGCCTTTGCCTTCATTAGTTGGCGCGCTGGTGAAAATCGCTGGGAAAATCTGCCGTATCTGGGATCCTCGCATCTTGATCTCCTTGTCAGATGACGACTCGTTTTCGTTTTCGCATTTGCTTTGGCTAGTGATTTTGCACACTCCGCGGAGTTTGCCAAATGTGACGTCTAATGAAGCATGAGCTCTGAGCCAGTTGTCGTCGAGTTGGCTCTGAGAGTCGCCAACCGGTTGGGGGATTTGAAAATCTGGTAGTCATAAGGCGATGCAGCCTTGATAGCCGGTCAGCGGATACAAATGTGAGATAACTGGCCGCAGATCCGATGACAGCGAGAGAAAACACAGGTAGCCACTGGGAGGCGAACGCAATGGCACCGATGACAGCCCAATGCCCGAGAATCGCCATGAAGATCCATGGGATACATTTGGGATCGGCAAAAAGAAAATATTTGTTAGCCGTATACTGAGCGAAAAAGGTTTAAACTAAATCCTACGATCAAATTCTGAATCCAAGAAAACTTCCATAAAATATAATGGCAATAATGGTTGCACATTTGAAGTCCAGTTAAGACATAAAACACCAGAAAACAAAACGAAACATACAATCAATTTAAATGGTACATTTTTATGAAAACATAAGATTGTATACAATTTAACTGGCTATTGAAAACTTTACCACCGTGTTCGACATTTACATGCTTTCAGAATTTTTTTCTGTTCACTAACAAAAATAATGCGGAAAACGGGAAAATTATATAGATGGTGCACTGTTCTTGGCCGTGGATTCAATTTGGGTTTTTTTTTCACTCTCTTAAGACGCCAGTCGTCTGCAATTGCCAGTGAGCTTATAATACTCATTCGCAATCGCTAACAAGCAATTATACGTATTTAATAGCTGAATCCTAACGATTTCCTCCATTACCAGGAATTGCATTCGGGCAACCTACCTGCCTTAATTTACAGCATGCAAAATGAAATGGAAGTAGAACCGCAGCACCACCGCTAGAGAAACCACCATCAAACACAACCACCGAAGCCTGGTCGCCTGCTGTGCACAGGCAATTTATTGTGTGTTTGTTTTAAGCGCACATATGAGTCCCCGAGTACGAGTACGAGTACAAGTATCTCACAGATACAGAACGGTGCCTAACTGCAAATGTGAGAAAAACACAATTAGCTTTTGGCGGCGGTGCAGCAGGGACCACCTGCTGATGCCCAACTCGCCACGAAATCTGAAATATGAAAAGCCCCCGACTTTCCACGCAGACGGGAAAAAAGGGAGTGAGAGAGATAGATAGAGACAGATACACGGGAAAACTAATTGCACATAGAAGTTGACCGCTGCATGGTTTATTTAAATTCTCCACAACAAAAGCGGCCCGGCAAGTTTAAGGTCAGCTTATCGTGTGATATGCAAGTGCCCCGGCCATGGAACCATAGTGCCGAGACAGAGTTTCCATAAAACAGCATGCAGATACAAAATATACGTATGTATATACACACACTGGCCAACAATAGCCATAAAGCCATACTACCACACAAACGGCAAATTGAAACTAATCGAGTTTCGGCCAAAAGGCAGCTGCCATAAACATAAAAAATAAAAATAAGTCAGAATCTAAACAACGTTTGTGTAGAGCTTGCGATTGTAATAAAAATCACTTTGAATATGGCATAGGTGTGGTCCTAATTACCGATATTAAAGCGGATCTATTTCATCTGGCCTGGCTCTGAGTCTTGGCTTGTCTGCGATTCCATTCGATTCGATTCGATTTGATTCGCCACGCGCGGACATGGAAATCAATATGATCGAGCCGTGGACTTAGCAATTGCAGATGCCTAAATTTGTGCTAATGGCATCAAATATCAGTAATTTCACTGAGCTTCGAAAGGAGCGCCGCGACCAAGAGGTCTTACCAGTTTAGTGGGTAACCAGATAACCAAGCCCTTGTTTTAATTAAAATGGGTGCACATTAAACCCAATACACTTAAGCGGGACTTATAAAAAGAAGCTGTGCGAAGCAGGAAGTGGTGGCCATCAAAGCAGTTGGCTTAGTTCGCGCTTGCCTACTTTCGTTGTATCAATTTCACTATTTCACTGGGCCAAAAGCAAAGCTACGGACCACAACTGTTTGGCCCATCAGTGTCAGGCTGTCAGTCAGCCAACCAACCATCCAACCATTTGGCCAGTCAGTCAATCTGACTGTCAAAACGCACGCCCATTCACGAGGCCCCTGCTTTAGCATTAAAGGCTCAATTATGGCACACTTAATGAACTCATCACTTGGACAGCGCATCAAGCAATAACTGCGGACTGTCAAAACAGAGCAAATCAAATTGGAGCAGTGCCGAAGCTCTAGTTTTTTCAATTTTTCTTGTGGGGGCGTAGGTGGGACTTGATCTCGTCATTGTCCCGAAACACTGACATTAAAGAAAGCAATTAACAATTACAATGAGCACTAGCATCTGGCCGACATATCTGCCCCACAAGCCATTAGCTAAGGCGACACTAATCCAGCCATCGAAGCTGCTTTCGAATGGCCATCAATCGCAGAATTGGGGGAAAATTTATGACTCTAATGTTTCTTGGAAAAAAATTATTGATTGACCGCATGTAACTTTCTATTATAATTCCTAAACCTTGTTTCTGCAAATGGTATTTACCTAAAAGAAGTCTCAAATAAATTCCTTCCAGATGCATTAAATTAATATTCGATTTAAGTTTTAAAAAAAAAATTCTAAAATAACTGTTAGTTTAAATGATTTTAGTTGCTACTTAGTAAATTCAACTCCATAAATCCAAAAGTAAAATCGATGAACTACACGTATAAAATGTATTATTATTATTAAACCTATTTGACCATTTTTATGTACCAAACCAAATTATAAATTTATCCATTTTGTTATTGCCAATTTCTTTATAGGAATTTGAACGGAATTTTATATAAATGGCATAAAGTTAAACACTTAAAACATAATCGCAAATATATTGTGAAACTTCAATAAAGTTTTGCGTGAAACCTAAGCACTTCCTCTGCTCACCCGGTTCCCTGTCCAGTTTCACCTTGATCTTGAGGCCCGACTGGGAGCAGCTCGGTGCACCGGCACACCCATATATTCCTGATCGACAGCATTGCCCAGCCGCATTATCTGGTGCACAGTGCACATATGGCTTTTACCGTTTTAGGCATTCAGTCTAATTGATTGTTTGCAGTTGCTGGCCGCCACCTACTGACCTTCACATTGAGCGGTGGCAGTATCCGCAAGTCGATCGATCCGATCCGATCGGCAGACAGCCGGACAAACGTCTCGGCGTCTAGCTCGTGCGCTATAGCTATAGCTTTGGCTATGTAAGAAAAAAAATGTATAAGAAAAGAGATCCGATACGACCACACAATGGGCGCGTTAGATCGCTAATCGATTTGCTGCTCATTCGATTTTATTACGTATTCAAATTGGTGCAATTACCACTTGGAACTCGTATGGCATAAAGTGGGTGTGGCAACCCCAACATCGTTTTTGCTTTTCTGCTAAATTGTCTTGTGATAATTATAAATGGTGCTACAAGACCAGGGACTTTTTTTATCAACTGCACTATGGGCAAAAGATAAATTTGTTGTTTAATTGGCTTTAGTTTGAGTGATTCTTCATATGGCAGAAATAGTTCATGGTAGTTCAGCTTTATTGACCAAATAATCTTAAAAACCTTATTTGATTCCAATTCTTAAATGAAGTTCTTCCTTAAATGTGTATGTTGTTGTTAACCGTCAGGAATATTCCAGAGAGATATTATGCAAAATGTATAATCTTCATTAACTTTAATTTTTTCGAAGCCCCTATTTTACTAGTTTCAAAAAAAAACATGAGTGATTCTTGGGTATTTCAAACCAAAATTTAAAAAAATAAAAAATTTCTTAATGTATGCCAAGAAATTTGTCATTTGGCCCATTGTGCCCTGAAACTGTTGTTATGTGCAATGAAAATTTCTCCCGAGCTTGAATTACGTGCCGGATTTGGAGTGCGACAGCAACCTGCAGCGGATCGCTGTCGAGGGTAACTCGAGACCTTCTTTCACAACGATTTTCATTCAGCTATTCCAGTGCGGGCAATCGCAGAGCCTGGTATGCAGATATTTGCAACCATCGGCATCGGAATGGAGCGACCGCAGTGGGCAAACACTTGCTGCCTGGTTGGCTACCGGGTCCGAAGAGTACTGGGCCTGAAGACCACGTCTTGTTGCCAATCACTCAATCAAAACGTCACTTGGCGTGGCAGTTTTGCGTGGCGTTTGTTGGAAAATTGAAATAGAAACGTCAGAATTTCTGCTCTAATTATAAGGCGGTATGTTTTACGTACTAGCCAAGTTTCTTGACTCCTCGGTCTGTCTGTTTGACTGTCTGTATGTCTGTCTGTTGGCTGGCTTTTTTCTTCAATGAATATTTTTCTGTGTTTTGTTTTACAGTCTGCGCTTTGGCTTCCATCCGTCTGCGGCCATATCTGTATCTGTATCTGTATCTGTATCTATATATCTTTATATCTGTATCTTTGTGTCCGTATCTGTGTCTCTGTTGCAAGAGAGATTATGCTTTGATGCACTCACGTTAAGCTCACTTTACAGTTACAATTATTGTTTAATATCGTGTGGCCACAGAAGACCCTAGAGACTTGGCCGGCATTCGCAACACTTGCCGCACTTTGCGGCAACTCGATTCGCTGACTCGACTCGCTTTTCGTTCGCAATTATTATGCATTAATTGCGGGTGGGACAACGTGGCTCAGATGTCTCTTAGTCTGGACAAAAAACCGCTGCACTGCACCCACTGCCCAGCCAGTTGCCCAATCGCTCAGCACGCAAAATGTTGGGACTCCAAGCCTGCAATCGTTTCTCGTATTTTTCGGTGTTTCTGTCCGATACACAAAACGCAAATTGTTTTAGATTGCCCAAAGCGGCGAATTATTTGCAGTATGTTGCCACGTTTTGTGTCGCTGCTGATTATATAAATCGGTTCAGCTCCCTGCCCCGCCGTTCTTCACTCGCAACTCTAATGCACAACACGTCTGTGGCAGCCGCTGGTCAATTGTCCGCCGCACATTTGCTGGGCACGTGATTGTTGTCAGGTGGAAGCTGAAACAGACTTCCTGCTCCCAGCCCCTCGGATTGTTAGTGGGCCATTTAGCATGTGAACATGCGCTTTTCTGCAGATTTGGCTACTTAAAACCGAAACTCTTGATTCTGTTTAGGTGCACTGGGAAAAATTACTCTTCTGCTAATGTTTATCTTTTCAAAAACGTGGAAGAACATATTACTTAGTCATATTTAATACTTTTGTAATTTTTGTCAATTTAAATGGCAGATGCATAATTCAATTTTATAAATTTACCAACATGAAAAGCTTTAGCTTAAGAGTTTGGCCTTCGCATAAAGTAATTAAATCCTATGAAAAGTTATGGTAGCACATGTAAAAATCAATTTCCCCAAGGCATTCAATTTTACACCAAAACCATTTCAGGTTAAATTTTCTTTATTCTGCAGCCAAAACTGATTAAACATGCATCAACTGGCGGCCAGCCACAAATCAGCGTTTTGCGCCGCTGCAATTGCTGTTGCACTTGTAGCGGCAATGTTGCTGCTGGTCGTTGTTGTTGCAGGTTGCTGCTGCAGGTTGCCGCTGGTTAAAATCAAAAAAATTTTGCGCGCTTTGCAAGCGTGTCAAAAAATTGGTCATTGTTTGTAATTATGAAAATTGCTTAATTGTTGCCTAACCCCAGTGGCAGCAGCAACAGCAGCAACAATTGCAGTTGCTAATGCGGCAAGCAACAAAATTTGGACAGACATTTTTTGCCATTGCTTGTAATTTTTCGTTTTTGTAGTTGGTTTTTTATTATTTGGCTGTTGGCATCTGCCTAAGTGGCAAGGCTTAATTGTTAATCGCCGCTGTTATAATTCCTGCGCCGGGTGCTAAATTTTATTGCTAAATTATTAATTGCAATAATATTTAGCTGTTATCTGCTTTGTAGATCTATATGTTTTTAATTCTCTGTTTCGGTTTGTGGCAAATTGCTGCGCCCAGTTTATTATTATTATTATTATTTTTTTTTTTTTTTTTGGTATTTTGGGCGCCGTTTATGGCCGCTTGACTAAGCAAATTTATATATTATCCACATATACACATATGCGGCATGTGTTTATAGCCCAGTTACTTGTTGTTTTTACGGCCAAGCCAAGCCAACAAACGAAGCGAAAAATGAAGAAAAAATCGGTTTTTAATTATTATTATTGTTATTGTTATTGCGGCCTGCTACTGGAGCTATTTCCGAGGAATGGGCCGTTCGTAATGAGCAATTCCAGCTAAAATTCTTGCGAGTGCTGCTGCTGCTGCTGCCTTTGTTTTGGCCTGCAATTAAACGTTACTCATACGACCCTGTGGCCGCCCGCAAATTAAGCCAAATTAAGGCGGCTTATTAAGCTAGCTGGTTCAGTGTGGCAAAACAGGTAATTAAAATGCCCCCCTCGCAGTTTGTCATATGATTTATAATAAGTTTTGCATAGATTTATTGACTTACTTTGGCTGCCCCAGCGGAGCAGGAAGAATGTGCGCGCAGGAAATGCCAGCGGGTAGTGTGCACTGCAAATAGTTTCAAGCGAAGCAACATTAAAGCGTTATAATTAATACAAATCAGCACACTTAACATATAAGTACATATAAGTACACCCCGCTCCAATGACAAAAACAGCACCAGATCAGTTTAGTTTAGCGTTTGGCACGCCCGGCACGCAGAGCGATTTTAATTAGACATAAACGACGAGCCACATTTGAAGTGGGGACTAAAAGAAGGGGGGACTGGATGCGATTGCGGCCGAAAGTGTTTAGTTGGCAATTACATAAAATAAGGAGCAGCTTCCAGCCAACGGTCTGCCATGTAGCGTTACTCCGTTTTCCCTCTTTTATGCAACGTTCGAATTAACATGTTCCACAGGCGAAGCCAACGCACAAGTCGCTGTCATCGCATAGATACAACTCGGTTGAGTGTGCACCATACTCCACTCTATGGAGCAGACTCCCAGCCTCACAAATACACCTTGTGCCTTGCCTTGCTCTGATTTCATCGGACGACAAGAGCAAGTGCTGCTGCTGCTTGTGCTGCTGCAACAGGTGCCTGGCGACGCCCATTGCGTGTGTTGTGGCGGCTAGAAAATGGTCAAGTCCCCCAGATAAGCAGCAAGTTGGCTACAGGCTGGATGGCCAAAAGAAGCTGGCCAGTGCGTGAGCAGGCCCAAAGCAGGGGCGTGCCGGTGAGGGGGGCTCGTGGGAACCGTCAGTTAATCTTACTATTGCAACACAGAGAACATAAAACACCAGTAACCAAAAGGTTGCTTGTCTAACATAGAAGGGTTTATTTAAAAAATGTAAAAGCTTTTAAGTGTAGGATTCCAATTATAAATTAATAAATATAATACCTGCAACAAGAGGCTTAACCAAAGAGAGATTTTATTTTTAACAAAATAAAAATGCTGTAAAACGTACCATATTAATTATAATAAGCTCCCCAATGAATTTCTTTGATTTATTGCATATAATTTTCTCTTGTTTTCCAAGAGATTACTGGGGGCATCCCCGAATATTATGATGACTTTTGAAATTATAAGAGAGAGATAAATTGAACATAAGAAAACCGTGGCTAAAATATTTTTACAATTTTCTTATTAAAATAAAATGGGTTTTTATTATTGCTGTTTTATGCGAAAATAATGTTGTTTCCCATTGATATGAAAATAGAAAATGGAAATTTTAAGCCATATTAACTTTTATCTCTACTTTTATTACTGACGAAAAAACTTATAATACGTGATAAATTACACATTACAGGTAAAATTACATGCAATTTTTAAGAAGGTAAAATATTTTAAACGGTGTATTAAAAAAAGTAATTTCTTTTTATAGCTCTGCAGATTTCCATTTTCCAAAAACATTTCTTAGTAATCAAATTTATTAATGTTGATGTTGTTGGGAAACTCTACCTCACTTTATTGGGACCTGATACTCAAATTGTAAAAAAAAACATTGCAATATTCCCACCCCCACCCCCACACCCAAAACACCATAAGCCCCCTTTGGCCACACCCCTGACTTGGCCAACTACCACTGGTGGCGCCAAAAAGAAGCGTCAACGACAACGACGCTGGCGCTAAATGGCTTTGGCCATATAAATGTCTTCATTGCGTATGAGTGATGAGGCAGCCATGGCCATGGCCACGTCTCCAAGAGATCCCCCTTCCCGCTCTCCATGAAACTCTGCCACACGCAGCTTGCGAGACGCCTGTTGACGCATTTGGGTGTTGATTTTTAATTTATGCGCTTTTAATGTGCGAGAAAACATGCATTTAAAGTGAATTTATTATGAATAAAAGTGCAGCATTAAGTACGACGGGGAAGAAACGGAGAGAAGTGGTACGCTTCCGATTGGCTGGCAGGTCAGAAGTGTTTGGGGATATTGCTCAACACGATATGTATCCAACATCCTGCCGAAGGGAGCGGGGCATTTGGTTGACTGACGTTGCAACACTTTGGCACGCATGCGCGGCATTTTAATGCGCAAAGTGCGCTGCCAACAACGAAACACGCAGCACGCCCACTTTTTGTGAATACCTGTGAATACCTGCGAATACCTGTGCACAAGTGCACTTACACACACACACACATACACACACACCGACTTTGGGACTGGGTCTCGGAGATTTATTATTGTATAATGCGCCGTACGCAGTTTTATTTATTGCTCTGCACGCCAAAAACTTTAAAATCAATTGAAAAGCTATAAAAACGTTCGTTTATTTTTTATTGTTGTCGTTGCTTGTGGATTTTGTTAAGTATTTCAACATTTCTTGCAGCTTGCTCTGCTCCAAATTGCCAAAATGGTTGAGCGTTTATTTTGTTTTTTGTTTTTACATTTTCCTTATGGGTTTCCCAATAGGTGGGGTCCCTGTCTTTGAAATAAGCGCAACTAAGTTGGTAAGGTGCTTAAATTTCTTACCAATATAGAGAGAAATCTATAGAGTTTAGTGAATGAATCTTTGTTTGTGGGCCCCAGATAGTAAAAGTGTTAATAAAAACAGCGTTTCATTCATGACTTCTGTGCGATCGACTTCATTCACGATTTCTCCGCCTGCCCACTGAAATCACCTGATGATAATAGTATGCATATCTTTCATATACAAGCTGAGAACAAGTCTCAACTAATGTCTAATCCCCTGACAATACTTAAGTCGGTTCACGAGCTTGGTCCCTTTTGTGGACCGTCTTCGCACAGCATTAACACGATGCCAGCTTATAGATTCCTTAAGACGAGAAGCGGAAATGAGCAGACCCATATCGTTTTTTTTGGCAACTTCTTTGAAAGGCTTACGTTTTACGAGCATTTATTGATATTTTGGCTTATGGAAAAGGGTCGTGAGTAAAGTGTCAACACGTTTTCAAAGCTAACAGCCATTAGGCGGGGCTAAACGATGGGCCATAAAACGCCAGCCGCCTGATCGTAAACCACCCAAAAGGTGGCACAAAGTGTAAAGTCATAATTGTATGGGATGGTACCAGTCGGCGGGGCAACTAATGTATGGCTCAGCATAAAAACCATTCACTTTTATTTTTGTTGTGAGGTCTGCTCATTCAGTAACCATAAATAGATATAAATAAATGTGATTAACGCATCTTTCAACAACGCATCGAAAGCAATGCAAACCAAGCTTAAGCACTTTTTTGTAGTCGTTTATTTCTTGTTTATTGGTTATTGTGCTTTTTCGCTTGTTAAGTGGCCTGCTGCTGGCTCATAAATTGTGGCCAACTGTCAGGTGTATGACGAATAACTTGTCCATCGGCTGATTGATTTGCATGCGCCGCTGATTGACACACGGCATCGATATCCACATCAGCATCGACTTCAAGTGGCTTAATTTATGCAAATGCGCCACTCAAAACACACTCGGTCGTTCTCGAGACTGCATTTAACCCGATTTCAGCATCACAATGGAACATATCCCAACCGATCTCGGGCAATTAGGCCCCACTATATACGCCCTCTGACATCCACTGCGACATGTTGGGCGTGTTCGCTTTTTTGTGGCATTTGACGTGGCGTATTTGCATAAACGACACCTCCAAATGTTGGGGCAGATCTGAACAATCCACGCATGAATGGAAATGCCGCCCCTCGAGTTCAATTGTGTGTGGGGTCTCCTTTGAGCAGAAAGATTTATGCCTGGGAGCCTGAGATCTGGCTGCATTTGCTCCGCTTTGCATATGGAAAATTTATGAAGGTGGGAAACCTCGGGCTGGACCAATCTCAAAGCCCAAACGCATAATTCAATTAGGGGAAAAACTACGCTGACAATGGAAACCGGAACGGTACATCATTTTGAATTAAAAAGGAAATGGGAGTAGCTGAAAATGAAATGGAAATTTGAACCAAAAATATATATAAACGTCAAAATTATAAACAACTTGGAGCTTTTATTGTCTAAAGTGGAACTTGTCCAAAGTTCAACTACTAAAAACTACTGAGGAAAGAAATGATTAACCTGATTTAATAAATTTATTCTTAACACATGTAGAGGGAATAAAATGATTTATATTTTAAATTAATGGATTAATTTTTAAGAGTTAATCATTTATTTTAATATCCTCAAGCTAAATAAAGTTTGATTGGGAACTAATGGATTTTATTAAGATACAAATTTTGCTCTACAAAAAGATATTGAAATTCATTTTTACCAATCCCAATATTTACTCTAGATACCATTAATAATTTATTGGCTCGTGCACTGCGGAAGCCTTATATTTCGGTCCAAGGACATCGCTCGCAAGGCGAATCAACGGTTAATAAAGCAATCAGCAATTGGCCTGCAAATCAAATTGGCAGCAGCAGTGCTAAAATCCAGCAAAATGCGCTAAATTAACTAATTTTTGTTTAGGCAATGGCAGTCGCAGCGGCAGCAGCGCAGCAGTGGCGTCAGTAAAAACACAGCTCCAGCCGAGAGTGGGAAAATAAATTTGTTGCGCTAACAATGGCAAGACCTAAAGAAAAAAGCGCTGCGATGTTGGCCTGCAATGACTGCAGAATAGTGGTACTGAGCGGCGCTTTGGCCGGGTTTTGTGGGCGCAGCCGGGTTTCGAGCTCAAAAGCCCGTCTGACCGTGTATGCCATAACTATTTATGAACAGTTAACTAACTTAAATGCTAGGTGGCAATTAAATGGGCGTGGCTGCCGCTGGAGGAGCACAGAGAGAGACGCAGACGCGAATTCGAAATCATAACCTTGCCCAGCATCGAGAATCAATGAGAGCTTCGTACGGAGGGAAACGTAATCGGTAGCCATATAATTAGCATTTGTTTCTTGGCAGAGCCAGGGACTCGCCCTGGTCCACACCCCGAAAATAGGAGAATAAAACTCAAAAAAAAAGCAGACAATAACAGCCCGGTCAATTTGTGGTTTCTTTGTTTCCTGACTGCGTCCCAAATGGCCATGCTAGTTGGCCGCTAATTTGGCCAGCATTTAAGCCGGTCAGTCTTTAATTAACACTCTAATTGATAAATTAAACAAGGAATTCAATTAAAAGAGGAACACCCTCCGCCGATCCCCGCGGCCCTCTGCGAGGTGCCAAGTTGTTAACATAAACATTGAACTTCGCCGCGGACCGGCAGCTGCCAAAATGCTGAATGAATCCATTAATTTGCACCAGCGCCCCCAAACTACGGGCCGCAATTGAAGTGCAAAGTTGAACCGCACAGATTACACTAAAAAAAAAATACAGCATATTTAATGTTTGCCATTTTGGACCTCTTAAAAATTTGTAAAGGTAAATCTCAAATGTTGTGTATGTAAAAATGTATATTACATTTTTACTATCTAGACAATATTTTTCAGTCTTAAAAAATAAAAGTTATTGAACTTTACAAATGTTTTACCATAAATGTATAGCTTGCAGCTTTGGAAGGCAAAAGTATTTTCAATTTATTTGTTTAAAATCATATTTTCTATGAGTGCACATGTGGGCAGTACTTGGTCGAGTACTTGGAAAAGCCAGTCTGGGCCATGGGTTGGACCTGGTCCTGGTTGCTATCTTGATCGCATTTTTTACGGCACATAAATATATGCCAAAACACTACAATGAAAATATTGTGCTATACCAAAATGTGGCCACAACAACCACAGCAATCGAGACTGGGCAACGACGAGAAAACTGTGGCAAAATATGAAAACGTTTTCAATGAAAATTAATGGGCAAACGCTGCAAAATTTTGGGGTGCGCACTGCGCATGCTCAAAAATGTTAAAATCGTGACCAGAGCTCTAGCTCTGGTCCCTGGATCCCCCTGCTAGCCCGTTCCCCCACCCGCGGAATACCCCAAAGATTGCTCTCCGCCAAAACTGGACGACGGCATTGTCTTTGGGGGACTGTGTGGCGTGTGATTTGGCAAATACTTAGACCTTATATGGAGCGGCCGCAATGGAAACTATTTCCTGCGTTGTGAAAAGCCGCCGAAAAAGCCCAAATGCGGCAGCTGACCAGTAACAGTTCACATTTTGTGTCATCCGCGGGGCGGCGGCTCCATATTGATAATTCATAAAGTGCGCGAAAATAAAAAAGTAAACGCCTGCCTGGCCTGGCCAAAAATGGTGAGCCATTTGAAATTAACGCGGCGGAGCTGAAGCTGTTCAAATGTCAATTTTAATTTGCCGCGCCGCAAGCGATTTGACAGAGAGGTAGATTGCCTCAAACAAGCAGAAAAAAATTATAAAAAATGACAAAAAAAAACATAAAATAAAAGCGAGGCTGCCAATCTTCGCTGCAACATGTTGGGGCAATTAAAAATGCGCATACGCCGCGTTGCCGCCGCATTTGCACGCAGTTAGCGACGCGTCGGCGGCAATGGCGGCTTACTTCAAAGACAACAATTTGGCAATAAGGAAATCGAAATCAGTCATCAGCTGGAGTGCAGAAATATATTGCATCGCTCACACCACGAGATGCACTCGAAAAGAGGTGAACAGCGAGATAAAAACCGAAGTTTTGTGAGTAAATTTAAATTGGCTGGGATTATCAGAAGTTTGGATTCGAATTCATTGAATGGTTTAATTTTGCTGACTTTTTAATAGCTTAAAATTAATTTTAGATTACACAAGATGGAACAAGTATGTGTTTTGAAATAAATAGATTTCCATTACTTAAATTGATTTTTATTAATATTATGAACAACCTTTCGAAATTTCCATACGCCAGAGGTTAACAAACTATGTGGACTTAACATTTAGAAATTTCCTTTTTTATTTAAAAGACTAAAGACTTTTACAGCTGCTATAAATTTGATCATAAAATTTTGTTAAGTTTTAATGTAGCAAAAGATATTAAAAAATATGGATTTTTATTTTTGTTGACTTAAGAAATGTCTTGACGTTTGTGTGGAAAGGCCTATATACAGTTGGATTTAATTTATTGTTGGCTAAGGCCAAATGCACTCAAATTTACACTACATAACGCCCACTGCTCAGGGAGTTGAAGAATTAGCCAACAGCCCGGCGAAATAGAAACACTTTTGGCAAGTCACGCAAATCTTTTCGGCCCGCTCATTAGACTAATGCACCCCAAACTCAATCTCGAATGCTATTCGTATTCATAATCGTGTTTAGACCAGGGAGCCATGAGCTTTATTATTCAACTCGCGTTCCGCTAGAGCAGATCCCGGCCGAATCACGCACTTTATTAAGCCATTATATAAAAATATTTATTAGCAACACTTTTGCTTTTAATTAGCCAGCGAACGGCTGGTTTCCTTTGATTCGATCAATGTCGCTTGCGTGCCGAATGCGACCCCAGACCGGCATATCGATATTCAAATGTATTTCTGTTAATTAGAGTGCGGTTAATTTCGATGTTTATTAATGCCCTGGCCAGGTGTGAACAGAGTTTGGGTTGGGTTAGTTTGGAAAACGTTAGAAACATTACAAACGCCAGTTGGCCAGTGAGCATAATCAATCAGCGTTGCAGCATTCCCACACACGCCCCACAAAAAAAAAAATAAAACAGTTTTGAACCGCCGACTCCCTCTAAAAGTCAAACGATCCAAGCCGATGGCGTTAATAATGCCAATTGCATGTTTTATGTGCCGCTACGATGCCAATAACAATAATAAACTGCATATTATTAAGCGCTTTAAAATATTTGTAACAAGCATCGCCCAGTCGCAGTTGCAGTCGCGGAGTCTGGGCCAAAACCCGAGCCGGATCTCTACCTGGACGACCTCTCGCGGGGGCACACACTCTGGCCAGCCAGCTAGCCAGCCAACAACTCGGAGCCACAACTTATAGCCAAGTCAGGCCAGACACGACGACGTGGTCAAGACTTCAAGTCGAGTCGCTGTCGCAGCTTGCAGTCTCTAATCATTGCTCTCTTTTATATGGTTTATGGCATTTCCGTTGCTGTTTCTTTTGGGTGTCCAGCTATTGCCAAATTCATTGCGATTGCGATTGCATTCGCAGTTTAGTCTGGACGGGGCGTATTTTTTTTCCCTCACTTTTTATTTTAGTCTCAGTTTTGGGCCACGCAATCGGAGAAATACATCTCGGCGTGGCTAATTGATTGATGAAGCTGTTGGCACCTTGGCGAGCCTTGGCTAATCACTAATCACCAATCAATTCATAAAACGGAATAATAACAAACGCCTGCAACAAATCAATTAGCCGCTTAATTATGACACTAAGCCCAGCTGGCCAGAAACGGAATGAACAAATTACCACCGGCGACATTAGCATAATAAAGCGATGCAACCACGGGCTGTGTCTCATAAATTATGCATAGTTTTTTGGGGACAAAAGCCCCGAAAACCGTTCCGTTGATGCTCACAATAAACAAAGGAATGTGGCGAGGGGAAAGCAGGGGCGTTGATGGAGGGGTGAAACTCCGAGAAAGACAGGCGGCTGATAACGGGGCAAAGTCTTTAGTTTGATTTTTTGCATATATGTATTTCATTAGTTGGCGAAAACTGCACGCCAGTTGGGAGTTTATAAAGGGGGATTGGAGGGGTGAGATCCGATCTTAGCTGCCACAAACTGGTTCGCATTCCACTTTCAGTGGTAGACACACGATCCCGAATCCAATCCGGGGACAGGATGATGCGGCGGCAGCAGCAGCAGCAGCTGATGATGATGATGATGGAAATCGTTATTGACAACGGAAGACGACGAGGCGATTTCCATGCAAATGGCCATGAAATGGAATTTGCCCGACGTCAACGAAGGAAACGTACTTGAACCAGAAAACCAGGCCGACACATTAATGCAGCCTGACACCGCAGCCTTGGCTGATCGGCGAAGATAGGGGACGAGTAAAACGGACACAACTCTCGGGCAAAACATTTTTGGGCGATTGCTCGGCTTTCAATTAAACTGCAGCTAATTGCAATGGACATTGCCGGCAAACACAAGCCAAAATAAATCATTTATTACTCGCAGTGAAATAATAAAAAAAGACACCACATTGCCCCAGGTTCGTTGCCTAAGTCTTTTGTTGGGGCGACGGCAATTTTCAAAAAAAAAATATATAATAATCATAAAATAAAAAAACCTGACATGATTCGAACAAACAACAACGCTTAGCAAACAGCTCTTGAGCGATAAAAAAGAAATCTTTTATTTGATTTCGCAAGCGAAAAACGTTGAGAAAAAGTAGCCAAAGTCAGAGCGAAATCAAAGCAGCCAAAACAGTAAAACTCCCCAGAGATTTTAATGACATTTTTGCAGGCTGGAGGAGCAGAGAACCACTAAACCACCGAACCACTGAACCACTGAATTGGGTGTGGGAGCGGGCAGAGGGTGCTGCGACTACATGGCAGCCGTCTGACAGACGCGTCACTACGTGAGCGACGTGTTTAAAACTTTAATGAGCCGCAAAATAATTGCAAATGCGACTCATGTCGCCCAAACGTTTTGCGGTGAGAAAATACAGATCCAGAGGGGGTCTGCTGGCTATGAGGGAAGCCAACAACCCTCTGGGTGCTTGCAGTTCCACCGAAAGGAGCAGGCAGCACCTGTCCAAGGAGGCCACACCGACTGCCTGCATTCGCTCGGTGTTGGGGCACTTAATTGCCAAAAGCGTGACTTAAATTTTTAAAAATAATAAAAGCCACGAGACCAGCATCGCAGCGATAAGCTAGCACTTAAAGAAAATGTGAAAAATCCTTAGCTATTATCATATTCTTGGCCAAGATTGGAAGTACCAAGTCTGCACCCTTTCTGCCAGTGTGGATGTGTTGCAGCTTGGCAAATTAACAGGAGAGCCGAAGGCTTTGAACGAGCCAATGACTTTGGAGGCAGCTCCTCGTGCAGTGGCACATGGCATGTGACCAATTAGGAACAGTTGCTATCCATTAGTCATGGCCCTAAGGCCTCCGGATGATTCGACGGATAACAGAGTTCGGCTGCCTGTTTTGTTTTTATTGACTTTTAATTAGCAAAGATTTAAACAGAAACAAAAGACGACAGCGAAAAAGTCATAAAAGTCTGCGAATCGCTTTGAGTCAGGTTCAAAAATGAGGGAATTTCCGTACGAAATCCAAGTCAAATGCGCTGCCAATATCATCGAAATCGAAAATCGGTTTGTGGGCGTAATTGCCTCAGCCAAAGGCACCCACACATGCTTACATGCGTTAAATGCCTGCCAACGACAACAAAAATATCTAAATACGCATAAATCATTGGAGCCGAGTGTCGCCTGGCTGACAACACGGCAATCGATTGCCAGATCCAGATTGGGACTTGGATTCCGATTCAGATTCAGATCTGGAGCAGCAGATACGCGGTTTGAGCAAGTACGAGTATGAGCCATGACTCCGGCCCACAAATATTCAATAAGCACTCAAATATCGGGGGCGGCAACATGAGGGAGGTATAAAGAGTGAGACGGCGCGTTGATTGAACCCGGCTCCGATCGATCGATTTATCAACGTTTTCGGTTTCTAAACGTTTTAGCGCGTGCCCAGCGCCGTGTCAGCTTAGCGCTCTCTCCATCTCCATCTCCATCGCCAACCATCCATCCATCTATCTATCGTAATCCCATGGCAAACATTTTCATTACACTCAAGCTGAGTAAATTATACCATGGCACTGTGCAGATGTCTGTAACCCACTAAAATATGTTCTTCCCCCGTTATGCTCTATATAAATTCTTGGTGAAGATGACTAGACAAATTTGGGTTCCCAACTAGAGTTAACTTCAGCGCAATTTGCACCAAAATACATACCTGATTTTCATCATCCTGCATTTAAGAATTAATAAAGCTTAAGTGGATAGTGATTTCATGCTGATGTTTGAATTCTTAGAACCTAAGCAAAGCAATAAATTATTTCATTCAATCCAAATTATAACTATTATTTTTGAACAAGAGAGCGCTAAAGTGGCATTCAATTGTTAAATGTATAAATTGTAAGTTTTTAAATAGAGTAAAAATCTTACGTCCAGAATCAAAACTTATATAAACAGTTCCTAAACTTCTTCGCTGGATGTTAGCTTCCAATAATTTTTTGCGGACTGGAATTTGGTATTTTTGAAGATTAGCGTATTATTGACATCTTCTAGCCCAGCAGGTGATGTGCTAACGAAGCGGGTAAAATTTGCTTGGGCCGAAAAGGCGTTATCAAGTGGTTGGGGCTCAGAGCTAGTTTTTGATTTATTTTCTGGGCATTTTAATGACTCCCCCGCTGCCTTGGAGACCGAAACAGACCGGGAACACGAATGAGCCGCTTTTTCATTAAACAATCATTGACTTCTAGACGAGACTTTTATATGACCGTCATATAAACATGCATAAAAATTCATCAGAGGTGAACTGTTGTTTTTTCCCCCTAGCTATCAGCTCAATTTTATGGCCTTACATTTCTGGTCTCGCATCGGTGGTGTCTTGGTGTTCATTTTATTGGCCCAATTTGTAAATATAGCGCAAAAGTGTCGAGCATAACAATGAGACTCCAGCAATGGAGCAGTGGGAATAGGAACGTGGGTGGGGGGAGGTGGGTGTTCAGCCAGCAATTGTGGACTTCTTGATCATGCCATCAAGTTCGTTGCCTTAGTCATTCGTTTCGTGCCGCATGATTTGTTGTTTATTTGTCATTCCTAATCTGAAGCAAATCAAACACGCACCTTCGAGTCAAAAGTGTGTAGAAATGTTTATAAATTACAACGAATCTTAAATGCACCCAAAATTGATAGGAAAATAGAAAAAAAAACGCCAGCTATAGCAATCAAAATGTATGCATCAATTGCGGTTGGTTTTTCTGGGTACTTTTTGTGTTTTCTAGTTGATTTTCGCCTCCTGCTTGAAACACGCATTATTTATGATTGCAAGGCATGTAATTCGTATGCTAATTGATAAGTATCGCAAAATTTATTAACCAGCCGGGCCCGGACAACAACAAATAAATGCGTGCTAGCCGTGCGGCGTCAATTTTCAAGTACACAAAATGCACACACACACTACGCAAAGTCTCTAATGCAAAAATCGCCAATCTTGATATATATAAGGCAGTTTTTGTTGTTGTTTTCCTCAGCTAGTTCTCACGCACAGGCGCAGCTGCATTTGGTCAGCGGGTTGTACTTGACCCCGCGCACCGCCCCCTCGCTCTGCAGGCCATGGCCCGTGACTTTTGTCATGCCGCCGCCGCCGCCGCCGCCGCCGCCGCCGCCGTAGTCGAGCCAAAATCAAGTTCAAATGCTCGAACATATAAAAAATTCGATTTGCAAGGCAAATTTGTGTAGCTGCTGCTCCGTTTTTAATAGCGAATAGCAAATATTTGTATGTAACATAAAACCGCCAACAACTACAAGTACCGGCCAACGCCGAAATCAAGCAACTTTGTAACATCGATTCAAAGCAATATCCACAAACAGCAAAACAAACAGCCCGGCCAACAACATTTCGCGTATCAGCAACATTAATTATAACAGCCACAACATCAGCAGCCACAGCAATATAAGGCGGTGAAAAAATGCGTTTATTTTAAATTGAAAATAAATTTACAGTGCACTGAGAAAAAAGCAAGTATTTTGCTTGTTTATGGAAAACAACCGCACCGAATCATAAAAAAAGTAGGATAAATGAAAATATAATATAACAAGAAGTCGAAAAAAAATAATGACTAATAAAAATTTATTATTAGTATACTAAAATCTATTCAGATATTTGTTTTTTTTTTGGAGAAAGTCAATTGTGTTTGGGATTTTCTTGGCTTTACTTTAAACATAAAGTTTTAGTTGCTATTAAAATAGCACTGCTATCTGCGTGTATTTGCGAAGGATGATTGATGTGTGGCCATTCAATTTCCTTCGTTATTGCAGCTGTCGGGTGTTGCGGTGATGTAATAATTCTCGTTAACGTCGTGCTGTCTGCGACGATAGATCCGCAAAATCGGATTCAAAAATCCCGGGCCCATATCTACGGCGTGTCGATCAATAACAAACAACACGCACGCGCTTGTCTCGTGTGTGTTTGTGCGACATTTTTGTCGATTTTCGCCTTGATCTAGAATTTTGTTCCTATTAATTGATCTCATAATGACAGACACTTCAAAAGCGACATCACGACGTTTATTAATTAATGCAAGACCGAGTAACTGAGAGACCGACTCAACCTCCTGCGTATGTAAAGTGCGTGCAAAAACACTAACACGGGGCACAAGGTATGCTAAACAAATGCCGGCAGCTTAATTAGCATTCTAGATTACACACAAGCAAGTGCGTAACAAGAACTGAGGCAATTGCGGGCAATAATGGATTTATGGGGTTACCGCGAAGGTTGCTGCCTGATAAATGGATATGAGTTGCCTCTGACTCTGAATCTGACTCTGACTCTGGCTAATAATGGGTTCGGGGCAGACTGAAGTCGGTCATTAGCGAGCAATGCTAAACGGAGGCAAATTGCTGTCAGGGCATTTCCCGCTTGCCAATATCTCAATCAGTGGCCAAAGTTTGTTGGCATCAAGTGCATAAATTAATGAAATTATCAATTAGCCAAGAAACTCTGGCAACTGCAGCTGGTTAAGCTACTGGTAGTGCCACTGGTGCTTCCCATGGATGTTGCTGACTATCGGGAAAATCATTGCGCAAATGCACGCAGTTCATGTCGAAACTCAATTGCAATTAAAACCTTAAAACTAAAGCCAACAGAGCCGAGCCAAGGAAGTCCCCAGACTGTCCCAACTCGTTAGGCGAGTGGAAAATGCTTTAATAGAAATTGTCGGGCTGGCAAAATGTTTGCAATTGTTGTCTGCCTGCCGACTACCCAAATTGACATTATCAATGGCTCGGCAAATGCGTTATTTATTTAATGTACCATCCAGTAACTTCTCGATAGTGCAATCCACTTGCTACCCCACTTGGATACCCCACAAATATTTATCGTGAAAAGCCGCCAAATCAAAAAGGAACAATAATATCATAGTTATCCAAATTTAAAATAAAGTAATATAATTCAATGTTTTTTCCATTGGTGAAATTGTATGAATTTTAATATATTTTTTAAAGCACAAGTGCTAACGGGGCCTAACTTTCGTAAAAAAAGGTGCCTAATAAAAATAATTGGAAAATATTAAGCCTCAAAACTTTATTTGAAAATATTAAATATCAATCTATCTTCAATGATGATAAAATAATTTTCATATTTTTACATCAAAAATACTATAAAAGCTTTTTTAGTGGTGTTGACAGACGGCATTAAACCTGATTTTGATTGAGTATAAAAAAGTTTTGTAATAGTGGTGTCATAAAAAATATTTTGTACACATCAATTTGAAAATGTCACTAAGTTTTAATAAATTTTAACTGGTACAAGGAGAATACACAAATGCATAAAATATGTTTTTTTCTATAAATAATAACAATTAATTTGTTCTTTAAGTTCCATGTACATTTTTAACTAATAAACGCAGTTTTTTCTCAGAAAAGTTGGAAATATAATCATCAAAGTAATCGTTTCACTCCTAATAATATTTGACTATTTAATAGGGTATTTTCTGGTTGATTGGCTATTTCGCCTTTTGTTTGTATATGGCTTTGTTTTGGTTTCGTTTCGTTTTTGATTTCATGCAAATGTTTGCAAATTTCTCAAATTAACGCGTAGGCGAGCCAAATCAAGCCAAAAGCGCTGGAAGTGTCGCCGTCACAGCACCACTACCACCACTAGCACCACCAGCACCACCAGCTTCACCGCATCCGCCTCATCTATCGACGCCCCCACCGGGCACGCTTCTCCCCGCGGCCCCACAGAAAGTTCATTGAACCACCTACGAGAAATATGCAAATCGCAGCAGCTTTGGATGCAGGGGAAAATAAATCAAATGAAATGGACTGGCAAAACAAAAGGAAAACTAATTTCGATTCGCGATTCGCTTTTGTGGCCTTTTGTCTGGTGTCGCATGTAAGACCTAATAAACAGAAAAACAAAGCAATAATTGTATCATTTTTCTTATTTTTATTGCGCTTTTAGTTGCAAGCCCATTAAGATGAAATTAATGGCTGTCGCCTGCTGCGGAATTTTGGCCAAACGATGTCGAGAAGATTAATGCGAGGCAAGCTTCCTCACATCGGACATTCGATATTGACTGTTTAGTATTGGACATTGAGCGTCGACTGCGTTTTCTTAATTAATAGCTCACAGATTTTTATTGCCGCACATCTTTGTCAAATCAATATTTATAAATTATTTATAAACAAAGAGGCCCGAACCCTAAACATGAGGCTAATTAAAATGATGAATGCGAAGCGTTTCAACTCGAAAATTAATTAAGCAAATTATCCATTTAAATAAACATAGAATGTGCCGCTCGCCTGCTCGATGGCTTTGCGCTGATAAAGTCGAAAAAGTCGATTTGGGAAGCCATCGGAATTCGTGGGTCGAGTTCGCGGCTGCCAATTAGGGGATGTCGGAAAAAGACGAATTTTTAATTGCAATTAATTAGCGCTGTCAAATTTCCCCATTGTTCAGTCAAAGTGACAAAACACTTGCCAAAATTGAATTTCTGATGACCTCCTTTCATAGACATCATTAGTGCTTAATACATAACTAAGTTCGAGTTTTCTTTACATCCTAACCAAAATAAAATGATCACGCCCAGTTTTCTGCTCGATTAAAAATATTCATTAGGCCTTTTTGGAAATTTCTCACTTGATTACAGACCAAAACCGATTTCAAAGGGTTGCCCCAGCCACATGCGGTGTAATTAAATTTTCTTTGTTGCCTGGGAATTCGCTACGATTTTAATTGTGGCGGCCCACGGCGCTTTTCTGCCTATATTTATAAGTATGTATCTCTAAATGTATTTTTTTAAGATATAGGCTGGCCCTTCATTCGCACAATTAGCAATTTCATGCGTCTTTGTGTCTGGCTTTAAGATCGAATTTTCGTGGCCTTTATTCCATTCCGATTCGATTTGTTTCTGTTGTAATGTGTGAAATTGATTTTCGTTTGGCAATTGGGCTTGTAATGGCCAAAAACTTTTCTCACCCGGTGGAGGTCTCCGTTCGCAGACAATTAACAGAAATAGATGGGAATTTCCGTTGGAAGCTTGTTGCTTCCTAATGTTCAAGTTGAACTTGTGAAGGTTAGCCAGTGTAAACTGGGTCAACTTTTGATTGGGATTGTTATGGGTTATCCTATACAAAATATCTTGCATATCGGCCATCTTCTGGCCATGTCGGCTCTATCAAAGCCGTTTTGGCGGCGATTTATGGAAGTGGATACACCTTTCTTGACAGCATCATCACCTGGCGTTGCCAGGGACTCGACTCGCAACATTTGCAACATTCGCATTCAAATGACACTAACGGCTTTGTCATGTACTGGGCCACATGTAACTGTACGGTTTGTCTCTTCTGGAGAGCCAGTAATCATGCTCTAACGACACAGACAAACACGTATATAATTTGTTTAGGCGCTGCGATGCGGTGGTGAATCGTCAGCGGGTTCATATATAGAAATCTTGTAATCTGATAGGCATGACAAGAAATATTTTGCTTGTCATTAAATTTACTTTTATTTATGCAGCACTGTCTATCATTGTTGATGTTGTTGCCGCTAACGCTGCCGTTGCTGTTCGATTCGCGTGTTTTGTTTCGGCGGCGGCTTAAAATTAGTGAAAACTCTTCACATCGAGAAGACTGACTGACTGACTGACTGCTGGTATGGGGGAAACTTGAAAACGTATGCATGCATAAGTTGGCGCCTGCTAACGTCTTATAGTCATCGATTTTCGACCATTGTTGGTGCTGTTTGCTTGGCTGGTTTTGGGGTTGAGTAATAGGCGAAATATTTGCGCATGCCTCATTACGGTTGCTTTTTGGGTTGCGGTAATCGATGGCAGTGTAAGCCAAAAATGCGAGGGAGTGGCGAAACAAAAGACTTAGGCAACGAACTTGCTGCAGCTAGAACGATATCATTTAATTCACTGGGATGCGTGACATTTAAAGTGATGTCATCACATCGTAGCAGCAATCAAATGTCAACCAAGTGCGTCATCGATGGCAATCAATCGTGTGGACAAAGGGCAGCATGTGGTGGCTAATCGGTAGCCAACTAGATTGACAGCTTCACTGACTAAACGACAGTCGAACAGACAGACAGACCGACAGACATTCGGTCTAGACAACATGTGTAATGACGCGTACGTCGAGCAAAAAAAAAATACCACATAAGCAACAACAATGGCCCGGCATAATGAGCACAATTACTGGCCAAGCAAATCAAATGCAACGCGCTACCAACGCTTTGAATCAGTCACATTAATTGCAGCTAGCAGCACAGCAGCAGCTAGCCCGCAAAAAAACGATCATAAATTATAGCAGCGGCGGCAGAAAAAAAGTATTAATTAAAAAAAGGAGGAAAAAGCTTCAACGGTAACAACAGCTATTAAGAAAATTTCTTGTTGACTCATCCGAGTCCACAATTAACAACTCGCAGACTACCAAGAATTACGGTGGCTTTGACTCTGGCCGGCATTTCTTGCACTCATTTGTCGCGTTTTGTCCCAGCCACTTGGCGATTTCTTTGTCAGAGCTTGGCAATTAAACAATTGTTTATATCGTTGATGATATTTTTTTCTGTTTTGTATCTGAGATGCAGCTGTTGTTGTTGTCGTCATCATTGCAGGCCATAAATTTTATTTAATTCCTTACCCCCTGCCCCTTAAAAGCACACGCCCTGCTGGCTGCGGATCTCGTGACTTGCGTTTCGCAATTGTGAGAATCAAGAATTAAATAATTCTTTGCATATTTATTTATAAACATTATTCCTGCCTCTTTTTCACTCTTGAATTGCGATTTCCTTAAAGCTGATTAGGCTTTTTAATTCGCGTTCTGTACGGTTTTAGGTATAAAGCATGAAAATGAATACTCTTTTTTTAAGGAATATATTGATAGTTAATAATATTTTTTGAACTGTCAATATATTTTTTTAGCTGTATACTTTGCCTATGTATAACTTTGCCTATTCATAAGCATTTTTAGTAAAAACATGTGGAAACTTCAGTGTTATGGAAAAAAATTTATAGCCTTAATATTTTTTTTACATCGCTAGACATCGTTACCTAAGAATATTAAAATCATTTTTTATGGAGGCATAAAAGAACAAATGAATACCAGTAATTACTAACATTAAGCATCGTTTAGTCAAATCGAGACAAATACCTCTATTTGATAAGTCATTAAAAGCCCCATTATTTTCCAAGCTTCAACATTGACCAACAATCCCAGTTTCTTTCCAAAAGCATCGCTTATGCCTCATGCAATTGTAATTATCTATATAAAATGAAACAAACTGAAAAACTCCGTTTATTCACAGCTGTATTTCCTCTTAATTGAACAGGAGGAAAGAAAAAATCGCTTTTCCAATAAATTGCATCACAAGTCTATCAACAATCCCACCGACAATGTGGACGCGTCAATTGTTAAAGTGTTGAAGTGTTTTTATTTAAATTGCTCAACTGAACTTGTAATTAAGGCTCGCATTGATTATTGTTATTGCTGTTGTTGCCGGACTTTAGCATAAGTCAGACTAGAGATAAATTATTTTTAAGACTATGCTGGTATTTTCACTCGCGCAGTTATACACAGTGTGAGTGTATTTCTCACTCTGAACCATAGGAATTAATCGTAGTTAAAAATGCTTTAACTAACGGTTTTATGGCCAAACAACAAAAGCGGCTGCTGACTTGTCAGTTAATTGTATTTGAAATCGCTGCCTCTGCTAATTGATAAATCTCTGTTGGCCAGGAGCCAAACTCTAGATGGGTGGCAGTTGCACATAAAATGCAATTACAAACGCGTAAAACCGAGGCAAACGCTTCGACTCCGGTTCAACTCACCTGCGGCAGGGCAAATACGCTTTTGACAGCTCTCTGCTCGGAATCTCCACCAGAATCTCCTTGGGATCGCGGCGAAGTAAGGCAACAAATACACACGCGATATCACACAAACACACTCCGATACTCGGATACTTGGATACTTGGCCAGGCTCAATCTATGAAACGCGGATGTGGTTGGCAGCAAAAACTGGCAAGTGAAATATTTATGTAAATTTATTTCAGCTTCTTTTTTCGTTGTTGTGCAGCAGCAGCAGCCAGGCTGTGTTGGTGAAATGCATTTGAAGACATTAAGCGGCACACTTGGCAATTGTCGTTGGGGCAGCGCAGCGATTTGATTGAAGTGAGGCTGCCGACCAGGTCCACAAACCGACAAACCGACAGTCCGAGTGGCAGGCGAAACGTTGTTTAACAATTGTTTTTTGTATTTTTTTTGGTGTTTTGTTTTGTGGTTCGGCAGGATTTGAGTTGTCAATTAGTTTGTTACGACTGCTATCACTCGGCAATTCGGAGGCGCCCGAAGCGCCGTTATCTGCTGCAAACAAATGACACCACAAAATGGCAGCACGTTCGTTGCCTAAGTCTTTTGTTTTTCAGCCCGACGCGAAGATTGAACTGAATCTGAATCGACGGCTAAGTTAGAGCCTCTGTTTCTTTATTTGTGTGTCATTAAAAGACCGCTTTATTGCAACATGTTTTTCTATATACAATATAATTAATTTACTGATACAAATATTTTATTGCACGCTCTTTATGTGATCTTTTGGCCAGCGAGTAATTAAAAATGAGTTTAATTTAATTTGCCTTTTTTTTATTTGTATTTATACTCTCGTATGTTTTTTGTCGCCGATCGAAACGAGTTTGGTCTTTTGTTAATATTACTTTATATGTATGCTAGTCTTGTCTTGGCATAGGGCATATGTAGCTACAAACTGGCATATATGTTTTGATTTGGTTTTATGGCCGCACTGAATGGCTTTTTACTGTTGGCCAGACTTTTTACGAGCACTATTTTTTTGTAGGTAGCCGCACAGTAACAGATTAAGTTTGAGTGCCAGCTGCAGGCGGGATTTTCATTTTCATTCGCCCCCAACCGAAAAAAGCATTTCCATTTCAATATCCGCGCAGTTCATTGGCCAGGCCACGAATAGCGACGAAAATCGCACCCAAAACGCCCTGGAAACGCGCGCACGCGACAACGAGAAAACGCGCACGCGATTCGCCAGCGAATCGAGAAAATCAACACACACTCAAAAATTGCGAACGTTTTTAGCGAACGTTTTTAGCGCGCAGTCGCAACCAGCTCAAACAGTCCCGCAAGAAAGTCGCACAGAAACTGCAAGAGGATGAAAATTGCAATCGGCTCGCAGGCCGACTGCAGCAGCAGTCGCAGCAGCGGCGCAGCAGCAACAGCAACAGCAGCAGCGACAACAGCAACACATTGCAGTTGCCGGTGCAGCAGCAACATAAGCAGGAGAAGCAGCAGCAGCAACAGCAGCGTTGCAAAACGTTAAAATCTCTCGGCAAAAACAGGCAACAACCTCTCGAAGACCGACTGACCGAGTAATACAGTCCAGCACCCCAACAACAACAGCAATACGTCCCGAACTCTCTGGCTGAAACGGCTGGATGGAAAAAAAAGCCGCTAAAAGCGCTTAGCCAAGAAAACCTGTTGCGCACCGATCGCTGCCAGCGTCGTTCGTTGCTTCGTGTTTATCGCGAATCTCTCTCTTCGCCCACTCTCTGTTGGCCAACTCCGTGGGCCTTCCAGTGGAGAGCGCCAGCCTTAGCGGTTCATTTCCAGTTGGCTGCAATATCAGTTGCCGATCAGCTTTTGACCAATAAAAAAGGGGTTCCAAGTCAGGCGTCTGGAACGACGTTGGCTGCGAAGCCAGCTGAGGCTTCTCAGGCAAAGAGAAATCCGGCTAAGAGAGTGGTCGTGCTCTTTTGGGCCACTTGCTTAGGGCCAAAATGGACTGATAAGAAATTGAATAAAATTATATGAATTTCATTAAGCCGCCACAAAAAGCGCACACACATTTCCTGCCCGGTCACGCCTGGACATTAAAGCTATCGGTGCTCATTTATCGGTCCGAAAAGGAAGCGAAAAGTGCCTGTGAGAATACTTTTATATTTAAAATTTTCGATACAAATCATAATTGAATGGGGATACAAAAAACAAACGAAAAGAGAGAGGGGCAGGATGAGCTGCCCCAACAGACAGGCGACACTTGCCACACGTCCAAAGGTTGCGGCTTTGACAATTTAATTGTCACACGCCCGCCACTTTTGGTCAGCTTCCCGGCAGCACGAACTTGCCGCCTCGAACTCTATTAAAGAAGCCAATTGACGGACACTTGAATGGCCAGCCGCTGTCAGGAGGGGGCACTGGGGAGGGCGGTCGGTAAAAAAGGGGGAGGTAGGTGAGACCCCGGACCGCCGAACGGCATTAACATAAACAAGTGTTGCAGGAGTCGCGAGCTGCAAAAGGGTAACAGAAACATCCAGAACATTGTCATAAATAACGCGACAATGACAACTTGTTTGTGCGGAATCGGAATTGGAGCTGCGATTGGTATTGGGGATATGGTACACTTGGAAAAAAATCATTGAGCTATGAAATTTCGGAACTTTAACATTTGTCTATGACTATGGACATTTTCTTTTTTATAGATATTTAATTGGCCAATATTTAATTTTCTATGGAAACCTTTTGAAACCTTTGCTAAATTATTTTAATATACGTATGTAATACATAGTATTTTCACGAAAATATTAATTTAGCTTGAAGTCAAATTTTTTTTTGATACATTTGTTGTGTGTTGATTTTTTTAGAATATTCCCCAAATAAATATAATGTAATAATATATTTTTTTGTTTTTCATTTAAGTACGGCAAAATTAGATTGTCGAATAAGTATTTTTTTCAAGTGCAACGGCACTACTATCCACTCGAAATCGGAATCGCGGCCTAATGCAGCAATTGACGTGCGGCGTTTGCACCTAGCCGAGTATTTGATGGGTCCGCAGGTCCCAGAGGCGGAGGCCACATAAAAGTGGCGCGGCAATTGCCAACTTTGGTCACTGCCGGCGACAAGTGTAAAACGACTGTCTCCAGGAGTCGGCGCTGGGATCTCGGATATTATAGTTGGATCTTGGGCATTCGACTCCGGACCAAGTGCTCCTCCTGGCACAGAATCGCGAATCGCGATCCGCGACAGTGTGTTTGTGTGTTTATGGCAGCTGCCGTTTGATACTCATTCAAGTGCCGCCTAACATGATTTCGGTGTCATCTGCTTTTCAGCTTTAATATTGCCTGTTTAATGTGACATTTGCTGTAGCCGTTGCTGTTGCCGCTGCTGGGCTACTGCATTATTTATGAGCTTCGCATTGGATCGGATCGAATCGAATCGAATCGAATCGGATAGGATCGAATTCGATACCCACATTCACCTCCCATTCGCTCTCACCGCCTCTATGGCCCCTGGATGGCATTTTAAACGTTTCCCATTTTTAATTTAGTGATGATTGATGTCTTGTCCACGTCGCCTTGACAACGACACACTTGACTCTCCATTGGACCGACTGCGTCCCGTCGGATTCGCATTTGGCTCGCCTGTGGGGATACGCAGCTGTGTCTTTGGCACAAAAGTCAATTAAGCCGCGATTTAAATGCTGCCAGGGTCAGGCCTTGGGAAAGGAGCGCCCATCCATGGGAAGCTGGGGTTAGCTGTTCGGTTTGGTCTTTGGTCTGCTCTCGACTGGCCAGCAAATGGTCCTCGGCTACGTGCGGCTGCCTAGCCCCAAGAATGGGGCCCAGTGAACGCCATTTGACCTGATTTTATTTGCGCTATTTTACTTTTATTGCTCATAGTTTCGTGTACACTGTGAATTGCAAGTTTACGTTCTAGCAATTAAAACTGACAAAGTGACAAGCCAATAATTACTTAGAATTTTATTATTGTTTTTAATGTTTATTTTCATGTTTATAAGATTCTTTTAAGCATTGATTAGTTTAGTCAGTCGGACAAACATTTAAAGGCATGTTAGCATGTGTTGTTTTTTAATTTTCTTTTGACTAAACTTAAAAAACTTAATAAAAAAATTAAATTAAGCAGATATGGTCAATATATTAATGGTACTCGTACTTTTTGAACAATTTATGTCTAACTAGCTTCAAGGCATTAATAAAAAAAATAGTTATTTAGAGATGTGTTTGGATAGTTGAGGGTTTCGGACAACCAATTAAAAGTTTCATGGCATTAAATAAACATATTTAATTTTGAATGATAAGTTCGTTAAATGATGTTTGCGAAGTTTTCTTTAAGTGTCTGAGCGCAGTTTGAATGAATGTGAAGCCATTGTGATCTTCTACCGGTCCACGGCAATGATGCGGAACTGAATACAAAATGAAATTGCATCCACAAATTGCCAGGGCGACGGCCATCGACAATTTCATTTCTTTACCAACGGACTGCTCTAGTGCTCCTGCTCCTGGTCCTGCTGGCTGCTTCCATTTGGAAGCCGAAGTGCGGTTCAAAAGGTTTGCCAAATTATAAATTAAAAGTAAATCGAATCGAATGCTTAGCCATTTGTCTCTGAACTTGAAAGTGCTGGCGATGTGAAAGCCGGCTCAGGGGTCAGGTCCGAAAACCCCAACCGGAGCGTTGCAGGTGCATGCCAAATCCGTTTGTCAGCGTCAGCATCTCGGTCGTGTGTTTTTCCAGCTTGTTCTAATTTGCATGCAAACGGATCTATGGACCGGACCGGACCATAGTGGACAGCATCGACCTGCCACAAGCCATGACGAATTACTTGACACCTGGACGGTCCATAAACCAGAGATCGCTTTGGCGGGGGCGTTCCATTTGGCTGCGGTACTTCGGTTCTTCACTGCTCTGTGATCTTCGGTCATGACCAAATCTGGTTCTGGCCGCCATTTCAATTGGTATTGATGGGGCCGGCAGGTTCGTGGCTAATTGCAATTGTCGTTGCTGGCAAAGACATCTCTCTTTCGGCTGATTTACGACCGAACAGCGGCGCTTGATGAGCTGGTCGTCAGCTTTTAGTGCGTGCATCACTCATTGTTACAGTTAGAGAGCTGGCAGCTCTAATTTAATTTAAATGCAGCCCGCCAAAGCGACACCCGCCGCTGTCGCTCGTTTGTCTGCCTGCAGCGGCTTCGGTTACCACCGCGTCCAAGCGGATCTTGCTCCACATCCACATCCACATCCACAGCCACTTCCACAGCCACATCCACGTCCACTTGGCTGCAGGTTTTCGAGTGTGTTTGCCTTGGTGGCGGTGAAATTTTGCCCGCCTGGCGTGGGCGTTTTGGCTCAAATGCCTTCAGCCGGTCTTTACGGCCGCCGTTCCATTGCGCTTTAATTTCTATGGCCCGGGCCAAGATTGCAATTCATTTCCCTGCCATTTGGCGGCCAGAGCTGACACACAATTAAATTCTCACAGACAAAAAAATATTAACTTTAACATTGTTAAATTCGATTGCATTTTAAAGCAGCGCCATCTTAATAAAATAGTGTTTCTTAATATTTAACCATTTCTTATTTGTGGTAGCAAACTTGAATTAAAGAAACTAATTTTGAAATGTTTAGGAAAAATCTAAAAAATAAAGGTATTTAATGAGTTACAGGAAAGTTTTTTTTAAAAACTTACTTAGAAAATATAAATTAGTTCTGAATTTTAGTGGAGTTTTTCTTAAAGCCACAATTTTGCTGTTAAAAATAAAGGGGAAATAATTTCTTCTAATCAAAAATATTTCCTAAAGTTATACAAATTTAATAAAATTTAATGGGGATCATTTTTTCCGAGTGCCGACGGCTTTTGGAGTCTCATTAAAGCACCATTTGACAGCCAGACAGACAAAACTCTCAGCATCATCATCATAACTCGTGCGGGGGCATTATCAATTGTCATCGCCGGATCGCGGTTGTCATCGGGCCGGGCTTATTGCTGTTAATCCATTCTGCCCGCTCTTATCAACATCGCCATCAGCGCAAACGCGAACATTTGTTAAACACTAAATGCACTTATTTGTTTTGCGGCAGCGGCAGCCCCAAGAATGCAATCAACTTTGGCCACACAGCGACTGCAGAAACTACAGAAATTGCAGAAAATGGTGAACAAAAATAAAAACAGCTCCCTGGTTGACTGCCTGACTGACTGACAGTGGTTTTGGCCCGGCTTCTCAGTGGGGAAGCTACTAAAATGAGGCAGTCTCCGGGTTCAGAGCCAGCTTTTTTGACTCCCACGTTTGCGATGGCGCATTGCACAAATTGCATTATTTGCACGCCGCGCAGTTGCAGTCTGGCTGACTGTTGTTGTTAGTATTATCATCAACATTGTTCTTGTTTTTCGGCCTTTTCCTGCGGCACTTGACGCCACGAGAACATAAAAATGCTTTTCAGCACTCGAAATGATGATGACTGCCTACCCCCGCCCTCTCTCCCGTCTCACCACATTGTTCAGCTAAACTACTCCAGTCAAAATAGCATTTTAATAGACGCAACAGCAAAAGCTCGACACGACGACCCAGAGCCAAAGTTGCAGCCAAGTCAGTGAACATGTGAAAATACTTTGGCCAACCGCGACGGAAAGGGGAAGTCACAGGAATTGCCAGCACACGCTTTTCTAATTTAAGAACCTTTCGCTGCATGTCCAGAAATTTGACATCAACTTGCCGCTTGCCAAATGTTATCTAAGCCACAAACGGAATCCAGTTAGCTGCGTCAGTCGGAAGAGCAAACAAAAGCGGCTAAAAAGGCTGAGGAGGGGGATAAAAGTAAAATAAAAACGGCTAGACGCCCTGTTTGCCTGAGCACTTGACTTGCCCCATTTGCTGCCGGGGTGGTGGGTGTTTCAGTTGCTCATGATGTTGCTGCTGCTGTTGCTGCTCTTGATGTTGCTGGTGTAATGAGCAACCACTGCAACTGTTGCTGCTGCTGCCGCTGAGCTGGCAAGTGAAGTGCTCATCATGACAGCTGCAAAATGCAAGGCGAAGATGATTTATAATTGTCATAGACTTCCTGGTTTAAACGGGCGATGAGTGAAAAGCCGAGCACTGCCAACACGAATCATATCCATGGCAGATATATTTCAGCACCTGCTACTAACAGGCAGTGCGAAAAACTTAGTCTAAACTAGCAGATAAGTGCTCCTAAGAATTATGTCAGTTCTAATTTTATTGTTTGGTTTTAGAGGAACGGGTGTCTAAGAATATTTGTATATCGTAATTTTTTTTCCTAATTTTTCGACAACTTTTCTTACAATTTCCAATTTTAAATGGCTCGATTTTTCAAAATTTTTGAAAAATTTGCTTTCTAGTGAACAAAAACCTGAACCTCTAAGCCCATATCTTTAGTTTCAGACATCCGATTTTATAGTGACGTACTTTCAAAATTATTCTGGTATGATTCTCAAAAAATCTGTGTTTTTACTTTAGTTTTTATTTTTTGGTAGATTTTTCGTCATTTTTATAGGGTAACCCCTTTTCAAATTTTCGAAAAATGGCTTTGCAGAAAAGTGTCCAAAAGCCCCCACTTCTAAGCTCATAACTTTTCTTTCAGATATCCGGTTTCAAAGTGGCTTACGTCTAAATGATTTAAGCATTTTGAATGAAACTTAGCAAAAATTCTTGTTTCTGTTACAGGTGGTAGTGCTGTCATATATATTGTTATGCTAAGCTTGAATGTTTATTAGAGGTCATTTACATTTTGAACGCCTAGTTCCTAAAAAGGTGGTCAAAAATTTGTATAGTTTTTGTTATTTTAAGTTATAAATAGCTTGGGACAAGATCGAAAAATTAAAATAATTTACCGGAACAATTTAAGTTGATCATTTTTGAGTTTATGCTAGTATGGCAAAATCAAGTTTTTCTTTGAATGTTTATAATCATCAAATTGCTTTGATTTTGTACGTTTATGTCAATATTAACATTTTATTGGTGTTTTTATGAATCCATTTAAATTGAGTTTAAGGTTGGATTTCTTATGCTCTTAAAAAACCTTAATAAGAGGGTTATAAAACGATTTCACAAAATTATGGCAGTGTTCCAAAAAAAGTTTACAGTCACAGTCGATAAATCTATTATTGATCAATATATAGTTTAAACTGTCGATATGTTCATTTAAACTAATTTATTTAAAAAGAGATGGAGAGCAATGGCTACACCCAAAAACTACGAGTTTTAAAACCAAAAGGCTGCAATTTTAATGTACAACTCCCGGATTTATATGAAATTGGATCAGTAACTCATTTTCCGTTTCCTTTGCTTCAAGAGCAGCAGTTCCGCATCCAACAATAGCCACCACAAATGGCCAAGAGGCAGCCAACTTATGCAACTCCAGTCAGCCGTCGACGGCTAGGCAATGGCGGGCAATTAATTTAATTGCAAACGGCATGAGAGCTCGCCACGCCCTGAATTTATTTTAATTAGCCCGATATTCGCTTCATTATATTTACATACATCAACTGCAGCCCCGGCGACCCGGCGAAGCGAAGCGCTGCCCAGAAATAGTTCGGTCTAATAAGTGGCATTTATAATTTTATTGACTGCCAGGCCAACCCAGCAACGACAGCAACAAAAGATAGTGGAGCGATCGATTGATGGCGAGTTCTGAGATTCAGTTTTGAAATCCGCTGCAGCAGAAGCGCCGGCGGCTTTCAAAATTTGGACATATGCCAGCCTCGTATTTTGGCCATGTCGATACTAAATTTTTCGACATTAGTTGGCAATTTTTTGTGGCCCAAAGCTGTCACGCCGACAGAACGTCAAGGAGAGATCACATCTATGCGAGAAACTATACTTTTATTAAGACATTTTGAATGCTCTTGGATGGGATATAGTTTATGTATTCACATTGATCAGTTATATGAATATTTATAATTAAGAGAATTTAACTGAATAGTGGAATTAATACCAGTTTAACCTTAATAATTTTCCCTGAAAAAATCTTTCACTTTTTTGTAGTGTTAATATAGATTGAGAATATGATTTTAAAGTGATTAGAAATCCAATATTATATTATTATAAACCATGGATTTAAATTATATAAATATATTATGAATTGTAAGATGTCTTTGAAACCTATAAAGTATGATAGAAATAATCTCTTTATTATAATAATATAATATATTTAAATTACAAAAAGAGATGTGGAAGATTTACCAAAAGATTGTTATTTATGAGATGTTTGGTTCTTTTTAAACCAATTGAAAAGGAAATTTTCTTGGAATTTAGAACAGACTTTAAGTATCTTGAATTAACCCCTCGGAAAGGGTACAAACACCCAAAAGCCACAACACATTTGCCACATTTTGACTTCTCGTCAGAGGGCGATTTTGTTCCGCTGGCCGCGGCAGTGTTTGCTAAACAGGCACACTTTGGGCCGGATCGGATCTGGTCGGAACGGAGTGGAGCGGAGCTTGCTGGATTGGCCCCAGACCCTGACATATTCCTCGTTGACGGCGCACGACATGGTCGGAGGACGGAGGACGGATCTCGCCCTGGAGCTGATCCGAGGCGGATCGAGGGCATCATTATGATGTGACTGTGACGGGCGGACAACCTTACGGGAGGGGCTGGACTTGCAACATTTTCATTTTCGTTTGGTGGCTCGTTTCGCTGCCATGTGGCACATTTATCAGAAAATGCCCACTGACATTTGGCCAGCCACTTGAACTGGGTTAGCGGTGCAGCTAGCTCTGTGCTCATTAATTTTATTTGTTGCCAAAAATAGAAAAAGATTGCTTTGCTTGACCCCGGGGCATCACTACAATCCGGATTTCTCAATACGCAATTTCTTTCAGAGATTTTCAGATTTACCAAATTGAATTGGGCAACGGATCGGATCGGATCGGATCGGATCGATCAGAATGTGTAATTAAAGGGCGATCGAGTCGAAGGGCGGTCCGAGCCCTAATGAATGCCGGCCGCTAATTAAGTTTTTAATGATCCACATTTGGCGCGTATAAGCTGGCAAATCAATTAGCGCCCGCAGCCAGTTAACAATATGGCTAACAAATGAGCCCGGCCCAGACCAAATGGTTTTGACAATTGCAGCCGAACTACGCCCAAACGCGGCCCGCAATCTCTGATGTAATCTGGCCAATTGGCGTCGTTGGCCTGAAATATGTTTTATCGCATTTATTATCAGCTGCACCAAATCGTCTATAATTGAAAAACTGTTAACTAGATTAGCTGCCATTAGATCGAGCGTCGGGGGCCAAGCCAGGCCAAGTGGGTCTGGGTTCCAGATCCATATCCAGTTTGTGGCCATTTAGTTGGTCCGCGGTGGGAGATAAGTCCAAGTCCAGTGCGCCGCCACTCGGCAATCGACTTGGCCAAAATGGCCACGCTGGCCACGTTCATAAATAAGCTGCGGCTGCCCCAAAGGGACATGCCATCCATTCTCCATTTTCGAATTTTGTTTATTTATTTAAGTGCCTCCAAATCAGCCTTTTGCTGGTTGCTCTTTGAAATCTAATTAAGTTGTTTAAGTGGAATTTGTGGCCATAAAATTATGCAAATCTCAATGGTGCGCGCCACCGCACTTCTACCCCACTCGATAGATACTCTGCGGATGCATATTTGCATTGGTAATTTGCACGCCAAAAAGCCCACAACGCCTTGGGGTCCTCAACTTTGGGCTCGTAAATCATAAGTGGGTGAGTTACGGCTCATATTTTGTTGTGTTCTCTAAGCGCCACTAAATAATTTGGTTTAAGTGCAGAATTTAAGGGTGTGTGAGCGTTTCGAGGCGGAAAAGTTCTCAGGCCCCCATGAAAGGCATTATTTTCGGTCATAAAATTCGGCTTTTATTTAACATTTCACATGATTTCAGTTCGACTGAGAGTACATATATATATGCCTCGTTTGGTGCCCACACAGATGCATAAAGATGTCAGCGCTTAACTTATCAAGCCAGACAAACACGAACGGCAAACGCCAACGACGATGATGCGACAACGATGTTAATACAATAAAACCACTGTAATTTCTGCTTTGGGTTTATTTGCGTGTCGCTGCTGGTCACAAAATACAAGTAGCGCCCACCGCTGACCGTTTATCAAACAACAATAAACTGTAATTTATGAAGAATGCCTGTAAAATGACGATAAAACAAGTGCCACGACCACGACGACACCATCGAAAGCCAAAGCAACAAAATGCTGCTGTGCAGATGATGATGATGACATGGACATGGCTGCCAGTCTTGTGCGGAGCCAGCGTTCAAAGCCTGCAACCTGCAACTTGCAGCTTGCAACCTGCAACTTGCAGTGGGTGTACTCGTGAATGTGTATGGTTGAAGTATGATGCAGTGGCCAAGAAGGCAAAAATTCATTTGACCGGTATGCCCGTCGGGGGTCGGGTGAGGGGTCGCGGATTCGGCGATCCCCAGCTGCATCTTCACATTTGCCCCGGACATTTGACCATTGTCAACACGCTGGTTTGTTGTTTGAATCGCCAGCAGTTGTCTTTCTACCCAGCAAAAATTGCGGTCCTGAAATAAACGAAGTTATATATACCCTTATATTCTTTCTACTACCGGAACTTTAACAATTACATACAAGTATATTACTTAGATTTAAAATTTGTAGATACAAGATAAAGAAATATTTATGAGTGGTATCCATTTATTCTTTTAACATCTAACAAAGCAAAAAAATTTTAAAAATAACAAAAATTATTTCGTAACTTATTATTTTAATTATTAATTAATTTAAAATTTTAAGAGAAGGTAAGGGGCAATTGAATATAGCGTTCATTTTTGTTGTAATCGAATTATTTATAACAACTTATTAATTACAAATAATTACTATAAAATATTTGTGTTAAAGTTTTAAAATGAAAACACCAACGCAATATTTAATAATTATATATTATATATAAATATATTTTTTAAATAAATAATGGCTTGTGTCCTATAGCTTAGGATATCTGCTGGTCGAATACTCCCCACTGCAGCATTTTCTTGTGTTTATTTGGGTCACTCTGGCGACAGGTCAAACCAGTCACAATATTGTGCGTCGCAACATTTGCTTTCGAGTGTTGGCGCGAGCTCCTTTGCATACGCTGTACTCTATTATGTTCGAAACCCTCCTGTTTTTACATTCGAAATGAGCGGCCAAAAGGGTTCTGCAAGTCAGCCCTTAAAAATGCTGACACCTACAAATCGGAGCGAACAGTTGTAGCTGGGCCTTAAAAGTCGGGCACAACCCTTCAATGGGTCACAAGTTCAAAAGTCAGGAATGTGGCAACAAGTGCAGTGGGTGTCTACCTCCAATTGGACCCAAACTGAGGTTTTTCAGCAGTTTTGGACACATTTGAGGGTGGAAACACGATTCCAGACCTTGCTGTACTATCGCTTGAGTTCATGTGAATGCTGGTTTGAGGAAGTTTTGGGAACTGAAAACATAACTACATTACTGTGGAACGATCAGACTTACCCACATTTTATAAGACACCGACAGAACATGGATCTATTAACAGTGGTTTGCCTGAGACTTAATCAATATAGGAAGGTATTGCACGCATTGAGCTTAATACTAGATCAAATACGGAGTATGCCTGTGGTATTGCAGCTTTGTGAGGAGGAAAATTCGATCCAGGAGCAGAATTCGGCGAGTCTTATATTTAGACAAAGTGCGGAGCTAAAGATGCCTAATGTTCTTCTGCTTTCGTGGAACTTTTTCAGGTCCAGGACTTTCTACGACTTTGATTTGTTTCCCAAACTGCTGGTTAAGAAATTAGTTTATTACACAAACCTCACACTATTTCCCTACAAGCTGGGAAATCTCCAAGGACATCCCATACGCACTTTGCCAGACAATTCGGAGCCACATACCATCGTGGAGAAAGACTCAAATGGTTCTTTTATCATAAATGGTCCTATGTGGCAGCTTATGATCCAGTTCGCACGGCATTTGAATAGCAGCCTGGAACTTGCAGGAGAGCCAGTTTTTGGAAAGAGCCTGAAATATGTCGAGGTTCTTGATTTAGTAGGGAATGCAACGGTGGACATTGCGGCCAGTTTGCGGCCCTTCAGTCACCGCATCAACAAACATTTGATTAGCTATCCTATAATTGTGGGCAACTGGTGCGTGATGCTACCTACTGAGAGGTCTATAAACGGCAAAGAGATACTGTGCAAATGGATGGAGTCACCTTTCATGTGGTTATTTTTTCTACTTCTCTACATTCTGCACAAATGGATAACCCAGCGAACTCGCCTTAGAAGTGCCCTAATTCATCTATTAAAACCTCTAACCCACCTGGTGCTCCTGTGTTTCCTGCAAGCCCAACTTTTAGCCTTTTTCATCGGATTCCTGCAGGTTAATCATATTATCAACATGCAGCAAGTAGAGGAATCGGGTCTGCAAATCAGAGGAATGAGACAGGAGTTCATGGAGTTTCCCATCGATTTGAGGAGTAGATATGCCTCCTGCTTTCTGCTACACGATTTCTTTTTTGACTTGGCTAAATATCGGAATGGTTTCAATACCTCTTATGGTTATACGGTGTCCTCTGTGAAGTGGAATCTCTACAAGGAGGCCCAGCAGTATTTCCGGCGTCCTTTGTTTCGCTACTCGGAGGACATTTGCGTGCAGAAGTTGTCGCTCTTCTCGCTCATCCATCAGAGCAATTGTTTGTATCGCCAACAACTGAAGGAGTTCAATATACGTTTGCACGAGGCGGGAATCATTCGCCTGTGGTACCGCCACTCCTATTACTTCATGGTAAAAATAGGACGTTTCCATTTCGGAGACATCAGCTCATCCCGTCAGGCGCAACCGATTCCTTTGTCGGAATGGCGGATCGTAATGGTGTTATACGGGGCGGCACTTCTAATTTCAGTGGCGGCTTTCGTCATTGAGCTCACTGTTCACTGTGTAAATGTTTTCCTACAAAACTTGTAGGCAACGTGTCGTATTAGCAAATAAAAAAAACAAAAAACAAACAAAAACACCTTTACTATAGCCATAGGGGGTATGATGTTTAAATGAGAATATAAAAATATTTTTATTTTTGGGAACAATATCTCCCAAACAAAAAACTTTTAAAAAAAGTTATTAACGTAAATAAATTGTTTAGGAGTGTATTCGGCTTGAGGACAGAGTTTGTCAGCTTGAATACTTGCCCAAAGTAAAATATAACTAACATTTATTAATGGGTATCGGAGACTACCTAATCAACTTTTCTGATGGTTATTTTTCCCACAAGTGTAAATTAACTTGGTAAATAGAATTCAGAGCGTAGCGCCACAGAAACTTTCCAAGCCATAAAACAAATAAACTACCTTATATTATATATGACTATCCTTCAAGCAAAGTTAGTTCTCTAGGATGTTGCAAACCAGCTACAGTCTTCACAACAAGCTCGTGTCGTTAATAAGTCACGCTCCAGAACTTACCAGCGTTTTTTTCTACGCTCCTGTGGAAGGAAAATGCCATTTGGAGGAGACCCTTTCTTCGGCCACTTGGGGCATTCCTCTAGTGATATGGCGTTCGAACAGGACTGTGATCTTAAATGGATTCCTCGGGGAGGGGCTCTTGGTATTGGCCTGTCTTCCAGGATTCCAATGGAGAGCTCTTCTTGGCAACCTATCAAGGAGTTTGAAATATCTAAGACAGGCCAGAGTACTGATTGAACTTATGGTGGCCAGGGACGATTATTAGTACATCAGGTGCTCCAATTTAGTCTAAGTCAGGAAATTATTAATGCCAATGCAATTTTCGATGATTTTGCCGACTCTCAAATAGTGAGCAGATTTGAAGCCTATCCCAAGTTCGAAGTGGTGAATCACTCTTTCACAGAGGAAACGCAAGAGTCTGATCTCTATCCGGATAAGATGTTGGATCTTCGTGGGGGAAGAATCCGTACCGTGCCAGACTACTCTGAACCAAACACCATTCTGTACCAGGATCAACAGGGCAACAAACAGATCCTGGGATATGTATGGGACATAATGGAGGCCTATGCCAAGAAGCAAAATGCCCAACTAGAGGTGGTCAATAAGTATGCGGATAGCAGGACCCTTAACTTTATCGAGTTGCTGGATGTGGCTAAAAGCGGTCTTGTAGATGTGGCTGCCAGCATTCAGCCAATGTCGATGGGAGACCACGATCGCACACACGAGATGTCCTATCCGGTTAATCTGGCCAGTTGGTGCACCATGTTGCCGGTGGAGAGGCACCTCCATGTGTCCGAGTTGCTTTCGCGTGTTTTGCCCTATCCAACCTTTGCCCTTATGCTTTTCCTTTGGATCTTCTACCAGATGGTTCGTGGTCGATGGCGACGTCATCATAGGCTTCAGAGGATTGGCTGGCTGGTGTTGGCCACACTGATTAGCACCAATTACTTGGGCAGACTGCTTCATTTGTTTGCTGACCCTCCATCTTTGCCACCGATTGATAGCCTCGCAGCTTTGATTGAATCTCCGCTGCGCATTATCTCAATCCAAAAGGAATACACCACCATTGAATTTACGCAGCGGACCAAATACTCCGCTGCGTTTCGCCTGACTTCGAGGACCGAGGACTTGATTGAGATGAGAAATGCGCTGAACACCTCGTTTGGCTACACTGTAACGAGCGAGAAATGGAAGTTGTACAACGAGCTGCAGAAGCGCAGCTCGAGGCCTTTGTTCCGATATTCCAAGGACCTCTGCTTCTACGACCTAGTTCCCTTCGCCCTGGTCATTCCGGAGAACTCAGCCCATCGAGCTCCGCTGCATAGATTCACCCTGCTGCTGTGGCAGTCTGGATTGCATAACTTGTGGGTTTCTAGGGGCTTCTCCGATATGGTAAAGGCGGGTAAGATCCATTTTGCCATCTTTGGGGAGGGTTACCAGGCCCACACCCTCACCGTTACGGATATGAGACAAGTCCTCGTCGTTTACGGTTATGGAGTGCTAATTAGTATGTTTCTGTTTGTCTGCGAGCTGGCTGTCAGTTGGGTAAACTATTGGCTGCTTTTTTAACTGTCCACGCGGCAATTACGGCGATGGCTTTCGATAAAACCACCCGGTTCCGGTAAACCCCCGCCTACCAAACACTCAGTAAATAATAGAGACAAGCCAGGACAACAAAACAAATGAAAACTTTGTGTTTTACTTCGTGACGGTGACAAGGGTTCCCGAGTCCCCGATTCCGTCCAAGGGGACAGTAGTTAACAATGCTGTTGAATGGCTTTCTACCGTCTTACACCTTCGAGCTGCGAGGGCAAATGAAATAAATGCAAATTGCCTCCTACGAAGTCACCGCAGCGACACGACAGGCACCACGAAATGAGACCCCAATCGAGGGGGAGATGAACCACTGAACCACCGAGCCATCAGGCAACCGCAGCAGATCCACCAAATTATGTAAAAGCCTTGGCAGCAAACACCAAACACCAGCAAATTGTGGCCTAGTGTCGGAGTTGTCTGTGCTAGATGTCTGTTTCTTGCATTTTGTGGGGAAACGCAAGATCTGACTTGCTGGCCCGTTTTGATTAACATAAAGCGAATAATAGACATCGACTGCCAGCAACGTGTACAAATTTGATTTCACGATTTTGCACTATTTAGCCAAAGAAGCCAAAACCAGCACCTGCAACATAGGCAACGGCTTTTGGTAATTTTGACAGTTGAAGATGCATTTTCGCTTAGTTTCCACAGCTGTCAATGAAGTGTTGCAACATGCATATCTCAATTTCAAATGACGTCTAGTTAGGCAAATGAATTCACTCTTTTGGAAAAATGAATTGGCCCAGTTAGATTGTTTACTTTTAGTATTTTCTGGCCCCGTGAGAAAATCGATGGCTAGATTTGGTTTCTGGGTTGAGACAATTGGCACGCCGAGAGCAATTTATGACACACAAGAAGCGCCACGATTTGGTTGACAAATTTCCCCAAAACACGATGCCTGGGAAATGAATTATGTGACCGTGATCGGCGGGAAAATTCAAGCCAAAAGCGAGTGATCGAGCGGGCCAAGACCCTCACGACATGTGAGACAATTTCCAGTCGTGGGCAACAATCGACTCGCGATTCGCGATTTGCTGCAAATTATTAAACGATCTGTACCGGCGAAGGTCAGCGGAGTAGAAAACACGCATGCGCAGACCGCAAAACTTTCTCCGCAAGACGGATGCGAGGGTGTTGTCAGCTGCCAAGAAGGATCAGGCTTAAGTCAGCATCGACCATAAAACCTCTTGGCTGGCCAAAGAGTCGCCGCCTGAACTTTGAATGGCAGCCAAAACAAGTCGGGAGCTGTTAAAGCCAGCACCGATGTTTCAAGACCCTCTTCGCACATCTCATAAAACGAAAAATAATTATATATCCTTTTAAAGATGGAGAGAATCTTGTTGTCGGATAACTTTTATGACTAAATCACTAGAACACTTTAAGTATGAATAAATAGAAATTAATGAATGTCTTGTTCTTATACTTGAAAAGTAAAGTTCATATGTACCCATTAAAATATTATTAAAATGAATTGTCCTTGGTTAATTTACATAAATAGCCATTTACACAAGTCATGTTGGTTATAATATTGCTTGGCATTATTTTTTTGATCCACCCAACAATAAAACTCAAGTGCCCTTTGGTAGGGTAATATAAAGTCAAAAATATTTCGGCTTAAAAATTCTACAGCTGCAGCTGGCCCTCTGGGTTTGGCTTGTCGTATTTTCTCTCTGGCTTTTTGTTTTGTTTCGCTGCATTTTGTTTTGTTTTCGCCTGCGTTGCGGTTGCCTTGCCCACAAGTTTGAAAGGTCAGGAATTTATGGATTTTACATGGTTGCAGAGACATTTCCAGATACGAGTAATCGTAACTTTAACAAACTGGGAGTTCGCCTTGAACTCATAACGTTCCGTAGCGAAGTCGCGTTGATAATCGCTGGACAAACTTCAATTCCCGTATTACAATTGTCCCCGGATAATTAAGTGCGATAAGCATTTGATTTCCAAAGCAAACATTGACGGCCAGCGAGCCGCTTCCAGTCTGGAGTGGTGTCTCTCAGTCATTTCCGGATTCAGTATTAACCATGTTGTCCAACGGAAGTCTTAGTCCTGCTCCTGAGCTGGTCGATCTATATGGTCTCATTCTGCAATTTTTGGTACCTTCGGAGACCACTGTGTTTTACTTTAACCCCACTGGATCCAGCTGCAGTTGGGAAATACTAGATAGGACTAGTCTATCTCACCAACCTCAGATGTTTTGGAAGAAGGAAGAAAGTTATCCTCAATTGTATAACCGACAAGGTAGAAACCTCTTTGTGATAGCTTGTTTATCAATGGACTATTTTGAGCGGCAGATTGGACTTTTGGCCACGAGTTTGACTCGATTAAGGTCGGTTAAAATCCTCATAGAGATTCAGGATAAGGAAAGCTCCTTCTTGGCCTCCCAAATCCTGTTGCTTTGCCAGCAAAACAGTATGCTGAACGTAGTGCTGTTTTTCCAGCGATGGACTAACCCCCTTACCATCTTCAGTTACCTGGCTTTTCCATATTTCAAGCTCGTCAAGCATCGTTTTTCGGAAGTATCTACTGAAAGCATTTATCCTAATAAACTGGCGGACCTTAAAGGTTACCAACTGCGCGTTCAGCCTGACCTATCACCTCCGAATTCCTTTCATTATCGAGATCGCAAAGGTGAATATCGGATGGGTGGATATATGTGGCATATTATAGAGAATTTCGCAATTAGTATGGGAGCCGATGTCCAGATTCTACATCCCTCGTGGACGAGAGCACAAATTTCTGCAGCGGAAGTTATGCTGAAGTTTACAAGAAATGGCAGCTCGGATATTGGTTTGACCACGACTATGATTACGTTCAAGTACAAGGAAAGGCAACGCGACTATAGCTACCCTCTATTTTTCTCCAACTGGTGTACCATGCTGCCCATGGAGAAACCTCTGAGTGTCGACATCTTATTCAAGCATGTTCTGAGCCCTGAAACAGCGATATTTCTACTTTTGGTTAGTCTCTTGTATTTACTGGTATTTCCACGGCTGCTTCAATTTTTTTGGTTTTACCTTGCGAAGCCGATTAATGAGCTTTTCATTAAGGATTTTTTCTCTGGTGATGCTCTCCGCCAGCTCCGCCCAATTGCTATCCATGCTGATATCACCTCGTCTCCACAAACGAATCGAAAGTTTTGACGACCTTTTGGCCGCGGATTTGAAAATCTTTGGAATGCGTAACGAGTTTTATTATATGAATGGAGAATTCCGGGCAAAGTATGCGGCTGCTTTCCACCTGACGGACGACCCCAATGAACTGTATGACAATAGGAACTACTTTAATACGAGTTGGGCCTACACCATTACCTATATCAAGTGGATAGTGATCGATGCCCAGCAGCGGCACTTTGCTCATCCTGTTTTCCGCTTCTCGGAGACCATGTGCTTCGATTTGCCGTCACCGTTCGGGTTTTTAATAGCTCCGGAGTCAATCTATCGGGAACACCTCCAAGAGTACATACTGCAGGTGAGCCAGGCTGGATTATTAAGCCGGTGGATGTCCTGTAGTTTTTATGAAATGGTCATAGCTGGTCGCATGACCATCAAGGACTACAGTCTTATAAATGTGATACACTCCCTGCGGATAAAGGACCTTCGATTGTGTTGGGTGATTTTTGCAGTCGGTCTGGGCACTTCATCCCTCGTATTCACCATTGAATTGCTTCTGTTCTACACCAACGTATTTCTCAATAGTTTGTAGTGCTTGCTTGGCTTTTGTCATTTTCTCCAGCAAATAAAATAAATGCAAATTGCTCACCAGGAAGACACCGCAAAGACACGACCAGAGCCACGAAATAAGACTCCGAGTGCGAACCAAGAAACGAGCCAACCACAACAGATCCACCAAATTATGTAAAGTCTCAACACCAAAGAAGCAGTCTCAGGCCAACAATTTGTGGCCTACTGCCATAGAGGTAGAGTGCACTTAAAAGAAAATAAATATACTACTTTATTGATCCACCATTCAAAAAGTGTTTTTTTAAAACACTACAATTTTGTATGATCTTCGTTAAAAAAGGCGTCAATCACTTAAAAATTAACAACATCAAAGAGAGCAAACACCTGGCAGGTTTTTGATCAAGGCCCCGGGAAAAAATGGTAAGTATGTGGAGTGTCATATTTTGGCAAACAACCTTAAAAACAAGAAACAAAAAATACTTTGAAACCTTTCACAGCGCGTTAAGATCTAATTTATATATGGCATATTTTTTTATGTGTAGCAGGGGTAACGAGTGTTAGATGTCTGTTTCTTCTATTTTCCTAGGACAACGCAAAATCTGGCTGTCAGAGTTTCTGGCCTGTTTTGATTAACATAAAGTGAATAATAGACATCGACTGCCAGCAACGTGAACAAATTTGATTTCACGATTTTGCACTATTTACCCAAAGAAGCCAAACTAACACCTGCAACATTGGCAACAACAAGCGGCTTTTGGTAATTTTGACAGCTGAAGATGCATTTTTGCTTAGTTGCTGGTGCTGTCAATGATATGTTGCAATATTGCACATCTCAATTACAAAAGAGGGTAACCACCATTTAAATAGGGGCTTAAAAACTCCTTTTAAAAATTATTTGGTCGAAGTGGGCATCGAGAAGCTCTAGATTTTGTTATTTTTTATTTGAAATTGAACAATTGCACTTGTGATCCTTGTATATGTGATGTGTTTATATTTTCCGGATTAGTGATGTTAAGGTAATTTAATTAGAAGATTAAGAATTGTTAAATTTGCTTTCTTACATATTTTCGTATTCCTCTCTTAAGCTTAAAGTTGTATTTTTTAATTATATATTCATTATTAATTTTTGCAGAGTAACGTAAGCTTTATTTTTGTATTTAATTTTCGTTTGAACTCGATTTATTTTGAAATGCCCCAGCAGAAATGAAAATCATTCCGCCTTTACCTTGGGTCCGTCTTATGACTCACTTGGCGGACCTGCTGACCCACCATCGCCGTGGTGGTTTCGACTGTCCAGGTGTTCAATTAAGCACTGACGTTGACCTTAATACTCGGGCCGCTGAATACGGATTGAAAAAGTGCCAGAATTTCTGACAAATTGTCGCCGAATGTGTGCAGAAATCAAGTTTATGGTCAATGGATAGCAGAAAAATAAAAGATACAGCTTAGTAGTATGGATGTCAACAAATTCTGTTTGTCCGCTTAGAAAGTAGCTGGCATTAAAATGCCAGGAAAATGCCGATGCCGAGGTGCTAAAATATGCATTAAAATTGCTGATGAAGCGGCTGCCAAAAGTCAAAAGAAATCAATCAAAATGCCACAATCAACAACGACCACCACAAGGCGCCAAAAGGCAACAAAAGAAGTCAGGGAGAGAGGCCGACGGAAGCGACAGTCTGACGTGTGCCCAAGACGCTTAGTGGCTGCTGCAGCAAGCCAGGTTTTTTCCTCCTTTTTTATTTTACTTCTTTGCAACTGCAGCATCCAGCGGCAGACGGACGGCCCCATGTCTCTAAGTGGACAACAAAACGCCTCCAACACTTTTGGGGCGCGAAAAATGTGTTTGCCAAGCCAAGAAAAGCCAAGTCGCAGTCGGAGTTGCAGTTTCCCCGGCCAAGTGTTTGCGATTCGAGCCAAGAGTGCTTGGCTGAATGCCTAATGCCGCGGCAATTGCAGTTGCACTTGCAGGGGCGGGCACACAGGAACCCAGATGTATTCACAAGTGTACATAAAAATAAAATAAATAAGCCCGCGCTGATCTTCATTTGTTGTTGTCGCTCAGTTGACATCGCCTTTGGCATAGCATCGTCATCGCCATCGTCGTCATCTCCATCTCCCTGACATATATTTGCATAGTTTTGTCGAGAACAAAATGGCAGCAGCGAAACAAAAAGAAATTCGTTGACAAGTGTCTGTCAGGGACATCGTGCCGGGCAAATTTGCATGTGGTCGCATCTCACGCTTCAGAAACAGCACAAAAGAAATACTAAAACGAAATTTGGTAAAATAGGAGAGATTCCAAGGTCACCGACAACTCAAGCACCCTTCTAGGGTTCATTTAGTCCCCAGGTTAACTGTGTTTTACTTAACTTTCTTGTGCCTTTAGTAATTTTTATGCAGTTCGCTTGTGATGTTCGTTATAAGCCTCTACAAGTGTTACATTTTTTAATTCAGATTAGGAAAATCATTTAAATCTAATGACCAAAGAAAGTTAATTACATTTTAAAAATACGCCTTCAATTAATGATAAAAGTATGATATGGAGCTTGAACAGTAATTTACGTGGCCTTTTAAAAAAAAAACAATTGGTAAATTGAAAATGGACCGGATATTAACCTAAATATGAAACACGAAAATAGGCACATCATTCGCTTGTACAATTTTGAAATACCTTCTTCAAGGGTATAAACAGAAAGCAAAGATCCGACTTGGCTTATATATTTTGTGGTGAAATTATTGTTGCTATTTCCTTGTCTTTATTTTTACCGTCTTGTGTTTTGTGTGTCGATCTCGAGCGCACCTTTATGGTCTATTATACTAACGGGAATGCCCCGAGAGCAACGACAATAATAAGCAAATTGATTGAAATATGCGATATCATGGTAACCGCAACTCAAACGGAAACGCTCTGGCCGCTCCCTCCCCCACCTCCCCACTTCCCTACTCCAAAGCCAAAGCCATAGCACCCCCCACCCCACCGCTCGCAATTGTGTGGTAGCGCATTAAATGTCGATTTCGTTTTGCACCCGGGGCGCAGATACGCAGCCAGCGATACGGGAAGTACGCAGTGGTGCAGTGGTGCTTTATTGGTGGCTCAGTGGTGCTGGGTCACTGCCAATGCCACGCAGAAGAAGAAACAGATGAAGAAGGGGTGCGGCCCCAAAATCCCAGCGATGACGCCCACCCGGCCAGTGGGCAATCTTGGACGGCTTTTCCGCCAAGTGCTGAACGCCGAATTCCCCGATACCGATACCAATGTTAATGTGCCTTAAATAAATCATTAGCGCATTGTTTGGGGCCATAAAGAGCAATGAGGATTATTGCCAATTGGATTGCAAGTGTTGGCCGGGCATTGAACATTTAACGGCCCGAAACGGAACCTGGAATCGCAGCCTAGAAAGTAGAAGTGAATGCCGCTATTAGCTGGAAATTGGATAGCCGATTCGATCTTCTTTGAGTCAGGTAGACACGCATTCGGCATATAAGCTAGCAAAGAGCTAACTGCTGCCAAATTGGAGTTGCCGCCTGCGACACGCTCCTAATTAGCATGCAGCAAGGCAAAAACTGGGTGCAACCTCATCTCAGACGATCTCGTAAAAAAACATGTTGCTTTTCTGGCCTAATGCTGCCCCAAAATGTAATACTCAACCGTAATGATAACTCTTGTGGCTCGTGTGCATTTGTCTGGCGATTTTTATTGACTTTTCATTGATTGCCGACAGACTCAGAAAAAATCAAGGCAGAATTCTTTTTGAGTTCGCCGTCTGTTTTTGGGCGTAAGCGTAATTAAAACGCTGTAAAAACTGGCAAAATGTGTTAACCAGTTTATGCCGATTTAAGTCTTTTTGCACACCCTTGCCATTTGCTACAATTCACAATTTTTTATTTGTGATGCAATGGGTTTTAATGTCCCCACAGAGTTGCAGTTTTATGCCATACATATATCGCTTTTGAGTGCAGTCTAATAGATACTTTCCATTCGGCACATGCAAATGTATGATTTCCTGCCGAAGCCGAACGGCCATAAATAGGCAATTTGGCGCTCTGGCCGTTTAACGCCAACAACATCATCGGAACGGGCTCGCAACGAATCGAATCGAATCGATTTTCGTGCACTTAACACCAACAGCTCTTTAACCCGCAACTAGCTTGGTATACCCTTAAAGGTTTTTTGTGCAACAATTTGGGGGAAAATGTTTTCAATCAGAAACGAGGCGGTAAGTGCCGGGGGATGGGCTTGCCACAGCCCAGTACTCACCACCAATCAAGGCCAGCTCCCAGCTAGAGTTTGAGCCACAGCCACAGCATCATTATCAGCCGCCGTGCTGATTATCAACATGTGCACTGGCTGCTCGACAGCGCCGCATGTGCTTTTGCCCTCGATCCATAGATCAAGATCATAAATAGCAATAAGCCAGCCAGACAATGTCTGCTAACTGTTTCAGGCAATCAATCAATCCATCTGCCGCTGCAACTTCAGTCTCGGCGATTCGCGAGTGCTGATGCTGCTGTTGCTGCTGCTGCTGCTGCCCGTTTGGAAAGTTCATTCAGTTGCGCTTCGGTTTTTCCTTCTTGGACTTGGGGGGAAAGGGTATTTCGGTTTCTTGGTATCGCTGTATAGCCTGGACATAGGCTTACAGGGTACCAGCCAGTTGATTGCGGCAAGTGCCGCTCTCAAAACGTGATCGATTGATTTGCGCGATCGCTGCAAGAGCCACGGCAATGGAAACACGGCAAACGGCAAACGGCAAACGGCAAGTTCAACGAGCCCGATTGACTGACTGACTGACTGACTGCTGACTAGATAATTGTGGCGTTCTGCGGCTGATGCCACTTTTTGCACTAAACAGCTGGGGCAGACCGCATAGCTGCATTCCAGATCCAGCCCGGGATCTGTGGGCCAAGCTGGCTGGCAATCTGTCAGGCTGACAGTTGGCCCAGTCGCACAGCTCTGCCGGCTTTGATGATTGATGATTGTTGAAACGCGAACGAAATTATGATTAAATAAGTAATTGTAGCTAAACAAAAAGCAGCAGCGATGAAGACCACGATCGGCTAAATGCTAAGCGGCATGGCAGTTTTGCTTCTTTTTTATTTTTCGTTGTTTTTTTGGCTTTGGCCAAGTGCAGTTAGCCGGCAGCATCGTTGATCATGGTTTGGCTCAATTGCTTGGGCATTGGCGAAACGTCAATGTCAAAGTCGGCGAGCCAAACTCTTGGACGCAGATGACAAGGTCTAGTTCAGAGCCAGCTAGGTGGTCGTCGTTCGTTGTTTCTACGCTTGGCTAAGGTCAAAAGCCAATAAGCCAATCGCAAACTGGGCCACACACACCGTATAGAAAGCGTGAATTGTTAGCGCAGACTAATTCCATCTTAGCACTCGCAATAAATTCAAAAGCGTTCGGCAATTAAATCGTAAATTTTTACAACTACAAATTTACAGTTATTAAATACATAATTTGTTGTTGTTGTCCGCTATTATTAATTACTACAACAGTCGGGTGTCACGCTGTAAAACAACAGGTGGGCAGGCGGGGAGTCAGCCCAAACGAAAGACTTAGGCAACGAACTTGAGTTCAATCAACATTTTCAATTAAAATGCATTTGTTGTTGCTGTGGCTGCTGCGGCTGCGGCTGCTGCATGGCAAGTCATGGGTGTAGTGGCACGTTTTTGTGCACATTATGCCGCGGCCAGGTGCGAGGGTCGCCGCACAAGTTGATGAAAAGTCCCCCCTTGATTGAACCGATCCCGATCTAGCCACCCACCCACCTCCGTTTCCCATGGAGATGGAGCACGTGTGCCGGCCAGGTTTTTTCAAATAACACGCTCGACTCTCGGCCCTGTTGCTAATCGTCCATATTTGCCAATGTCGTTCGATCGCCTGCTCGCTGGTTAAACTCAGCCATTTGGCCGATCGATGCTTATCGCCAAATGTGTTGAGTGTGCGCTGGCATAACAAAAACCATAACAAAGCCAAAAACCAAACCAAACAGATGAAGAAAAAATTAATTAGAACAAAATGCACAACGAAAAGATATTTACAAACAATGGGCGTGTCGCGTCGAGGGAAAAAAAACGAAAAACATTTGCAGCTCGTATTTGTTTTCGGCCGAGACAACAATTGGCCAACAATTTGTGGCAGTCCGCAAGTCACAATTGCAGCCGCAATCGCAGCCACAATGGCAGGGCCTATCGCGATTTGTGTTCCTATGAATTATTTGCTAAATTAGCTGGCCAACAATTGACGAAAAGGTTTTCCATCTGCACGGACGAACCGGTTCCATAAAAAACACACACACACACTGGAACAGATCGACGGCGGACAGTTTGCAACTAATTAGGCGTGGTGGCTTTTAATCAAAACGATTAAAATGCTTTCGGACAATATTTTTCCACGCCTAATCAAAGACTTTATGCCATTTTCTGCCTGACAGCTGCAATAGCCAGCAGAGTGGGACCCAGCGAATCTGGACTCGGAATTGGTTGGCAGCAGGGGGACCGTGGGGGTGGGGCGTGGCCATATCAAATTGTGGTACAATTTATTAAAAACGAAATATGTGTGAGCCAGGCTAAGTCGGGACAAGTCGACTCGGGCAGCCCGCAGACGATAACAAGTTGTCGAACCAGATGTCAAAGCGATTTGCAAATATTTGACAAGCGCAAAACACTAAAACAACTAAAAGAAGCCAACGGGTTTGCGGAAGATCGCGCGATCTATAATAAAAAAGGGGCACAACTGGGAGATACGGGAATTATTGTTGGGAAGATGAGTTTTTTATGGAAATAGGGTTTGCCAAATTTTATTGTCATGAATATCTCCAAAATTATCAGGCAAAAAATGATATAAATTGTATAGATTAATGGGTAATTTTTAATGAAATAGTTTGTTCTTAACGAAATGATGTAGAAAACGAAATGAAAATGTTCAATTATTATATACGTAAAGTAGAACAACTGTCTATAAATCTTATGGTTAGAAAATATTTGAAAATCTCTCTTAGATATAAGATTAGAAAAACGTATAGGTCAAGGAAATAAAATGCATTACCCAAACAATGAAATAAAATCTCTTATGCTAATGCCAATAAAGACATAAAATAAATTCCCATCCGAATACGCATGTTCCACCACGTGGGCCATTAAGATCGGAATCCCAACATGAATGCATTTTTGTCTGCTTATCGGGGGCCCACAATCTTTCTCCGAGGGCCTCAACTTCGCAGAGGCAGCAGCGTCAAAATAATAATAACATAAAACTTTATTTTATTTTTATTTTCAATTTAATTTTATTGAAAATCATCGCGAAACAAAATCGAACGAAAAGGCAAAACACAAAAGAAAAAGAAAACCGTATTAAATATCAAGTCGCGTGGCCGGAGAGGGGCCCTTAAAAAACGAAAAGAAAATTTAATACAACAAGCGACAGCAGCAGCGCACGCATTAAAACCGCAAAAGCCTCCCCCTGTCACTCACCTTCACGGCCATTGCCATCGGCTGGAAACGGAGATGGAGATTCAGCTGGGACTGAGGCTGGGACTCCGAGCCCGGCTCTGGCCACTTTTCGGCCATTGTCAGCTTCGAAAAATCTGATAAGTCGCATTATAAGAACATAAAAACACCCAAAACCAAAAACCAAAAAACCCGAAAACAAAACAAACCCAAAAACGAAACATGCACGAGGGAGAGAAAATAATTTCAGTCGAGCAGCGATCCCACAAGGAGAGTGAGGAGAAGAAGGGGTGCAGGACGGGGCAGTAGGATCCCCGGCATTAACAACTGCAGCAACAACAAGGCCAAGCCAAAATATGCAACATGCATGTTATTGCGACCGCTCTTGTTGTTGCTGCTGTGGTCGCCAATGCAACTTGAAGGGGGAAAAATACATTCAGTCGCTTTTTGGTACGTCGAGATCTGTATATGCTTAAAATTCTCTACATGACTTATTAAAATAGCTGAATATCCCATATTTAAATTTAAAAAATTGTAAAACAAATTACCAAAAATATAACAAATTTTAAATACTTAATTCTATTTTATTTCTTGTCCTTTTTAATTTTTCAATACAAAATGATTTTAAAGTATTTTATTGTAAAAATAAAAATAAATTTAAAGCAATATGATGTTTAAATAATGAAAAAATAAAAGTAAAAAACATACATAATAACTTATTTTAATAGATCAATCTACAATATATTTAAGTTCAAACTTTAATTGTTATTTACAAGATTTAAATGAACCGAAGAAGCTGTCCATTCCCTTTGCCAGGGTAGTTAAGGGAAAAAGAAGAAAAAGGCGAAAACGAAGCGAAAATATTTGGGGGCCTTGCAACGAAATGAAGTTGCAACAAGATACTTTACTTTACTTAAGGGCAAGTAGATGCACAACTGATACACGGACATGGGAGAGACTTGATTTCGTCCCCACTCCCCGTTTAATTTCTTGTGCAAACTTCGGGCCACTTGATGTGGGGCGTGTTAAGGCGGCGTTGCATGCAGCATCTCGGCCGTCTTTCTTGGCCAGCATCTGCCCTCATTTGGCCAACATCGCTGGCGAGGACATGGGGATCGGATGCGGACAACCGAGGCGGGGTATTGGCATTGTTTTTACGGCCTCATTGGAGTCGTTAAGCTGCGTTACGTGCGCATCATTTCGAGGTGTTCAATTAAAGTTTAGCAGTCCCCGGCTCGTGCTTGCTCTGTGCTTTGCTTTTAATTACTTCGGCTTCGAAGCTCTGGAATGGAATATGGGCTGGGATGGGATCAGATTGAGTGGTGGTGCAGCGTCCATCCATCTCGGCCTGGTGTGGCAATCAAGGCCCGGCCCAGGCCGAAATGCCGACAAAAAATGTAATTGTAAATAACAATTCCGACAAGTACGGACAGCGAGGAAAACACTCTGCCAGGGGGGTCCCAGAAATACATACTCTCGGGTATATCGACTTTTACATTTTAAGCTTACCACAAAGATGAATAATAAATGCCCCAATAAACGGGTACGTGGAAAGGGTATCCAAGCTTCTCTTGTATAGCTTGCCACTTCAACTTGATTCTCTCACTCATTTTGTGGCTCATTCACTTGACTCTTCGCCTATTTATAGACGATTTCATTTGTTGAAACTGTAAAACGCCTTTGGCCTTGCCAACTGATTGATGGCGTCGACATAGCATCGTATTTTGTTAGATTTATTTTCGGCTTATTTTTTATTACGCGTACCTCGCCAGTTGCTTTGATGGCGCGGCGGCAGCATGATGGGGCAGTTTGGAGTGCATTTTCCAATCGCCACTTGGCATTTTTCGGCCGAATGTTTTCGGTGGTCTATCATAGGCCTAATAAACGGCCGAATGCGGAACCGCAAGCCTGCCCAAATTATTCGCCATCAGACTAATTACTTTGGCACTCGCTCGGCGGGCTTTCATCTCGTGTGGCATGCAACTTCAAGCCCCGCAGCCAAATGCAGTCAACACTTGGGGACTGGATATGCGGCACTCTGTGGGTCAGATTGACCGCTGGCCATGGAGGATTTTCCTCTACTGGCCAATGGCCACCGGTCAACACAACCTACTTATTGCCGCGCTGGCAGACAGAGTCAAAGCCACAAAAGGTGATGATGAGGTTGATTACTACGCGCGACTTTCCTTCTAACTCAACAACTGTACAAATAATCAAAAAATTTTTGGCGCATTTAATTTGATCGCCAGCACGTTTCGGTCCATTCGGTTGCGACTTTAATTGAAAACGATTTTCGGGGCGCCGTTTCCAGAGCAGAGAGCACCAAATGAAAAAAAAAATAAAAACTGACTGACTGCAGCCAAATCCAAATCCGAGGGTCCACTATTACCCAGTGTCAAAATCGGTGCACGTTTTCGAGCGGCTTTCACCCATTTCGGTGGGCGTTGGCAAGGGCAAGAGTCTCATTTCGCTGGGGGATTTTGCTGCGGCTTTCCGACTTGATGACCACCTCGATCCGGCATTAGATCGAGCAAATTATAATCGTATTTTGGGGTTGAGTTCGGCTCAATTACTGATTAAATTAAGGGCAAAGCTGGGGCAAAAGTGTTTGACGATGGGCCAATATCGGAGATTGATCATCAGCTTAAAAGTTAGTTAAGTTAAGAACTTGGCCAGCAAGAAAAATGAAACCCGATCTGCCCTGGCTATCATTTTGGGTAAAATTCCAGTTCTTAATATTCAGTTTTGGCAAACTTTTTACGACCAAGACCCCCCATAAAAATCGGTGTGAAATCGGTTAAATTTTAAGCACGCGCCCCGTCCATATAAGCCGGCATCTCTGCCAACGTCTCGGCCAGCACTTGACCCAATGCATAGACAATAGATTTAATTTCCATTTGTCCGATCCGCAGTTTCGCCGGCGATGCGGGTGTGGCGCATCTCCGGCCACGTTTTCTTTCTCGTTTTTGATCTGTGCGCCTCGATTAGGGCGACTCATCGCCAAACTCCGACAACAACGGCCACAAAGGGTAATAATAGAAACAGAAATCGGGCAAGCAAATTGACTGATGCCAGCCCCGCCACCAAATTTGGACCTCTGTCGCTCCCAGTGCCCGATGCCCTCCCATGAGATGCCCTTCCAATCCATTTTATGCTCTATAAAGAAGCATCAGAATATTTAGATAGTGTTTGCCTAAAATAATTTAAGGTATGATATTACAAGATTTTACGAAATAATTATTAAATATAATTTATTTTCCAAATTGATAACAAATGGCAAAGGTAATGATTAAAATTATAGCTTATTTTTTACCTAAGTAATTTGTATTTATATTACCAAAAGCAATTGGTTTGGTGTATTGGGATATTTTATCCCTTAACCTCTTTTCGACATTTTCCGCTTGATATACAATCTAACTTTTGACTTTCCCAAAATGAAAACAGTCTTAATTGACAGGGCTTAATAAAATTTTGATAGCTTAGATAATTTCACAAAAAATAACGTGGCACTCAAAATAATGGACAAATCTTTTAAATGATACCGATTATTTTTCGCATGCTAAATTAAGCCATTTAAATAATAGCATAATATAAAACTCCCAAAATAATTGCTTTAATATAGTAAAGGGTAAAAGAAACTTCGCTGTGCCGCGCCTGTCCTACATGAATTTGATGGTTTTTCTTTAGTTTTCTGGTTACTTTTGATTCAGTTTTCGTTTTCATTTGGGGAGAGGTCAGCGTTTGGGGCGTCTTGACCCGGCTTAAATGAAAAGCCATATTTCTGCGGATGCCTGGCCCCAGTTTCTGACGTGCGATCGATTGCGCCTGTCCAAACGCGGGGCCCTCGCAAATTTGTAGCTGTCCGTTGGCTGAGAGACTCCAACTCCAACTTCGACTTTAACTCCAACTCCAGTTCCGTTGGCAAGATTTCGGTTTTGGCCTGATTTCGATTTTCGATTTTCGGGGTTAGGCAGCAGAAGTCATGCACTTGCCGCGGCCAACGGTCGATGAGAGCAGTTGCCATTGCCCGGAATCGGAATCGGAATTGTCTTCTAATTAAGTGCATTTCGTTTAATTAATTTAAACTAACTGTAAATTGAGAGTTTGACTGCGAGTTTTTGGGCGCGGTGGCGTCGTCTGCAAAAGTTTACTATAGCTTTGGCTCCTTTTCGATTCCAGGAGGTGGTTAAAGCTGGTAGGGGTGGGGGGGTTGAGGATCGGACCAGGCCCAGCATTTGAGCTTGTTAAGGCTGCCGACTGGGGACGACCAAGTTTATTAGTTCGTGCCTTCATTTCGTAATTACTTCAATTGATTCTGCGCTGCTGATGGCAACGGGACTGCGACTGGTACTCTTAGGACTCTTGGCCAGCGAATCGAACGGAACTAAGCCCGGCTCAAGCCCAAACTTCATTGCAGCTCTTTGCGCGCTTCGTTGCCTTTGATTGTAAATCAGTTTACTTTGCCATTTAGAAGCCTTTGTGTGGCTGTTGCTGTTGCTGTTGGCTGACTGGCTTACTCTGGCTGGCTCTTTTGGTAGTTTGGTACAAAAGGTGAAATCACGATTTTCAAGTGCATCGCCATCGATACACAACGACTCCGTCTCGCTTGGGCCGTTGCAAATTGTAACTCTAACTGTACAACAGGTTCAAAGTATCTCCTAACAGGTACGCCTGCCCCGAAAAGGAGATCGGATTTTGCGACGGCGACTACGACTGCAACTGCAACTGCAACTGCGACTGTGGAGTCTTTAATTATCGCCCAGCTATGCCAGCGATTCGCCCCCAGCGTGGTTGCCACTAAGCAAATAAACATAGCGCAGGGTAAAAAGTTAATTAGGCTTTCCTTATTTTCCCATTTGGCATTCCGGAAATCACTCAATTAGATCGCGGCCAGGCGAAAGGCCGCCAAATTGTGGCCATAAACCAGGGACCCCGCCATTCCGGCTCACGTGATAATAATCATGTGCGGAGTTTGATTTAATAAAGTAGCAGTCGGCCCTGGCGGGCAACTATAACAATAACTTTCGGGCCTTAATCGCGCCTAAACGATGGAGGAGGATCTCCTTTTTCTTAGGCTTTTCTTTGGCGTCCAGCTGGCCGAGAGCGGGGTCAGGAGGCTTCAACACCTAGCTGGCTGACCCATGGCCAGCTAATTGACAGTATCGTGACTAAAATCAATTTGTTGTGAGCAGGCACAGCAACAAATTTCACAGAGGGGAAGCCTGCAGCCCGGCATGGCCAACTGCTCCCTCTATGAATGATTTACGATGCGTCGTTGCCGCGCTGACCCCGGAGTTCGACGTTGTTGAAACATCAAAAACACAGAAACAAAGACCCCGGCGACCATCAGCGACGCCCGCTCATAATCAGCAGCACATAAACAACATTTCGCCGACCACCGATCGGCGATCGTCGATCGGCGATTTCCTTCCAAAGATCCAAAGCCTCAAAAACCCAAAGCCCCAAAACACCAAACAGCAAACACCAAAACCCATTCCTATATCCCATCCTATACAGACATCGGCCAGACGAACATAATCAGCCGGGGCAGAGTGGGTGTCCAACTGAGAGCCGTACCGAACCGATCAGCATCTTCAACATGATCATTACGTTTGTTTATTGGCGAAAATTTAGAAATTTATTGCTCATTCGTTACGAGCCCGAAATGTGCGTTATGGCATTATCATTATGGAAAGCCAATTCTGTTCTCACACTTTGGGCCATTGACAGGTAAATAGTTATAACTAGCCACACTATTTCTCTCTTTGTTAAATGTGCATTTAGACAACATTATCGTCAATCAACGGGGTAGCTCTCCGGGCAAGATTAAGCCGAATTAGGGGGCTTGTACACGTAGGGTTAACAGGGGGTTTCCACCTAAACGTTTCTGCTGATTGCAGCCAAAAATAGACGCACAATTGTGGCCAGGGGTCGTATGTTAATTACCCCAAATGACCGGTCAATAATCAAAATGTTTGCAGCGCACAAACGAATTTTATTTTTGACCAAAATGTAAAATAATAAACAGCTTTATGGGTCAAGTGCCTTCGCAGATTTGGGTTGTTAACTTTCCTCATTAGCCAATTAGAGGGTCATAAAATCTGCCACAAATATGCGCATACCTTAATCTAGACTTGATCAAGCCATATGAATATGAATTGGGCGTGGAACTCGGTCTAGACAAATTTGAATGCCCCACAAGTGGACTTCCGTATCGGTCCTATAAATCGGAGATTTATCGCTTGTTATCCGCTGGGCCTTCAAAATGTGCTCCGCATCTGGAGCAGAAAAAGCCACCCTGCAATGACGTGATAAAGCCGCGTAATTAAAATATGAACAGCGTTCATCTGTTGGCCCAAACATGGCCTGGCGGTGGAGAAAATAAAACGCTGCTGCGCTGCTCCATTTTAAATAAATGTTTTATGGTAACAGAAGGCACACAGAGCCACAGAGCCAAGAAAAATGCCAGTCGCATTAGCCGAGGCTCAAGGATAGAAAACCGGGCACGAAGAGCGGCTCTCACGCGGATATAGTTTGTGTGTGTTGCCAAAAGGCCAACACATGGCCAAGATCCGAAGCTAAGGCTGAAGCTGCGGGAGCTAATAAATTTCCCGACGTCTGTTGTCGGCTCGCTGCCTGCCAGCCTGCCAGCCTGCCTGCCGTTTGACGCTATTGATCGTTAAGTAAATTGTCTGCAATTATGCCAAAAGGGAAAATAATAGAAATTATAACGAAACCGCTCTGCTGGCTGTTGACTTTTCTATGGCGCTGGTGGGAAGTTGGCATCGGATTTGGATTTGTATTCGAATACCGATTTGGATTTGAGCCTGTGACAGGCACATTTGCGCATAAGTTGTGTGCCGCCTTATCTGGCCCGGAAAATGCTGGCGATCATAATTCTCGCTTAGGTGGCAAATTGCTGGCAGTTGCCAATTGCATGTGGGTCAGGCCACTCACGAATCCCAGGGCTCCAGACATCCTGACATTTATATTTATAACTCGTGCAGCAGCAGCCGTTAATTGTTTCGCTCTTGATAAGTGAAATTTACCGACTCCCGCCAGCTATTGTGTGTATAGGCCATCGCATAAGTTGGCTTATACTTTGTTTGGACCACTCGTCGTAGACTGACTGCCCGACCAGCTGACTGACTGACAACTGACGACTGACTGGCCAACTAACTGGGCCCGTGTCAGCCGGCTTCTATCGCAATGTTACATCCGTGCGTGCTGTCAATTAACATGGCCAACAACCGAATCAATTAAGCACTGGCCGGCGATGCTAATAATGGCCACGCCCCAAAACCAGAAGCCTGTCATAAGCCAAACGAACAATCTGCATTCCGAGGGCGATTCCAACAGTAGTCTGGCCAAAACTAAAACCAAAGCTTGTCCTCCTGGCCATTTGATTGATGCTTGTTGCCAGCCCGCAGACAAACTGTTTAATTGGAAGAAAAAATAAAGACCGAATCTGCATTGTTGATTATATAAGCGCCGCTGGGTTGACAAATGTTTAGGCAGGACTTTGATCCTGTTTTCACACATTGTGCAACACGAATGGCCCACGACAGTTGAGCGGTGTTTTTTCTTGGTTTCTTAAGCTTTTAGTTTGATTTATTTTTAGGCTGCTTTTTTTTTTTGCCAACGATAGTTGTTGCCCCGCCCGCGCATTGTCACTTTCCGCTGAATGTGTTCGATTTCAATTGGAAATCGCTGGTACGTGTAAAAATATTTGTGCAACTGACTGCGTTTTTCTTTTGGGCAGTTTCTGTGTCTGTAACTGTTACTGTTTCTGTTTCTGATTGCTGCCTTTGATGCATTTCAAATGAGTTGATTTATGGCAAGTTTTTGGCTGACTGAATGACTGGTCGCCTGACTGACTGACTGACTGAGACTGCCATACTGACGGAATGACTGAATGACGGACCTCTGCTAACTGGCTGGCTTGTGGCTGTCGCAGAGCATGAATGAAGGCTTGTTGATGTTGTGACAGCTCCAAAAACTGGCCAGGCTCACAGACATGTTAAACTGCTTTAATTACTCCAGCCAGCATGTGTATATACCTATCTACATATGTACACTGCTGATTTTTGGGCCATAGATTTATGAGAATTTATGCCGCACCCAGTTGCAGTCAGAGTCAGAGTCATAGTCACATTTGCAGTCACATATACATTTCGCGTTCCAGTTTTCCGAGAGCTGCCCTTAGCCAAAAGGAAAGTTTGAATGGGACACGATGGAACTTATCTTAACTGACCTGCAAATAGCTTTATTTCGAGCAGGGGAAAACAGCATTTGACGCCCACGCGAACACACGCCAAATACAACTAGTCCACATGCTAACCTTAGCCTTCATTTCCCTGCTTTTTTTGTTGTACCTTTTCTGTTCAACCATTCTAACATCTTTGGCTGCGGGAGGACTTTGATAAATTCCGCACAAACACACAAGTAGTTTGAATAATGAAGCGGGGGCTTGGGCTGAGTTAGGGGGCATCAATCTGTCAACGCCGCGACGTCGCATTCTGTTGCATGCGCATGCGCACAGTTTGAGTTCGATGGGTTGCCTGCCACTGGCGGCCGGCCGCCAAAGAGCTAAAGATCCAAGACATCGCGTGCCGCCGGTTTCGCTCCTCCTGGCCTGGAAGCCAGATCCGCAGCTCCGCAACTCCTCAGCTCCGCCGCGTGGGTCGTCGCAGTCATCGTCGTCTATCAATTAAACAAAGCGGTGCGGCGGCGGCGGCGGCAGCAGCATCAACATCAAATGCAAGGCCGGCACGGCTGCCAGGTACTGGAGTAGGACTCCAGACCCGAGACCCCAGCCCCAAGACCCGGCTGGACCCGATCCGTCCGGCCACCCAAAACGCTGCTCCAGTTGCCATTTGAGCAGCGCTTCCGCGCTCTCGGCCAAACCAACCAGTTTCGTTTCTGTTGTTTGTCGGCACTGCAAAAACTAATGTTTAAGCATCACATTTTATTGCTAGTTAACATAAAATGGACTTAATAAATTAAAAAAATAAAAATTAGGACTAAAGCGCCAAAAAAATATAAATGCTATTTATTACTTCACAACTTGTTTATTTATTGCTGGAATATTTGCAAGTCGTAAGATTTATAATACAGAAAATGAAAGTTAAAATAAAAATAATTTTTATTAAGATACTTTATGAATGCTATGGTATAATACTGCCCATATGGACTTTATATCTTGGGTGATTTAATCTTTTCAAATGCCTTTCTGTACGAATTTTTGTTAGTAAATAACACTTAATGTATTAATGTGAAATTGTCCTAAAAGATGGTGATTTATCCTTTTTGTATGTTTTTTTTATTTATTCATTTTTTAAGCCAATCAAATCTTTCCGCATTGCAAATTTACGGCTTACAAACTACCGTATTCACTTTTCGCCCAGTGCACTCGTTTTGTTTGACTTGGTTTGGTTTCGTTTCGGTTTGTGTGTTTCGCGGGTCTCGTGCAGGACAAACATGGAGCATTATTTAACGACACAATTCGTGCAACTCCCACGCATGCAAACGGCAACTCCAAACAAAACAAAGCCCCCCGAAAAAAAGCGAGGCGAAAAGCTGCAAAACTGAAAGCGAAAAATGCGAATTGAGGGTCTGAGGTCTGATGGGTGATGGCTGATGGCTGGGGCTCTTAACTGATGGCCCAGCGACCGAAATTGGCGCAAAAATGTCACCAGCCTGCACTCCCAGGCGAATTGGGTGGATCGGGGGAATCTCGTGCAGCCATCGATCATCGCCGGCTAAAATGTCAAATTGGTTTATCAGCCCACAGGAAAGGCGGCTTTAATGTCAGTTTAGCAATTTGACAAATGACTTGCGATAATAAAAATGCTAAAAATGTGGCACGTTTGCTGCATGTTGCATGCGGCGATCTGTTGAAAGCCGAACGTTCAATGAACCCTGGGTTAGAGTCTGTCTGGCCAAAACGACAGCCGATCTGGCTAGCACTATCGAGAGCAACTAATCGGCGATAAAGCCACAGCTTGTTAGCTTGTTAAATCACATGTAAGCGTGGCTAAGTTCGAAGATTGACGATCGCACATCGCGGCCATCGCCGGACATTCATAAATGAGCAATCGACGGTGTGTATCGCATTTCAGTAACTGCAGTTCAGCAGCTCGAACAACTGCCACAAATTACACGCAGCCCGGCGACAAGGGGCATTAATAATTGGCCAACTAAATGCAATATCGAAGTCGTCTGGCAAGCCTTATCAATAAAACTGTTTTGCCGGCCACGCCCGCACACACGCACTACCAGACAACCCCCCACCCATCCCACATCCCCTCCGCATCCAACGTACTGACTTTGCCTGCGATTCCGATTCAGATTCCGATTCCAGGATGACAAATTGCGCAAATCCATGAGATAGTTTTTGGCTCTTAGCATTTGCACGATCGCCCGGCCGTTGCATAATGTGCCGCTTAGATTTGTATCTGCTGCATGCGCCATGTTGTTGACTCAAAACGCTGTCAAAATGGCCAGCCAGAAATGATTCGTGCGATAAAGCGCCAAAAAAGACAACGGCAAACAAACAAATGCAGCCAGAGTTGGGAGTTTGGGAGTCTGGTATTGGGCTAGGCCTGCTCCACTGACCGCCGGCCAGGCATGGACATTTAATAAACATTTTTGCACCATTTTTCAGTCGCCCAACTGGCTGCTGCTGCTGCTGCTGCGACTGCCGCTGTCACTTCTGCTAATGACCATCGTTAGCTGTTCATCTGCGGTCGGGCTTATCAATTTATCAGCCCCGGCTCCACGGCAATTAGCCAGTCTAAGCGTCTAATTAAGTTGCGCCTGCACGAGCAGATACAAATGCTGATCGATGGCGCAGCTTTTGCACTTGCAGATGGATGAGCAGTCGCCAGAAAAGCGCTGAGGCGCAGATGGCGATAGCCGAGAACACGGCAATGCTCTTGGCCAACGGTTGGGCACCTGACTTAGCCATCGATCTGGCCCAGAAGCTCACATTTATATCAATACGGTTTCTTTTAGCATCTTTGCGAAGCTTGGTCTTCTTTTCCAACAAAAAACTTAGCATTTTGTATTATTTATTTGCAGTTTATATAACGCAAAATACTATAATTTAATTTATTTTCCGTCTGTTCCTGAACTGATTTTAATTTGATTACTTTTACATTTGAATGCCATTTAATGTTTTCTATGATAAAGGAAATTTTCCTTTAAGAAATAGTAAGCCATAGGACCAAATTGTCTATGTCTTTTCTATAACGCTTAACGAGTTACTAAAAAAATGTGATATAAATAATAATAATTCATTTTACATTAAATTAACATCTTTATTCTCATCGTCATCCATCTCCATTGTGGCACTTTCCAAAAACAATCAGACAGACATTTTTTCCATGAAGGTAAATTATAAATTATTATACACAATATACAAGTAGAAAACAACAAGAATCACAGATCGTTGGCAGGGACTTCGTACCCCACATTGGCCATCTACTCCCGACTGTTCACCAACTGAACTTCCCGGTAAAGCTGCTCAAAGAACCGGCACTCCTGTTCCGAAAGGGTCAGCACCAGCGTGTCCAGCTCAACCTCAGGCAGTGCTACTAAAGCTTCGGATTCCTCTCCAGACGCGAAGGGCACTCGGCTGAAATCTTCGAGAGGAGGAGGAAAGTCCGGCCTGAAATCGCGTCTACAAAGTGGACAGCGCGAGTCCCGACCAAGCTCCAAATATTTCTCAAAGCACTCTGCGCAGAAGGAATGACCGCAGGGAATGCGGCGTGGTAAGTGCTGCTCATCTAAACAGAATATGCACGGGTTAGCGGTCATGGTCACAAAATTGCAATCGGAATAGAGTATTTCGCGTACTAGCTGCACTTGTATCTCGGTCTTTTTGTTCGACAGGCTTTGAACTACAAAATATAGGGATACACATGTAGGGGTCGCTCCGTAAATAAACTGAAATTGCCTTTTAAGACTTCCCAGCTCCCTGGAATGAAAGCTCACGGGTTGCTGTAATTTTTCCGATTTGGGACTTAATAGAGAATTAAATTAAGGGTTGCCTAAATATGCTTCTGCTAATTAAAGGTCTAGACTAGAGTTGTCAGTAGTAACTGACTTAAAGCCGACGACATGTATCGATAACATTGTTAGCCGAGTCAACACCTCACCACTTCATCCCAGCTGCACCCAATTCTTGATGAAGTTCTCATTGAGATCGTGTTCGGATCGCCGCAGACCGTTCCCAGGCAGCTCTTTTGCATAATTCCATTTAATCTCGGCCAGAGTTGAGGGCAATTTTCAATTTGCCTTGCCGACGACGCTCCTGTGGCTGTTATTGTTAATACTGCCATTGTTGTTGCCGTGCGGCCGTTGTGTTGTGTTGTTGCCATTCAAATTGCATTCAAATCAATTACATTCGAACTAAACATAATTCATGTGGTATGGGTTAATACAACAAATTACAACTGACATTTAAGCAGAAACATGAAACGGACAATTTAACATGAGCGCGGCAAAAGGGGACAGCCTCCCCAGAAAAAGAGAGATATAAAGGCGAGCTCGACAAAGGCAACTTCTGGGGCTGGCAGGCATCATATGCAGCCGAAAAACGGCCAAAAAGATACGAGAAACAGTGTTCAACTTCAGCTCAAGTTGGCCCAGCCGCAGTCAGCAATCAAGGCAGAGTGACCTTCAGTATCCGCAAAATGAAAATAAACAAAAAGACAGAAAAGGCACGAAAAAAGTGCAGCCCCACACACAGGCGAAACAACAATAAAATTCTTTTCTCACGATTGTTGACTTTAACACTTGCAGGGAAAAACTGGCCAAAAAACGACGGAAAAAATTTCGAGTACCGTGCACTTAGAGAAAAAATATATATTTATTCATAATTGAAATCAAGTGGAGTAAAAAGTTTCATAGTTTCTTCAAACTTTTTTCTGCAATTTATAAACGAACTTTTTTGTCTCCTCGAGCTTATTGACGTAATGATTTTTCTTATAATTTTTCTTTCATTTTATAAAAACAAAAGTATTTTGGTAAACTTCCAAATGTAAATGGGCTTTCAGTTTCATTTCCACGGCAAAACTGAAAGTTATGTTGGCTTAAAACTATACTACATGATCTGGGATTATGAGTTTCTTAAATCATATTTTAAGTTTAATTTTTCTAAGTGTATGGGTATTCACTGTCATTGCCTGTGAATGAGAAATAAGCCCCAGTACAATGAAAATGAGCTACTGCTACTGGGAAGTGGTTGGTTGCTGATCTTGCGACAAATTTGCAAGCGGCGATCTTCAGGCGGAAGACGTTGAACTGCTCCACATGCATTTCAATGGAAGCGCAATCGAAGCGGAGATAAATGTTCTGGGCAGCTTTTGTTTTACTTAATTTTATGTGCTTTGCATATTTTTGCCTGACACAGCTGCATTAAGCATTTTGCCTGCGTGCCGAGCTCATTTATTCGTGGCACTCTGTTTATCGATTGAATGCATTCTGGTTTTTGCCTTCTGCAATTAGGTGAAATTTATGTTACTGCTGGTTCGTCGCTTAAGTCTTTTGTTTGCGGGTCGCGCGCCAAGGCACGTAAATTGCCGAAAAAGCAGCAAAAATGTGTTTCCTACTTAGCGTGGGCAGACAGTAAGCCGGCACTCACAAAAGTTGGCTATCCTGGTCCCTGGTCTCTGGTCTCTGGTCCCCAGCTCCTCATTTTAATCCGCCGCGTTGGTGGCGTGCATACATAATGCATAATTACCGGTTTCACTTTTCTCTCTCTCGTCTGCGATTATCTTGGCATGCCTTGGCGTTTTTATTTCACTGTACAGATATTTTATTTTACAGGCATTGCGGTTTTATTGCCTGGCTCGTATGGTTTCTTAATTTTTAATTTTTATGATGTGTTAATGGATATTTTTGTGACATGACCTCCTGGCGTGCCGTTGTCGTTCATCAAGCCCTGGCCATCCGTCCGCCAGTATTAAGTTCAAAGCCTCAAAGGGGGAAAAAAAATCAGGAGCACCGAGAAGGGGGAATCGAAGCGAAGCCGGGCATTATGCAATCTCGGACTGTAATTGAAGCTATTTAAAGCTCGTTACATGGCAAGGACAGCGATCCAGGCAAGGGCGTTCATCCCAGCAGGGGATGATGTATTCAGGCTGTCAATCAAGCCAGGTGGCTTAGTGCAGTCAGCGGGCGCTAGGTGGCGCCGCCACTAGCCTTTTGCCATTTGGCCAATCATCGCAGTTAAGTGAGCTCCACGCAACCAAATGTGACCCAATTCCGTCCGGCTGCGGGGATCGACTTGTCGCTCAAATTGCACGCACAGAGCCCTCGGACGCGGACTGATTACAGGGCCCAGGGCATGCAATTTGCATCAATAAAACTGCGAGCAAAGAACTGGTATCTGCAATCTGCTTTTTGCCATAGCTGCTGCTGTAGGTCAGTTTGCAAAAGCAACTTCAGTCTTGGCGTTGATTTGTTGCCCGCTTCTGCATTCTGGGCCTTCAATCAAGTGACGATGGGTGCAAACGAGCCGCCGCCAAATGGCAGGAGATGGATTCCAGGGCTGCCACTGCCCACTGCCCCACCCTGACTTTCATCTCGACCGCATCTTATCCCAAGCTCCTCTTATCGGATAAGAGCCATACCGGTGATTTGACGGGTGTCGGAGCCACTTGAGCGGCCAATAATTACTTTCTCTGCAGCCTGTTATTGATTTCCGCTGACTGCCGCCATAATTTTATTATGCATCATTAAGATAAAGCTGCCCAAGCCATTTGCAAATTGTTTACAGCATTCGGAATCGTCTTGAAAATGCCCAAAATCTCCACCCATCATCGCATTTCGTTCCAAATTTGAGATCATTTTCACATGCCTCTAAAGTAAGACTTTCCAAAAAGCTAAAGCTCAAAACATTATTATGTGCAAATGTGAAAGGGGCCCGTTGAGAAACCCATCCAGAAGTTTGGACGGAAATAAAATTACACATTTGGTATCGGTCATTTGAATAGAAGCCGCTTGTAAATGTGTTTTTTATGAATGCTTGAAAGTGATTCATTGCTTTTGGCACCAGTATATTGCCTAGTTAGTATAAGCTGATTTTGGGGCCTTTGAACTTTCTGGTCAAACATCCAGCTTCGTCAGAAAACAATCAAGCATGAAGGTTATAATTTTGAAAAATTAAGACGGCTCTTTATCTGGAACTCGTTAAAGCAAGCATGAAGGATAAGCGTGCAAAAATTGAGAATCAACTGGAAGTGACTTTAAACATTGTTGTTCCTTAATCCAAAAAATTAACAATCTCGAACTTATTTTCCACGGGAATACTATATAATTTTCAAAACTCTAACAAAATCAATAACTTTGAACTTTTTTGAAGCGGCCCTTGCCCTTTTAAAGTATTTATTTTTGAACACTTGTGTATCAAGTAGAAGCTTAACACCCATTGTTAAATTTCTTTTGTGTCAGTCGAAGCTCGGTAAATTAACTTCACTTCACATCAGAAATCCACCAAAATAATATAAATTTACGGCCACGAACGAAGCGGGGGAAACTGCATCTTCTCCCAGACTTCAAGTGTTATTTTCTGACAGTTCGGACGTCAACTTTAAAGTGAGATCTGTCATAAAAGAGCCTGCGCCGCTTTTGATTTTGATATTTTTGGCGGGTCTTCGTGAAAAAAAGCGAGATATGGAAGAAAAAAGCGGCGAGACTTGCAACTGCCCAAAAATGTATGCAGATTTTTAATTAAAGCGCGTTATCAACAAAGCCAGGCAACAGAAAAATAACCAAAATAAAAAGCATCACAAACCGGTTGACCCGATAGCCAATTTGGATGGGACTTCAGAGCCGACATTTTGATCGTCTTGGAGTGGCACTTCCTTAATTGGAGCAAGCATAACAACAAGTGCAAGCGCTAATTTATTATGTTATTTAATAAATACAATTAATTAGGAGGGAAGACGAAAGAAGCTCAACGAACCCGCTTATTTTCGCTGGCAACATAAAAATTACTTAATAATTTCCATCAAAAATAATTAATTTCAATATTATTCAAGACGCTTCAGCCCGCAGGCAGCGTCATCATCAAGTTGAGCATGTCAGCGGCAACGGCGTGTTAAGCATTATTTTGGCTTGCCCTTAACCCCTCCCCGGCCAATTGCGACATAAAAATGCTTATTACTTACAACAGAACATGCACCACGCCCAGAGGCGATTCACAATTATATATACATTCTCGTATATTTTAACCCATCGCAGCGTCCCATCCAACTTCGCTGGCCATTCGGGGCAACTTAAATCAATTGCGGCATATAGCGGCAAGGCTCAAGCTGCGACCCGGTCGCAAAATGAAGAAGATCTCTTGCCCCGTTCGCTACGGCTGAGTAATTTCGTTTTTTGGCGGCTTTTGTCCTTAGTGGCAAATGACTTCGAGCTGCGGCGACTCCTGGCCGGCGGTTTATGGCATTTTATGCTACTTATGCAGCGCTGCTGCGTCCCCGAATGACCGTAATTAATCAATTTGGTCAAAATGGCAGCGGATGGTGGAGGCAGGAAAGGAGAGGGCTTACAGATTGGTCAACGGCAACGTCCGTGTAATAACAATGAAAACAGCGTGTGTTGTGCTGACCGACTCTCGTGTATTCGTACTTACCGCCGGCTTGTACTGTACTCATGCATATCCGCACACCATAAATTATGTTCGCACAGGGTTAAGCGCATTATTTAAGCATTCATCACGCGCTCTCCCCGATCCCATTGCTCAGTTTCAGGTCCAGTTCCACTCGCAGTCTTAGTCCCAGTCCCAGTCCCAGTCTCAGTTCCGAAACGAACCCAACTCGAGTCTGATGGAGTCGGAATCCCCTTGGCCACCGTTGCCGTGTAATAATTTTTGAAATTTATGTAAACAGTGTTGATTATGGATGAGTTATGTAGCATGTTCTACCTTTTGTTTTGTTCGCACTGCCGACCGCAGTTAATTTTAAGCTTGTTTTGCAACTTCGTTTATCAGCTCCCTGCCTCCAGATCTCCGGGCGTAATGCCACCTGAGTCATCCTCCCAATTGATGTCTTTATTAGGCCGCAGTCACTGTCGCCACTTGGCTGTCAAATTTCGAAGACGGAGTGTGATGTTTGGTATTTATTGATGGATTATAAATCACGTTTTAAAATGTACTAAACACATTTGTAATTTATGAATATTTGGCTTATAAATGGAATGGGTTATCCCTAAAAGATAACTAATGTTAGCGTTAAAAGCATTTTTACAATTTTTAAAATCTTCCGGTATTATTATCTTGTTATTCAAGATAACTTTCCATCGAGCTATTAAAATTAAATGATTTTTGATAGCGAAAGAAGTAAAAAATTAATATTCATATACATCAATAATGAGACCTTTTCCAAAGTTTAAAAATAGTTTATTGCTTACAAAACGTTACTCCATTTTTTAAAGCTTATTGGGAGATGGGTCCACGTCTATCCATGTCAATTGGGAGGAGCATTCGACATGGTTAGCTTGACAAACGGACCACGTTCATGCATTGTTCGCGTGCTTTTGTGCAGCACATTAAAAATTACACGAGAAATTGTTTGGCACAACTGGCAAACGTTTTTCGGGGTTAGGAGCGGGAATTATGACCCGCGGGGCCAAGTGGTTGTAGCCATTTGGGTGGCGCCTTTTGTCTTCGAAACGTGCCACAGTCGGAGGCGAAGTATCAGTCGCAGTCGCAGTCGCAGTCGCCAAATGGTGTGCCACATGCGGCGCTGGTTGCCTGCAACGTTTCATGCGCGAATAATATTTTAATTCTGTCGATCAGGCGGCACGTTTCGTCGAAGCCAATCACACAAGAGCCAGGCGGCCATCGAAATGTGTGTCCCCCAAAAAGCCCGAAGTGCCCGAAATGCCGAAAGCGACGCATGTCACTCCGTGGCAAGGAGTAGTGGGTGCTTGACTCTGGCTAATGGGCTCTTAAGCATGTGAGCTGATAAAAGCGACAAAACATTTAACAAGTAATTAAACATAAAGCGCGCCCCACATGACTGCTGCCTGGCTGGTTGGTTCTACTCCACTGCGACTGGGCCCGAAACTGGGTTAAGGACGCTGCACAGCACTCAGCACCACCGCACCACTGGTGAGCCACTGAACCACTGAACCACTGCACCACCACCATTCTGCACTCCACCCCCCTTGGGACAGCCCCCGCCTTTGGCAGCCAACATTCATTTCGATTTCGTTTGCGTTCCTATTTATTTTTTGCTATATTTTCGTTTTTTTGCTATTTTTCTTTAATTTTTTTCGGGTGAGTTGTAATAGAGTTGCTGAAATTTGGCATTGTATTTATGGCCCAGGCACTGGGGCATACCAGGCATCTGACCCACACCCACATTTCATTAGATATCCACCCTGGGAGCGGTGATAAATGCGATAATAAATATTCAAGTTGTTTTTCTGTGAGTGTTATAATTTAGTGTTGATTAGTTTGCGCAAATAAGAGTTATTGATTCAATTTCAATTAAAAGGATATGAATGTTTCTCGCAAGCGCCATTGCCCCTCGATATAGAATACTCACCCTAATACTCGCCCACGAACAAACAGACTGCCGCAACGAACTTGTTTTGTGAAATGTGCATGTGTGCATGTTGAGCATTTTTGGCACCTCTTGCATTGATATGCCCGGGTTATTAATGATGCCTAATGAGTGGGTTGGTCCCGACTGGAACTGCTACCTGGCAGCGAGCTTGGCAATTATGTGTCATTTGTATGGACTCCCAAACCCAGGGACATGCAATTTGGGTGTAGACTCAAACTAAAGCGTTTATTAACTTATTTTCGTAGGGGAACTCGTACTTTTAAGTGTGGATAGTCGGTTAGCACTACAAGGGCACCGAGACTTGCCAGCGCAGGCGGCTTTGCCTTCCAGGTGTCTGATAGCCGGAACTGCAGGAACACCTCGACTGGATCGAGGGGGAAGCTGCAAATGAAAAGGGAAAACTACAACACGTGAATGGCGAAACTCGAAGCAATGTAGAATGCAACTCACATAGGACAAAAACGATAACAAACTATAGCAACACAGGGACAAAACACTGTACTCTGGTCCTAAGAGGCCTGATCGGAATGATTGTGGGACAGTTGACGCATGGTGAAGGTGGTTTCTGCAGGACGGAACACAATACAGAACAGAGTTGAGAAGGAACTCTTTCTCATTTCATACCTGGTGTGCGGAATCCCTCCTGGATCTTGTAGATCTCATTTAATTCCCGGGCACTGCATAATGGTGTATCCACCTGAGTAGTTTCGTTGAAGCGACCATAGTCGATCTCGTAGGCCTGCAGATCCTTGTTGTACAGCACCACCGGGTCGAATCGATGGCCCCACAGGATCTCGGTGTTTATGTAACTGGATCTGGCCTGAGTGCTCTGGCCAGTGGACTCCACGGTGCCCTCGAGGATCACCACGATTTCGAATTTATCCTGCAGCATATCGGTGGCATTCATGTTGTACAGCGGCGAGTTCTCGTCGATCTTGTGCTCGATGACCATGGGCCAGATGAAGAACAGATCGGAACCGGAGTCATCCGTGCCGATCTCCAGTTCCGTGAAGTACTGCGTCATCACCTCGCCTTCCTTGGTGCTCCTTGTCCGTATCAACTGAGCCCTCACCCCGGCTCCAATGATGTGGGACTTTCGCATATCGCCCACACGGAACATCAGCGAAAGGTTACCATCCCGCTGGCAAATAACCGCGTGTTTTGAGAACAACAAGGTCTGAGCTCGCTGCTTGGCCCTCGTCATCTTGGCAAATACAATGCCGGCCATGAAAGCTGAAGACATCACACCGTAAATGGACTGGAAGCACATCATAAAGATGGCCTCTGGACACTCGGGCGAAGTGGTACGAACTCCATAGCCAATCGTATGCTGCGTCTCAATGGAGAAGAGGAAACAGGAGGTGAATCCGTCAATTGCGGACACACAAGGCGCCCAGCCAGAATCCTCTGATAGGTAAAGAAAAATATCGGATATAATATAAACCATTTAAAATTCAGATAGCTAACAAACCTTCCATGTGAACGGGCTCCAAATCGCCGTGTGTATAGACAATAAGCCACCAGATGAGCGCGAAGAAGAGCCACGAGAGGATGAAGCTGAGGGCGAAGGCCAGCAGAGTCCACCGCCACTGCCAATCCACCATGGTGGTGTACATGTCCTGCAGGAAGCGCACACGGCGCCTTTGCAGGTGCTTTTGCACCACATTGCAGTCGCCGTTTTTAAACACCGCCCGCCTGCGAACTCGCCGCATGCTGCCAGGCCGGAAATTGCGAGATCTGTGAACAGAAATTACAATTATTTATCCAAAATGCCCAAAAGTGTGCAATAAAAAATGTACAATTATAAGGCTAAGTACTAAAAAATATAATTCCAGTAATAAGATTAATCTTTCCATATAATAAAATAAGTATTCCAGTATCCATAATAATCTGCATATTAATTCCCTATGTTTTGATTTTGGGGCTACCTTCAACTTCAGTTATCCATTTCCATTTGTTCTTTTAGCTTAAGATACATTTGATCCAAGCTTAAATAAACTTTAAAATTTGTAATAAGCCTCTATTAACAGACTAATACAAAATATATATTTAGCTTTTTATTAAGTGCAGTTTCTTTATGCACCTTCCGAAAATCCTGCACATATTTAATTAATTTCATCCTTATTAGTCCTAACATATGTATACACTCATTTTCAAATGGCAATGAATATGATTTCTATGATTTATTCAAGTGTCAGATGAAATTGGATGTCGCGACATCGTGTTGTTTAATTTGTGTAAATTAAGTGTGCGCATTTGCACTCGTTTGTTTTTGGATGGGGCACACGAGAAGTGCATCTAATTAACATCGCCAGTCGCGAATGCCAATGTCGCAAGGCGGACAAATGGGACAGATCGGACTCCAGATTCAGAGCAATCTGATCCATCCCTGCTTATGGCACTTAATTGCAGCTCACCCACAAATTGTATGATTTATTACCTCAACTTGTCAAAGTACGGCGATTTAATGAGACTGGATGCACCGACCGATATCAACACCCACATTTCCCGGCATTTCTCGGATGCCAATTACCTTAACCCCACATTGACACTTGCTCAAGTCGATTAATTGGCATTGTGCCGATTGCATTATTGCCCGCTAATCAAATTTAGAGCTCAGCTGGCTAAATTTATATCAAATGATTCATTTGCTAGCTTTGAAGTGTGTCGGCACACATTTAATTCATGAATGAGCAACCCACGCAATAGCCAACAAAAAATGGAATAAAATCTGTATATTCGCCATGAAACGGTGAAGAAAGTGCCTGGGAAAAGGGAAGCAATCTCCGGTGGGAAACCTTTTGGCCAACCGTTTAGCAGGTGACAAGTGTGAGAACGAGATGCCGTCAAGATTTGAAGGGGCAAAAAGACTGAATGCCTGGCCTAATGAATCCCATTCGTAACGCGCCCCTGAATCACAGGCACTGCAATCTGCAGCTACAATATAAACCAGTACCGTGGGCGTAGCCATATAAATTACAACCGCAAACGGCGGGCGGCATTCTGCTAATCAGCTAGACAAAAAGCCCAGAAGATGCGACAACGTGACACGGACGCACTGCGATGATGGAGCGGCTGTCGGCAAGTTCAAGTTGAATGTCAGGCCCCTTGACGAGCTAATTACTGGGCGGAAAGCTAGCGGAACTTTGAATAATTGGGTAATTGATGCCCGAAGCTCCTACTTTTGATGTTTCGCAAGTTTCCTCCGATCTGCAGTTCAAATCGAAAGGGTATGGGGTCTAGATTACGGATATCCGGGTCTTACATAAGAAGTAGAAGAGTAAAATAAAATGGATATCTAAGTTTCAGCAAGAAGCTAACTAATAAAATTTCCACAAGCTTATTCAGGGAGTTTAAAATAAATAAATAAATTGGCTTGACTCACACATTCCTTGTAAATTTGCTTGTAAACATATCTTGTACAATTATAAAAAAAAACGAATTTAAGGTTTTAGCTGTGAATAAATGGAATCGGAATGAAAACAATACAAACCTAACTCAATGGTTTTTTTATGGTCTTAAATGTCGAGTTTCACGTTTTAAGACAGCAGAACTGCACTAAAATAAATACTTAAAGGACCTCATAGTAAATTGTCCTTTGGGCTCAACATTTCTTTATAATGACTCCGTTCACTAAGTGTATTTAAATAATTTTATTTACACGGAAGCTCACCATTGTGATAAACAAAAGTTTTGTAGTAGAACCTTAGTAACAAGTTAAAAACCGAAATGAATTAAAAGGTCTAATCTAAACAGTCTAATACGAATTACAATTTCCTAGATGAGATCTGAGCAAATAAGACACAAATGGGGGATTTCCTACAACCTATTTTGTTTGCTATTTTTCTAATGCGCACCCTTTGGCCAGCGAGTGGCTGGATCCTTTCAGGGCCTCGTAGTAGACTCCCGCCTGTGAGGGCGTGTGCGAAATGCCTCGCATGTACTGGCGCTTCCACTCCTTCATGTGGGCGAAGGTCTCCTCCTTGTCGCCGCCGACGAGGGTTTCGGCGTCTGTGGGATCCTGCAGGACTTGGACATCGCTGAGCGGCACCTGCATCTCTCTAGACGTTCCAACTTCGCGATATTGAACGAAACTGAAGCTCCTCGACACACGATTCCGCCCAGGCCAACGTTAAAGTGGTCTGAATTTGCTCAAACAATTAGAGCCGCTCTAACTAATCGTTACTTATTGACCAAATCACTTAAGCCGGGTAAATAGCCCAGAGAATAGCTAGCACTCACCTGCAGCTCGGTTGGCGCGGAAAAGGTTTTCCATTTTGGGTTAGGCCATAATAGCTGGTCGGCCGATTGGGCACTATGGTGATGGGATAGGATTGCGGATTGCTGATCACACTGTCCAGTGAATCGGGATCCGCTTCGACGGACTTCTTCAGCGGTTGGGCTGCCTTATCCCCACCATTTGCTTGCGTTGTTGTTGTTGCCGTTGAGGTGGGCGCCGCCGAGTGGGTGGAGAAATTGAATCGCATCTGTGGGAGGTGGGGCGAAGGATTTGCCATTTCAATTATTTTATTTGGCATAGGTAACTCAAGCGTCTAGTGAGCAAACAGAAACTTGTGATAAGTGCAACCCAGGTGCGAGAAATCTATTTTTTTGCCATCAGCGTCAGCTGATTCTCACAGATTTTTGCGGTTCGCTGGCATAGTAAACTACCTTATCAGCTTGTTAGTCAGTTTATTTTATTTATGATATAAGTAGTAAACATTTCCACAATATTTAACCACATAAATAGCAGAAATATGCCACATTATTTTTAAAGATTTGTATAGACATATGAATAAATTACAGAACGTAAGTATATGAAATTCCAAACACTTCCGCAACCTGTTTGATTTTTAACACCTTTTCAGAACTTTTCACAAGATCTGAAGCAAATACTTTATACTATATTAAATATGATTGGAAAACCAGCGCACGCACCGTAGATTATTTTATTTGATTTCGAGCGTTTGGCACGTTTTGGCTTAAGTAATTTTATCACTTTCGAAATGTTCAATTAATTGACACCTTTAGACTGATTATTTGTTAGATGGCCATTGTTTTGCATAAGGGCCTAAACATATTTCGTGAACTTTAAAATGGCATTAAGACCGCGATTTTACAATAAATATGAACTTATAAATTAACGAGGCTCTGCGAATTATTTCGCTCTGTTTTGACGACGCGTGTCGGACCAGGAATGATATGATTTGAGGCCGGGAGATCACAGCCGCAGCCACAAAAGCGACTGTCACAGCGAGATCTGCGGATCCGCAAGTCCGACCAATGGATTAAATGACGGCCGACTGAAAGAACATTTTTCCAACTAAACAAAAGTTGTGAACAGAAAGCGGTGTGCTGTAAATGAGCACACACACACGTGCGGGAAGAGAGAAAATTACTTGCACAACGCACACGACATTTCTCACACTGCAGATCGGCGATGCTCTCACAGATACTGTCACTAAAAGATACAACTTGTGGCTTTGCCGCGGAATAAGTTCAATTGGAATGATTCGTAAATTGAAAGCGAAGCGGAAGATAAGTGCGATAAGCTCATCTTATCTACGAAATCAAAAGGCAGAGACACTTCTCAATGCAGTCGACCTTGAGGAAGGGGTGGCGTATGCTTGATATTTTGTATTCCCCTCATGAAGTGTCGCAATATCGATCGGTTAGGCCGGAAAATTCTGATTTATCAGAGGTTGTACATCCAGAGGTCTCTCTATTTGAATAGACAGCACAAACAATGGCCCTCGTTTGTATCTTGGCTCGAATTCGAGTACAAGGTGTCGTATACGTAATATCTGAGTGTTTACCCCCGACTCACGCGCATTTTGGCTGCATTGTGCAAACACAAATAATAAATAAATTGTGACGTTAATAGCTGAGATATATTTAAACAAGTATCACTGTGCAGTCATCGGCATCGTCATGCGTAGTTTATTTTCACGGCACCAAGCCAATTAAAACCGTTCACCGCAAACATAAATCATACCCCTTTGTGAAAACCTACACTAATTTATTGATCCCCTAAGCAACTCTTAACATACTACAAATTTAAGCCCGCTTTAACTCAAAAATGGATGCTGGGCCGTCTCTGCAATTGTGAGCCTCTTGTTGGGGTTCCTCATCAGTAGTCCATCGATTAAGTGCCTGGCTTCTGAACTGAGGATATCTTCCATACCCATTGGATAACTAGGTTCTCCACTCATGATGGCAGCATACACCTCCACCACAGTTTGATCGGTACTGCCGAACGGCAGTTTTCCGTAAAGAATGTAGAAGAGCGTAACGCCCAGTGACCACGAGTCCACCGGGTAGTCATACCCCGATTCGGCGATCAACTCCGGTGCCATAAAGCACGGGGTGCCACAACAGCAGTACAACTTGCTGCCACGATAGTAGGCGGTCATCCCAAAGTCGGTTATTTTGACCATGGCGATGTGACCCGATCCGGGTGAAAAGCGGAGTAGCAGATTCTCGGGCTTTAATATCGCGATGGATGAGTTGCAGCTGGTGCATGTGGGCCAGTCCTGCGACTGTGCCCCTCACCACCGACCTGGCATTCGCCTCCGACATGGGTCCGTAGTCCAGGATCACCTCCTCGAGATCGCAGTCGAGGCATTCCAGTACCATGTAAAGATACCGCGGCTCCTCAACCGAGTACATCAGCTCGATTATGTTCGGATGTGACTGCAGGCGTCGCAGCACCTCAGGTTCTATATAGGGATCTCCGCAGTTGTAGTCCATGAACTGCTTGTTCACCACCTTCACGATGCACTGCGTCCAGCTGAACCGCGTCTGACCACGATAGATTAGCGTTCTTGCCGTCTGCACCATGGGCTCCAGATTGTTGATGTACAAATGGATAGCGTCGGGCAAATCGTTGGGCATTATATGTTCAAGGGTTTCGCCGTACAGCCGACGATCTTGCCAGCGGTTACGCGAATCCAGAAGACCCAAGAAGACCTTGTTTATGCTATACCTGACCCAAATTAGTTCTTCGTACTTGCAGCAGCAAATCACTACGTCGCCTTCACTGAAGCAACCCAGCGAGGTGAAAGGGTATCCGTCAATCCCAAGTATATTCTCTATAGCCGATCGCAGGACCACATGACGCCTTAATGCCTCGGTGACCGCTTGTAGCAGGGAATGAAAGTCCTTGAAGTGCTCATGTGAGACGGCCATGTTGACACCCTTGAAGTGTTGATCTCCGTTTCGCAGGAAGCACACCCGCAACGCCTTAAGGGGGCGGGGCTGCAGCCGCTTGGGACGGAGCAACTTGTCTTTGTCGGACATAATGCGCCAAAAGAAATCAAGAGACAATTAAAAACCTAAAAAACAATCAAGGTAATTTAACAAAACTTAAAAAAAATATAAAACTGTTGTGGGTTTTTTTTTTGGAAAAAACTGAAGTTACGCTGTGTTACCTAGCTGAACTTCCCTAGCTTTTTGAAGGCGATCGCTCGGCTGACTGGGTTTCCATGCGGCAGAAACAGGGCATCTTTTCAATGCTCTTCCGTCATTCCCTGCCCCAGAATAATTTACGATCCACTAAATTGTGAATGGCAGCGGTCGACGCGGATGAAGAGCGCCTAAGCCGCTGGAATAATTGAATAATCAGCTTTGTCGCCCAGTGTGACTGCGACCCCCGACACTCGGTTGAACTCGTATCTGCCCCCTGAATAATCCGTTGGTGGCCACTTAACTCGCGTCAAGTGCAAATTTGTAGTCCATCATAATGGCACTTGGGATCCTGGGGTGCAAATTAGTTTTTAAATTCACGCAAGAGCTATTTCTGTAATCGCCAACAAATCGATTCGGTTTACTCTCCCAATTAACTTCGTGCTGAGAGATTTATATATTTATTGCTAAAATGATGGGAAACATTAAGTGTGACGGCAGGGCACCAGATTTTATCTGGTTCACGTTTGCAGTATCCACACCAATCTGCTTCACACCACAAAAATTAAAATATTTTATTAATTGTTTATACAATTTAATTTTCCATACGGTCTACAGTCTGGGGTTGAGTCTATGCTAACGTTATTACTTACCGACATTTTGGAGTCTGGTTATCGATGACCAAAACCAGTAGAAATCGTGTGTAGAATGCTTGTATGTATAATTTGAAGTATATGTATGATATGGTATATTAGATCAGAAACGGCAGCCACACTTGGTTACCGGCGTTTATTTCAAATAAACAATTTAAGTCACTCGTTGAGCGTTATTTATTTCCAACACAATTGAAGTAAGGTCATAATATCATTACAAACAATCTGAATACTTTTATGATATGGTAAACACATTTATTGACCACATATTTCGTATGTAACGAGTCTTCAAAATTTCGATTTGAAGTTAGTTGTATTTATTTTTCCTTTAATGTTTTCCCTCACTTTATTTTTGGGTTCTCAAAATTCCTCAAGGAATTTTAACTTTTCCCCCCAAAAGTAGTATAAAGAAAACAATATTAATAATAAAATATTTTTAATTTACAAAAACATCGTGTGTTAGATGTTGGCATTATGTATAAGACAGACTCTGACTATTTACACCTGGTTATTGTGGATACACGTGTAGTAAGGAAAGACATCTTGACTTTGGGTTATGAGAGTGAGCAGGTGTTTGTGAGGGTGTTGGTGTGGATAAATGCTGGAACACTTACTAACTAGTTGCTAATAATATAGCTAAACATATAGCTAACAATGCCTATAAACTACGAAAATTCTACAATGAAATTTGCATTTAAATATTCTGGGTTTCGCGCGATCTTTCACAAAATGGCAATACGAAATTTGTGTGTGTGAGGGTGAGTGTGTGGTGTGTGTAATGTGAACGTAAGTCGATATCCTTTTTCACATGGCAGCACCATTATAATGCTGATACATCTCGTCCCAGAACCTCTGACGTTCCGGCTCGGGATTCGTCTTCATGGCCATATTGGCCGAGATGTCCAAGTAGTTGAGACTGTTCATCACATTGGTGGGATCTATTGGCGCCCACTTGGTGGTCAGGGCGGAATCCTCAGTATCCGGCGTGGGGGAGCTGTTTTTAATTATACTTATAGTCAGGGAAATAATCACTTCTGTCTGGTCACTTACCCGTATTTGGCGAAATTCGTCCACATGCGCACCATACGGTTTTTGACCTGCACCTCCATTGACTTGGGGTCTAGACTCAAGTTGAAGAACCCGAACTTGAACAGGTAGCCCAGCTCATCGCCGTGACAAACTCCGGGTCGGGGAATGCCCAACATCCGTTTGTACAGCCCCAAAGCTCCATCAAAAGAGAATCGATACATATAAACAGGGGCATTTCCATATTTGGCGTGGTTTCGGGCTGTACGACGGATGCCCTGCAGGAACATGAGATCCGTGAGGAGCTGTTAAGAAGATATACTTAATAAATATTTATAGTTTTGGATACCACAAGTCAGACTTACCGCTATCATCTCGTCCACCGATTCAATTCCTACGTGCTTGCTGCCCAAATAGAACGATCTTATCTCACGGGTCACTCTGTCATGATATTGAGTCACGTTCAAATCCTGTGGCACCAAGCGGCCAAAGTCATTCTCTATGATGCTCAGCAATTGGGGATTCTTCCGGAGCCCTGATTAAATGATTTTATGTTAATTAGGGCTTTCTTGGGACTTTCTAAGGTCTTAACTTACTTCTTATAAACAACATAGCTTCATGTGTATTGTAACCCGTCATGTAGGCCACGTCGCTGTTGAAGTTCTGCGTGTGATACATATCGCTGGGATGTTGGGTGAGGAAGGGCTGCTCGAAGAACTGCTCCTCCTGCGAGTCCTGATTCCAGTATCCCTCCACCACGGGCACAAAAGGCAAACCAATATTATTGCGCTGATCTTCGGCAGTGATTGTGGTTGGTGCCGCCTCCACCAGTTTCATTGCCGGAACTCTGCGTAGGAAGTCCAGGATGTCCTCGGTGTTGTTGGCTCCAACATAACCCGAGATTAGCTGCCAATCGAGCAGCTCTTTGACTTGAACTGATTGCCATGGACCAGGGATTCAAGGCGGATCCACTTTGGGAAATCGCTCGGTGGAAAAGTCCCTTGGCCTGGGGTGAAAGTAGAAGCAGCTGGACAGACGAACCTCCGGCTGACTCTCCGAAAACGGTCACCTGGCTGGGATCTCCTCCAAAAGCAGCTATGTTATCACGCACCCACTTGAGTGCCAGAACCTGATCCTTGAGGCCCTGGTTGCCAGGAGCATCGGGTCCGGCTGTAAGGAAGCCCAATGGACCTAGTCGGTAGTTCAGGGTGACCAGGACTATATCTTCGGCCACCAGGTAGTCGGGTCCGTAGAGGAAGGAGTTGCCGGAACCAAAGGAAAAGCCTCCGCCATGCAACCATACCATCACAGGGAGCTTCGGCTGCTCCCCGGAATCCTCATCCTTGGGCATTCTTGTGGTGAATACGTTGATGAACAGGCAATCCTCGTCTCCCTTGAAGGTGTCCAAGATCATGTTTTTGTGGGGACAGCTCTGCCCCTCCCGTGAGGCATCACGGATTCCCGACCACGGCTTCTCCGGCTCCGCAGCACGGAATCTGGAAATCAATGAAGTTCTTAGACACAAATTTAATTACCTTATCTATTATGGTTTTACCTTCTTGCTCCTGTTGGTGCTGCCCCATATCGCATTGCCCTTGAAACTGTAATAGCCTCCTCGCTCTCCAGATCGATATTTTTGATAGCGACCCCTAACTTTGCCCAACGAGGTGGTGGCCACAATCTCACGCTCTTTCTGTGAATGAATTTGGTAAACAATGTTAATCTATATATAGTTATAATGGTAGAGTCTATTGTAACAGTCGATTTGTGTAGAAGAAATCCACTTCAAGGCCCACTAATTTGGCCGCCACTTGCGAATGCAAAAAATCTAAGTTGCGCAACCAATTTGCATCGGAGTGCGAACTCGAATAGAACCAGCGCGTAGAAGTATGCCATGAGCCTGGCTAGCGTTGCGCAATCGCCTCGGTCAATGGCCAAAAATCCAGTTCCCGCCTCCGTTCACCTGCCAGTTGGTTCTTGAGTTAGTGGCTAAGTTGGGGGGTGTGTGTGCAAATGTCAGCTCTTTCTTTGCTATTGAGTCGACCTCAGCCCCAAAACAGCACCTGCATCCATGTTTGACCAGCTGTCCATGTTCAAGTTGAGATTTGATTGGCCACTATTTGGCCATTTCGGCTACCAAAAGAGGCTTTAAACGCTTGGCATTTGCCGAGACCACGGTTCAAGGCCGATGGAAACTCACCCGCAGAGATCGCACCACCTCCTGGACCACTCGCATGGCCCTCGATGGCAGCAGTTGGACAAGCGAGTTCGGATGCGATGTCAGGGTCTTCCAGGCCGTCGTCTCCTGCAATTGCAAATTCCAAAGAGTTTTAGTATGCACAGGGAAAAAATGTGGGGGACTTATTTATAATATATGTGAAAACTGAAAGAGATCTTAGAGATTATGTTTCTCAATGTTTATTATCATTAATAAGTTATCCTATAATTTTGATTCTGATTCGAGTTAATAATTACATTTTAAAATTGTATGATCTTTAAAATAGTGGTATGCTGGTATTGGCATGTTTGGACCACAAATGCAACTAGTGCCCCTAATATAAGTTGCTTTGTAGCACAAGGAAGATATTTTCAATAAATAAATCTTAAAGTAAATAAAACTTCCAATTATTATAAACTTAGTCTTATCAAAAACAAATTAAAATTATTTTTTTATGACAAAATTTGATGTGTAATTTTAATCAGTGGACATTAATTCGACAAAGATATTTTTTGTCGTGCAGTTAACAGCAATTTACACAACATGCAGCGGCGCCTTGTGCAAAGGCCCAGACTCAGACCGAGTCCAAGTTCATCGGGCTCGATGACAATTTTTGGGGCTGTACGATTTGTAAAGCGGCGTTAACTGCCAACGGGCAACCTTCACCGACTGCGACGCTTAATTGAAATGCCATTTGCATAACACAAATGCTGGCTTGGCGGCAATTAGGCAGCGGAATTAGCAATGGCAACAACGAGAGTCACGTGCTGCCAGAGGAAACGCCAATCCCGATCTGTCTGTCCCACTGGCTGTTCCCAGGCCGAAATGGGCCTGTTTCTGGCTGTGAATCATGACACAATTAGACGCCATTTGGTGGCTGCGGAGCACCGAGATTCAAGTTCACCTCTAACAGTGTTGTTATGCTAATTACGTGTGCCGTATACTCTAACTTGGTGGCTATGGGCCGGACTGTAAGACCAGCCACAAAAACGAGTTCAATTGCGTGAACGGTATTCGGACTTCGTTTTGTTTATTTGGGCATTTTTTGTGTGTGGTCTGTGGCCTATGCAAATGTGGGTGTAGCTGGTTTATAACAGTTTCCTATCAAGCCCCGATCGATGTTGGCTTTAATTATAACTGTTTAATGCGCTTGTCCGCTGTGTGTGTTCGATAGCATAATAAACTGCGGCTTAAAAGGCGCTTAAGAAGTGGGTCATTGTTCAACGCACAAAGAGCGAAGTGCTGGGAAAATAATTAAAGTCTGCCAATCAATCTCGATCTTCGATTTGGTGTTAGCCATTGAGCTGCTCTAATATGCAAATGAGTGAGAGCTGGCTCACACAAGGTAAAAACATCTGTGGTTGCATTGCGAATCTCGCATAATATTTTCGCCGCTTACAATGCAAACATTATGCAATGGGCGCTTTCACGCCACGCTCGAAAGCCAAAAATAAAAGCGATATAAAATGCAGGTAGAAAGGCTGCAGTGCAATTGTTGCGTAAGAACCATATTCGATACGAACCGTGGTAGAACGGCCCATTTGGAGGATTTGGCGCATGTCCAGTGACCCGGAAGAGTTTTCGCTTTTTGTTGCATTTTCCGGCGATATTGTTGTCGTCGTCGTTGTCGTGGTCGATGTTGTGGTGCCGATTAAAAAAAACGCTTTGGCCCGCAAATCTTGCAAATCACCCGAATCACCACCCGAACCCTCCTCTGCGGGGGACTTTCTCCGCTCTGTGACTATGATTCGATGGCCGGATTCGTTCGGTCGCTGCACACAAATTGCCAAGACAATTAGACCGGTGGCCAGCAAAAGAGCCGCGATCGCCGCTCCACGGGCCAAATTCCGGGGACAGGGCATGACGAAAACGCAGACCGTGGAGTGGGACAGGGAACTCCGCTTTTGTTTTATGCAACCGTTTGACAGCCGCACAAATTCGTTGCAGTTGTTCCGACAAATGCAATGGAACGCGGAGCCGTAAACTTTGATTTATTGAACTCGCACACTGGGGGAGTGACACTGGCAAACGAACAGTCTCTGCAAAAAGTCGGAATACTTGGGATCAACGCTTCGCGCTTCCGAGAGCAACTGTTGCACTTTCGACTGTCTGAAGCCTTTTGAATTAAATTCCACTTGTTCCTCGATTTTCCTCGATTTCTCGCTATGGCATGGCAGTCATTAAAGTACCGTGGGATATTGCAAAAATCGGGTATTTGAGGCTTTAGAAAACTAGTTGTATGGTTTTCATTTTTTAGCACACTTAATATATTATGTTAGCATATCTTATTAAATAAATATATTTTAATATAAATGTGTTTTTCTTTAAATTACTTTTAATTCAAAACAAACAATTTGAATGGAATCCATATAGCTTTTCCTGGGTATTCCCAATTCGAATTTCCCCAACAACTTAGTTTTGCCATCTTGTTAGAGCTGCACTTGTTAATGTCTGTCCGTCGGCTGTTTGGTGTTTAAAATACATTTTTTGGTTTGTTTTGTTTCTTTTTTTTAGTGCTTGTAATCATTGTTTTTTATTGTCGGATTATGTAAGGCACGCAATGGTTCAGTGTAGACATTTTACCATTGTTCGCTTGTGCATTCTGTAGTGTTGTACCGGCTTGTCGGCGATGTTGGCCTTTTATCAGTCAATGTTATCCGACCGGCAAACGGAAATGTTTCTAAGGTCTAATTGCCATATTTATTCGGATATGGCATAAATTTGTTGATGGTGGGTGATGAAAATAATTAAATTTGCGGTACTATAAGTGTGGGATCAAGACCCACACGATTTCTATAAAAAGGGCATCGTGATGCACCAGAGTTGAGTGAGCAATTCGCTTGCCAAGTAGCTGCATTTGGCTTATGAATTAAATGCATTGCCGGAGAGATTCGTATTCAGTTGGGCTTCTCAGAAGGCCAGCCATTATTTGTATTGCACCCCTGAGCACATGTTTTGGGCCACTGGCTGCCTAATTAGCAGTTGCCAACAAACTATTCGTTGTCAGTTTTCACGCGCTTCACTTCCCTCATAAAACAATAGAACCGCGAGGCATTGCAATTGACCAGTCTTATTTGCTATTTGGTGTGCCATAAAGTCCATTAACAGGCACATGTAAATGCAGTGACCGGCAGCCAGACAACTTGGCCAAAACGCCGAAACACGAAAACAGTTGGCCATAAGCAGAGACAATGGCTTTGCGTTGAGTGACGGCTACTTGTAGCGACTTCTGTGGTGCTCAGGTGTTGAATTACTTTTGGGGCGGCAACAAATTTGCGACACGATGTCAAAGTCACACAATTGACCGAGTCAGCCGAAATGGCCAAAACTAGCCACGCTTTGTAATGCATCTGTTGTCTGTGCTTAATTTATACGATCTGTTCTAAAATCTAGCAAATACTCGCTAATATATTCCGGTGGGACGACGGGTTCTTGAACTCACCTTTAGCTGGTTGGAGATCTTCCCAGCACGTGCTATGGCCGTGCCAAAAGTGGACGGGGCTATGGCAATCGAGGAGCTGACATCGCAGAACAGTATTACGCCCAATCCCAGCAGCAAGAGCCTCAGAAGTGGTCCCAGTCCGGCGGTTGTCATCGTGTGTTTGCTTTTCGGCTGGCTAAACAAATCGGAATAATGCATTAGTCGATGGCCCGTGTTATGGCCAGATGTGTTTGCCGAACGTCGTTGTTGTCCAAGCCGAAAACGAAAACGAACCGAAATATCGAATCGAAGTGCGCAACGCTTCTGAGCCAACTTCTTGGTCAGGGCCAAGACAAAGACGCGAATGTCAACAGATGGAGAGGCAATTTTAGACGCTCTTGTGCTTGACTCCACACCACACAACTTGGCTCAGAGCCGCTAACATGGCTCAGTTTTTACACCGCCAGTCGACGGTGGTCTCAATTTAAATTGCTTGCCATTATTTTCGAATTTGTTCACTGTGCTTGTCTTGAACTAATACAGACATTATTCAATTTTGTTTTGCTGCTGTTGTTTTTATTGCGCGTTTTTTTTTTTTGGTCCCCAATGAGAGGTCACTAAATATTTTGCATGCTCACAGGGCGTATGATTAATTAGGAATTCATATGGCTTTAAGTTTATTCCACATTTTGGCGTGTCTGAATATGAATTTGTTTTATTTCTTTACATTTAAAAGCGAGACTCAATGACAATGGACTAGTTGAATGACAAGACCGGAAACCAGGGCGAGAAGGTCCCAAAGAAGCTAACGAACTTTTTTGTGCTTGCCATAAATCTGTTAATTATCCAAAATGGAAAAGTTTTGCCTATCTAGTAAGGGTGTTAATTATAGTTCCGCTTCCTTAGCGGCAACGCTTAGCTGGGCCATAAACACATATTGCCAATGAACACGCCCCCAGTAAACCAGTAACCCAGAGCCACTTCCTCCTTTTTCCAAAGCCTCGACATTGCTGTTGGCCTCTTTTTCTCGGAGCTCTCTGAGCCATTTGTAGTTGCGACAATGCCACGGCAACACTTGCACTTTCCTTGAAAGTTGTTCAACCAGCTGCAGATGCAGAGAAACCGAAAGAGAGAAAATCGCCGATCAGCTGTGGGCTTTTCTCTTGGCCATAAATCAATGCATTAAGATATGCATTTATGATTACAAGAAAGTATGCAAATTGCACTTGGATTGTGTGCAATGTTGAATACAAATTGGAAACGATTGAGCTGAAACCGACTATTCCAATAGCAGAATGTGGCTATTTTGTAATGACCAGGCCAATTGAAGAGTTGGTAACTGAAGCTAAAGAGAGAGCTTAAAAGAGAGGGTCACAAATTGGCAGTTATTGGCCATTTAAACGGGTCGGGAAAACCGAGGGTGGAGTGGGGAAAAGCAGCTGACCACCAGGAGCCGAGATCTGAGAGCTGGAAATGCAACTGGGATTGGGATTCAGGCCGAGATCGAGCTGGAAGACTTGGCCTGGAGCCGGCCAGACGGGCTTGCGACGCCTTACGTAAGCGGCGAGCAAAACAAAAAAGGTAAATATTGAGTGAGAAAATAACAGAAAAAAAATTAAGCCAAATAGCTGAGAGAAATGAAGAGATAAGCCCAAAAGAGAGGTGTGAGAAAGCGAGAGTTGGCCGAAGATGATGGCCCAGTGGCTTTTGGCGTGCGCCGTTTAACTGTAAATTTCGCTTGACCTATTATATAAGTAGCCGGGCCTGCAAAAACGGAACTAATTCAAAACTATTTTCAAATTTGTCAGAGACATTCGAAAGGCATCTGCTCGGGGAACTGCTTATGCTCACTCGCCAAGTTTCATTAACAAAAGCTGGCTGTGCAAATATTTCACCAGCAAACAGACAAATATTTGACACACATATTTTTCTTGAACCCTGCTCAATGACTCAACAAGATGGCAACTGCACTGCGCAATTTTCAACAGATTTGTAGGGTAAATATGTCAACTTTGTGGACATCAATCACCATCAAATCGTTTTCTTTGATTAATTCTGGGAATTACTTTAAACACTTTGAGCACTGAAACACTATTCGCTGCACTGTCTAATTGGCTTCGTGTGTTGGGCAAGTTCAAGTTTGTGGCCCAAGTCTTTGGTCTGCCACTTCGATTCAATTCAATTCGATTCGACTTCTTTCGATTTCGGACTCCTCGCGTACCGGAATACTCGTGCTCCACGTTCGACTGTCGCCGACAAACTGAGGCTGCGACTGTGCAGCGGTGCGCTTAAGCGTCAAATTGCTCCGGCTTATACCTTAACCCAATGCGGCATGCAAAACATGGCCACCAGTCTGCTTGATCTTTAAAAATGGTTTTACGACATGATTTGAATTCGAAGCTGCCATAACTTTTACCTCAAAATTCTTATTATAAAACAAGAGAGAACGCTATAGTCGGGTGCCCCGACTATCAGATACCCGTTACTCAGGTAAGGGAGTGCGAGGGAGATGGAGATAGAAACTTTGATCACGCATAACTTTTTAACGAATGGTCCGATTTGAAAATTTCTTCTACATTTCGATAGGTATTAATAAACACAATAAAACTGCATTTTTACTTTTCCGAAATATTTAAATTTTTAAAATCGTATATTAGCGATTGTGGGCGTTAGGCGTGGCACCTTTTGAAACAACTTGCGCTGCGTGGAACTCCTAGAATCTGCATGCAAATGCCAATCTTCTAGCTTTTATAGTTTCCGAGATCTCAGCGTTCTACGGACAGACAGACAGACGGACAGACAGACGGACAGACGGACAGACGGACAGACGGACATGGTGATCGACTGCTGTGATCCTGATCAGAATATATATACTTTATAGGTCGGAAACGTCCTTCTACCTGTTACATACTTTAAATATACCCTTTACCCGAGTAACGGGTATAAATCTTCTTCCATTTTAACTTGTCATTAAATGTTTATATTTTAATGTAATCTCCAAGGTTATATATTAATTATATTTTAACGATATACATATTACATTTTTTTATTTATAAGAGTCTATTTTTATTTCATATTTTTAAGTCAAACTTGTTATTTATTTTTATTGACATTTTGTTATTAATTCTTATAATAAAAATAGTAAACATTTAAAGATCATTTATTTTTCTGTAAGCTATACTTTAAGTGATTAATAGCTTTTCTGTAAGTAATGATTTGTAAAAGTGGTTATAAAACTACTGAACAAAAGGGTATTCCCTCGGCTGTTTTGATGTTTAATTGCTTCCAGCTCGCCGATGGACAGTAGATTAACAGTTTGTTTGAAAAGCTGGGTTTCTATGGTCTTAAAATATGGATGTACTCATTTCGGCTTCGCAGACACGCCGGTTCACGCATAATTATGCAAAACTATATTTCTATTTTAATTTTGGCAATTGGTGGACAGCCCAAAATAAGCTCGTTCTTGGGCTTCTCTGTCCCTCTTTTTGGTAATATTTGAGGCTAACATCTGGAACTCGGCTTATTTGTCAGTGGGCACAACTATGGGCACGTGAAATTATACTCGTTTATGGCCCCCGCGGAAAAGCAGTTGACACTGGGGTTAGAGATGGCCAGTCTCGTTTACCGTTTGAGATCAAGGATGCATCTAATAATCTGTGGCACAATAAGCCAAGGCATTGCGATTTGAATGTGGAAAATAAACTAGCCAATGGCAATGAAATGACAGCTGTAAAGGTGAGTACGCGAGCGTAGTATAACGTTAACAATTAATGGCAAACGCCGGATGGAAATGAATTTTTCACAAAGCCCGACTAATTAACACAGCGTTTGCCCAAGTCAGTCGTCAAGACATTTAGTTTCAATATTAGCGGAACAATTAAGCGGAGAATCTTCGCCAGAACCACTAATTAATCGTTCTCGGTGGCTGGTGACCTCAATGCCGTTTGTTCTTACTCCGGTGCTCTGCAGCCGAATTTAATATTTAGCCAAGCGCAGATCGTAAACAAAAGAATGCCGGGGCACAGTGCAAATAAACCTCGAAACGGAAAATTAAAAACAAACCGAAAACAACCAGAATAATGTACACTTCTGTTTATGAATTCATATTTTGTGCATTCTGCCAGCGGTCTGTGTCTCTTGTTCTGCCCTTAAAATGTGTGTCACCATTTGTCGTAATTGTTTAACCCACATATTTGCCAAAGCGTCAATTACCATGACAAATGAAAGTTAAGCCAGTAGAAAATTTAAGTCTTTAGCATCCAAGTCAGATCCGGAAGCCTAGGAAAGAATCAAAGATGGGAAGATTTACAGTAAGCGAAGCTGGTGCAAGGCAAAACCTGTAGTGGATTTTCTGAGGCAGACACAAATCAAGGACAACTGCAGGTTTTCGCTGTGCTGACGTCAATAAGTTCTTCATTTCGAACAAGAAAGGAAAGCTAACTTCGGGCGGAGCCGAAGTTGATATACCCTTGCAGAATATTCCAGAAATTATATTCTCCAAAATTATTCATATGATGCATTCTTAATACTCATAAAAAGTCCCAACTTCCTAACTTTAAAAACACCAAAGTTATGTCATTTCCAATCGTTCAGTTATATGGCAGCTATAAGATATAGTCGGCCGATCCTTATGAAATTTGGTAGGTCGGATTGATTGGCCAAAAATAAAACCCATAGAAAATCCCAATTTCCTAACTTTACAAACACCAAAGCTATTGCATTTCCGATCAATCAGTTATATGGCGGCTATAGGATATAGTCGTCTGATCCTTATGAAATTTGGTAGGTCGGATTGATTAGCCAAAAATAAGACCCATAAAAAATTCCAACTTCCTAACTTTAAAAACACCAAAGTTATGGCATTTCCGATCGTTCAGTTATATGGCAGCTATATGATATAGTGGCCCGATCCGACTCATTCCGACTTATATACTACCTGCAATAGAAAGACAACTTTTGGGAAAGTTTCAAGCAGATAGCTTTAAAACTGAGGGACTAGTTTGCGTAGAAACGGACGGACAGACGGACAGACGGACAGACGGACGGACAGACGGACATGGCTAGATCGACTCTCCTGGTGATGCTGATCAAGAATATATATACTTTATAGGGTCGGAAATGTCTCCTTCACTGCGTTGCAAACTTTTGACTGAAATTATAATACCCTCTGCAAGGGTATAAAAACACGTCATTCGGAGAGATAAGTTCATTAAAATTTAAACAATAAAAAATCCACAGCTTAGAAGCTTATTGACTTAACCACTTCAATTAATAAGCGTTAATTTTTTGTTTACCATAATAATGATAATATGTTTTGTTATTATTATATTAAATTAAAATTTTCATAATATTGTGAAATATTCTTAGAGAAAATGTTAATTTTTAATAAAACTTTAAGGAAAAAACTAAACTATAACAAAATTTAGTAATTTTGTAGCTTTAGCATTGCAAACACCAGTTCAGATAAGATATCACATTTGGTTACAATCAATTTTTATATGACAACTAAAGTTATACTATAAATTAGACTTTACTATGATCGTTAACTGAAATTGAAGCCTACTTTTGAGATGAATTTATAAAATAACAGACTTCATGTTTACAGAAATCGGGCAATATCAACATACTAATACTTGGTGTAAAATTAATGTACTTGCAATCTTGATCCAGCTAAGCTAATCTGCGTAAAAGCCACTTCTCGTTCCTGCCTTCGTCTTTGCCTTTCTCGACTTTTTTGAAACATCTTGAAGATCAAAAATATTACTGATCCAAAAACGATTCCAAAGCGTAGACCAAAAGGAAGAAGCCAATCTAATCTGTAGTATCGCATCATGGAAATCTCCTCCGTCTTAAGACGCATATGAGTGGCATCCCTATTTCTTAGGACGTACTCCGTCCACCAGACAGCCGTATCCAATGGACTCATGGGTCGGTCCCTGAAGGAGTTCGACATTTTCCTGGCGTTCATATCATATTCAGGATTTTGTAGTATCTCTTCGATAGTATTGGTGAGGATTTCCGTGTTCAATGCATTGGAGTCCAAGATCTCGGCCATACCGGCTTCCTTTACATACTGCAAATTAATATATTGATCAAAGAAAACCGGCAGTCCCAGGATCGGAACTGCGCTGTCAACTGCCTCCATCACACTCAGAAGACCGCCGTTTGTGATGAACAGGACTACGTTTGGATGGTTCAAAATGTGGCGCTGTGGTGCTTTTTCAATCACATATATGTTATCCGATTTGTTGGGCATGTTAAAAAACTCGTTTTTCCAAATCACCCGCTGCTTAAGTTTGGCAAATGACTGCATCAGAGGTTGCTGCATATTTTCCGGTAAAAACTGCACCATTATATCCAATCCCATGGAAAAATAGATGACTCCGTGCTCCGCCTCGTCCATAAATCTCTTCAAGTCATCCTTACACGGTTCTGGGGGCTCGCTGAGATGCATACCTCCTACCTCGATGATATTGGGTACATTAGCTCGCACCCTGCCCATACTGAAGTGGTTGTTCACTAAGATCACCGAGTACCTGTCCCGCAGCTCATAAAATTTTTGCTCCGAATAGCCGAAAAATTTTTTGAAGATACTCAGTTGAGCTGGCCGTATTATCAAACGCTCTAGCAACATCTCCTCAGTGATATGGATCCAGTTGTAAAACCGACTTACCAACGTGTGATCTCTAGAGTAACCTACGTGTGAGATCGGTTCGTAGATGTTTGGTGCAGGATTTCCCGCCAATTCCTCGGTGTTCCAGCTGACAAATCCACCGGACAATCCCATCAGGCTGGCATTATAGTACTCCACCAGGCCGTAAAGTGCTTCCAGGCCGGACGGTTCCATCATGACCAGGTCAAAATGCTCTCTCTTGTCCTGTAGCATCTTTTGGACGGCATCGTCACTCAGGATATCTTGGGACATGTTGAAGAGCATTGTCACAGCCAGTACACTCTCCATCCACTTATTACCAAAGTAGTCCAAAAGTTGGTCGGATTCAACCATTTCTAATAGGAAAGAGTAGTAACATATTTCATAAGTTACATTATTTGATAAAAATTATAAATATTTGTATACCCTTGCTCAATTTGTTCACTATGAGCTAAAAGGACTTACCCTGTACGCGTTTGGTTAGCTTGGGAATGCGTAAATGTCGAACTCCATCGATGTCGGCTGGCATAAATTCTGGTGAAATTAACGTCACATTGTGTCCTCGTTTGACTAGGGCCTTAACCAACGGCTGCAGCACCAAAAAGTGCGAGTTCAGGTGGTAGGAAAATATGCCCAGGATGTGGGCAGCCTGTGTAGTATCCTGGTGAAGATCCTGTTGCAGCAGCAGACCCAAGCTAAGGGCTATCCAATAAAATCCGAGGTGCATTGTCACGATTTCAGTCCGCTCATGTCGGAGCTCGGTGTGCAACTGAACACAATCTAATCAGAAAACATTTTTCTGATTGGGAAGCAATACGTTTATTGATAACTCAAATGTTGAACGAGAGCGCTTATGGCTCTGCGAACATTTAATTATTCTGTTATTATTGGGTTCAAATTAAAATTATAATGCCGCCTAAAAAGCGACAAACTTCATTTCTAAAATCTAAAAAACATTAAATTTTCTTCAATAAAATAAAAAAAGTTGTATTTTTCTGATAACCAGTTGAGGACTTGCAGTTTATCTTTGGTTAAAGCGTTCACGTGAACGATTACTTTTACAAGAGTCATAAATAACAAATAAATTACATCGGCAAGACTGATAGCTTTTACACTGCCCGAATAAACTGCAGCCGATTTTGATAATACATTGGCATTGGTTCAAAAATGAGATAAAACAAGAGAGAACGCTATAGTCGAGTGTCTCGACTATTAAATACCCGTTACTCAGCTAAACAACTAATATAAATATGCCTTCTGTATGTTTTTCGCAGCTCGAATTAGCTCCCGATTTTTATGTTAAAATCGGTACCCAGGGAACACCTCCAAATTGGCTAACTTGATTTGATTTGCACAGTTCTTGGGATATAGTTCGGTATTGACAAATGAAAACCATCGCAATTTCCTTTAATAGAAATCCTTATCGAGAATTAACGTTGACTCTGTTGAGCACCTAGGCCGCTGTTCCAAGTCATCCGTTAGATGGCGCTATTGCACTATTGCGGCCATGAAGGCAGAAATGTAGGCGCTAACCAGGCTTAAGCGTTTAATGGGTTTTTGGGCGTTAGAGTGGGCGTGGCAAACTTTTATTAGGCCATTCGATAGGTATTGACGAAACAAATATATAAAAAAAATTTCATAATAGCATAAAACTGTGGCCCGTTGTGCTTTGGGCGTCGGGGCTGGCACCATTTTGAAACAACTTGCGCTGCGTAGGAACTCCTAAAATCTCATGCAAATGCCAATCTTCTGCTTTTATAGTTTCCGAGATCTCAGCGTTCATACGGACGACAGACAGACGGACAGACAGACGGACGACGGACGACGGACAGACGGACATGGCTGATCGACTCGGCTGTGATCCTGAACAAGAATATATATACTTTATAGGGTCGGAACGTTTCCTTCTACCTGTTACTACTTTTGCACGATACATATCCCTTTTACTACGGTAACGGGTATAACTATCAGACAAAACCAGCCAGGAAATACATAGTATCTGTATTAAATAATTTAAAAAATTTAAGATTGAAATTGTAATTGTAACTTTCTGTAACTATCCCTAAACTTTAATTAATATGTTTAAATAGTTTATATTTTAAATGCTTATCTTATTTAAAAGAAATTTGACATGCTTAATTAAATCGTTGGTCTACTGACAGGATATCTCTTAATCAAACTCCATCCCAGAAAAACCACCGATCCAGCGATCACTCCCAAACGAAAACCAAAGGTAAGGATGCTGTCAATTCTATAGTATTGCAATAGTGGAGTTTCCTCAGCATTGAGTCGAATGTGGGTTATATCCCGATTTCGCAATGCGTACTCTGTCCACCAAACCGCTGTATCCAAAGGACTCATTGGTCGATCCCGAAAAGTGTTCGACATTACCTTCGATCTTCGAGCGTATTTAGAGTTTTCAATAACTAGCCGAATATTTGAAGTCAGAGTATCTGCGTTCAGGGTGTTGATGTCTAGAACCTCGGCCATGCCCGCTGCTTGCGCCCATCTCAAATTTCCAAACTGGTCAAAGAAGATCGGCAGTCCCAGCATCGGAACTCCACTGTAAACCGCCTCCATCACACTCAGTAGTCCTCCGTTTGTAATGAAAAGGCGGACATTGGGATGCTCCAAAACGTGTCGTTGAGGTGCTTTTTCAATCACATATATGTGGTCCGACCTATTAGACATATTTAGGTACTCAGTCTTCCAAACAATACGCTGCTTCAGTTTTGCAAAGGACTTTATAAGTGTTTGCTGAATGTTTTCCGGAAGAAACTTCACCATGATGTCCAGGCCCATTGAGAAATAGATTACTCCGTGCTCTGCCTCGTCCATAAATCTCTGTAGATTCTCATCGCTCGGTTTCGTGGGCTCGCTGAGATGCAGACCTCCGATTTCGATAAGATTGGGAACATTGGAACGCACTTTGCCCATACTAAAGTGGTTGTTCACTAAGATCACAGAGAATCTGTTCCGCAGGTCGTAGAATTTTTCATCCGAATATCCGAAGAACTTTTTAAAGAGGCGCAGCTGAGCAGGCAAGATGACCAAGTTCTCCAGCAACTTCTCCTCTATGATATGGATCCAGTTGTAAAACCTGCTTATTAGGGAGTGGTCCCTTGAGTAGCCCAAATGTGAGATGGGTTCGTATATGCTCGGCGCCGGATTCCCAGCTAATTCTTCGGTGAACCAGTTCACTCCTAAGCTAGTCAGGCCCACAAGAGTGGCGTTGTAGTGTTCCACAAGGCCGTAAAGCGCATCTAGGTTGCTTGCCTCCATCATGATAAGATCAAAGTGCTCGCTCTTATCTTGCAGCATCTTTTGAACGGCATCGTCACTCAGGATGTCTTGAGACATGTGGAAATACATTTTGGCAGCCAGAATGCCCTCCGTCCATTTGTTTATCAAGAAGTCCAGAATTTGGTCCGATTCGATTATTTCTGCAAGAAAAAAATTATAAAATGCTATTATAATTTTACTATTGTTTCAAGGGGACTTACCCTGCATGTGTTCGTTAAGCTTGGGAATTGGTATATGCCGGGATCCCTCGAGATCGGTTAGCATGCCTTTTGGTGTGATAAGGGTCACATTGTGTCCTCGATTTAGAAGCGCCTGAATTAACGGCCGAACAACCAGAAAGGGCGACGGGGAGTGATATGGAAATATGCCCAGGATGTTGGCCGCCTGTGCTAGATCACGGTTAAGATTCAGGTGCAAAGAGAGACATACGACCAGAACTGGCCATGCAGAACTGAAGCGCATTTTCACGCTGTTAGTCCGTCCATGTCGGAGCTCTATCCACAACTGCCCACAATCTAATCTAAAGTGTCGCCAAACCTTTAAAAGTTTATTTCGATTTGCAAGCAGAGAGTGGGTTGATAATTAAATGTTCTCATATTTTTCCGAATTTAAAGAGCGACCATTGGTTTGTAAAAACTCAATTGATAATAATAGTGTAGCAGATCGTTATAGCAAGCTAAAACTGTTTTTGGCAATATTTATACATTTTTATAAGCAGATTAATGCAATCAATTCATGAAAGCGTATTCGCCATAAAACGAATAACGTCTTTTAAAAATACATTGAGGTCTAATAAGGGAAAATGTTAAAATCCGGTATATTTTGTGCTTAGTAAGCTGGGATTCCCATGCCGTATAAGCCGCAATACTTTCCATTTAATTTACAAAGAACTTTAATGATGTTTCTTAGTCACACTCGTTATGCCGTAATTACTGTTCAAGCTAGATAATGAATATACGAGCAATCTGTTTGTAATCACAGCTTATAGAACCTTAAATAATAAGAGTCCTAAAAATAGTTTACCTGAAAATGTCGAGCTTAAAGAAATCTAAGAGTCTGTATTATATGTATTCGTCGGCATTTGTATTTGCATGAACGTCCTTTGCCTTTCCCAAAGTCTTCTCTGTCTGCTCCGATTTTTCTGGTATAATCTCCAAACCAGAAATATTACCGATCCAAAAACTATTCCAAAACGAGTTGCAAAGGTGATCACACTGTCTAGTCTGTAGTACCGAATCAGTGGAATTTCGTCCGCATTAAGTCGCATGTGAGTCACATCTCGATTTCGTAAGGCGTACTCAGTCCACCAGATGGCAGTTTCCAGAGGACTCATGGGCCTATCCCTGAAGGACCTTGACATTTCTTTAGCTTTTTTGGCATATCTGGGGTTTTCGAGCATTTCTTCAATGGCTGAGGCTAGAGTATCTGCATCCAAAGCATTCGTGTCGAGGACCTCAGCCATTCCTGCTAACTGCACCCGATGTAAATTGTTAAACTGGTCGAAGAATAGCGGTAGTCCCAGCATTGGAACTCCGGTATCGATTCCCTCCATTACGCTCTGTATTCCACCGTGGCTTATAAACAATCGTACATTGGGATGGGCCAGCAACTGGCGCTGAGGCGCTTTCTTAATCACAAATATGTTATCCGGCTTTTTTGGCAACATGGAGAGCTCATTCTTCCAGATTACCCTTTGTTTTAGTCGGGCAAAGGTCTGCAGCAATTTATTCTGCATATTATCCGGCAGATATTTAACAAGGATATCCAGACCCATTGAAAAATAAATGACGCCGTGCTTTGCTTCGTCCATAAATCTCTGTAACTCCTCACTACACGGCTCCGAGGGTTCGCTGAGATGCAGACCCCCCACCTCGATAATGTTGGGTACATTAGATCGCACTCTTCCCATACTGAAGTGGCTGTTTATCAGGATCACCGAGAATCTGGACCGCAGCTCACTTAGTTTTTGAGCCGTATACCCAAAGAACTTCTTGGAGACCTTCGCTTGGGCAGGACGAAAGACCAAACGCTCCAGCAGCTTCTCCTCAGTTATATATATCCAATTGTTCCACCTGCTCATAAGCGAATAATCGAGAGCGAAGCCCATAGGTGAAATGGGTTCGTATACACTGGGGGCGGGATTGCCCGCCAAGTAGTCAATGTTCCAGTTTATATTCACGCACGAAACTCCAACTAAAGAAGCGTTGTAGAACTCGGCCAACCCGTAGAGGGCGTCCAGGTGACTGGCCTCCAGCAATATCATATCAAATCGTTCGCTTTTGTCGCTCATCATCCTCTGGACACCAGTGTCGTTTAGAATGGCATGGGAGACGTTGGAGAAGATCGTGGCAGCCAGAATTCCCTCCCGCCATTTGTTTCCCAATAAGTCCAGGAAACTGGTCGCTGTCGATTAGTTCTGTCAACAAATTAAGTTTAATTTGTTTGTTAAGTATTTTCAAATGACTCACCCTGCATAAGCGTATTCAGCATTGGCACGCGAATGTGACGTACTCCCTCGATGTCGGCCGGTAAACCAACGGGTGTGATCATGGTGACCTTGTGGGCCCGCCCAACTAGCGCCTGAACCAGGGGCCTAACCATCTGGAAAGGTGAGGGGAGCCGGTATGGGAATACGCCCAGGATGTTGGCCGCCTGTCCCACGTCCACAAAAATATTTAGGTGCAAAAGAAGGCCGAGCGCCAGCCAAGCACAGCCGAGGCGCATTTTCACGCTTTTGGTTCGCTCATGTCGGAGCTCTGTCCTAAACTAAACACAATCTTATCTAAACTGGAACGAATACCCCCAAAAGTTCCAGCTGACTCGCCGGAATAATAACCATAAAAGTAGCTGATAAACTCATAGATAACTGATAATTTTCTGAATCCGAATTGATAGCTTAACGGCTTGTATGTAGTTACTTGAGAATATAACCTTAATTTGGCGCCAACAGGGAAATTATATTCAAAAACTTCCCTTATATGTACAATAGTTACATCCCTTTCTCGTAATGAGATAACGGGATAGTCGTCCCTTTTTATAGCAGCCCCCATTTCGCATGCGCTAAATTGGACATCTGGAGTCCTTACTGCCGCTCTCTATTGTTTTTTTTATAGTAATTATTTTAACGCCCTCTAAGCGGAAAAGTTTGGCTTTTTGTACCGCGTTGATTTTCTATAATTTTGTATTATGACAACAACTTTTATAGGGTTTTGTCCCAATTCTATAAATCTTCAAAAGTAAAAGAAAATGGTGAAGTCTAGAACTGTAAGAAAATTTTGAATCGGTATTAAATTATTATTATAGAAATCTCAAAACACAACAAAATAACGATTTAGTGGGTAATCCAAGTGTCATGTCAATATTTCTTTTATAAATTATTTCAATTAGCAAATTACAAAGGTAAAAAAATGATCCGGGTAATAAGTTTAAAAAGTGAATGATTTGTAGTTACTTATATTTGTATTTAAACAAATTGCTTAACATTAAACGAAATGTTCATGTGACAAATTACACTTTTTGAACCTCTTGTTGCGAGGGTTGTAAATGAACGTTACTGAATTAAAATATATTTAAAGAGTACTTACTCCATTGACATGGTGAGATATTGGTAATATTTTCGGTACATAGTAGCCAGCTTGCCACTTGCATGACCCCGGCAAGAATGTCGGATAATTCAGCATTTAACCTTTTACTGCCCCCTCAGGTGAAGGTGTAAAATGCCATTGCTCTCCATTTGCCCGAACGCAGTCTATGGCCTCGTAAATGCAACTGTGCGTTTTATATTTTGACTATAACTCAAAGTGCATTTCAACGGTGCCTCTATTTGCATCCTGCTGCCGTGCGGGTGGTTCCGATTGGGTGGAGCTGGGTGGTTGGGTGGGTTTTGGTGAGTTTATGTGGGCGGTGGTGCCGTTCAAACATGCATGAGTTGCATGAACTGCAGCCTAGAATGATGAAGTAGTGCGACCTGGCACTGCAGCTGGGGGATGCGGCCCAATCAAGGATTCGGGGAGAGTCCCGCGCTGGCAGGCCAAATTAACTTAACACTCATAAATCAGCGTTAACGGCAACCGCAAAAAGCGTTGCATAAAAAATGGTTATGGCTCCACTTTTCAGGACTCTTTTTTGGAGTTGTTGTCCCTTTGACGGTCGCCACGAACATGGGAAAATGGGATCAGTGTGGCAACAATGCATCGCTGCATTCCAAATAAACAGTGCTCGTAAAATGCAAGCGTTTGCATCGCTGAGTTGATGGCTGCAACATTTTTCAATTGGCATATCAGGCATATCAGCAATCGAGATGGCAGTACTTCACAGAATTATGCATATATATCAGGAGGAGAGATTTTGGGGAGGATCAGGAATCAGTTTTGAACGATATTTTCCTCTCGGTTTTGAAAGTCAAGTGAATCAGAGTTACCCGATGTTATCTTTAAGCCCCCTGTGCCCGATATCACTGATTCGAATCCTCGACAAATGATTTCCCATTTGTCGGACAGGCTGAGCATTTCTGATGTAACGGTCGGGCAATTTACTCCGGTTTGCACAAAATTGCTGCCGTCAATTTTGGTAATTAAATTGTAGTGCTCAATTTGCCATCTTTTTAATCGGCATCCAATCATCGTTCCAAAGTAATTTAGATGGATTCCAGTTAACGTTTTTGCCCCCCGAATCAGCGTGGCATACGTAATTGAGTGCGGGAGAAGAAGTGTGTGCAAAAACGGCTTCAATTGCAGGCGAATGCATAATAAATAAGAGCAGTGACAGGCATGTAAACGCTTCCGACGGAAATGTAAATGATATCAATGCGGCTACTCGAGCTGGCAATATTTATGCACTTTTGATTCGGGGACGCGACGCGCTGAAAAGAAACGAGGCGCACTAAATCACAATTTGCCGCCAACTGGCGATGACAAAAGCCGGGTGGTCGACTTTCCTTGTCCTTGGGAAAACAGACCGCAGCAGCAGCTGGTCGTCTGATTTTTTAAGGACCTCTCACTTGAGGACTATGCCTTTTTTTCTCCTTTGTTGCCTTGAGCAATATCGGGTTTAATTTATGCGAGCAGACAGGAAGCGGAAACGAAAGCGGAAGCTGTCTAATTATTCAACGGCAGTTGGTTAATAGGGCGTCTTGGCCGTCCTCCATTCTTCTTCCTGACTTGTTGCCGCATTTAGCGTGTCCTTATCGACTGATCCTTTCGTCGACTGCAGCGTGACTCGGCAGCTTTTAATTATCTTAATGGAGCTATGCGGCGTATGCGCAATATTGACTGTTAGCGGTGTGCAAATGCCTGCTTTCCTCGCACGCAAGGAAATAAAGGAATAAGGGCGGGCTGTCACATTGAATCAGGCGCAAAACAATAAAACGCTCGCCAACCCCGCCCGGCAGGTGTCGCTGCCGTGATAATGTCAACAGCGGAAACAATAAAAGCCGCAGTTGTCTTTCGACTTGGCTGCGGGCTCTCCTCTGCGCCGCAAGAAGACATCTGGAGGATGTGCTGGATGGGCAGGAGGAGTGCCTTCTGCAGATGAAGATAGCGGCTGACGGGGCCGGAAAGATGGGGCACGTTGAATGTGTCGTTTTTCTTTTCCGGCTTCTTTTCCACGGAATATGATACAGAAGAAAAACAACACAGCTCTATCAGTTTCCCTTGTTTACTTCTGATATTAAAACAAGGGAGAACGCTATAGTCGGGTGCCCCGACTATCAGATACCCGTTACTCAGGTAAAAGGAGTGCGGGGGAGATGGAGATAGAAACTTTGATCGCGCATAACTTTTAAACGAATGGTCCGATTTGAAAAATTCTTCTACATTTCGATAGGTATTGATAAACACAATAAAACTGCATTTTTACTTTTCGAAATATTTAAATTTATATTTAAATAAAATCGTATATAAGCGATTGTGGGCGTTAAAGGGGGCGTGGCACCTTTTGAAACAAACTTGCGCTGCGTAGGAACTCCTAAAATCTGCATGCAAAATGCCAATCTTCTAGCTTTTATAGTTTCCGAGATCTCAGCGTTCATACGGACGGACAGACGGACGGACGGACAGACGGACAGACGGACAGACGGACATGGCTAGATCGACTCGGCTAGTGATCCTGAACAAGAATATATATACTTTATAGGGTCGGAAACGCTTCCTTCTACCTGTTACATACTTTTGACGAATACAATATACCCTTTTACTCTACGAGTAACGGGTATAAAAACTTTTATATTATAATATAATGTTGTAATCATAGCAATATTACGTTTTCTTTTGTGTACTTTGTATAACACCATTCAGTTATGCCAAAAATATTTGGAAAAAAAATTCCTTTGTGAAACGGAAACTTGCATATAAAAAATACAAAGCTGCTTTTAAAAATAATTCAGACCTTAAAATGTTTATTTTTCGACAAAAAAAGAGATGCACTCCATTATGCAAAATGGAACAATGGTAATGATAAAAAAGTATAATTCTTATAAAAAATAAATTTCTATCAATTTACATGTAAAATGTTGGAAGTAATTTTAAATCAAAAATCTAATACAGGTCAATAGATAAATGCTTTACTTTATTTGTATTTAGCCGGTGGTGTCAATAAAACCTGGCTTTTACCTAAAAGATCTGTATGATTGATTAATTTTATAGATTTTTTCTCTGTGGAATTAGCGGCTTTGAAAGCCAACTGTTAGCTTCGTAATCCTATTAGGACATTGCCACTTTTGATGGCCCCATCTATAGTTTCAGCAAATGTTTGGCATAGCCTTTCATTTCCGTTCGGGCCCAAAAGTTGTCAAAGGGTTCGGCAGCCTAAGCGGAAAGTTGGCCAAAAAGAAGCCGGCTTGGCCCACATAAATTGCCAGCTGCTGGTGGCAGCCACTTCGCACGCCACTGACAAGCGTCAGACTCAATAAATTACGTTTCACTGGCGGGCTGTCTGTCCGTGGGTTTGTCTGCGTGTTGCCCGGGTACGGGGGCTTCATAAATTGATGCTGGCACTGGGGCTTGGAGCCGGGAGCTCGGAGTTCGGACCACGGCCTTGAACCGCTTTCCAGGGGGCAGCAGTAGTGGCCACCACTCCAGGGGCTCTGCCAGCAGCTGCTCTCCGCTCGAGTGTGGCCATTGCAACTTTAGTTTCGGCTTCAGATTGTGTGTTTGCCTTTGCGTTTTGTTGTGCTGTGCGGCTGGCCGCAAAGTTCCGCTGCCACTTTCCACTCGACCCGAGAAATTAAAATTTATATGTCAAGCACGGCACGGCTGAAAGTTCTCCACGAACTTTGTGGCAGGCAACTTTTGTGCCACATTGAGCGCAATAATGCTAGCAATAACAATATTATGCCACCCCCGCTCGAGGATAATGCAAACTAATGCCGAGGTCGCAGGATGAGCTGGCCGCCCCAGTGGCTCGTTCGGTTGCCATTATTGTTATTGGACTGGCGAAATGCAAACGCAAATGCAAGTGCAATTCTCAATGGCCTTAAAGTGTCAGCTGCGGTGCTGCTCTCTGTCCCGGTTTCTGGCCTGCAAGGACTCTAATTGCCGGCTACAAATTCCAATTAGCCGCCCCAAATCTCTGGCGTGCGAATCGGATGCATTGCAGCCGGCATTCAGTCCATTCGCCTGGTCGACTTTTATGAGCATAAGCGGGGCCAATAAAGCGCTCAACCTCATGCGATTATCGCCCGCGCTCCCCTTGCCGAAAAGCCGAGGAAAACACGAATATTGGCCAAAACAGTCAAAACAGCCAACACAGCCAGAGCTGCACTTGCAACTATCCTGCTTTTTGGACGGGTCCTTGCCAGCTTTTAAGCGTTCAAATATTTATAAAGCGAAAAATGTTATGTTGACGCGCTGGCGGCCACTTTGAGTTTTTGGGGTTCAGGACCTGGGGCGGAGCTGACTAAATGGAGTTCAAGTTAAGTGCTGAGAATTAAATAAAATGCGGACTAAAGCGGGCCATAAACAGAAGTCTACACCATTTCAAACCAGTAAACCTGGGGTCATAACTACTGGGCAAGATATTCGAATTTATTTTTTTCGGGATTTAGGCGTTTAAAAGTATTTTAAAAAGGTGTTTTTTTCTAACTTAGCGGAAATACGTCACACCGCCGAAGGAAGGACTATTTTGGCCAGGTAAGAGCCTAAACAATCGATTTCAGATTGATTTAAAATAAAACAGCTGGCCTATTTTTGAATTTTTTTTATTAGGCATTATGTGATAATTATTTGCGAAAATTAGCCAAAAATGAAATATTTCAGCTGTGAATTTAAATCCATTAATAATTCTCAACCGAATTCAAGAATATTAAAACATTTGCTTGCCGAATCTATGTAGCTTCCGTACTTGTTTTTCCTCTATTTAATTTAATTGATTTTCTTCAAGCCATAGAAGCGATTCCGGTAATAGCAAATTAAGTGATTGGCTTAGTTCCATAAATCTTTAATGAGTTGAACTGCTCCGTTCTGGAATGCACTGTCCATTGTTGCACATAATTATTTATTTCAATTCATTACTGCTTCCCAACCCCATAACCCTCGAATGTCATGTCTAGACGCACGCATTGTTATAAATTTTAATCAACGCTACCATTTATAATTCTGCAGCCGCAGAAGTTGAAAGCCCTTCGAAAGTGCTTCTCCTTAAACAAGGCTGGCATGCATTCTAAATATTGCGCATACGCCGCGTTGTGCATGCACACAAATGGCAGCAGGATGGGGCAAGCTGGCAACTGAAAGCCAAAGGAATATGTGGACTTTAACTAACTGACTATGACTGCAGGCAGTGTCAGCGTTGCGTTGCGGCATTAAGACCTCAGCTGAAATGATTACATGCCTGTTTAGATTTGTCAGTGGAGCGAAAAGCGTGGGGCCTTTGGCTCAGTGCGGGGAACTGGGGAATGTCCGCTGGCAACCAGCTCATGTATCTCACAGTTGATAAATGATCAAATTAAGCCTGGCATACTGCATACAACATACAACATACAGCATACAGCCGACCTACATGGCAAGCGGGGAGGACCCGAGCAGCAGCAGCTGCCTTAAACTTCTGCTCGGCATTGTCTTGCCACAACACTTTCGCTCCGGCCAAAAGAAATGTGTATAAAGGACTTGGACGGCTTTCTTTTCGCCTGCACCACCCTCCCCAAGCCCCCCCATATTCCTGCTTGGCATGCACCGCTCGTTTGAATCTTTTGCTACTGTTGCAACCTGCTTTACTTTTGCGGCATCTTGCTGCTTACTACTTTATGTGGCTGCCTGTGTGCGCAGGAGCTTGTGGCAGACACACACACACACACCAGCTACGGCAGAGATAAAATAACACGCTTCATGCTGCCTGGCACTAAACTATTTGGAAAAATCGTGCACGTTTTCATTTAGCTGAGTGCACGCGGCTGCCACAGTTGCCAGCCGTCCAAGTGGAAGGCCATACTGCAGCCAACAGATGCAAATGCAAGTTATCGAGATTTATGGCGAATGTTTTGAGCCTGCATATGCAATAGCCGCACATAAATTTCCATTTCAAGAGCGCTCTTCGAGCGGGCCATTAGCCAAAACTAATGAATGCCAGAACCTTGACCCTGACTAAGTACTATGGTCTTTGTCTCCGATTTAATTGTCTAACTACACATCGAAACACAATCTGGGTCAGCAGTTTGCCCGGCAGGACCTTCTGGCAAACTAATTGCAATAATTGAGCCAGAGTTGGCAATTTAAGTCACCGACATTGTCTCTGATTAAACAAGGACCTCAGGAAGTGACAAGTCGCAGGCAAATAATTGCAATTGAAACATGTCTCTCAATATATTATTGTATTATCTATTTATTTAGCTTCTATTCGATTGCCTACTTGTTCTCAAATGACTCTAATTGAATTTGCGGCCTTTGACTTAAACTGCTTGAAGTTGAATAGTTGTGTCTAAATGTTCTTTACCCGTGATGAATTCAATGAAGCCGTCCCATTTATCATTTTGCGTGTGCACAAATTTAAATAAATAATTTGAACATTTTTGTATGCCGTTTGTTAACGAAAATGTTTTATTTTCCACGGCTAAAGCTGTGAATGAAATCTGGGAGCCAGTCCATAACGACCATCTAACATTTCTCTTGCTCAATGAATGGGCATGTGTGTAAGTGTGCGGTTGGTTGTTTGGTGAGTGTGTATCCTGCGGTTCCCTGAAAATATGAGCTAACTGCCTGCTGTTGAATTTATTTGCGGTTCTGCCGAAGAGGCAGCTCTGCTCCTCTTTATGCATGTGTTGCAGGCGGAGAGGAGTTCCTTTTGGCCACTGCCGTTGACAGTTTGTTGCCATTTGTGCCGCTGTAGAGGCAGTTGAAAAATGCACTGAATTTAATTTGCCACACTTGCTGGGGAAAATTCAATTTTTCTCTTTGCCCCCATTTCCCCCTGCCATTCATTTCACGCCCTATTAGTCTGGTCGCGTTGCCGCATTATAAAAGCAATTTTGGCAAGTTTCGAGTTGCTTCAATTTTTGTTAACGAAACTTTGCCAGATGCCAGCTAAAGTTTCCGCACCACCGCCAAGCAAGTAGCTAATTGCATTTTCTAAGAAGGTATCAAAGATACCTTGTCACACATAACCATCACTCATTTATAATATTTTGGCATCATAAAAAGCAAGAGCAATGTGTACAATTTTGCAGCCAAACAATACTGCCTTGCTTGCTATTTAATTATGAAAATGATGAACCCACTACACTGCCGGCCTTAAGCGCATTATGTGTGTACGGTGTGCCCCCTTTTCGTGAAAATTTAAAATTCATATTCGGTTAATAGCGCCTATCATAAACACACTAAACCGCACGTTGACATGTGTAAACATTTCGACCGCAGGTGTATTCTCCGCCAAATTTCCAAACTGCGACACCTGACAGCCATGAATTCCATTCCGACTGCATTGCAAATTCGGAATCCCTTTACAGGGCGTAAACGTCATAATTTCACAATACTCTATTACAAATCGGGCGTCGCCCTAATTGGGAAATGCATCGTTGTGACTTTATTTATCGATAGGTGATTGATGAGTGAGCCCTTGAAAGAATTCGCATTAGGGTGAGAGCGCAGCCCTTACCACAATTAAAGGGCTTTATTCATGTTCGGCCTAATATCTCCATTAAAGATTTATGGGTCGGCCATGTATCTGCCATTAGGCATTCCCTTTGTTCTCGGACGAAACAAAGAATCTTGTCCGTGGGCGTCTTATCTGCCTGTTGGTCTGTTGATTCAGGCAGCCCGTCTCGGTTTCCTTTGTCCTTCGGGCTGTGAGTGTAAGGGCCGTATAATCCTTTCTGGCAATTAGCTGGCAAATCAATGCCGCCTGTCAGCGGCTATCGGTCGAATCTCCGTGCCAAGCACGAGCAGAGTTAATTTGATTTATGCTCCGTTAATTGGATGCCCGCACCCAATCTGGCAAAGTGCGAGAGGCAAGTGTGTCGGTCCAAGGGGTCGACATTAATCCACTAATAAAAGCATGGAAGTATTATGTGTAAACACGCACATAAACACGTGCACACACACACACACGGATGGTGAAAAGGACAAACTAAAGAGGGCGGCGGGGCAAGAGTTTACTCCCACACACATCCAGCAGCATCAGCACGTCCTTGACTGAGAAACATTAAATATAATTAGAGTTGTGTTGCATCCCCTTAGCACGCAAACACACAAACACAGCTGAGCTCACACAGCATGCTTTCCTTAACTACAGTTGCACATTAGCTGGTGCTTATGACAAGCCAGCAACCCTTCCTGTTTTCCTTGCACTTTCAAACTGCCTTGCACTGAGAAAAAAAATGTTTCTAAAGCCTTCTTTAAAACACTTTTACACATTGTTCTAGCAACCAGATAAATCCATATCATTTGTATAACAATTTAGAAACCAACTTTTTTTATTAATAACGATGAACTTAACTAACCATTTGAACATTTATGTTCTAAACGTTTTAAATCTGTGTAATCAAGGAATTTAAAGGTTCATTTTAAAAACTACCAAAGAAGCACTGTAGACTTTAATAATACAATTAATTTAGAAAATAATTATTTATAAGGAAAGAATGTAACTTATTAATTATTTCCCCGAGTGCCTTCCATTTAATTTACTGCAAAAGTTTTCAATTTTTCTTCCTTACTGGGGATACTTTGCCGGGGAAACGTCAGGGAATTATAAGCAGCCAGCTTGTTAGTCACACTCGTTTGGCTGCCAGCTCAATATACCATCAAATAGCTGGCCATCAACAAGTCAGCACATGGGGATAGAAAAAAGGGGAGCTGCTGAAACAAAATCAATGAAAACAATTGGTGTTTTACCCAGGAGGAAAGCGTGCGACGACAAGAGCTTGTACTCCAAAATGGATGGGGCGGGACGCAGATTGAATGACTGACAAATGCACTTATCTCCAAGCCAGTTGGTCGAAGCTTTTGGGGATTTGCATACGCAAGAGCCAACAAGCAACTACACAATAACATACACACTCGACAACAAAATCCCGACAATAACAACAAATAATCAAACGAAATGAAATTGCAAACAAAAAATCCAAGTCCCGAAAGTCCTTTGCCCAAGTCCTTTAAATGCATGAATAATAAAGGCACTTTAAATCATGTCGCCCTCTTGGCGTTTGCTGAAAAGTATGCAATGAATTTCGAGTGATTGAATTTTGTTTGATTAGAGAATAAGCAAACGTTTGTAGTCGAGCGGAGATTGTGACCCTCCCGGCCGTAATGCACATTCTTTATTGTGCGTAAAGGGCCCAGAACCCACACGACATCAGAGGACATAAATAAATGTATGGCGAAATAATAATTCTCCTTGCCAGCATAGAAATCTTGCACATAATAAACAACTGCAGCAGAGCCGCACTCGAGGGCCCGGACGAAAGGGACCTCGCATACTTTTTAATAAAAGCAAAATGACCGCAAATGCTCTGAGGAATTGCTGGTCGGTCATATTAAAGCAGGCAGAGGGCAGCAACAACAGCAGCATTTTCCAAGTACACATTGAAAAGGCCCGCGGGCAGCTCAGCTCAACAGAGGGGCGGGAAGGGGTTGTGGCAGCAGGCTCGCCAAGAAAAACCAAGAAAAAATACAATAAAAATTACTCAACCGAATGCATCATAATGTTTATGTCAAAAATGAACAACAGCATGAAAGGGCCTTGGCCAAGTCCAAGGAGCTCAGCCAGCTGGCCCGGCTAAGATGCATTTCCTGTCCCGAGGCGGAGGTCTTTGTTCCAAGGACCTGCAGCCTCGGATTGAAAGGGATACGTAGACCACAGAAATACACCAGCATCTAAATTGATTATGGCTAAGGTATGTGCGGGAAATAAAGCCCCGGAAAAAGCGAGACAGGGTAAGTCTTCCTGGTTTGCGCTCCAAGCCAACATAAGGCATTTTCTGGGGGCCACAATTAAAGCTCGACCACAACTGACAGTCTATCCAGCTTTGTCCACCGCACATTTAAGCCACCTTGAATATTGTATTGCAGCCGGCTGCTCTTGACTGCCAACGGCAAAGGCTGAAACATTAGGGCCGGGGAAACGCACAGCTTTTAGCTGCTAAAACGGCATCACATAATTATGAGGTGTCACTTTTAGAGCACCCCATTCCTAGCTCGCAATTTTATAGTCAGCCCTTGGTAGGGAATGTCTGTAGTCTTTTATTAAATGTGTAAATGGGAAAAAGACACACCTATCTTTTAATAAATAAAATAGACAACATTTTCTGATCTTCATTTTATAGTTTAACCATCTCTTTAACACGACTTTAAGGTCCAAAAATAATTATTATTTTTAACAAGGGTTAAATTACGAATTTTGAATAAATAAAGGACTTTTCACTACAGTTCTCATACAAGGTATTACTAGGTATCCTTAAGTCGGGATGTAGCATTATGCCTGCAGCCGTTTGCCATTAGGCAACCCGCTCAACAAGCATCATCTCCAGGCCCACCCTGCTGGCCACCAAGTGTCATAGAGAAGTGTGCTAAAAACAGAGAAAAAACACATTTGGAGCGGCATTTCTGGGCTGTGTATTATTCCAGTGTTTTTCATTTCCTACTCCGGCAAAACGCCGCAAAGCGCCCAAGAGCGCACTTCATTCACACTCGATGCGTACTACCACTGGCTGGGGCGACAGTTGCCTTTACAGGTGATGGTGATGGGAATGGGAAAGGGAATGGGAATGGGGATAGGTATAGGGGCATAAAAAAAGTGGGAAATGGAATACAAAAAATGGCTGAAATGAAACGACTTCACTCCACTCCAGGCCGACAGCCACCGGTGCTGTTTTCATGGCAAAATATTTACGATTTGGCATGTAAAGTGGCGTTTCTTGTGCACTTTTCCGGCAAATTCACACTCCCGCCTGGAGGGCCTCGGATTTAAAAGCCCACCCACCTGGCCGCGCCCGTCCTTTGTTTGCTCTGCAATCCTTTTAATGCTCCCGTCAAGTGTTTGCCTTTGTGAAAGCCACGACGATATTTGTAATCCGACCCCTGGCGTTGATTAAAATACTCGATTTGGTCCATTTGTCTGATTGTACGGATCACGGCAATCATATTTATTTCCATGAAAAATGCACCAAGTCCCATTGGCGGCGATATCTTGGCCCGTTTTCACTGGGGGACATGCCTGCTCCCCAGTCGTCCTTGACTTTCCACTGTCCTGGGTTCCGGGCTCTGTCGCAGTCCACATCCCCCTGCGCCCGTCTGTCAATTTGTCTTTTCATTTTTCCTTTGCCGCTTATTTTCTGGCGCTGCCGTTGAATGCATTTTTAATTGGCTTCAAATTTCCGGCCGAGCCCCCGAGTAACACGAGGCACAAAGGGGAGAGAAAGGAGGTTGGGTTTTATTATTAAACGCTCCGGAGTAGTGGGCAATATGCTCAGGAATTGATTGTAAAACAAAGGACATAAATTAAATTTTTAACTCTATACCCGCAGCAAACAAAAGTTTTCTAGTGATTGGAAACTCTGTTTTTTGACTATGACAGTTTTGTATAAAATGTATAAGTTCATTTTTTAATAAAGCTAAATATTCTGGCACCTATTTCGCATGGAGACTTTCTAATTTATTTAAATTTGAGTGTCAGCGAAATTGCCATGGGACTATCAACGGAAGCGATCAAATCGCTGTGCCGTACCTTTCCTGTCTGTTCCTCATAATTCAGACCACCTCGCCCACAATTCCCAGACCTGGTCAGACAAACTTTGCCGGACTGGGAGAAATCTTTCAACTTTGTCCGTGGCAGGAAAGTGCTTTTTCCCCCAGCCCTTAAATCGCACTTTGAACCACTTTGGCAGCGTTTATTGATTTCAATGATGACCCCAAATTGCAGCAATGAAAGTTGACCACGCAGCTGGGGCCTTGGCCATTTGCGGCTGCCGGAAATGAGGTGGGGACTGATGAAGAGCAAGGTGAAAACGAGCAGAAGGCCTTGACATTTTGCGTCCTTTGGCGTTTCACGAGAGCTTGGCAAAGTATTTAATTAAAATGAAACGCAATCACACACATACTTCGACTAGAGCACACATAGATATACGTGTGTGCAGGAAGCTCACTTAATCCATCTGCACTTCTGGGGAATACCTTCGCTGCTGCATTTTGCGGCAATAAATTCAAAACCAACTGCGTGTGATGCTCAACAAACTAGCAACTAACACACACCGATGCAAATGGGCATAGACTGGCAAATACACACACACAGAGGCAGGCATTCGCCTGGAAACACTCATACGCAGTGTGGCCCAGTGCAGTGCTGATCTCTCCTGTGGGCTCCTCTGCACATTTTTGTTACCAAGATTTTAACTGTCAGCAAGTTGGGCGACTTAATTTGAATTTACGGCACCGCCAGGGGCGCATTTCTCGCCTCTCTGTCGCACACTATCCCCCTCTCGCTCTCTGGGGGGCCTAGCTATTATTTTGCACAAACAGTATTAAATACTGGGGTTCTGGTCCTAGTCCTGGTCCTGGTCCCGGTTCTATCTCTTTTCTGGTCTCCAGGTCGAGGTCTGTCCAAGTAAACCTGTGTTCGTGTCTGCTCCACGGCTCAGTTGGTATTTGTGTGTGTGTTTTTCTGGGTGTGCGTTGTGTGTGGGTGACAATAATATTCAAATTTCACTCTGTTGCCGTTCCAGTGGGCGGTGGGCGGCGGGTAATGGCCGCTGGGCGTGGCAATGACACTTTTACACTCCATATATCTGCCTAGGAAGTCGCCACTCGCCTGGTTACCCCTTCAAATGCACCGAAAAAAGTGGCTAACGAAAACGAAAATGACTGGCTAAAAAAAAGGCTAAGACTTTAACATGTTTAGCCTTTACAAATTTTAAGAATTTTTAAATAATAATAAGAACTTTAAACTAGATTTTATTCAATACATTTAGGCTACAGACGGTTAACTAACCTAACCTATGTGTTAAAATGTACATCTTAAAATTCATTTGAATAAATTAAAATCTCTTTGCTAATATTTAATATTCCTTTTTTGGCCACACATATTTTATCGACAATACTTTTAATTTGATTTCAAAGTGTATTTTGCTAATTTATAATATTATTTAACGCACCCCAATGCTGTGTTTTCTAATCCAATTAAAAGTGTTTTATCACAATATTCATTTATTTATGAAAAACATGCTGCTAATAGATTATGGTTTCGGTTAAGTGTAGGACATAATTTAACCTATTTTATAACCAAACCCAGCCATTTATTTGGCTCTTAGTAGTAAATGAAAACATTTCATTCGGTTCACACAATAAGAATAAATATGTTTGTGGCTTATAAATAGCTCCGGCACGACTTTCTGCAAGTGCACTTCTCAAGCCCCGCTTGCGTTTTCATATTTATGTGTCTCCTGATAGCGCCGTTGCAGTCAAAAGTTTTTCTTCTAGCTCCGAGTTTGTATGTGTGTGTGTACGTACGTATGTATGCTAATACTTTAGCGCACATGGCAGGGCGCTATTATCGCGACTGCCACTTGGGCGTCGAACTTCCGTTCTGCTCCTGCGGCACTCCTCCTTTCGCCCGAGGATCTCCCACCATCGGCACTGAGCACTGAGCACTGAACACTGAACACTGAGCTCTCAGCCCTGAGCCCTCAGCTCGATGGCAGCCCAGAAGCATTTGCAATTTCGGTTTGCATTCGGGCCACAGTCTCTTTCAGTCTGCTTGCTGAATGTTGTAAAATGAATTTTACTTCATTTTGATATGTTCTCCCAGCTGGTTTTAGCACCAGGCACATAAATACTTCGGGTATGTGTGGGGCGTTCGTTTCAGTTTGTTTTGCCACTATCGCAATGATAATAAATTTTATTAATCTGGCCGTCGCCCACACGCGGAGTGAAATGGATGGAGGAAGCGCCCACGCCCGACACTCGCTGATCAAGTGCTCAACTAGTCGAAGGCATTTGTAAGCGCGGTCGCCTACAACGACGAAGGACGAAGGAGGATGGAGGACCCGTCGGTGTCGGCATCGGCGTCCTGCCACTTATTTCCATTTACATTTCGTGGCAGCTGCCGCCGGAAGACACAGCACGCCGCCGTTGCAGCTGCACTGGCGAATTTATTATGTAATTATTGTTGTGCATTCTAATTGCGTGGCGCATTTGTTTGGCTTTCATTCCGCCCGCTCGGGGGAATTTTTTCCAAATTAGCTGAGCGCCGATTAGTGTTCCAATTTTCTCTTGAGATGAGTTTTTAAAATTTTTAAAGCAGAATGTAAACTCGTACCCTTTTTAGCCGATCTTTATCCCAAATTGAAGCTCGATATGGATATAATATTTACATAATAAGATAATCACAGCAAGAAAAGATGTTTTATATATAATTTTTCATCAACCTTGAGGTGTCGATAGACTAATGGCTCTAATGATTACCTCATTCTCTTTCCATCTGCCCCGAATTGACCCAGTGAAACCTCAGTTACTCAACTAATCAGCTCACTTTTAAAGCGTTCACTAGGAAAACAGAAAAACAAAATCCCACCAACCAGAGGGCAACTAAGTCCCAGAGAAATCTCCCCAAAATGGAGTGTATATATTTCTGTGGCTCCGCGCAACTCGTGCAGAAGCGGACTCAACTGGCTAATCAAAAATTTATTTAATTTCTTGGCCGCTCAAAGGCTGGCCGCAGTGAAAGTGCGTCCGCATCCTGGTATCCTGGCATCCCGGCGTCCCGGCATCCCAGCCATCCTACATCCTGGCACTCAAACCCCCGAAGACAGGAGGCCAGTAAATGTCGGGCATCAAATTTGATGATGTCAACCATGAGCCACTGCGATGTCCATGTGCTGCGGGAAATGCAGTCTAAAATCCAACAAATGCCGGAAATGCGCCGCTGCAGATGCCACAGCAGCAGCTATTGCGATTAAACTTTCCGCATTAAATATTTCGCCCGGACCCAGCAACGAAGTTGGTTTGCTGGCCAAGTGGAATTGGGACGCCGGGCGGATGTTGCGGCTGCCTTTTCGCCAAATCTAATTGCAAATTTCATGTAGCCACGGCCCACGGCATACGCCCACCCGACAACTATATAAACATTGTGGCCACTGGCAACTGTCATTTTTTTCTTGTCCTCGCTTCCCGTATGGCTGCAGTAAATCATGAAATTTATTTAGCAACATGCGCGCTCGTCGAGAACCGCCGGAAAAAAACCGGCTAAATAAATTGCACAAATGTTGTCCGCACTTCGAGTGGCAACTGAAAAGTGGCAGTGGAGGCCATGGCAACTTCCTTTTGGCCATTTGGCCAGCTAAACAATATTCCGCCTCCCCCGGGGCGAAGTGTCATTAATTTTGATGTGTTTTTAATTCGGTTTTGTTGGGCAAACTCATTGACAAAGCCTCGAAAGAACCAACACACGCCTCAGAGAGTGCAGCATGGAAATGCTGTTTGGGATTTAATTAAAACTAATGAACTTTTGTCCCAGCCCACTTTTTCGCCCATGTAGCCAGCAGTCAATCTTGCAATTTGTGCCCAACGACAAATGACAAGAGGCAGGACTGTTTTTAAGGTCCTGCAGCAGGACGCCTGCCAACTGCCAACTGGCACAAGCCAAGCCGAGCACTTGGCCGACATTTCACCAAATCCAGTCGAGGGGGCGAACTTCAGATTCGACCTCGGGGCGAGATGACAGAGGAAAGTTGAAAACACTTTGGCCACAATTGAGCAAACCGAACAGAATGAGCAGCAACCACGCACTCGAGGCCACCTCGGAAATGAGCAATGAAAGTGCGTGGTCGTGCAATTAGAAAACTCCTCCAGGAAGTGGCCAAAAAAGCCTTCTTTATGCCAGGAAAAATGTGACAAAAGGTGATCGAGTTGAGAGTCGAGGAAAGTTAGCCAGCAGTTGGCGATTAAATATGTGAAAAATCTGTTGACAATTGGCAAGCAAATGAAACAAATATAAATGTAATTGAAATTGTGAAAGCTGATAACATATCTTTAATTATTTTTCGTTTCGTGATTAACGTAATTAATTACTTTATGGCAAACAAACAATTTAAACTACTCGATTGTCCTGAACAGAAAAAAATAAACATTGATTGAGTTGTGTAAGTTAATGTTTTATACCTCTATTGTATGCATTATAAAACAATGAAGTACATTGAAGCCAAATTATTGATCTTAACGCAAATAAAAACAGCAGCACCGGTTTGAAAAATGGATTTTGAATAATTCAATTTTGCACTCGCATTAATTGTTTTAATTTAAGCAAGTTAAAACTTGTTAAACTATGAACTTTTAAACCATTCCTTAAGTGAAAATACACAACAAAAAATAGCTTTAATTCAGGTCAAATTGTAATTCATAAATTTTAAAATATAATTAGACTTTGTATATCAGCGTACTTCATATAAACTATTTCTCAATTCATTGAAACCATTCAGTTGATAATACTTCAGGTCGTTGCGATTGATATAATAGGCATGAAATAATAATTAAATTTCACTTTTTACGTTCAGCAAGCGATTTCCTTTAGTTTCTCCCTATCTGATATTCCTTAGATGACCCGTAATCATAAAAAATATATATTTATTTGCCAGTCCTTGAATTCCTTTAAAATAAATATAATGTATGGTAACGGAAATATCTAATAGACCCGTTTTAATCTCTTTTTCTACCATGACAATATCTAGCCTGGGCAGGAACTTTTAGGTAGGAGCAGGGTCTTTTACGCAGAAATGGTGACTTGACCCGCAAAGATGACGTTTCGGGAACGGATATCGGAAGAAAAGAGTTTCCACTTACACAACGGGAGTTTAAGGATAATTCAGTAACCTCCGTTCCATTAGCAGGAGAAAAAATATTAATGGATGGACACTGGAAATCTTGGGGCTGCACAGAGGCCTTTCCTTCGCGGGATTTAAGATCTGTAATTGCGTGAACGGAGCAGTTAGAGGCACCTCCGGCCGGCTTAATGGTCACCATGAAGGAATACGAGGACCCCTTATCGAGAACTGAACACTTCTCGTGCTGGAGCTGCAGTTTCATGAGGAGATCGCCAATCTGGCTGATGATCTGCTCATTTTCTGAGGTAACCTTCTGGCCATCAGCGGACTTTGATCTCTCGCTTCGATTTAGAGTCCCGGAGCTGGTCATTTTGGCCCTAATCCTTGCTCGGCGAGTAATTGGCAGTGTTCGAATCTGCGACTGAGTTTTCGCTTGACTAGCTTCTGGGGCAATGTCTGGATAATCCACTTTTTTGTCACCATCACGCTTGATGTCAAAGGTGCCCTGCCGGCGAATGCTTGGACGTTCCAAAACTGAGGATGCAGCCACCACCTCAGGAACGGAGTCCGCCAACAGGATCTGCTCCTGGAGATCCCTCAGCTGCTCAAGCTTACTGCGTATCTGCTCTAGATTGGAGGTGGTCTGCAACAGAAGCTTGCTTTCATTCAGTGCCACTTCGGATATGGATTTGGTCAGGTGTTCACTGGTGTCAGGGGTGATTTCCGCATCTTCCTCCCTACGAGAAATGGTGAGATTCCGCATATCCTCATTGAAACGACGCTCATCCTCTGCAGCTTTCAGCCTAGCCAGTTCCTTGGAGCTCAGGTTGATGGGCATGTCCAATTCTGGAGGTGGCGTCACATCCTCCAGTGGAAGACCATAGTGGCCGCCTATCTCGTCCTCCACCTTTTCCATCCTATTTCGTTCCACTTCGCTAAGAGCCGCATCCAATTCGATGAGATCTTTAAAGGCCATGCAGTCCACCAAGATGAAGGGAGCTCCCTGATCACCCACCTCTTGGGTCTTGTCCTCGGTTTCCGATTGGAAATCCTCCGAGTTGACTACATTCGAGGATCCAGGGGGATCAGAACCAGGTGGGAGAACTCCGCGGCTCTTTTTCTTTTCTTTCATGATGGCTGGTAGAACATTTTAATAAAGTATTAAATTAATAAAAATAAAAAGGTGTTACATTTTAAATTTGAAGATAAATTTGTAAATTTATTAATTTCATCGTTGCGAATTTTGTAATTAAATACGAGAATTATTAATAGACGAAAAATAAAGATGAAAATATTAAGAGTAAAAGCATAACAAAAAGTGTATAAACGCTGTTTTTTGCGTATACATACATGTATTATTATGTGTTTTTCAACCAAAATCGCAAGTCAAATTGACCGCCCCAATCGCATTGTATTGCAATTGAATATGGCCAAGTCGGCAAAGCCGTGATTAGGCCAACAAAAGCACTCACCTGGTCGCCAGCAAGTCGATGTTGCCGCTCCCACGGTTGTTTCGATGTTGCCCCGGCAGCAAACAGAAATTTAAATCCCTCAAAAGTACTCGCCAAGAAAAACGAAATTGAAAAGGATAAAAGTTCTGCGTGCCCGGGAATCAACAGGGACGAGCCTTCAGCCCCTGATCCAACTCCTGCACCTTCTTCAGCTCCTGCTCCTGCCGATTTTTCTCCTGCTCCTGGGCACTTGTGGCTGCCTCCGGCCAAATAATGGGTGAGGGCGGCAAGCTGAAACACAATCCGTAAACCAAAACTTTATTTTGTGCTGATAAAAACTTAAATGTTGCTGCCGCTGCCGCTGCCACGCAATCGTAAATGTTTGATATCCCCAAAGGTTAACAATTTCCGTTGGCGTTTGGCTGTGCTTTGCTTTGGCCCAAGTTAGTTCTCCTTGTTTTCTTTATTTGGTCTTTTAAGAATTTTTGCGGTTGGCCAACTGAACCGCATACATAGGAATCTACACGCACATACCCTCCTGCTGGAGTGGGAGTGTCTTTGGGCTGTCTGTTCGACTGCTGGGAATGGGTTTCGGTTGTGTCTGGGACGGAATCCGGATACGGCGACTGCTACTTGGGGAAAGGCGTACTCAGTTCAATTTAGACATCGGTGGGGAGCCGGAAGAATGGCGAGTACTGACTGGCCTGAGCGACCGGGAGAATCCGGGAGCTAGCTGGTGTTTTCAAATTTTGATGCTCAAAAGTTGTTTTTTCGAAAGCCACTGCGCCTGACAAATCTGGCAATGCTTTTGGGGGGGAAAAAAAACGTGCCTGGGATTGGAGCTCTCAGTGAAATTTTCTTTTTGGCCTAGAAGTTATAATAAACGTTGCTTTAATATTGCACCATAATTTATATAACTCTATAAGCTTTGCTTCCAGCTTGGATGTTTTCACATTTTATAGGGTATTTGTAAGTCGATTCGATGCCAGGGGCTGGTTAAACTCTAACTCGAAGAAAAGGAAAATATATATTCATCTGAGACATGCCGCACGTTTAAAAAACCAGTCTCTATTTTATAATTTTTGTAAATGAATCTCACAATATTGACGACGTCCATCCTTCTCCTGATTTTCTATTCTGCCCTTTTTTTATACCCTTGCAGGGTTTATATTTTGGTAAAGTGTGCACGCGTGAGGAGACATCCCGACCTTTAAGTTTTTTCTTGATCGGATCCCTCCTGAGTTGATATAGCCATGTCGTCTGTCCGTCTGTCCGTCTGTCCGTTGTCGTCCGTTGTCTGTCCGTTGTCTGTTTCTGCGAACTGTCTCTCGTTTTAAGTATCAATTGAAACTTTGCACGCCCTTCTTTCCTTTGCGCGTTTAGTCGGAACGGCCGGGATGGCCGACTTATCCTTAGTGCTATAACTGAACGATATGCCTAACTCTGCTGTTTGTAAGTTGGGTTGGGTTTTTTGGCTTTATTTGGCATATTCGACCTACCATTTTAGGATCGCCGACTTATCCTTGCCCTATACTATGAGATACCTACTTTGGTTTTTAAGTTGGTTGGGTTTTCTGAGTTTTATATTTGGCCATCATCCCCTCATTTTATGGGATCGCCGCTTATCCTTGCTGCCTTACTGACGATTGAATGCCTACTTTGGTGTTTAAGTTGAGTTGATTTTATGGTTTTGAATGCATATATGAATATTTGAATTTTTTACAGATATTCTGTTTCCTTTGTTTCTTTCTTGTTTAAAACATAAAAACCACAAATATTTGTATGGTAAGATTCGATACTTTTATTAAAATCATGGAGATTAAATCTTCATTATTCCTGGAGGGAATAAAACCAATAATGTAAGGTATTTGTTTACAACATGCAGAATTGAATTCAAGAATAGTATCCTGTAGAATGTTTTATTCTTCGTTTTTCCGCAGCTAATGTCCTTTCTCTTAAGCTTACGATATTCACAGCCTCTCTCAGTGTACTAAAAAGCTCTCTCTCTTTCTCTTTTCTCTTTGGCCCCGTACATTCCGCTCCGAGGACTCGTCACGAAGGACTCAGGACGAGGCATAAACAAATCAAGCTGATTTCATCCGTAGCCACTCAGTTGAAATCGTTGCGAGCAGGCGAAAGGACGTGCTTAGCGGTCGGTGGACAAAGAAATACCATTCACATCGAGTGGCAATCGGAGCCTTAGGTCGAAGTTCGTGTGCCTGAGTTTTCTGTAACCGTAGAGGTGAAGGCGCGAAAAGCACATTTGCGGCTAGTGCGACTTTTCCGTGTTTCTCCGTGTTTTTCCAGACCACCCCTTAAACGTGTGCGGGCAATTAAAGTCCACTGACTGATGGTCGCGCAAATGGCCATTTCAAATAGCATGTCGTGGCCGCGAGTGCATGTCGCAGTATGACACCGAGCACCAAATGCATGTGAGCCAGCCGAAGAGGGCAGAAAGTGTTTTTTGGCCAGCTCTTGTTCGCCTAAGTGGAATTAGCAGCTAGCAAGACAAAAGGCACCCGAGGCAAGGCCAATGAAAACCCCATCAAAGGCAAGTGCAAATAAGTTCTGGTTAGACGGGCAGGACATCTAAGTAAAGTCGAAATGTCAAATGCGAGGCATCTAATTATTGCAAATTAAGGCAAAAACCTGATGGTAATATGTGAAGCCCAGGAAATACCATTTGCTTGACAAAAACTAACCCCAACCGCAAACCAAAAAGAATTCGCATACATATCAAATTTATGAAAGGCAACCTCACACACATCTTTGCAGGATTCTGTATGGGTTTGCGTGAGTGGGAATGGGAGTCCTGACAAGAACAGAAATTTAATTATTTGTTTTCTATAGTTACTGGGTGAAAACGACAGGAAAAGTACAACTACAACGATTGTTGGAGGTACTTTAATAAAAACAAATGTTAAACAATGGCTCAGTGGTCATTTGCTGAAAAATGTTCACTTTGTGTAGAACAAAAAGCAGAACAGACACAAAGAATTTCGTAGTATATTTAATAAATAGTCGACAAAATCCGAACTAAACCTTTTGATCATATGAAGTTTTAACCTGTAGATTACTAATTCAAGCCCGCATTACTTTGCATATCGAACCTGTATTGAGAAAATATGGTTGAAAGTGTCAAATATTTGAACCTAAGAACCTTTTCAAAGCTCTTTAACAGTTTAAAAGATACTTTGAACTTAAATGTAAAAAAACATAATTTTTGTGGGTCAGGTTTATTAATTATAATCTCCAAGTCCCGACAGGTTTTTATCTCCTTTTATTTGTAGTAGCCCGATATTTATAAAGTCTGCTGTCGTCCACAAAAGTCCGTAGAGAGCTTAAATCAGTTTGGCGGTAGAATGCATTGATTTATTTTGTTGAAGATACCATTTCAATTGATTTTAATGGCAGTAGATTCCATTGTTATAAAGAGTATTATTTTCATGTATTGAAAGTATTAGTTCTGTGTCAAACTTTAAGCGATGGTTATTAGTGAACATCCTGGCAACCCTTTAGCAGGATTCGATACCGACCCCCGCAGTTCACAGAGGCCCCCTGGGTGTTTACACATTTCGTGTGCTGGAGTTGGGTGCAAACAATGCATATTCTAATATGCTAAATGGTTGCCATTGTAACCACACCCCACCGCCACCACCCCCCGCGCTCATTGACCACAACTGAAATTATTGGCGGGCCTCGCAAACAAAGCACTACGGTTAGGAAAACAATAGCACTGTGTGGCCCAGTTGAGCCCGGCTCAATCGAGCTCGGAGTCGTCATAATTTCAATTAAAATTCAATTTAAATTATATGCAAAAACAAACAATGGTGTAAATTGTGGAGCTTGCCGGCGCACCCATAAAAGTCAATTCAATTATGCATTCAGCGATATTTATCAATCTGTGTACCCAACCCTCACACTCTTTTATGTATTTTACCCTTTTCAGTTCCATTTTCTCCCTTTCGATTGTTGTATTGATTGGCTGGGGAAAGGTAATCGACATTTCAATAATTCCATAAATAGTTTAGTAGTAACTACATTCACCCAGCTGGGCCTATTTTCTATATATTTCCATTTACTAAACTTTTATATTTTTTTTTTTTTTTTCAATTTAGTTCACGCCACTTGAACGAACTTAAATATTTCTTCACACTTTGCCTTGTCGCCATCGCCTTTTACGGAAAGTTTTCCAATTATATGTCGCCTTTTTTTCGCCAAACATTTTTTCAGAGCTTCATATTTGCTTTTCCGCCCCTCCTTTTTCCCTATTTTCCGCTCTCTCGCCGGAGAAAGTTTTTATCGTTGTGCAGAAAAAAATTATGCTGGCATTGCCTCCGCTCATATGATTGGCATCGCGGCGGCCCGAAAGTTTTCCCCTCCGGCAAATTGTTATCATAAGCGAAATCGGAGCACAACTGACGTTGATTTTCCCGAAATGAAAAATTCAGCACAGGCAATGTAGTTTAAATAAATGTCACTGTCTGGAGTTGGAACGAATAGAAACAAATTTCAATATGGGCCAAGCTAAAAGTCAGGTACGAATTTGCATAGAACTTGTTGATATTTTTTTTCCCCGGTGTCAGGCTAACGCTATTTGCATTTGCAACTGTATCTGAGTATTTGTATCTGAATATCTGTATCTCTGTATATGTATCTGTGTTTACTGCCATCCGCATGTTTCAAGATATGGCGTACACGTTATTTCACTTTAGTACATTAGGGCAGACTTCCTCCTGCCGGTGCGCTTAATTTCCGGCGCAGTCAACAATACGAATCCCCGGGAGGGAGTTGAATGTCCCTGGGATTATGGATAGAAGTGTTCCTCGCTGCTTGCTCCTCCTGCTTGTTTTACTTTCTGGTCATGTCTTCGGAGAAAGCGGTAACCGGACTCAAATTGGAACCACAATTAGAGGAAACCTGGAAGTATGTTGAAGCACCCTACCGTACACTTAAATCAAGGACTCTTCCAGAGAATTACTTTATCTCCCCTCGCCATTAACCACATTCATTTGTGAACCTTCACATGTAACAAGCGACCCTTTTCGCCTTTGTTCAATTAAGAAGCTTAAGTGGTTTTCTCATAATTAGGTTATCCGGATAGCTGGAGCGCTTTTGTCTCCTCAAATATTTATGCTCTCTCCCATTTAATTTATTAAAATGCAATTTAATTATTTCAATATTTATAGTACCCCTCAGGCATCCTTTCTCACCCTCGGGATGTCCAATCAATTTTGAGTTTATTCGCGCCACATGTAACATTTATTTTTCTTTTTGAGCATACAGTGAGAGTGTGTGGGTGCACGTGTCCTTGTGCGTATCATTCATACGCACCGTTGCCAGGAGCCAGTAGGTTAATGCCGAGACCTCTTGGGTGCCACATTCGCAGCCAACAAATCCCGCGTATAGCATTTAATTTTTTGACTTCCCTCGCAGCTCACGCGCCAGCATTTGTGGGCGCTCTGGGGGTCACATCAACGGTCGTGAAAGCCCCATAAGGGGGCGAGGGGGGTGGAAAAGGAGCAGGCGTAGTTGCGGTTACCGTTTCTGGCCCTTGAGGTACTCGGTGGCTGTAGCCTCAATGTTGCCTTGGCAATGCAAGAATTGCTAGTTGGTTAGGAATGCGTACACTGACACTAACTTGGTTTAGTTTGTAAAATAGCTTAAAACCAAACGTTATATTTTAAAATATTTTAAATATATATGTGATATTAAAAATATCTAATGTCAGATTTTGTATGTAATGTTTCAAAAATAATTGCCATTTAAAGGAAATAAATACTGAGTAAAATATATTTTAAAAAATTTATTTTTTTAGTTTTTATAATAATATAAATTTGGTATTTAAACACTGTGTTATGGCATTTAATGAGTTTTAAGTTACTGAGATATTTTCTGAGCTTAGAATGTTTTGTTCTCTGTGTATGACACGAAGGAGTTGGGTTGACCCTATCGTGCAACTATTTATAGAAGAACCACTGATGAGCCTTGGCTTATTCGAAACTCGGCACTCGGTTGGGGAACCTGCAGGCCATTGGGGAATTCCATTGAATTTGAATTCTGTTTGCTGCTTATTCCTTAAATATTCGCCTTTCAATTTCCATTAGTCTGTCATATTTCAGTCGGATTCGCTTCACTCTGTAAATTGCCTTTCACTCTGCTTTTCTGAAATATTAAGTACTTTTTCATTTCCTTTTCCGCCGAGAATCCCTACGCCTTTTGCCTGTGGAGCCACATCCACATCCACATCCACTGCCTCTGCCCACGGCTCGATTTCTGTTTGTGGCGCCGCGAGAAACAAAAACAAAATTTGTTTGCCATAAAAAATTGTCGCGAGTTACGCGGCTGGGTGACAAAATGTGGATGGCCGCCCCTTTGTACCTTCCTCCCCTTAATCCCCACCCTTACCCGCACAATTGTGGCACGCCGTGGCTTTCCACTTATTTTCCACGCCAAACAGCTTTGTATTTTGCTGGGCGCTTGTATTTTTGTTTGGCTTTCCTTACTAGCCGCTTTTCTTGTGCTGTGCTCATTTATTTTTTATGTGTCTTGCACCTGAAACGACACACATTCAACGCGTTGGCGAAGAGAACCAAGGGGGAATCCGTCCTGACATTAAAAATTTAAGTTTTATGTCAATGAATGTCCTCCGTTCCGGCCTTTGTTTGCCGCTTCGACTTCCTTTATGGGCATTTTTCACGGTGTTTTCCCAGAGATGTTGATATAATTTGAACCCCAAGTTAAAGCCGAAATTAACATGGAACTGACAGAGGGCAAATGGTTGCCAAAAAAATAATGAGGCCCATCAAACGTGTCTTCGTGCCAGCTTAGGCAAATCATAATTTATTTATGATAGTTTGGGCCTGAGGCTCGGTAACGAGTACCATAAAAAAGAGGGAACCATAAACACTTTTTAGTTGCCCTCAACGCCCCAGCTTGTTTAGTTGGGGCATTCCATCTTTTTGTATTCGCTCATAAACTCATTTTATTCCCAGCACGTGATATTTGTCCACATATGCGAAACTTTATTAGTTGAGCACTCAATGAAAAGGCCATCAAAGAAAACACTCACCAGGGGTTGGCAGCTGTGCGGGGGAAATAAAATTTACAACATCACCAAACAGTTCCCCAATGAATTTGCATTGTCAATCATACACAGCTTTTTTATTCGACTTATTTCATGTTATTTGTTTAGCAGTTGGCAGCTGCATTTTATGTAATATTTTTACGATTCACTCTCGTTCAAGCGAAACCAATTCGAACAAAGTTGAAAAAAGAAAATGTTCGCCATCAATTGTCATCAATATCCTAGGTCCTAATCTGTCAAGCGGCCTGGGATTTTTCGTGTATCTGTGTGAGCTTATATCTGCTTGCCACACGCTTAGCCACAGAAAAGCCACATGAATTTATGGTAGGAGCTGGCACTTAATATATTTTTCAAAAATAAGACAGATGCTCAAGTGTCCTTGGGGACGAGCCTTGTTTGATTTAGATTATCCGCACTGATTGTTGTTTAGTGACTGTCAAATTTAAAATTCTTTACATAATCCATATGACAGATAAAATACTCTTAGTACACATAATTCATATGCAATTTTAATAATCGTAATTTGTACTTGGTCTTTGCTCAAAAGTGTCTAATGGGCTCACAAAATAATCTTTTTAAATAAAATGTTATAAATTCACAAACCTATGCTTTAGAATAATATACATTAACTCCACAAACACCTAATTAAAATCCCTTATAGACCAATTCCACTGAGGTTACCCTGTAATTCCAGCTCGACCACTTAGTTTCAACCTAATTAACTGCCATGTTCAAGTTATCCGCTCTGAATTTAGCTTCCAGCGCTAATGCAAAATGTATTTTAAATTGGATTAAGTGTCAAACATTTTGACATTGTGCCAACAATAATTTAGCCTGTTGAATTTTAATGCGATTTTTGGTAATATAACTTTTGCCCACCCATCCAAAACCAACACACCTGACCTGTCCACCCCCCACTTGCACAAATACATATGCATATATAGATGTGTGTGCAGTGATAAGTCCGACCCATGTGTCAAATGAAAAATCAATACCATTACAGGCACAATGCACATATGGGGACAAACATGTGTACAGAGATGTAAATAGCTGGTTGACATTCTGACATCGACGAAACGAACGGGGAGCCTTTAAATGTGCCCCCAGACATTATTAGGTCACTTGTGGCTACATTTTGCAAATACATTTATGCACATGGGGAAATGGAAATCTGGCCGTAGGAACAAATTTAATTTGCCAGCCCATCGCCATTTGGAAATTATAATAATTGCTAAAATAATCGATTTTGGCCGGGGACCTGACATTGGCTAATGCATATTAAATTACCATAATACAAATGATATCCCAGCCACTCACATATACATGGCACACACCGACACACACAGCCCCCTCGACATACCCTACAAAAGTTGTGTCAACAATGTGAAAGATAAACAATGCCAGCTCCCTCATGTCTACGTGTGTATCTGTGTGCAAGGATATACATACACAGGAGCAAGGGAAAACTTGCGAGTCAGCTTCTTGCTTTTGTTGTTGTTTTGGGTTTTGTTTCACAATAATAAAGTGCGGCTGCAGCTTTAATAACTTCTGCAGTCAACAAGAGCGACAACAATAACAAACACAGTCCCCAATAGAGACAAAAAAAAATATTAAAAAAAAACGCAGAGCGGTCTAAAAAGCTGGGAAAACACACAGAAACTGCGGAGATGCAGTGGTGAAAGTTCAGCAGAGAATGGAGCTGCATTCTAATATGATGGGACCGCAACTAGAAAAGTTGCCAACCCAGTTGCAGCGATGGTGGATGAGTGCTTTAGGGGGCTTTCAAGGGTTAAGGGGCCACAGGAGCAGCACACAATACCAGAAGACGAATTACATTTGTCGCGCTGTGTTTGCACATATTTAAGCAACTTAAGAATTAGCCAACTTTTCTAGGAAATGCAGCGCAAAAATGCTGGCAGCCAATGGTTGGATCTCTCATCAGTCACACAGAAAAAAATAAAATTTATATATTACTTAAATCTCTTTCAAAAATAATCCAGAAAATCGACTCTCTGTAAATTGTGTTTACATTGACACATAATTTGGTTCTTTATGTATAATTTAGTTAAAAACTTGACTTAATACTTAACTCTATTTTTGTAGTTTTATTGAGATTTTTATAAAAGTATTTTTGCTAAAACATCTAGACTCAACGAATAAATAAATACATACATAATATACATTTTTTATCATCAGAATAGAGGTAAATTGCACTAACGACTTCTTTAAAATAAATAAATGTATATCATATTATGTAGTATCTGAAATGAACTCAATTGCATAATAATCCCCTTTTAACTAAATTCCATTTTACCCTATCAATATTGTATTGGAAAGTATATTTTCTATATTGCCGTGCAGTCAGACAACCATTTTGGATAGCTCTGGAGCAACCCAATTTGAGTTGCCCGCGCTTTGCAATGCAAAATGCGAAACTTTTTGCTGCATAATCGCAGGCGCAGCACTTTGGGTCAGGCCAAGCAAAACAAAAGTCCGTTGGAAGAGGGGCGAAGGGGGGCAAACAAACTTTGCCGGGACTGCGCATAATGAAGCAACGCAACAGACAAATCCATCTCCGAGTGTGGACAAAAAGTCCGGCCCTGGAATACGGGTCCGGGCAAAGTTTCTGTTGCCAAATGCGAAAAGAATAAGACGCGACGAGCGTCACAGTTTACTTGGCATTTACATTTCCGCTCTGCCGGCTGCCACCCGAAAGTTGTTTTCCTTCCATCTTTTTTTATGATTATTTCAGCTTCATTTTTCATTAAGAGCCAGGCAGTGCCAAAGCCACAGGACGAGCTGATGGCCTCCTTGATTTATGCGCATTTCATGAGTATTTCGACGGCTGGGGGCCGAGGCACGTGTCCTTGGGCATTGTTTTTTGCTAGACAAATGTCCATTAGCTGAGTGGGAGTGTTGGACCAGGAAGCCAGCATCAGCTTTTGTTTTTTGCGCTCCTTGACTTTAAGTCAATGTATTTTGGGTTTCCTAATGCTTCTCCATGTGTGTTTTTGTTGTAAAATTTTTATTCGTCTCCGATTCGCTTTCCATATGAATTCCTAATTCGTTCGATTTTGTAAAGCTTTGCGGCACACACACTCACGACCTGACCTATGACCTCAGCTGCGGCATTTGGGCACAACAGCTGTCAACGCCCACGCCCTCGCCACGCCCACGCATTAACCTTCGCCCTTTGCAGGCGTTCGATTTGTAACGTATATTTATAAGTTTAGTTAGGGAAAATCTATTTCCATGCAAACATCTGACGTGAGGCAGCAAGTAGAGCTCTTGTGGCAGAAATAAATGACAGCCAAATGCTGATGGGAGTGTTATGTAATGAGTTCTCATTTCCATTTCCATTTCCATGTCCATGGCTAACCAGGAAACAATGGGCACAATCAATAAATTGTCTCTAGATTCCGGTCACCAAAATCATTTGCTGTTGGCCAAATTGAGGTTACTGTCATTTGCGAAAAGAGAAACAGATAGCGAACAATGTCATTTGATTGAGACTTATTCTCGAGCTGGCCTTGTTTGTGTTCTGACCTGATGAGAAATGATAACATAGAATCCAGGACAAATTGAAAAGGGAAGTTTATGTGAAAAATGGCAAAAGCAGGCAAGACCTGCTTGGAATTGAGGACTCGTATAGAGGGGGACACAATTAGGATAACTTTACCTTTCCCAGGGCCATCAAACTTTATTAAAATCCATTTATTGTGCTCTTCTTTGCAGGCTGCGCAAGTGATACAAAGCCGAGTTTAATGAGCTGGCTGCAGCCGGAACACATGAGACTGCCGCAGCACTTGTCCCTGGCCAACGGATCGAGCCAACTATTAATGGCAACAGGCTGGAAGTTTATGCGAAAAGTTTCTGAAAGTAATACGCAGAGAAAACACAAACCGAGCTAAGTTCCATCAAGCAACAATAAACGGGAAATCGCGCTGGGGAAAAACGCTTAAATCAGCACAAGAAACCGCCGAGCGGGAAGAAGGAACACAGAAAAGTTTTCCGACAACGGATTTCCATTCGCCGAGCACCGGCATCATCATCATCATTCCCCCCGATTCTCTGTTATTGTTTCGCCAAGGATTACATATTATGCGATAAACATGAAATACACAAACGATACACGAATCATTGTGTTCATTTGCTGTTTGCTGCAAGGTGAGTGCAAAAGTGTTCAATGCCATTCTGTGGGGCTGAGTGGGCGATATGGCTTATAGCCAGCATTTCCAGTTCAATGCCTGCGCGTGTCGACACCTTGCCAGTCAATAAAAAGCAAATTGTAACTGCTCGACAAAGTCACTTGTGGCGTTTTAACACCCAAACGCACATATGTAACTCTGTGTGCGTGTCGGCAGCCCGAAAAAAGGGCATAACCGCCCACTAATCCCCGACATACAAAACACCGACCCACCCGAATCCCCGCTGACGACCTGCTCGTTTCACTTATTTCAGTTATTTTTCTTGTGTGCCGCACGCGGGGCGCATACAAATGAGCGGGGCACAACCCACAGCCAGAGGTTGCCCGGCAATTTTCGCTTTATTTTAAATAAACATGATAATTTTTTTAATAGAATTTTCCAGGGCTTAATGTGTGCGTAGGTTTCAGCAGCCTGCCTGCTGAGTGAGCTGTCAATTTGTGTGCGGGCCGAGGTTGGCTCAATTTTCATTCGCATATGCATCTGTCAAGTGCAGCCGCGTGAACGTGACTTGACAGACGGAGTTCTTGGGCTCTGCAGTTTTCCGGCTTTCCGGCTGCCAGCTGCATGTTAACCCGCCGGGGAAATCATTCACACGTATTAAACGCCAGCATACATGCACGAGCGGAGCGGAGGAGCAAGGGTTCCCCCATAAATTCCATTTCATTTCGCAAATATGTGATCGCACCTAGAGTGCAAAATACGGCAATCGATTTCCGAAGGGCAATCTGCAGACGCTCGCGATTTGCGCACCAGAAATAATCGGGTAAAACTTTGGCAAATTGTTTGTGGAACGTGAGGGAGTCGTCTTGCCACAGCTTCTTACCAATTTTCCACGCATTCCATTCAACTTAAAGTGGCCACAAATACGTCCTCGCCATGTGATCAAATATTGCGCATACGCCGTGCGGGACGACAGTTTACATGTTGCTTCCATTGCCTTGCTTCCCTCCATTGTTATTCCTCTTTTCAATTACACGCCAGCTCAGCAACTGTTTTCCCCCCGATCTCCCCCCTTCCATTACCCATTTCCCTTTGCCTTGCTTTCCTTTTCTCCTCCCTGTTGGCTCATCACCTGCGGTTATTTTGATTTTAATTTGCTCGTTTCTCGCTCGTCAGTTGCTGTCGCTGTTGCTCGTGCTGTTCCTATTTTATTCATAAATGTTTTGTTGGCTGTCTCACCATTGCATGTGTGTTAGTTCGCCTTGTCAGTGTCGCTTAGGGTGGAGTGGCCATTTTGCCTGCGAGAATGTGTGTTTGTGTGTGTGTGTGCGAGGATTTGCGCCAGATTTGTGTCAACTTGAATACATCAGAAGCGCTTGAACAGATTTGCATGCTGTTTCTGTTTTTTGTTGCCGTTGTCGCTTGTGGTGGCTGCAAACAACAACAAAAAATGCACACGCAATCGCGCGGCGGCAACGGGGCGTATGAGTACTTTCGCCTTCTCTCTGCGAGCCTTTCAAAACTGTTGCATACTTTTTTGCGCCGCATTGTTCTTGTTTTCCCGCTGCAAGGATAGCCTTTGTTGTTTTGTTGCTCGGCTACTGCGCAAACTAAACTAAAACTATCCCAAAGGCTTTTTCATTACAATTTCGTCTAGGTCCTTTTTTTTCGCCCCCGTTTGCATTTCGCTCTCACTGTTTTTTTAATATAATTGTTTGCGCATTTAGCACAAGGCCAAGCGCTCGTCCACCACCCACAACCCGCCACCGCAGTAATTGTTTTTTAAACGCATTTAATGAACAACATTAAGGGGAGTTTAAGCTGTCAATGCCACAATAAATATTCATCAGGTCGCAGCGAGCCGCAAAAAAAGTGCGAAGCAAAAGCGAACGTCAGAGTTTTTAATAAAGTCTAGACGCCGCAAATAAGAAATACAGCCTTAATGAGCCTCTGCTCGGCTCCAACTTGGCCCGTATCCCACCACTATCAATGGCAGCCGCCACTCCTTGTTGTTTCTTCCACTTTTTTGACACTTTTCGGCAACTTTCTGGCGGGTCGAACCTATCGCATTGTCTACCAGCTCAGGTTTTGGGCCAACATTTTCGAGCAAAATGATTTACCAGATAGCAAAGTTTGCCAGCCTCCGTGAGTGGGCCGCATAATTGCTGCGAAGGCGCAAGCTCATTAGTGGTATAAAGTTAAGGGCCGTTCAACGGATCCCACTCCTCCACCGAATCGCCCATCATTGATAGCAACTAAGCTGCTACAACCGATTTTTGTTGCCAGCTTTATCTCCTAATGGCGGCCTTCATTATGCGCTATTTGGCAGCGCACAGTGGGTCAGTTTACCTTGGGCCACCACCCTTCCTTTCCGGAGGTGCAGGCTCCTTCTTTGTTTGCCTTCCTACTTTCCACTTTCTTGTCCCTCGGTTCGGTTCGTTTCCCTTCACTTCGCTCCCTTTCGTTCTGTTTGCCAATTTTATCGAATTATGCTAAACACCAGAAAAGTTGGGGCACCGGTGGACTTATTTAACCTGCAGGTAAGCTGGAAGGCAACCCGTGGGCTGTCAGTCGAGTGGGGGGCTTGCCCTGTTTAAATATGCGTTAATGAACGAAATTATCATGCATACTGAATGATATTTTCTCCTTCTGCCGCGACTCCGGCTTATGCATATTCAATTTACATCAAGTGCGCCGCGCTGCTTTGCGGATACTTTACATACTAATTTAAATATGGAACTTTATTTTAGAAAGATCGGAGGGAGCAAGCGATAGTTAAGTGGAGCTGGGAGTTTGAAACAGGCAAGCTGATAGGCAGACATTTTGAACTTTTCATCTCCTGGCAAATTCCTTTGGTGTTTTTGCCCCGGAGATACAGTGGTCGGGAGATGGAAAGGGCCTACTTAAAATTCAACTTCATAAGATCAAAATATTTCTTGTTAAGACTTCAATAACTTGAAGACTCACTTAGGAATATTTTTTTGGCAACAGGGTATAAATATTTTTTATATAATTAACAATTTTCTAACTTACAGATGTTTAATTATTTACCTTTTGGAATGTTTGTATTCGTTTCAAACATCTCAAGTGAAAAAGTTTCTTATTTTTATAAAAATATTTAGAATATAAGACTCAATTTCATACATAACTAACCCAATATCTATTTATTATTCATATTTGGCATAAAGGGTAGAAAAACATAGAAGTGCAATTCAACATTGTTGAAATGTTGCGCTTCTGGCATGTTTATGTGTGTGGGTGTTTGTTCCACAAGCTCATTGAAATGGAATCCCATTCGGGGCACATCAACATGTAATTTAATTTCGGATTTGACTGTAAGCTTTCGCCGCTCAACTCGACTTGTCTCCTTTCAATGCAGGGTAGGATTGGGGGCCCGAGGGGTGGGTGTGGAAAGCTGCCATTGCGCTTGACTAAAATTCTTTGGGCTCAGAGCAGCCAGCCCGGCAGGCAATTTTAATCAGCTCTCATGCAACTTTCGCCCATTGTTTGCCGCTACTTTTCTTCCCGATCCTGCCTTGTTGCTGGAATCTTACTTTGTTGTTTTTTAATTAACATTAAGACACTTTTCATCGTTGCCCAAATGACATGTGTTGGCTGCTCCTCGCAGGCTGCTTTGTCTTGGCTTGTATCGCGTCTGCAGTCGGATCCGGGCCTTTGTTTTTCGGCAAGCAGCTTAATAAAATTAAGCCCATTTGCCGACTGACATCAGCAGGTGGGCGTGGCACTGAGCGGACGCACCTCGACTCGTCCATCAAAGTCGCTGTCATAAAAATTCGCCAATTAAACAACATGTTCCGTCATTAAAGCCCACGTCAAGTCCTTGAAATTCCACGCAAATTAATGGCCAAATGTAATTAGCTCGGAAAAGTGTGGGGGAACACGTTAGAATGCAAAACTCTGTCATTCTCGAATCGCAATTAAGAGCAATCTAATTCTGGTATTTCATAATAAAATACGAATTAGACATATCAAAATTGTTTACTGCAGTCGACCGGTCAAGTATCCGTATTCGGAACCGCATCCGCAACCGCATCCTAGAGTCCTGCCAATTCAATCAGTTTCTCGGGTCCTGAGAGCCGGCAAAGTTGCGCAGCTGCAATGGAAAAGTTTTGTTCGCCAAGTCCCAGATCAGAGTCTGTCAATCTGTTTAATCCCATTCAATTGCTGACGTCTTTAAGCGGCTGGCAAAGTTTGCCAGCTGCCAATGGCAGTGCCAATGGCCAATTAGCCGACAGCCCTGCTCTTAATGGCCAGAAATTCAAATATTTATGACGACTGCGATTCTAATTTAACGCTGGCTGAGCAGCTTCGTTGAAATAAACCGCTAAACAGCGCATTTATTCTGGGACTCAGTGACAGCCAGGAAGTGTATAAACGGCCAATATCCTGTTGGTCGCTGTCCTTGGACTGGCGCTTCATAATTTGCGGCCCGGGCACGGTGGTGCTGTAATTTTACAAAGGATTAAGCCCGATTACGCACTTATTTATTAATATTTACGAGCCGACCGACATGGCATTACAGATAGCCTGCGTCCACGACAATGGCCATTCCACCTGCCGCCATTTATCCGCCATCCACCTCCGCCGCCTGCATATTTCAGAATTGCTACTCATAAATAAGCAATTCGCGATCAAACCGTGGGTCCTTTTTAATTAAAACAATAATTGTTTGCGCTGGCCGTGGAATAGTGGTCTAGTTCAGAGGACAAATCAATTATGCAAATACTTGCCCAACGCAGGCGGAAAATTTGCGTTGTCATGAGCAACAAAAAGTTGACTCGTCTTGACGGGCACGGAAAATGCGAGAAATATTTTAATTTTCCTCTGGCCGTGTTGCGACTAGCGTAATCCTTGGCGAATGCCCAGCGGGTCGTCTGAACTGTGAACTCTGTCCTCCCACTGGCAGCTCCAACTTGCTATCATTCCGCCCCTTGCGCCCCTTTCTTATGCAAATATGCGCTCTATATCCCCAGGCGACCTGCCAGTTTATTGATTTCCCAGACCCGTTGATTTCAATATTTGTCGGTCTCATCTTTTGCAAGGAGAAAATTTATTTTGATATTTTTTGAATAATATATTCGGTTGATTGGTGACACCTATTTCAGATTAAATTCTCATTTCGGACTTCGTGCTTGAAGTTATACAATGTTGTTAGTTAGTAAATAAATAATATATGATGTAAACATATGTATTTACACAATCTTAAGCTATGCTTAAATGTTAGTTAGAATTTTCATATTCACTTCGAGCTGCTGTACATTTAAGAACTATACATTTAAAGTGACTTGTTGTAAAGTTCTAAAGGCAGAATATACATTTTCATTCGAAAATTAATTAATTTGACCTAATTTATGTATTACATTCACTGATATGAGCTTTTGAAGGCAAGCTAAAAATCGAAGTGATTCCGACTTGATTCCTTGGTCGAAATATACATATTTCAATTAAAATACCTTTGATACGTTGGTAACCCACCTTAACAACATCATAATAAATATGTTAATTTATGGCATATTAAAACCTAGTTCTGGACTAATAATTTATTATTTCCTTGTTACAGGTCTAGCCGTGGGCCTGCGCATGGTCAAGGTCTCCATTCCCGCCTACAAGTTGCGCGGCGAGTCCGCCTTTCTGGAGTGCCAGTACGAGCTGAACCGCACGCACCACACAGTCACGGGTCTGCAGAGCCACTCGGACCACGGCCACGGCCACCAGACCCACGGTGCTGGTGGTGGCAGCAATGGGGAGTTCCACTATCCGGATGGCGAGGCGCTGGAGGAGGATCGGTCGCCATACCGCCCGCGGATGCGCCAGAATCAGCGACAGCACGGCCAGCGGCCCAGGCAGCGGGAACCCATCGCCATGCGGCAGTACCAAAGTCTACAGAATCACCAGCAGCCACCGGCTCCGCCGGAGAAGTCACCCTACGGGCACAGTGTTTACAGGGGCAGTGCGGCCTCCGGCTATCTAGGTGCCGCCCATGTAGGCGCCAGCACCCACAGCGGATCCGTGTCCGTGAGCTCCGGCGGCAGCAACGGCGGACCGGCGGCGTATATGCCCGAGTTCGATCGCGTGGACAGCTTCGACGACAGCGTCGACCGCGAGGAGGAGGAGGAGGACGAGGAGGAGCAGCCCGAGGAGGGGGAGGCCCTATACGCCATCAAGTGGTACAAGGACAACGAGGAGTTCTACCGCTACGTGCCAAAGGCCCGGCCACCAAAAACCAGCTACCGGGTGGATGGCGTGAGAGTCATTGTGAGTACCCTTCAAAAATTATAAATTTATAAGATAAGCAAAGTTCTAAAATTAAGTTTTATTCTTTGAGAGACACTACATTAAATTGTATATAAAGGCAGAAAACCAGCCATAAAAAATTTATTTTAATGGATTTTTCAATATTAATTATTAATTTGAATTAGATTTAATGAAGTTTCTCTTTTAAATACAACCCATCTGCAGGCAACTGTATTGTCTGCATGATTTTAATTAATATGTCAACTGATTTTAAAATCAATAAAAATTCTTTTTTTCAATTCAGTAAACAATATTTTGTAGTCTAAATTTGTAAATTTTTGTAGTCTAATATTTGTAGTCTAAATTTAAAATAAAAATGGGTTTTGAATTTAATAAAAGCTTTTCTTCATCAAATTATTTGTATTTTTAAACAAAAGGCTACATTAACTTTGAAGTGCTGGATTTAGCTCCCTTTAATATATTCTTACTAAACATTATAGAATTGGTCCTTTCGTTGATGTGCACTTATGTTAATTTTTTCTATTATCCTTTGCAGGAAGAGCTCTCCGACGCGAGTCGAGTCCTGCTGCGCGGACTGACGCTGAACTCCACCGGACTGTACCGCTGCGAGGTGTCCGCCGAGGCACCCAACTTCTCCTCCGTGCAGGGCGAGGGTCGGATGGATATCGTCTGTAAGTACCCCAAGTCCCAATCAATTCAAAGTCACGTTCAACATTTGCCAGCCCGATTTTATTATATTTGTTGCACCCCGCAAGCAGCACACAACCAAGCAAATGTTTGCTCGAAAAATATCACATCAATTACAAGCAAATATTGAAAGTGCAAATACATGACAAATGCGGAGGGGTGCAGAGGGGCAGGTTTAAAATCTCTGTACCTCTTCTTATTGGCATCAAACAGCCGGAGCTTATTTGCTCAAAAGCATTCCAATACAGACGGAGTCCAACTGTGAATATTTTACGGATTTTAATTTAATCTACAAGGCATTTCAATAAGCGACTTACGATTCACATACTATCAATAAATGCCTGAGTAGAACTACTATGGAATTTTAACGAAAAACGTTTGAATAAATAATACAAACACGATTTTAATATTCCAATAAATAAGGGTCATGTTAAGCCTTGCCTTTCATGCTGCGAAAAATTTTAATTTAAAGCTGAAACCTATTCCCAATAACGTAATCACTACTTTTCCCTTTAATTGGACTCCTCTACCATTCTATTATTTTTGGTAAAAGCTTTAGCTATTTTAAATTGAAAATTTAAAATCCTTTCCGTGGCTCTGTTTACCGTTTCTGCGGTCCATTTTCCGCCACAAGTCCGCCCACATGTACTGCCATATATATTCTGAATCGGATCGAGTTCATTTTTGCAGCTTCTGCCGTTTTCGCTTTTGGTCGCCGACGACTAATGCGACTGGCGCTGTTGTTTGTTTGGGCTTCTTTATCGGGCCGGGCGGGCGGAAGTGCTTTTAAAAAGTCATTCATAAGCTTTAGTTTCATAACAGCATATTTTAGTAAACCATGCCGGGTCTCTGCATTTTTTAACGCTTTACACACGCGCTAAACTTTGCTCCTCTCCTTTACCCATTTATTTTTTGTACTATTTTTATTTACTTAAAACCAAATGGCCAGCGGCAAAAGGGAATATATAAAAACGGTGGGGGCTTGGGCAGAGGGGATTGCGGGGACCACGCCAGCGATTTATAAGTTAAAATGCCATTTTAATGGATATTTCCGCAGTCTGGCCGCTTACAACATATTTTGTGTAGCGCCCCCAGAACATCCAACCTTCCCTCCTCAATCCTCTTTGCAACTGCAGTTGTTGCTGTTGGTTTATCTGTGTGTTTTATGTTCTATTTGAGCAGCGAAAAAATATTTATTTGTATATCCCATTGAAATCGCTTGTGCAAAAGGGAGGAAGTCCCCCAAAAACGTAGTGTGTGTGCCGGGTAAATATTTGCCGGGCAAAGCAACACAAAAAATTGTTAATAAATTACTCGACCAAGAGGGGCGAAAGCCGTAGCAAATATTTATTGGTAACTGGTTGCGGGCTGTTGGCCACGTAAATGGGGGTATGGTAGATAACATCCGAGGGGATAATATTCAGTATTAATCCCCCTCATATTTATGCAAATCTTATATCCATAATTGATGTATACATTATACCGATTCATTTCAGTTCTGCCGCGCGATGGACCGCACATAAGGGGACAACAGTATCAGTATCAGATCGGTGAATACTTGTATTTAAATTGCACGTCCGGCAAATCGCATCCGGCCTCGCATTTGCAGTGGTTTGTCAACGAGCAGCCGGTGAGTTTGTTAACACCGCATACATTTTCCCAGCCCCTGTCAGCAAATAAAACGTAACAACACTTACCCTTTTATTTTTTTTTGCTGTTTGGGTCCGCACCTAAACGGTCCTTCGTCCTCCTGCCCACGCTAATCAAGAGCCTGCAGGAGGAACGGCAGGAAAAAATGTAGAAATTATGCATACAGTAAATATTTAAGCCTCTAACAACGCGGCAGACAACGAGCCCCGAGGAAATACGGACTCAGCTGGGCAGGTTGTTGAAATAATTTCATGAACAAAAATCATGTAGACGGGCAGGCATCGAATACATTTTTCGGGTTTTCCTCCATGCCTCGCTTCTCGCTTTTGGCTTTGGCATGTTTTATGGCCCGGTGTAGGGGACTTAGGTGAGGCAGGTGTATATAGAGGGAAACTGGGACTGGGCCATCCATCTGGCCGAAAGCTCGTTACATGTCTGCCGTGGCCGGAACACAAAAATCGAGAGGCGGCGAGTGGGTGGCGCACTGCATTTTATCGTCGACGTTGACTACATGGCACTCAAATTGTGTGAATCGAGGCGTTAAGGTACGAGTTAGTTCATTGTACCATGCTGACTTCCCCTCCTCAATGCGGAGGGTTCGTGCCTCTCGTGCGCTTTGTATAAATACGAGGAAAATCAATAAGTGCGATTAGGCACGATTCCCGGTTTATTTGCCTTCCAACAATGGCAGCTGGAAACATCCCTCTTTCATCACCCTTCCTGAATAATAAAGACCCCTACTTCATCCGTCAAACGTATAAAGGCAGTCTGCAGAACAAAGGAATTGTGCAACATTTATTTAATAACATTTGTCTGGCCCGTACAACATGTCGTGTACTTCCTATCCCGCTAGGCATTCGTGCAATTTACAATAAAAGTGTCCATCAGAATGCGGAAAATATTTCTGCAATTCAACGAAAAACTTATTATACAACAGCATTCGGCCAGGCCGCAAAATGCGTGGAAATAAATTTTGGCGGCATCTTGGGGGAAAGTTTTCTGGAATGCGTCGGACATTCTAAGTGCCCTCATTTTATTGCTAGCCTTCCTCATTTCCCTGTTTTTTTTTCGTGAGGCTGGTCAGGACAGCTGACGGCATTTTCGGGATGTTTGTTGTGTCAGCAGGGTTTTAATTTATGCCTTTAAAGTTTAAAGCGAAACACAATGGAGGGTCGGGCAAACCAATCGGCTAACAAATGGCAACAATTTCGCTGGCAAAGTGCTAACCAATTCCCCGACCCCTTGAAACCCCGAGGAAAGACCGAATTCGAATTCCCATTCCGATTACCCTTGCAGAACCCAATTTGGTAGCAAATCGAAAAAAGCAGCAGGGAAAAGTTCAAGTTATTTATTTGAGCGTTTCACATTTTTTATCAGGTCTGCACATTTTTCTTATTTATGGCAAATGATTTTATTTCTTTTCGAGCCAAGTTTAAGTGCGGACGCCCCCATCCTATTTGTCCGCATCACCCCCTCCATTTCCGCCCCTTGTGAAGGCAGTGCACTCTGCTGACAGCAGCAAACATTGAAAGGGAGGAATTATCAAGCTCTTGTAATTGTAACCTTCAGCGGAGTCGGAGCTGGAGACTGCGACTCCGAATCCGGCTTGGAACACAAAAGCGTACCCTCAAGCATTTGCCAGACATGTACCAGACACGCCCATTGCCGGTCCCGTTTCCGTTCTGTTGCTCATACGCCGCGTGTGTCAACCCTCAGCACTTAATGGGAGGAAGCTCCCGATGCAGACTTTTAATTCCGTTGTACACCGCGAGCAACTCAGAAATCACTCTGGAAAAAAAAGGATTGGGAACTAAAGTTAAGAAAAGTTAATGTCAGGAAAAATGTGTTTTAGTCCTAAAATATGATTGTTTTCCATTCCTGATTTAGTTTCCTATTTAATTTTGTTAGGTCTGTCAAAGCAAATTTAATATTAGAGTGACATGATTGCTATATCTGATTATAATTTAATTAACAAGATAAAGTTAGAGTATTGGCAAATGTGGAAATATATCACTGACATCGTAGATAATATTCACTTAAATAAAGCAATTTCATTCATCTATGAATTTTTTTTTCCTGAACTTAAATATTAAATTCAAATTTATATTTGTTATATAGACTATAATATGCTTAAGTGTTTGAGTGTTAGCCAAAGCTAGCTAAAATAATGTGTTGATTCAGAACAAAAATTCAAATACCATTAAAACTTTGTTAAGTCCTCTTTAGGGATTACATTTGTACTCCATTTTTGCTAAGAGCTTTTCCCGCAGTGCAGCATTTAAGCTCCCCATCATTTCAGATCCTCGACGAGCACTACCTGCACAAATACAACGACATCGTGCACAAACACGGGCTAATCACCTCGACTTTGGGCCTGCAGCTGCCGCTGGAGCCGCGCCACTTCCACGACGGCGACATGCGCGTCAAGTGCATGGCCAGCATATCGCCGGTCCTGTGGAAGGGGGGCAAGGAGAGCGTCCTGCAGCGGCGGCCGGGGATCATCGACAACCGCGAGGCCATGTTGCTAGGTGAGTGACCTCGTGGCACTGCTGCCAATTCCAGCTTCTAACTAATTCGATTTTCCCCAGTGAAAGGTGCAGCCTGCAACTCGCAGAGCAGTTTGCTGCGCACCCTTACCATCGCCATCATTCTGGCCAGAACCGGGCAATGGCTACTTGGCTCGGAACTGACCTAAGCGAGCCCGCGAAGATGGCCAGCACTCCATTCGACTCGTTTCAATTAACAAGCATTCATTTCAATTCAATTCAATTGCAATTGCAGAGCATAAATGGTGATTTTGTATACTTTAAGTGTAATATCCTTAGTTCTTAAGCGACAAAAGGAGCAGGCGATGAAGGGGAACTAAATACAGACAAAATGGGTAAATGTGTTATAGCATGTAAAAATCATTAAGCAACGCGAGAAGAAACGAGTTAAATAGTATTAAAGGCAGTGGAGGACTCGCTCGTCCTCAAGTAGAAAACTCCTGTGCAGAGAGACACACAGAATTCAATTAGCAAAATTGTTAAGTAACTAAATTCCAAACCCATATATATGACATATCCCCCCGCCCATCGTCCCCAATCAAGCCCCGGTTGAGGGTTCGTTGTGCGTAATTTCTGTGTAAATACTTGAATGGAAACGACAAAGTCTAGGGCAAACTTTGGACTTTTGTCAAATAATGTCTGAGTGGCATCAATTTCGAATGGTAGCTGGAAACTTTGCCATAACAGATGCTAAAACTACATTATTACAAAAAGCAAAAAACAAAAAGGGCACTTTGCCCCTCTTTTAGTTACGATTCCGGCAAGTATTTGCTTCCTGACTCCGAAAAGTATTTTCAATTGTATTTAGTTTTGTAAATTAAGTGCATAAGGGAGAAGAAAGCTCGAAATAAAATTATCTTGTTGATGGATCAATTACTGATAACTTTAACTCTCCGGCTAAAGTTGAGACATTTTTAGTTGCCGCACTTTCTAGTTATATGAACTGTATAAAAGAGAACCTGGGTATGTGTCATATCCGTATTGATAAGAACCTTTGCTAAACTAGAACTATAAGCTAGATGTTTAAGCCGTAGTCGAAATGTCCCCCAAAAGATTCTCCCTACCTGTATGTAGCAATACCTAAACGCTCCCGAAAGATATAACTACTATGTATGATGATATGTATATGTATACAATAAATGAGTACGACAAGACCCCTTTCTCCCCCAGAGTGTTTAAACAAATATAAATGTGAAAGCAAACACCGAATTGTCTTCTTATTTTTCGCGCTTTTCGCAGATTCCCATACAGATACGCAACCGGATACGGAAACGCTATCTGCTACACGCACACGGGCCTTGCAGCAGACATTAACACCTGAAGGACCAAAGTTGCTCCTCTTCGTCTCCCCTCTTTTTAGTCCCCCCTTTTGCAGAGGTGTTAAAACCGTGGTTGCCTCTGCAGCGCCAACAAAGAAGATACAAAAAATGTTATATATATAGAACATAAAAGCGGCAAAGTTAAAATAACACGTACAAATTTTGTATGCAAACAAACCGCAACACACGCACACCCACGCTTACCCACTCTCACACACATACACACTTACACAGAGGCACGCACGGAATGGCGGCGAATGAAAAAATTGCGTGCAGCCTTTTAGGCGCTGCCGGCTAACACAACTTGGTTCGCTTTTATATGCCATTGTAGCCGGCTTCCCTCCCTCTTGTTCTTCTTGGCCAACAATTTGATGGCGCACTAAACTTTATGCGCGGCACATAAATAGAAATGCACGCAAAAAACTTTCAGAAAGCTAGAACCGAAATAAAAACAGTGGAGTTACGAGAGTGGGTCTGTATGTTCTGGGGGCAACACCGATGGGCGGTCACACGCAAATGGTTTAGGTCAGAGTGGAATCCATGCGTGGTGCGCGGCAATTCAACCGATCTGTTTACCTTGGGCAAGGTAAGTCACCTCTGACCAACCCACCTGGCCAGCCACACTCCATCACCATCCTCGAGTTCAATCTAATCTGCCTCTGCACTTGGCCAGTTTGGTCAAGATTTATGTGTGCCTTGCATTGCATAGGCGGCGCCATTTAAATGTCTGGGTTTAATTTGCTACACCGAAAGAATAGGTTTACTTGGTTTGTCCGGAAATGCCACTTTAAAATAAAGTTTTTTATTTTAAATGAAAGGGTTTTGATGGTGAGGTTGTATTTACTGGGAAAATTCATTTCTAAAATTGTATAAATGTTAATCAAATGTAAATGGATAATCATAAAGGCTTATGTGATAAAAAGCTCTTAAGAGCTTATGTAAGATGTAATTTTTTAACAAAATTCCACTACTTTCAGTGTATCCAAATACAACAAATCAGCCATCATATGTTCGGACAGTGGGCGTGGCCAGTTGAAACAGGGCAATGGCATGGTGAGGGTTGCTAAAAATTTATTGCCAGCGATTGCATAGCTGATAAATTTAGTTTGCACCCAACTGGGCGCGGTCAAAGCCTCACAGCGATGGTGTTTGAAATTATGACGCGACAATTGACGGGGGCACTGCCCAACCACCGAACCACCCAGTTGGTGACCTACACAACCACCTAGCCACCCAACCACCCACTTAACCAACCAAAGAGGTGCGTGCGGAAGTGGCTGACTAAATTGCAGCGGGCTTGAAACAACAATTGCTTTTGATTTAAGTTGCATTAAATTAGTTTCCACACGGCGGCTGATTAATGAGTGCAGCGAACTTTTTGACAGCGCCAAGTTGCCGCCTAGGAAGTGGGCGTGGCACAATAGAAAGGATGAGTCCTGCCGCAGACACTTAATCATAAAGGTTGCGTTGCGTTGCTGAAAGAAGGTGATCAGTGGGAACTTGGCAGATGGCAATTTATGACTATGGGTAGGACTAAAATTTTAAGTAAATATTTTTTTAAAAACTTTTCAGTTTCCCATCTGCATTGATATGTGATTGGTGCCGTAGTGCTGCGCAGAAAAAGCTTAAAACACTGCCCATGCATTGCCATACATAATTTATTACGCCACTCCCGATGCCTGTTAAAGGCAAATCAAAATGCACTTTATGGTGCAGCGAGCGATACGGAATGCAGCAAAATAATATGCCGTTGCCATCATTTTCTCGTCGATTGAAATGCAGAAATGAAATGGCTGGAGCGACCGTGGGTGGTTGTGGGTGGGTGATGGGTGGTCTTGACCACTTTGGCTATTTGCATAATATTGATTCCATTTGGCCAGCCTCGCAGCCATCGAACACGGCCCGTAATGTCATTTCGAGTATTTCATTCCCACCCACGAGTCATCCTCGACATGGACTGTACAAATAAATTCGGCCCAACGAATTGGGTAAATGGAAACCCCCTGAACCGCACGAGCATATGAAAGTCATGAGCCACCACAATCAGAGTACGCTCTTGAGCTGCCGGGGCTGGAAATTATGCAAATTGAGACGGAGGCTGATGAACTGCCGCCTCGAACAGCTACCAATAGAAAAAGGCATTTGACCGATGTTTAGCAATTAAGAGAGAGACCCTGGCCTGGCCTTGCTGGCCATCGAAAAACGGGACGATAAATGCTAAAATGAGAGCTGCCAGTTGCAGGGGCGTTGGAGTCCCTGCTCTAATGAGGTTTAGCTCTCGAAATTCCTAAAACCGAACACCGGAATCGAGTGGGCTCGCCTTCGCATATGTCGCCTCTGCCATGATGATCTTGCAACTCACGAAAATCCACCCGCCCATTTAGCCACCCCCAACTGGTGGCATTTACATGCGAAACTGGCTCGTTACGTTATGAATACCAGAGTTTCGAGATTTTGAGAGCCAGGCGCTCCATGGCGCAACACCAGGTCAGCTGGAAACTGCAGTGGGTCGCCTATTTACGGCCCAAATTAGCGGTCGAATGATGCACTTTGTGCCGTCGCTCTGGATCTGACATGCTCATTTGACTGACAAGGGAGCTGAGCCCGTGCCTCGCGGATATTAAGCCTTTGATTGATGGCCGCGAAATGTGGTAATAGTTTTCGGCCAGCTTCGCTTGAAATGGGGGTTTGGGTGGGCACTGTTTCAATTAGCCGTACACCCAGTACCGAAGGGTAGGGGGTGGTGCCTCTTTTGTTGGTGGGGCAGCTGCACAAAGGCATCCACATAAAGTGGTTACAAGTATGCGGCAATTAGCATTTAACGAGCACCACATGCCAGCCACAATGTCAGGACACGGCCCAGAACAAGGCAGTGTCCTTTAGAAACTAGAAGGGGGTCCTGTCGACATAATAATATACACACAGCAACAACTAGTTTACCCCGGCACCCACACATTGGGGGGACGGGGGAACACAACAACAATGTCATCGACAAAATACAAGGGCCAGCTCACGAGTCCCCACACAGAAAAGTCTTTTGTTGTCCCAGTCAACAATTTGAACACCATCCAAAACACGCCCTCGGCCACCGCCCACAAAAATCCTGATTACTTAACTAAATATGGCAGCTTATGGCGGGACACGGCCAGTGGCCAGTGGCACTAAACTCTCTGATTTACACGATTTGCATACGCTCCAGAGGCAGAATGTGAGGCTTTAATTAGCAGTCGCGGAGCTATATCAGCCAGCAGAATTCCACCTGACCCCATGGAATATCCAATGAAGGCCAGCACAATGGCAAAAAACATTGGTGTCGCTGTTGAAGGCTTAAGGTTTCATTAAAAACACAAAGGACCTTTTTCCCAGGACACTAACGCTTTATATACATATATATATATATTTTTATACGAATATCCCTGAACATGGTTGCATTTTATCTAGTGCCCTATTTTTCTAAAGTTCAGGGAAGTCATGCCATTATCTTAGGAGAATTAATGACTAAATATGGCGGACACTTAGTCTGATTGGCAAAATAAAAACAGTTTAAAATGTGAGGACTGTGAAAAGAGTTCGATTTAAAACAGATATTTTTTGTACTATTTCACTGCGGCTCTGTTAGAGAAAAAATTTACATTTTCCGCACCCTAGTCAAATAGACTAGTAAGTTTGAAAGTGAAAACCCCAACACGGTTAATTAAGTTTTTCATGCCCCAAAATAAAACTTTCTTTTGTGTCCTACTTAGAGCCCATTCCTTTGGCGGGTTCATTAGCATGTCGCGTCTTCAATAATAACTCAGGGCAAAGACAGGCCAAGGCCCTGGGATCCACGGTCTTATCAGTGGTCTCTTATCTGGGATACATAAATTCCAGCCTCGACTTGGCGTCGGCAAAGTTTCTTGGGGCTCTGTTTTGGAGGAGGTTGAGACTCCTAAGGCCTCTGATGGACGGTGGTGGGGCGCTAATTAAGACACGCAAAGTGCGGCGCTAAGACAAATGGTTCCGTGGCACGTAAGCGGCGCGTCAATCTTGGCCAGGGGCCAAGGGACTTGGGGCAAGGGCCGCTGCTCCCATCCCCTACAATCCGCCCGCAGGCTTAGACATTTTCCCAGACTTTGGACATGTTTTGTTCCCCAAGAAAGTTTGCCAGCATTTCCCCAACCACCGATTTGACGCCTCGTAAAAAATGTCAATGAAGTGATTTATAAAAAAGAGAAGGCACAGAGCAAATATGCTAATGCGGCTTCGTTAATGAACGTTTTCAGTTCGGCGATTGTATTCACTTGGTCATCGCTGGTCAGTGGCTTATTAGCCAGCCTTTAATCTTGGCTCGAGCATAATGTCTTCATTTTTCTCCCGTTTTTGGTTTTGCGTGCCTGGAGTTGCACATTAAATTTTAATGCCATATTTTATGCTGCCAAAATTTACATAAATTTTATTGTGTATTTGTGTGGGGGGCCTAATCAAATCAAAAGAGTGACGGGCCTTCCTCCCCGGTTTCCACCCCCGTTTTCTATGAATTACTAAACAGACATGCAAGCCATTTTGAAGGTTTTGCCTTAAGGCAAAGTCGCTGTCTCCCTCCCACACCAAAACTCACATACATCAATACACCCATACAGTTGTAAATCACTTAAGTACAGCTGTGCTTACAATAATAGTGATTATATCAACATGGTAAGTGAAACAAAAATAGTATCAACAGTTTTCCTTAACGTTTAATTTGTTATACACTAAAAATGCTCAAGTTATCCAGGAATTAAATTTTCATGAATTTCCCATTTATTTACAATTGTGTTAATAAGTTAATTATTTCATAGGAAATTACAATTTACAACGTCTCACTGCTATTATTTTGACCAGAGCCGTATGTGTTTAGATGTGGCTAGAAACATAGCAGGCCACGTTGCGCATACGACGCGTTGCCTGGCAGAGCGCCAAAAGGCCAAACAACAATGCAGTCCCAGTAACAACAATAACGAGAGCCATTGCTCTTTGGGCTCCATTGTTGTGCTCCTTTGGCTATATTGTATTTTTTCCTTTGCCCGACCGACGGAAGGCGTTCCGAGGAAGGCGCATGTATAATTAGAGCTATGAAGCATGTCCGGTGAAGTTTGGCATTTAAATGTGGCAACAACAACAAGAACAACGGGACAGCAGAGGTAGCCAGATCGCCATTTTGCCATTACCAAGTTTGAAATTGGGCAGAGCTCCGAAGAGCTGGCATTGTTGTTGCCCAGATATATTTTATAATGCCACAAACATGCACGAGATTCCGAGCCCTACATGCGACTGTATATGTGCATTTCGTTTAGTTTACGTACTGCGCCTCTGGAAGCAGGCAGGACTAGGAGGACACGAAGGATAGGAAGGACACGGAGCTCCCGGAGGACACCCAGGCCAGCTAGGAGAACCTAACCAACCGAATCCCGGGCTTACCCGGCGGAGGGAACGGAACAGGAACTTTGTGTGCAACTTTATCTTTTGATTTATACAATAATAAACACAAATGTGCACAAAAGTTCTTTGTACTTTGTTCTTTGCTCTGGCAAAGTTAAATCGGGAAATGTTTACATGAGCAGTTGACTCCTGCTAATTGGAAGCCCTGTCAGAAGGCGACTCTCCCTGGCAGAGTCCTTTGCCGAGCATATTACAGCAGCTTATAACAGAGTCTGAAAGCAAAAAAAATCGTACAGCTGAGTTGAAAGAGTCCGCTTTTTCCATTAAGGATAGCACCGAAAACAGCGGGCATCCGAAGACACGACCGGGCGGATCGATTTTCAATTGTGGCCAACTGGAGTTGGGGCAATTCAATGAATTGTAAGTGGCCCGACCCTCCCACAGAAGTGTGCCTTAACCCATTAAATGCAAGCAACTGCAATCGAACACGCAACCCCTGGCGCAGTCACAAAACGTTAATGCCACCGAGCCGACCATCCAACAGTGGTGCCAACTTTGTTATTCTTTACCAACCAACCTTTTTTTTAGCTGAATGTAAATGAAAACCAGAAACTTACGGCGCTGTGCAATAAGGCTCATACAGGAACATAAAATATTATTTTAAAATTGATTTAGAAAAATAAATTTTTTGACCGATTTTTGCGAATATTTAGAAAAAAAAAATTTTCAGCTGTGAATGACAATCGTTTGGAAATTTTGTAACGAATTCAAAGAGGTATGACATTCCAACAAATGACCCATATTTCCCAGGGTTTCCATTAGGAAACCGAAACTAGACGTTAATTTTCTTGAAGGATTTTTATATTTTTTGTGACATATTTTTTTTTTTGAAAGTTGACATATAATCTTATTTTCAGCTGTCAATGTTAATCGATTGCAAATTTTATTTGATGAAGCATTTCATTCCAACAGTTAACCATTACTTAGCAGAGTTTTTATGAAAAAACTGAAACTCAAGCTAACTTTTTTAGAATTTTAGCCATGAGAAACATTCTTAAGCGCTTTTTGTTCTAACATAACCAAAAGTTTTGTGAGTAAACTGGTTTCTTGTCTTTTTTAATATTAAATGTATTCTTTATACAATACAAGCTCATTATGAATTTATGTTTTGTTTGATAAGCCATGTAATCTTTGTCGACCTTGGGAAGTTTGATATTCCAGGAGGTATATACATATGTAGTTAAGCTATCTTGGGTATAATTCAGCTTGTCTAGCCGGGTTTTTGTGATCTGAAATCGGCACCACTGCCGCCTAAAGGTCGGAGTTTCAGTTTCATGTTCCGGGCTCCATGTTTCGGGCTTCCATGTGGCGTCAATGTGGTGCACATTAAGCTTAACACCGCTTTAACGCGAGTAGCGCTGAGGCGCCACTTTAAGGAGCTGCCTGTAATGGCCGGCAAACTCATTCGGTATTCGGCGGAGGTGCCGCGTAATAATGTTAAATGTCAGGTGCAATGCAGCTGTCCCTGCCGCAATCGAAGTGGAAGTGGCTGTGGAAATGAAAGTCGAACCCGGAGTCGAAGCGCACCAGCAGGCACTAATTAAGTTGCCCGGCAGCCGCGTAACTGCCATAAAATATGCGCAGTGGGAATTCGAATTCGGATCCGGATCCAGATCGTTTTGTCGGCCCAGGCAGACACTCATTGCACTTTGTGACTGGAGTTGCAGTGGCAGTGGCAGTTGCACGTAGTTTATGGCATCGGGCTAAGCGAAGTCGACGCAAGTCAAGAAGTTCTCCATTTGTTTCCAGCCTTAAATTTACACAGGACATGCAACCAGAAAGTGATGTGGGTGTTGCACCATCAGCCGGAAGCGGGGGAGTCGTATATAAATGTCTTACTCAGTCAGGAGCAGGCCAACTTCAAGCCGGCCATAAAAAACTACTACCAATTACATTAGAAAACCATCAAATACATATATTTACCTATATTTAAAATATAAGTAACATTACTTGCTATGATCACACATTATTTGTATACCTAATCTGCAGCACAAGTTGGAATTGTAATATTAGTCTTTTCCAGGTTACTAGGTTCATTATCGTCAATATTATGTTTCTGTTTTATAAGAGGGGGACTTTTTCTACTTGGTCCCAGGAAGCGATCAAGCCCACCAAAAGGTGCCTCAACGAGTAAATGCATTAAGTAGGCAAACAGCACGATGAATCCAAAGGTCGACCAGAAGTTGAGCATCTGTAAGTATGTCAATTGTATAATATGAAGCAAAATGGATCTTATCTAGCTGGAACCCACAATTCTGTAATCTGAGAAGTAAGAACTCGTCCTCATACTTCTAGCGTTCACCTCCTGGACGAACATGTGCCACATGTAGACGGAGTAGGACAGCCTGGAGAGGGGCTGCCACAGCGGGGAGGAGAGGAAGCTGTTGGCCAGTCCTCCGTATCCGTGCTTGCAGGCGAAGATCACCCAGCAGAGGGCCATGGACCACCCAACTCGGGTAAGAGTGTAGTAAGAAGACTCCGCCAGTGTGGACAATTTAGGAGCACTCCACTGGGCCGCCGGGTAGAGAGCGAAGATCGATGTGAAGATCATGGCCAGGCTAAGGGTCCATCCCAACCAAACGGCAACCCAGCTCAGCTGAAACTTCTTACCCCTATTCAAGTGCAGGAAGTAGCCGAAGAGAAATCCTATCAGCCAAGGCGTGGCGTGTGTATGGGTGGCATAGTACATATCCTTCATCCCGAGGGCAGTATAGTTCCTAGTTAAGAAATGGTTTAAAACAATTCAAAACTTATTAACATGTACATACTTCAAAATCAAAGAGTATTCGTTGACCATTATGGTGGCAAAGAGACATCCGGAAAGTAAAATTATAAGGACGAAAATTCCAGCAGCAGCTTTCTTTCCCCATTTGTACAGAGAAAAGAGCAAAAGTGGAGAGAGAAGGAACAACTGCATGTCCACCGACAGATACCACGAATGGCCAAGGCACTAAGGTCCAAATAAAAACTATTTAATTTATTTTTGGATTAATAAAAAATTGGACTTACCTTGTCGTCTATATAGTTATTAACAAAAAGCAAAGTGAAATACCAACTTCTTTCACATATTGCCTTTTGTGAGTAGCCGCCAGAAAAAAGAGGTCCGTCTGTTATTATTGGCATAAGTTTTAAATGTATAACAATAGCAATTGCCAAAAGCGGAACGATTCGGATTAGGCGATGTAGATACATCAGTGGCACGTTAAGTTTTCCTTTGGTTCTGCGAAATTATTTTTTATGTAGTAGCTGACTTACAAATTGTCTCATCGTCTCACCTATCCATTAATCTCAACGGAATCAAAGCCACCAATAATCCGCCAAGCACGAAGAAGGAATCCACAGAGAAAAAACCATGCAAAATAAAACTGGCATATGGTGTCTCCATCCACTGTGAAATTGTTAATTTAAAACATTTGGTTCGTAAAATATAAGTTAAACGCTTACCGATACAGCATTGAAAATATTAATATTAGCAGAAAGTAAAGCCATAACGTACTGATGGCAGAAAACAACCCAAATAAGAGACAGACACCTTATTCCATTAAGACAGTCAATGACATTCGGATTGGATTTAGCTTCAACAATACGGAAAAGTGCACGAGAGTTAGCACGCGCCGAAAATACCTTAACTATTATTGGTAGACTATCTGTAAATAATGGATTGTTATGAAATTTCTGTGTCAGACCTATAGTTTTTGGCTACTCACCCTGATTTTTACCCAGACAGTAGTCCCACAAAGTAAACAAAGCTACTAGGGCACCCATCGCCGATAAGAAAACTCTACAATTGTAAATCGTTAGCCGAAAACTGATTAAAATGGCGGTACACTTACATCATAAAAATGGTGAGTCCATCCCAGGGTTCACTTTCACTTGTCTGGCAACTGCTATCGCTGATACTCATGGCTGAGCTGGGAATACTGGCGTTGAGGAACTGCTTCATCAGTTGAGCCACAAACGTGTTCATGTGAGCCGCTGAGCAGGATGCCGGAAAACAAGTGGCAGTTTTGAAGGTCCCGATGATCCCGTTCTCGATTCCAAGCATTGCACCAAAAGACACTGAGAGAAAACAGTACTTGCCTTGAATAGCTCTGCTCTGGCTGACCTCTTTCCTGATGTTGAGACACTCGTCGAAATTTCCCAGGTCGTACATGTTGCCCTTAAGCAGACCCGATGGGATCGAACCCCAAGAATCGAACACTGACGTAGTACGTAGAAATGAAGTAGGTCATAAAATGTACTCGATTTTCGTCCGAAGATCACTTACTTTTCAGTGCCCAGTACTGACCACCTCGAAGTCCGGTCATAAGTGCATTCATATCGCTGAGGCACAAAAGATCCTCTGCAGTTAGCACTCTGGAGTCTAGGACACTCAACTCGTCCAGTTCAACATCCTGAAAGTGTCCAGCGAACGCAAGTCCCAAGGATCTAAGTTGATCAACACGATGGAACTCCGGCAGGACTCCTTCTTCTTTCGGTTTCGTGGCACTGATTAGCGCCAGTCCACAGAGGAACACTACTCCAACTATGTTGACCATGCTAGCTCAACTCTTACTGATTATTTCTCATCGAAAACGGAACCCCTTTTATATGCGAATTAGCTTGCGATAAGCACTGCCTACAAATCAACTTGTGACATTAGTCATATGATGGTCAATTCCATTGAAGTACCATAAAAGGTAATCTTTAAACTTATCAAAATTCGTATTTTAATCACTACTTCAATACATATTTCTACGAAATATGTATTAAGATTAATATCATATCATAAATACGTTTATAATAACGCTTCTGCATTCCGTTGACAATTGCTTCTGTGGACTTATGAAATAATCTTATATTTTGCAACCGGATTAAATATAAATAAACAAGCATATTTCTCTGGGGTCATATAAATTAAGTTAAATTCAGATATCTAGTTAGCTACGGTTTGAGAGTTCGATTCTGACCAGAACTTTTGCATCTATAAGAAAAATGTTTATATTATTTAACCAGAACTTAAAACCAGATTCATAAGCATAAACATACCGCAGTGTAGTTTGAGAAATAGGTGTTGGTTCTAACGTTTTTGCAATTCACCTCCACGATGAACATATGCCAGATATAAACGGAGTATGAGAGCCTCGAAAGTGGTTGCCACAGTGGGGATGATAAGAAGCTATTGGCAAGGCCTCCGTAGCCCTGCATACAGGCAAACACTATCCAGCATAGGGAAATGGGCCAGGCCAGCCGACCAAGGGTGTAGTAGAGGGATTCCTCCAGAGTGGACAATGCAGGAGCACTCCACTTGGATGCCGGGTAGAGAGCGAACAGCGATGTTCCAAGTAAGGCTAGGCTAATAGTCCATCCACTCCACATTGCCAACCAACTCAGACGGAACTTCTTACCTCTATTCAGATGTAGAAAGTATCCAAACAGAAATCCAATCAACCAAGGAGCTGCATGTCTATGTGTTGCTTGATACAGCTTGTGATTGGCCATATCTCCACCACTTGTATTCCTACAGGAAGATAAACTGATTAGAGGACAACAGCGAATAGCCTTTGGGACCTACTTGATCAGAAAGGAGAAATTGTTGATCATCATCGTGGCAAAAAGACAACCAGAAAGCAAAAGAATAAGTACAACCACTAAGGCCGCCGCCTTTTTTCCCCATTTGTAGAGAGCGATCAGTAGAATCGGGGAGATGATATACAGCTGCATGTCCACTGCCAAGTACCAAGTATGACTTAGGCACTAAAAATTAATTTAAGTTATCTTTATTCATGGTTAAGCTATTTCCGCTATAATTCTGAATGAACAACAAGGTCCAAAACCAGCCCTTTTCACAAGCCTCTTTTCCTTGGAATCCACTGTAAAATAGGGGGCCACCGGAAACAAGTGGCATGACATACATGTAGATGAGAATGGCCATGGCCAAAACCGGTAGGATTCTTATCAAGCGATGCAGATACATGAGTGGGGCATTTAATTTTCCCTTGGATCTGCAATTCACCGAAATTAAAATCATTAAATAATCAAGATACAAATTTAAAAGCACCTTAAGCCTTACTTATCCATCGAGCGCAGAGCAATCATCGCTACTAACAAACCACCGAGGAAGAAAAAGGAATCCACAGAGAACACACCATGTAGGACAATGTTGGAAAAGGGGTTTTCAGCCCACTATATATGATAATATTCTTATGCTGTTAAAAATATCGGCAGTAATTAAAGGCAACTTACCGAAACCAATTCTGCGAGGTTCATATTGGGCATGGTGATAAAATACAAGTTGACATGGGAATAGACTACCCAAATAATGGATATGCATCGGATGCCGTGAAGGCAATCTATTACATTTGGGTTAGATTTATTATCCACACAGCGAAAAAGAGCACGGGAGTTGGCTCTAGCAAAGAAAGCTTTTACCAGTGCTGAGGGTTCATTTTCTTTACGTAAAAAGTAGTCAGAAAGAGTGAAGAAGGCCACGATTGAAGCCATTACAGATAAGATGACTCTATAATATCAGATGTTAGTATTTAGCTTAGGCTAAGGTTTAGGTAAGACTTACACAGTGAATATGGTCAAGCCATCCCAAGGTTTTGCGTCGATTGTCTGGCAAGTGGCTTCATTGATACTTAAGCTGGTGGAACTATTCGCGCCGAGCAAATCCTGAAGAAACTGCCTTACAGATTCTTCCATTTGAGCAGGTAAACACGAGGCCGGAAAGCAAGTGGCTATATTTACTGGTTTTGCCTTCAAGGCTGCAAATACCGAGAGGTCCAGCAAAGGATGCGGAAAGAAAGCAGTACTTTCCTTGAATCCGATGATCGCTTGTGACCTGATGACTGATCTTGAGGCACTCATCATAATTTCCCAAATCGTAAAAGTTCCCATAAAGCAGGCCCGAGGGAATGGAACCCCAAGCATCGATCACTAAGAAATTAAATACATCAAAACAATTTCGTTTTTGATTTCAATGGCTTACTCTTCAGGGCCCAATAGTTTCCATCTGCAAAGCTCTTTATAAACAGTGCCATATCCGCCAGGCATAATAGTTCCTCTTGTCTCGGCAAGCCTGTATTTGAATCCAAATACAAATCCTCGATGTAAATATTCCGAGTGTGTTCAGCAAATTTCACTCCTAAGGGCTGTATATTCCTTAGTCGCTGATATCGCTTCAACAGATCTATTTCCTCGAGTTCTGAGGCCCCGGTGAGAACTAGTCCAACGAGCAAAAGAATGGTAAGAACTATAGTCATGCTCATTTTGAATTCGATTGACAGGTTTCACCCCCGGTTTTTAGTTTTATTTTGCAGACGCTTGTAAAAGAATCTGGGGAAAAATAGTTTATAGGCGATAAGCTACCGGCTAACCGAGTCTACCGATTAGACTAAACAGTATGAGATATCTAGACGGGCAATTCCACAGTTCAAGTTTGCCGATTTTATCGATAATGAGCAATCAGTTAAACTTCTGGGTATCAGAAACAATTGACCGCGCAAGGTGTTTTGTTATCTGTTATCAGTATTAGTTAATCATTATATGGATTTACTATCGAGCCGGCTGATATTGAACTTTGCGTAGTGGTGAATGAACCCACAATTACAATAACCGACAGATAAAGTCTTAATAAAAATTCATCTATTGGATGTATTAAAAAATATATTTAAAAGGCACACTTTACAAATTTGTTAACGAATTAATAAGATTAGTTGGAATTTCTAAGCGGTTTTGTTTCAGGCTCGTTTAGATCCACATACTTTCTGGCCTCTAAGTCGTTATAAGTTTATGTTGACTACCAACAGGAGAGATCCTTCGTGGTCCTAGAAGACTGTTAAGTCCACACAATGGCACTTTGGCACAACAGGTGGGACATCAACACAGTGACTGCAGTTTTTAAGGTTCCGATGATTTCGCTCTTGACTCCCAGCATTTTGGCAAAGGACTCTGCTCTGGCTGAAAAGGAAAAATACTCATAATATGTTGACCATGCTGGCTCAAATCTTACTGATTATTTCTCATCGTAATCGGAACCCCTTTTATATGCGAATTAGATTGCGATAAGCGCCATCTATGAAACCACCTTGTGACATTAGTCATATTGTAGTCACTTAAATTTGTTTTTTTTTATTTGTTTCTTTTTTAATCAGTACTTCACTATATAATTCTAACAAACACCTAATAAGATTAAGATCATATCAGCACATAGATAAATAGGTATTTGAATAACGCTACTGCAAGCACGTGACAATTGCTTCTGTGGACTAAAAAAATAATCTTATATTTTTTAAGCGCCGGAATAAATAGTCGAGTGGTAACAAATGTTATTGTATCGATGAGCAAGCACTTTTTTTGGACTTAAATGATTTCAGCCGAATGGAAATATCTAATCAGCTGCAGTTTGAGCATTTGATTTGGTCGCTTCTAAATCTCCTTGTTTAGTTGAATCACCATCGTCAATCTGATTCTCCTTTCCAAGATCTGGGTCCGTCACTGTTTTGATCTCAGCAGGTGCCTTCTTCTGAGGTCGTATAAGCAGATCAAGTCCACCAATGGGCGCCTCAATAATCAGGTACAGTACATAGGAAAACAAAAGCGTGAATCCAAGTGTCGACCAGAAGTCAAGCATCTGTAAAAATGTTATTAATGTTATATACTCCTATTAAAATCAATTACTTACCACTTGGTAGTCCGAGAAGTACGTATTTGTTCTGGTTATTCTTTGGTTTATCTCCTGGATGAAACTGTGCCAAATATAGGCGGAGTAGGACAGTTTTGAAATGGGCTGCCACAGCGGGGAGGAGAGGAAACTGTTGGCCAGACTGCCGTATCCTTGCATGCAGGCGAAGACCACCCAACCAATTGCCATTGGCCAGCCCACTCGGGTGAGGGTGTAATAGAATGACAATTCCAAGGTCGTCGCATTAGGAATGCCCGACATAACAGCAGGATAGAGTGCGAAGATCGATGTAAACAACAGGGCCAGGGAAAGAATCCATCCAGTCCAAACGGAAAACCAGCTCAGCTGGAATTTCTTGCCCTTACTCAAGTACAGAAAGTATCCGAACAAAAATCCAATAAGCCACGGAGCAGCATGAGTGTGTGTGTAGAAGTACACCTTTTTCTGCAGAGTGAGATCAAGGCTGTGGATCAAGAATATATATACTTTTGACAGAAATAATATAGAGGGTGTACAAATAAACACATACTTTAATATTGAGTAGTTGTTAACCATCATCTCAGCAAAGAGACACCCAGAAACCAGTACTATGAGAACGAAAATACCAGCAGCAGCCTTTTTGCCCCATTTGTACAGGGCGAAAAGCAGGAGCGGGGAAATGAGGAACAGTTGCATGTCCACAGCTAGATACCAAGTATGATCAAGACACTAAAAAATAAAGCTTTTAAATTCTGTGTTTCAAGGTAAAATTGATAAGTTTTACCATATCGTTCGCGAAATTAACCACAAAGAGCAGGGTCATATACCAAGATTTTTCGCATGACGCTTTTCCATTGTAACCGCCCTTAAAAAGAGGACCATCTCCCAAAAGACCAGTGAGCTGCGTATAGACTAGAATAGCCATGGCCAAAATAGGAAAAATGCGAATCAAGCGGCGCAAGTACATCATTGGAACATTTAGTTTGCCTTTGGTCCTGGGAAAGAGTTAAGAAATTAATAAGGTGTAATATATTATATAATATATACAAATTAATAATTACCTATCCATTGATCGCAGTGCTATTAAAGAAACTAATAAGCCGCCGATAAAGAAAAAGGAATCCACTGCAAACTGGCCGTGCAAAAAAAAACTAGTGAAAGGCGTCCGTAACCACTGTGAAATATAAAAGCTATGCTGAATTTTGTGAGAATATTAAAAGTTGAAAACATACCGGGAGAATACTAAAACGATTAATATTTGGTGAATAGAATAAGCTTGCGTATTGATGGAGAAAAATCACCCAGAAAAGCGACATGCCCCGAATTCCGTTAAGGCAGTGGATAACATTGGGATTTGACTTGTTTTGCACGACGCGGAAACAAGCACGAGAATTTGCCCTGGCTGAAAACACCTTGACAATCACGGGAAGCTGATCTATAAGATAAAGATATAAGGTTATATAACAACAGATTAAGAATTATAACTCTAACTCACCTTGACTGTTGCACAAGAAATAGTCGTACAGCGTGAAAAGAGCCACGATAGTGCCCATCAGTGCTAAGATCACTCTGAAATTAGAAGGTCTTAGCAAATTACTAAGTCTAAAATATAGAGGTACTTACATTGTTAAAATGGTGAGGGCATTCCAGGGTTCTTTTTCACTGGTCTGGCATGTACTATCGCTGATACTCATGGCTGTGCTGGGAATACTGACGTTGAAAAGTCTTTGTATTATCTGACCCACAAACTTGTTCATGTGAGTGGCCGAGCAGGAGGACGGAAAGCAAGTAGCTGTTTTCATTTTCAAAAAACTACCAATTGCACTCTCAGAGCCCAGAATTTTACTCGGGTATGCTTCCAGAAAGCAGTATTTGCCACGAATGTTGTTATTTCTGATATTGATGCACTCGTCAAAGTTTCCCAAGTCATAAACGTTACCCGTGAAAAGGCCAGAGGGAATGGAGCCCCAAGAGTCAATCACTATTAAAATAATGTTTAGCAAACTTTAAATACAGATCCCTTTGATTTATTTGGTTACTCACTTTTAAGTGCCCAAAATTGGCCAGATCTAAGAGCCAACATTAACTGACCCATTTCACTAAGGCACAGAAGATCCTTCTGAGTTGCCAATTTGGAGTCGAAAAGGCTTAAATCTTTCAGCGTTACATTTTGAAAGTAGTCGGCAAACTCAAAACCCAGTGGCTTGAACTTTCTAAGACTCTGGAATCCCTTCAGAATACTTTCATCCTCAAACTGTTCGCCTCTTATGAGAACGAGCCCACTGAGCAAAATAAAACTTATTAACTTGACCATGCTAACTTAAACGGCATTGAATGCCTCTGTGAAAATCGCAAGAACTTATATACGAGCGATAACCATTGATTGTAATAGTAAGCAGATTAGTCGTTATGGTTAAGTCCCAACTATTAAATACCCTATTTGTATAATTTCATCTTCTGCACAGCAATTTTAGCATCATATTATTATCTGTCAGTTAACATAAAACTAAATTTTTTAAATTGCTTAATTCGTTGAAGATCGGTTAGTAGATCGTTTAGACAGTAGATCGACTTGATTATTCCTTTTACATATATTAAAATAAAACTTATATACTCATAAAACTTATGACTAATGAGTAAAAAAAAATTGACAGGTGATATGAACCATTTAAAAAGCTTATTCGAGTACAACGAGCCAAAGATTAGATTTACTATCTTTCTTTTTCCTGTAACACAAATTTTAAGAAAACTAATAGGAATCTTCCAATCTATGAATACTTAGTATAAAAGCCTTAACAGGGTATTATTATCATTCAAGAGGCTTAATCAATTCATAAAAGGTTTAATTCCGGTAAAGAGATAATTAGATCAATTTTTATTTGGACTTTGACTAGTAATTTGATTAAACCTGTTGGAAGATTGGTAATAATTATCCCCGATACTCGACCACGTTTTGATATTTATAATTTGTAGAATTTAAATGTTTTAAATGTTTAATTCAAAGAAGTCATGGGAACGATTAATTGATGTTTTAGGTGAAAAGCTTTATCAATGATAATGATAGAATTCGTTGAATTAACTTTGTTATTCCTGCTTGGAAATCACTAGTCTCTGGGGATTTTATTTATAGCCAATAAATAATTTCACTAGAAATTTACTTAAACACTTATCAGCATTCAGAGGAACAGTGGTATCAAAAAAATGTCAATACAAATTAGATGATTATTATAATAACTTTGATATACGTTGATTGGTACTTAAACGTTTTGTCATGTAATTGGCCAAATTAGTGTATGTCTTCAGAGAGAGAAAATGCGTTAAGGAATATACTAATGTCAGCTGGTATTTCTGGTTAACTTCGAATAAATTTATCTGGGAATTATCTGCGATAAGAATAGACTAATGCCAGTAGGATAAGGGTAATGAAACAAGCCAACAAAATCACACTATCATGCTAACCAAACGCTTTTGGCTGCTTCTGCAGAAATATATAACCCCTTAGAGATATGCGAATTATCAAGCGATAACCACGAATAATCCGATTGAACAAGGAAAATCGTCAAATCGTAAAATAATCAAATCCGGTAACGACGTACAATATAATTGCTCAGGTTTCTAGCAGTCTATTACAATATGAGACATCCAGACAAGCGACTCAGCTTTTTAACTTTGCCGACATTCCCAATAATGAGCAATCAGTTAAACTTCACGGTATCAGAAACAATTAACCGCGCAAAGTGGCGATCATGAGATCATTATATTATCATTATACGAATTTACTATGAAATCGGCTGATATTGAACTTCTGGGAAGTGGTGAATGAAGCTAGAATTACAATAACAGTCTTAATAGTAACTCATTCCAGGGAGGTAATAAAACACCACATATTATAAAATGTTTAAAGTGTATACTTGTTCACAAATTTATTAATTAATTATTAAGATTAGGTAGAATATTCAAGGGGTTTTATTTCGGTCACGCTTAGATCCTCAGACTTTATGGTCTCTAAGTCGTTATTTTGATTTGAAATAAGATTTGGTTGACTAGCGCCAGGAGAGATCCTTCGTGGTCGTAGAAGGTTGTCAAATCCACACAATGGCGCTTCGATGATAAGATACAACAGGTAGGACATCAACACAGTAAATCCCAAATCGAACCAGAAATGTTCCATCTGTTCAAAATAGGTTAGGGGTCATTAAGATGTTGTGAGAATTTGTAAAAGCTTACTTACCATAGAGTATGTGGAGAAATATGTGTTCGTCCTGACATTTCTGCTGTTCACTTCTTGCACGAACATGTGCCAAATATACACGGAGTAGGAGAGTCTAGAAAAAGGCTGCCACAAGGGCGTCGAGAGATAACTGTTGGCCAGACCACCATATCCCTGCATGCAGGCGAAAATCACCCAGCAAATAGCCAAAGGCCAGGCCAATCGGGTGAGGGTATAGTACAGGGATTCTTCCAAAGTGGACAGAGGCGTAGCAGTCCACTTCGCCGCTGGATAAAGGGCGAAGATCGAGGTGAAGAGCATTGCCAGACTGAGGATCCATCCCGACCACACAGCTAGCCAGCTTAACTGGAATTTCTTGCCCCGATTCAGGTGCAGGAAATAGCCAAACAGGAATCCAATTAGCCAAGGAGCAGCGTGAGTATGCGTGGCCAAGTACAACTTCTTGTTGGGAACCCCATCATCGTCTGAGGTATTTCTGTGTACAATAAATATATGTTAGAACATTGAATAATATTTTATATATAAGACCACTACTTAATGAGCAGCGAGTAGTGGTTGACCATCTGAGTAGCAAAAAGGCAGCCAGAGAGCAAAACCACAAGTACTGCAATACCGGAGGCCGCTTTCTTGCCCCATTTATAGAGAGCAATTAGGAGGATCGGGGAGATGATATACAACTGCATGTCCACTGCCAGGTACCAAGTGTGATCGAGACACTAAAATGGTTAAAGTAGCTTACATTATTTTACTAAATGCGAAATCATTATCTTCAGATAATGCAAACATGCATGCAATGCATTTCGATAATGTTATCTCTAAAGTCTTACCATTAATTGTCTGATTACAAAGTACACATAATATATTACTCACAATGTCCAAGACTGCGTAGTTCTGAACGAAGAGCAAGGTCCAGAACCATCCTTTCTCACAATACTCCTTGCCGTGGTATCCACTTTTGAACATTGGTCCACCACTGACAACGGGCATCATGGTAGTATAGATAAGAATGGCAACAGCTACGACTGGTAGGATACGTATAATGCGATGCAGATACATCATAAGCGGGTTAAGTTTTCCACCAGATCTATTGAGAGGTTAAGTGTTATATGGGATTTTGAATAGCATTGGCTATACCTACTTTTCCATAGAACGCAGAGCAATCATTGAGACTATTAAGCCACCAAGGACGAAGAATGAGTCCACTGAGAAGTATCGATGCACCACAAAGCTAGCAAACGGTTCAGAAGCCCACTGAAACGATAGATATTGCTAAGAATTTGAACTGGCTTAAGCGATGTCATGTCCCTACCGAAAATAATTCAGCGGTATTTAGATTAGGTGCTGTTAAAGTGAATATAAATTCGTGGGAGAAGATAACCCAAATTAATGACATGCAGTGGATGCCATTAAGACACTCAATCACATTGGGGTTTGATTTGCTAGGCACGATACGGAAAAGTGATCGGGAGTTGGCCCGAGCGGAGAAAGCCTTTACCAGAGCTGGAATTTGATCTGCAAAGAAATCATGCTGGTAAATAATTTATTTACAGAGAATATTTTCAGGGCACAACTTACCTTGATCCTTGCACAGAAAGTAGTCATAAAATGTAAATACTGTCACAAGACCACCCATCACGGATAGAAGCACTCTGTAATACATATTTTTAATTCAAACAAAATCACACGAAAACCAAACACTTACATGGTGAAAATAGTCAGTCCATCCCAAGGTTCACCATCACTTGTCTGACAACTTGCTTCACTGATTTTCATATTTAAACTGGAGCTATTTAAATTGAGAAATTTTTGCAGAAGTTGTTCCACAAAAAGATCCATTTGTGTGGATGAACATGAAGCCGGGAAGCAAGTGGCGATTCTCATGCTGTTGGCAATAAGAAAACAATACTTTCCTCTTATTTTCTGAGTGCTACTAATAACTTTATTAATCGACAGGCATTCATCAAAGTATCCCAAGTCGAAGGTATTTCCAGTCACGAGTCCAGAGGGAATGGAGCCCCATGAATCGATCACTGATAAATAAACATATGGTGGCCAATAGATTACGGATTAAATTTATTTAGATTGACTCACTCTTTGATGCCCAATACTGATTGGATGAAAGGCCATCCATTAATGCTGCCATATCCGTCAGACATAGGAGATCCTTGTCGTTACGAACCTCGAAGTAGGATACTCCCAATCCCTCCAAAGTAACATTTTGAAAGTACTCAGTAAATTCCAGTCCCAGCGGCTTTTGCTTCTTCACATATAAGTTGTTTCGTAGGACATCAGGAACGCTTGACTCCGAAGCTATAGTATTAGCCAGCCCAAAGAGCATTAAAATACTAACAACGTTTACCATTCTAATTCGCTTTCGATTGGGGCTGTCAGCAAGCTGGCTGTGATTTTATATGGCAAATTGCAATCGAAAGATAAGCGCTATCAACAAATATGACACTCAACAAACGATTAGCCAAAACTTTTTGTGCCATATTGACAGGAAAACCCCGATAATATTTGAGAAAACGATAATCTAATTTGAGGATCTTGAATACCTTGAATATTTCAATGCCTTTTATATGATTGATTACATTACTTTAAAATAATCGTTTTTTTCTCCAGAAGAGAGTTTTGCAATAAATTAAGTTGTTTGCTTAATAATTGTATTTTACATTTAAATCAGTTCAATCTTCAAATTAGTTTGATGAATGTTCATGACCATAATTTAATATTAATCAGTTCAAGTAGCTAGTTTGTTTTCGTTTTCATTGTCATTAGTTTTATGCTCCACAACTGAAGTCAGTATTGGTTGTGTGACATCTGGAGGCTTCACATTTCCTGTAGGTCTCCAAAGGGCATCTAGACCACCAATAGGAGCCTCAATTATGAGATACAAGAAGTAGGACATAACCAGGCTAATTCCAAAGTCTGACCAGAAGTTCAGCATCTACAAAGAAGCAGGTCAGATAAGAAAGAATTTTATGGCAGGGTATCAAGGTAAATAACGTACCACAGTGTAAGTCGAAAAGTAAGTGCTGGTCCTAACATTCCTACTGTTCACCTCCTGGACGAACATGTGCCAGATGAAGACTGAGTAGGAGAGCCTGGAGAGTGGTTGCCACAAAGGCGAGGATAGGAAACTGTTGGCCAGGCTACCATAGCCCTGCATACAGGCGAAAACCACCCAGCACATGGCCAAGGGCCAACCCAATCGGGTGAGAGTGTAGTAAAGGGATTCCTCTACAGTGGGCAGCTCAGGAGCACTCCACTTTCCGGATGGATATAGAGCAAAGATCGAGGTGAAGATCATGGCCAAGCTGAGTATCCATCCCGACCATACTGCCAGCCGGCTCATCTGGAACTTATTTCCACGATTTAGGTGCAGGAAGTAGCCGAACAGGAATCCAATCAGCCAAGGAGCAGCATGTGTGTGCGTGGCCAAGTAAAGTTTTCGATTGGCCTCATCATCACCACCACCATTTCTAAGAAATAGAAGGTATAAGTAAAGGGATTTCAAATCACAACATTAACAAGACATACTTTATACTCATTGAGTAATGATTGACCATCTGGGTGGCAAACAGGCAACCAGAAAGTAATACCACAAGTACAATAATGCCGGCGGCCGCCTTTTTACCCCATTTATAGAGAGCAATTAGGAGAAGTGGCGACAGGATATACAGCTGCATGTCCACCGCAAGATACCACGATTGATCGAGACACTGAAAGAAAAATTGGTAAGAAACCATAACTATCTTGCTTTAAATGGTACTTACTACACTTTTCGAAACGTAATTCTGGACGAACAATAGGTCCCAGTACCAGCCTTTCACACATTCCTCTTTGCCATGGAATCCACTTTTGAAAAGGGGTCCTCCACTCAGAACCGGCATCAGTTTCACATAGATCAGAATGGCCATGGCCAAGACGGGAAGGATGCGAATAATACGATGTACATACATCATCGGGACATTAAGTTTTCCCCTAGTCCTGAGGCAAATTATCAAATTAAGTTACTGAAAATTGAAGCATAGATTTTGACTCACTTTTCCATTGTGCGAAGAGCTGTCATGGATACTAGTAACCCTCCAAGAAAGAGAAACGAATCCACTGAGAAGTAACCGTGGATGAAAAAGCTTGAAAAAGGTTTCTCCAGCCACTGTAAAATAAATAGTTATAAAAAGGGATATGTTTTGAGACAACTGAGAAATGCCCTTACCGAAAGCGCATAAGTAAAGTTGATGTTTGGCGATATCAGCGAATACATATGCTCATGGAGGAAAACCACCCAAATAAGGGACATGCAGCGAATGCCATGAAGACAGTCAATTACATTCGGATTGGAACTGCCAACCACGAGGCGGAAAAGAGCCCGGGAGTTGGCCCTGGCCGATATGATCTTCACCAAGGCTGGAAGCTGTTCTGAAATGTATTGAAAATTAGTCTATGTCCCCTGAAAAATTTCTATAGAATTACTCACTCTGATCCTTACACATAAAGTAGTCGTACAAAGTGCTCAAAGTAACAATTAAAGTTAGCAATGAGAGTAATACACTGTAATTTAAATTTTAATTATATATATACTGTAAAAATATGTTATTTTAAATTATAACTACTTACACTGTGAAAATGGTCAGGCCATCCCAGAGCTCAGAATTGCTCGTTTGGCAACCGTCTTCATCAATGCTGATATCTATACTTTTGGTGGAGTTGAGTAAGTTTTGATACAGTTTCCCGGCAAAGAATTCCATTTGGGTTGCAGAGCAGGAGGCCGGAAAACAAGTGGCGATCTTGATCTGCATGCTTTCCAAGGATTCAATACCGGTGTCCAGCACATCCTTTAGAGGCACTGCCAGGAAACAGTACTTGCCCTGGACAGGTTGACTGCTGCTGATCTCTTCATGGATGTTAAGGCACTCATCGAAATTTCCAAGATCATAAAATGTTCCATACAGCAGGCCCGAGGGAAAGGAACCCCAAGAATCTAGCACTGAAGTATTTCGTAATTTATCAGTTTGGGTTTCTATTAGGTTATTTGGTCAGACTTACTTTTGAGTGCCCAGTAACTGCCCGATTGAAGTCCCTTATAAAGCTCTGTCATATCTGCCAGACATTGCGAATCATCCGTACTAATAGCTTGGGTGTCTATATTATTATAGTCAATATTCCTTGGTGATACAGCCTTAAGCACGCTAAGACGGTGATGAACTAACTGAAGTTCGTCCCTGGACAGATGGGCACTGATAAGTCCCAGTCCGCAAAGCAGCAAAATGACAATACCGTTGACCATGTTAATTCAATTTCGTTTGATTGGCTTGTGCCGATCTCAAATGCTTTTATATGTCAACAGTGGTAGCGTAATCTTGCGATAAGCACTATCAACGGGTATCCCAAGTGGTATCGCTTGAAGGAAAACCCATTGGGGTCTGACCAAGCTCATGGGAACATCCCTGATAATGAACAATCGTTTTAATTTACAGATAGCCGAAACTCGTAATAATGATGCGAAGTCCTATTTTAATACCAAGTGGCTAAATCTTGGGTTTTTCAAAAGTTGGGGTATTGGGGTTTTCTAGAGGTTTGTAGACTTTAACAGTATAATTGACACTACAAAAGCCACTTAAAAAATGAAGTTTTTTATTTAAAACATATAAATAAAAGCTTTAAATTTTAGTGTTAAGTAAGGAAAAGTCGTTGAGAACGAACTCATTTTCAATTAAAATATCAATTGTACCTATCAACCACGTCGTCACACTTTTTCCACCCATTCGTACCTTCGATTTTTTGTTCGTATCTTAAGCCCGACATAATCCTATTAAATATTTTTTCCCAATAATTTTCAAAGCATTAGCTCATCATCAATTTGCTGCTTTGTGAAATTGGCAGCAATCACGTTATGCTCACCCAGCCACGCCCCCAAAAAAACACACACATACAATCAGGGAAGAGGAAAAATAGGGAAAAACAAACACACACTCTGTATATACACACTCACACACACACTCTATACACACACACACCCACCTATACTTAAGCACATTTGCTTAATTTTCGAAATGAGTTCGCATGACTTACAACCACCCACCACCCATCCCGCATCTATCATCCAGTATCCTTTATGGGCGACTCTTCTTTCGCCTTTGACTCAGGGTCTGAGTCATTCGTTTGCTTTCTCGTTGATTAAATACGGAAATTGTTTGACTTTAGTTAGGCGCATGCAATTAATTAAATTAGAGCACCCGAAAAACTCTCAAACAAACGGAACATTCAATAAAGAGTTCAAAGTGGGCTGTGAATGTATCGAAATGATAAGTCCGACCAAAATATCAAATTAGAATTATCAAATTGTTGTTAATTTAAGATTCTTGTAATCGGATAATAATGTTTTCAAAAGCATTGGCGAGTAATGTGGAAATAAAAAAAATGTTTAATAATTATTATTTATAAGACCATTGCTATTTTTAAACAGCATGTTTAAAGTTTATTTAGTTCTCTTTATTCCCTTTTTGGCTCCATTCATAACTTCCGCCAATTTATCTAAGCAATATATCTTTAATTTATGTCTTCCGTAGTCGAAAGTGCGAGCATTGAAGATTTAGGGGTCGGATTTCAAGGCGGTTATTGAAATTGAATAATCATTTTGTTGCGGGGGCAGGTCTTAATGCAAATTTCAATTTAGCTCGGGACCAGAAAAATCCCAGCCAGCTCCTTGGGCTCCGCGGTTTACGACTTTATTTCATGACAGATTGTCATTTTAGTCGGCGAAAAGTGTAACACGCCAATCCCCGCCTGGCATAATGAGGGAATGGCGTTTTTCCATCATATTTTATTGGGGCAAGGAGCTGCGCTATTCATCATGTATCCGCGCATATGAAACCCATTTGCCCCAACTCATCCAATTCCTGGCAGACGCGGCACGTGCCATAAAGCGGCGTGGCCAATAAAGTCGGTGCCGTTCGGTGCGATAATAAACATGCTAATGCCCATTAAGAGGCGAGTTTGAATTGAAAATCCCCCGAAATTAATGCCAGTGTCGACGTAACGTGGCTTTAGTTAATTGAACATGTCGACCGTGTAAATGCATAATTAAATTACTTCAACTTTAACTAAATCGCACACACTGTTGGCCAGAAAGGTGCGCTTAAATACTTCATTAGAAGCAATTCATTTGTTTAAACGACAGGGAAAAGAGCGTGTGCCACATAATTGAATGCACTACATGCTGCACATCTGTCTACCGGTCCATGTAATTACGTTAATTGGCCTCAAATGCTATTAAATGTTTGCAAAACAGAAAGGGCTTGCAATTATGTCAAGAGCATACACTAAAAATTGTTTAAAAAGGATGAATTATTTATAAACAAAAAGTGGCACATTTGCATTTTGCAATAAAATGAGCCATTTACCACAGTTTACGCAGGGCCTATGATCATTAACTGTGCAAATATAATTGCATTAAAGACCAAATTCTGTAAGGTAAGTTAGAGAAATATCAAGAATATTTATTACTTCTGAGAGTGTTTTAAGGCTGTGTTTTATAGAAAATCAAACTGTTTTTACCTACGGAATAAGTCAAATCACATCAAAAATGTCGCTAATCCTGTTCTAATGCAAAATTTATATAGTAAAATTAATGAATAAAAAATATTAAATTCAGTGAAAACAAGAGAGAACGCTATAGTCGGGTGACCCGACTATCAGATACCCGTTACTCAGGTAAAGGGAGTGCGAGGGAGATGGAGATAGATTTCTTCTACATTTCGATAGGTATTGATAAACACAATAAAACTGCATTTTTACTTTTCCGATATATTTAAATATTTAAAATCGTATATAAGCGATTGTGGGCGTTAAAGGGGGCGTGGCACCTTTTTGAAACAAACTTGCGCTGCGTAGGAACTCCTAGAATCTGCATGCAAAATGCCAATCTTCTAGCTTTTATAGTTTCCGAGATCTCAGCGTTCATACGGACAGACAGACAGACGGACAGACGGACATGGCTATATCGACTCGGCTAGTGACCCTGATCAAGAATATATATACTTTATAGGGTCGGAAACGCTTCCTTCTACTTGTTACATACTTTTGCACGAATACAATATACCCTTTTACTCTACGAGTAACGGGTATAATAATTGAATGTTGTATAGGAAAGAAATCCAGTTCAGTCGAACCTCAAAGCATTATTTCACTATTTATGTTCAATTTACATTGAACACACATTTGTGGAGGTGCAGAAAAACATAATTCAAAATTCTAATTAATTTTGGATATTATACTATTATAGAGAACGACACCATAAACAATGTTATCGATTACATTTTAGTTTTTAAAATGTGATGCCCTTAATCAAAAGCATAACAATATCCATTATTAATAATCTGGAAATACAATTTTTTTTAATTTGTACCAAATGAGAATGTTTTAAAAAAAGCAAATTTAAAAATTGTTTCTGTTTAATTAAGGGAATTTATTATGTAATAATTAAAAAAAAGAAAGTAAAAAGATTTTGTCAGAAGTGGGATTCGAACCCACGCCCTCAGAGAGGACCAGAACGCTCACATACCCTTCTGCGAAGAGCAAAGCTGAATGCCTTGAGTCTGGCGCCTTAGACCGCTCGGCCATCCTGACACGTTGCAATCAGCCGCGCAAAAACCCGCTTATAAGCTACGTCACGGAATTCTGAGTTAAAATAGGGGAGTTAAGAGTTCCGTTATTAACTTCTGCTGCTAAGATACTATGATGATGAGGGTGATGATGATGGAGCGGTGGGGTAAAAAGCAATACCGCAAACACACATTTTCACACCCGTCGTCGCATGTCTAGAAGCTATTTATAGACTGCCTCCCCGCCTCAACGCATCCCACTCGCACCCCTCTGGCCATCTCCCTCTCTTGCAAAGCTTGCGTGTGTGTACTTTTGGGGAAGAGTGAAAAGTGGCTCTTTAATGGGGGCATTGCATACTTTCGGGCTCAAATCGAGTTTATTTGTTGCCCGAGTGCAGGCGAAATTTGATCGAAAAACATTCTATAATTACTTGCCATTTGGCCAGATGACTTTTTGTTACACATTAATCCCGTCCTGAATCTGCGGAGACTCAGGCAGACAAAGAGCAACTTTGGCCGAGTCAATTCAATTTCAATTTATCAAATGCTTCAGCAATTTCTCTAATTGAATTTCGTTTCATTTGGCGTAGCATAATTTATAAAATATAACATTTCAATGCCAAGCCACCCCGCCCCCTTTTGATGCCATTCACTCAGCCCGAAAGGAGCTCTCTAATCCATTGTATGGACCAAGAGACCCAGAGACCCAGGATCCCGGCCATCCAATCATTTTGAGCGCATTCCGCATTCGCCGGCGATAAGTTTGCTTATAAATCACAACTGTCCGATGGCTGGAGGATGGAGCATGCTCCAGGCTTTTAAATCGATGAGCACATCGCCGGATTGACAATAATATTTTAAAAATAATTTTATTATTTCATTCAGCCGGGCACTCATGCAGACACACAAGGGAAAACTTCTGCCAACGAAAGCGGTGGAGGAGGCGAAGTAGTTAAATGGGAGGAGTAGCAGCTAAATGGTTGGAGGTAGGAGTGCCAGTCCGGCAGGATGTCCATCAGCTTCGATGGAGCTGTGCCCGGTCATGCGTGAATGTAAACGCAGCTCGGACCCACTCAAGGAGCAATAATACAAATTTGAGCTTTTCCTTCGCTCCCTCTATCTCTTTAATTAAACGACAAAAAGCGAAATCTAATTGTGTTTGCCTTTCCAGTAATATTCAAAAGAATTCAACGCCTATTCCCGGGGCCATCGCAGGTCGTACTGCCCAATGACGTACTTCAGCTTCCTAATGGCCAGTTCCACCAGCTCGTCGTCCACTTGGTGGTAGAGCACTAGACGGGCAAAGGCCCAGTCCCGGGCACAGGCCTTCACCACGATTCCGGCTCCGTTTTTGCCCGTCACTCCGGCTTCCACTTCTCCGGACTCCACAATGCCCAGTCGCTCGGCGAATTCACTGGCCAACAGTTTGGGCTGAGTTATCTCCACCAGAAGGATATTGCTCTGCACAGTCTCCAGGTCCACGGTGATATTCGGACTCTTCAGATCGAAAATGGCTAAGAGGGAAAACAATAAATATAAAATCAAGTTAGGTAACCTTTACATTTACCTTGTGCGATTTTCTTGGTACGCTCGTGATCTTTGGGCAGCAGTGGCACCACTTCATCGAGGGCCACTAGTCCTGCTGCAGCTAACACGCCCACTTGCCGCATGCCACCTCCCAAGGCTTTACGCAGACGATGTGCTCTTAACATGGAAAAACAAAGGTCGTTAGATTTATACCTATTTTATAAGTTTTTTCCAGACCAACCAATCTAATTTAATTAAGTGCTTTTCCAAAATTAGTATTTCTTTTCCATTAACTAAAAATGGACTTAAGCTAAGGACCAATTTCCTCATTCGTAATGACGTGTAGAAGCAAATAAGGAAGTGGCTTGCTAGAAATTAGATACTCTGGCCGTCGGCGGAGTAAACTCACTCGGAAATGAAGGCCTTGGAACCAACCAGGACGGAGCCCACTGGGGCCGATAAGCTCTTGCTGAAACAGATGGAGACGGAGTCAAAGTCGCGACAGATGCGTTCAACGCCCACGCCCAAAGCGGCGGCCGCATTGAAGACCCGAGCTCCGTCCATGTGGAGGGCAATGCGGGCCTTACCGGTGCCCACGCCCGGCTGTCGTACCAGTGCGACCAGCTCGTCCAGGAAAGCCAATGGCACCACCTTGCCGCCGCAAATATTGTGGGTGTTCTCAACCACCACCAGTGAGGTGATGGGCTCGTGGCAGTCCTCGTGCCGAATCTTGCGGCGCAGCTCCTGGAGGCTGAAGGTGCCGTCCTGCTCGTTCTTTAACGTGGCTAATTGGACGCCGGCCAAGTGCGAGGCGCCACCTAAACGTGATTAATGAAAACGCTCCGGAGTCAGTGGGCGGCAGTGCGTGTGCGGTTTGATGTTCTCACCTTGCTCGTACAGAAAGATGTGCGATAAATCGCCGACCAGGGCCTCCGCACCACGTCGATGGCAATGAACCATAACTGTGGGAATTATCAAGGGAAGAGTATAGTGTATAATCAAAAATAAAACCACACACAATTTCACCTAAGAGTCTGCACCCACTATGCCAGTATGATCTTTCAAGCTAATGGTTATAATCTTACTTTTTTTAAAACAAGTAATTCGAATTCCCATTTTTTCTCTAGTCGAAGTATATTTAAGCTCGTTAAGATAAGAAATTGTTAGTATCAGTGGCGACCGCCACAAGGCATCACAATTTTTTATAATTTCAACAAAGTTGTATAAAGAATCATCATTATTATTTACATTAATCTTTTCTGTTTTTTTCCAATAAAATTTCATTGAATTCATAAATTTATAACAAGGACCAAGAAGTACCATCATGAACTTCACCTTTTATAGCTGCATACTTAATGAGCAAACCTCGTGAAAAATTAGCACAATCGTAAGTCTAAGTGCAGTTTCTTTTTGAATGAAATGCAAACTTCAAATTCCATTAGAAATATTAATTTGAGCGAATGCATAAATTACTCGAGATTGCGATGCCCGGAGCGGCTGCTACTTGGGCTTACGTCCTTTATCCTTCTGTTTTTCCATTTCCCAGCTCGACTGTGGCACACGTCCACGTCTAATATTAAAGTCTATAAAAATTAATGTTATGTTTATGGGCGCCCTTAGCCTTTACGATAATGTACCTGATGCATGATATGAGCTCTGCTTTCTTGTGTTTCTTTCACCTTTTCTGTTGGCCCACCTTGCCTTTTGTAATCTGAGACTGGCCTCGTCGCTTTAAACTAATAAACATAAGCGATTCCCCACTACGGAAATCCACTAGCAGGAACCCCCCGAAAATGAGCTGGGCTTATTTATGGTTGGTTTGCCATGGTTGCCACTCACTTGCCAGTAGATTTCCCATGGTGCCGCTGGGCACAAAGAGGCCCGCCTCCTTGCCGAAAATGGCCGCTGTCCGCGCCTCCAGTTCGTTCACGGTGGGATCCTCGCCGTATACGTCATCCCCGACCACGGCGGAGGCCATCCGGGCCCGCATCTTGTCCGTGGGCTGGCTAACGGTGTCCGAGCGCAGGTCAACAATGGAGTGGGACATTTTCTGGAAGTTGATTAGCTCGGATATTTGCATAAGGTGGGCTATGTTGATTTTCCTTCTTTGTTGGCCAGCAACCCCCGATGGAATCGTACACTCATTTACATTGAGACACGTCAGTTGCACTGCCTTAAATAATTGATATGGGCAATGGGCGATAGGCGGTTTGAGACCTTACACCAAATAGACAATCACTTCGCGACAGCCGCATAAACACTCGACATTTGAATGCGGCCCGCCCAGCGATTGCATAATTTTCTTATTATTTATAAGATTTGATCTTTTAACTGAACTCTTATATTAAATTATATTTTAACAGTCTTAATTGAATTTGACAAAACGACAAAAAAATAAACGAATATACATAAGTAAACAACCATTCATCAACTCACTTAGGCACTTAATTGATAAAGCCACTCGAGAACAAAAATCACACAACGTGCTCGGAGCAGAGCTATCAGAAAACTGACCCCAACAGCTGCTATATAGCCGGCATTAGCTTTGCGTATTCGTAGAGTGGCCTCCAGCATTGCCAAACACCAGAGAGCACTGATAATACTGTTCCCAATTGAGCAGCGATCGACGGAATTATGGGGAGAGACAGAAATATAATACTTACGCCATTCTCTTAAATCATCGATAAGAGTATGTTTTCTTCTCTGCAAAAAAAAACCCTTTAGAAATCACAAAACACATAAAATTCTTTGGTACTTTTTTTTTATTAATTACATCTGAAATTTTCACTAAAATTTTACTAATTCTAACACAATTTATTTGTTGTCTGTCTCTTGGCCAATTAATGCTCTCTATCTCAACCACACAAGGTACAATTGAAAAACGTTACAATAATAAAAACAAATTTAACTTAGCTATGTACTCAATAATAGTATTAATTAATTTGTTAACAGTAGTTTTTTCTTCTCTTTTGTTTTGTTTCCCACATGGTGAAGTACATGATTCTCGCTGGAACTGATTGGACTAACTAATAAGACGATCCTTGAATCGGATAAAGCTACGCCTGATATCGATCATAAAGTTAGGTCAACTTACAAACTAAACTTGCAATGGTTTTTCTTGAGAATGGTTGGGGAGGGAGGAGGGGGTTTTTGCATACGGGAATATGTATGCATATAAAAGAAGTAGTAGTATATGTGAAAAAATTATAAATAAATATTTAGAAAATAGTTTCAATTTTTTAGTTTTTCTTTCAGTTTTAGTTCCTCTTGTTTATGTTTTATAGTCTTTTGAACAAGTTCCCTTCCGGCGCACGCTGGCAAAATGTTAAGATTTGCCCTGCCCTAGTTTTTACTATCTCGTTCAGGTTGTTTACACATTGTGTCTTTGTTTATTTTTGGCACCCACTGTAAGCGTACGATAGTGCCCAGTGTGATTTGGGTGTGCGATTGGGTGGGAGGTACTCAATTTTCATTGCCAATCGATGCTTTTCTAGCTGCCCGACAAACAATCTAGGTGAAAGTATAAACATTAGAGTGAATTCATTTCCGCCCTTGGCTCTTGGCCTCCTTCTCTCCTTTCTTTTTGGTATGTGCAGACAGAGCGACAGGGATTCCTTCACTTAGGACGTTGATCTTTTTCAAAGACCGATTGCCACCAACATTAATGCTAATTCTTTTGTTTTTGTTTAGTTTCAACACACGGGACACGCGACTAACAGCTAGGGGTTTAAGCTAATGCTCTAGGATGATTTGTGGGTTCACGTTCACTCTGGCCACCTCCTCATCGCTATGAGGAGAGGTCCGTCTCGGATCCGTCCACGTCGCCCGGCGGATTCCGCTTGATGCAGTCCCGTATGCTCTGCAGGATGATGCCGGTCCGCCGATCCAGGGCGTCGAGGTGCGGCTGCCACAGGACCGGACTGACGGGATCCTGGCTCAGCGACTCGCTCATCAGCTGCGACAGCGGCTTGGGACCATTGTGGAACCTGCAGGAGAATCAAAATATTGCATTTTAACTTTGCTAAAACGTAGAGTTTTCTGTTTTATATTTTTTAAAAGTCCATCAAGAAAAAAATTTTTAAAAGATCAAACTATAAAAAAATTTGCGAGTCAACGCTTGCAATAAACTAAGGAACTAAACATTAACTGAAACAGCTTCAAATTTTGATTTAGGTTGCAGGTACTCAAAAGAAAATTATAATGTTACTGACTATTTAAGTCTTTTAAAATAATATAATTACATTTAACAGAACTGTAGTAATGATTAAATAAGTCAATGCAAGATTCAAATCTTATACACTAGTCAAACAGCTAAGTGAAGACATTAAATCAGCTTAATTAAACTCAATATATATATATATATATATATATATAAGGAGAACTAATTATAATCATACATAAACTTCATGTTAGGCAATATAATTAGAGACAGAGTGATTCAATTTTGCATGTTAAATAGTCAAATTCAAAATAAGCCTGAGGGACTACGTAGATAATTCTCGATTCAATGCAATACTCACTCTAGCAGCTTGACGAGCGTCGACTTGCGTACCAGACAGCACTGCAGCACGGGCGCCAGGATGGAGAGCTCATCGTGGAAGGGCCGCCCGAAGCCACGGCCGTGGTCCAAATGCAGGGGGAACGTCTCATTGCCATAGACCCTGTGAATGCAAACAAAAGCCGATCCAAATTAGAGTGAATGCGGCAATCAGGCAAGCCCAAGCCCAAAACCCGCTACCTCGCCTCGGCAGATTGGCGGCATAATTGCCTGGCAAGGAAAGTCAGAGGAGACCAGGCCAGACCAAGCCAGACCAGGCCAACCCACTATCCGGGCAGGTGTTAGCTGGGTGCCAGCGATGACATCGCCGTAAGCCCAACAAACGCTTTTGCATAACAAACAATTTAGCAGCAGGCCGAGACAAGTCGAATGGCACCTGGGCTCCTGGCCACCTAGGAACCTGAGCTCCAAAGCATCCCGGCATCGATGATGTGGGGCGTTCGAGTGGTGGCGGCTTACAGAGCTGAGATGTTTTGCAACCTTTTGCTGGCATGGTTCGGAAATATCTTTCCAGCTGCTGCATCTGCGACCGGTTGGCTGGGTGGCTGGTTGGCTGGTTGGCTGCTTGGCATGCAGGTGCTGGCATATCCCTGGCAAATGCAGGCGCTTAGGCGCACACGGGGCGCATACGTAACGCGCCAAAGACAGACTAAGGGAGACACAGGCAGGAAGCCAACAAAGCCATGTGTGCGGAAATAAACCGATCGCATTAGTTACCATGCCAAGGACACACGATACACAGACGTATACACCATCGCACATCCGGCTTAACCCCACAGTGCCCGTGCACCCACAATACTCACTTGAATGTCTCATAATGATGACGATCCATGTTGCCAGTGAGAAAATCAAAGACGGCCATGTCCATAAGGTCATAGAGTCGCCTGCCGTCATCGTAGGGTGGAATATCCCGGACCTAAGTGGATATTATGGGGGGTGGAGGAAAGGGAAAAATCAAATGCAAAATTAAGCTGCATCTCGGCCAGCAATGTCTTAATTAAGTCCGCTCCCTCCCTGCTACGACCACAATAAAAACATTTGCATTTCAATCGAGTTTAAATGCAAATTAAATAAAAGAAACCGCAGCAAAGAAGGGAGCAGGGTAGCACTTGGAGGATACATACCAGGGCACAATAATTGGCATCTGTCTCCCACTGGGCCTTCTTCCTTTTGTGGTAGGACCGTCGCCAGGGATGACGCCACAGCTGTTGGGGTAAAAAGCAGAGGAGGAGGACCGGAAATCAATTCGCATTCTTGCAGGCAAACAAGGAACGGCAAACAGAAGTGCCCGAGGTATGCCTGTCTTAGCGGCTGCCATTCTGTTAAAATTTACACTCTAAACTATTATTTTCTAACATTTTAGAGTACTGTCTTTGAGTTAAAACAACTCTGAACTAAAATGTAGTCCTTTTAAGGAATAACCGCCTATTAAAATAGTGAACTTGCTTCATTTGAGTGTACACAAATAATATTGTGTAAAATATATAAGGGCGTTTGATTTAAGTATTCTTTTCATAAAACAAATATTATAATACGGAACACTTTTAAAGACACATTATTAAAAATTTACTACAATTTTTTTCTTGTTTTAGCTAATCTTTTCCTAAACCATATGGGCTAGTCTAATATTTAGGCCATTATTCCCAATTCGTTGACCAGTTTTTAAATGCTTTGGTTTTTTAGGCGTTTATTTTCGCATTCCCCTCGATAATACTTATGGTTATGGCGCACAATCAAAGTCCATTTTTCACGATTTTAAAATGTAAACAAAAGTTTTTCCCGAGTGTAATAATATTAATATTTCTTTATGGCTGCTTCTACTGTCTCTTTCGTGAATTCTTCCAACTGCAGGCCAAATTAATTTTGCTTAAATTAAATTATTTGCCCTGCGCTGGCCAAGGCAGGCAATAAAACTTTTGCGCAACGCTCGCGTTTTCTTTCGGCCACCGCAACTTACCTTCCGTCCCTGAGTTGCGGGGTCAGGGGTCAACAAGAGCGACAACAACAAGGGGGGCAGGACAACAACAGCGGGAACAGAAACAGGAACAAGAACAGGAACAGGAACGGCAAAACGGGAGCGGGAGCAGCAACAAAAAAATATATATATAAAATATATAAAAGAATTAAAAATGGGGAGCGGACACACAAAAATGCATAATAAAAGCTCGACGCGTTGGGCGTTTTATGCTGAGTGGGCGTGGCGACGGCGGCGGCGGAGTGTGTAATGACCGGAAGTGGGGTCCAAAAAGGGGGTTGGCTTATCCTGCGTTTTTCGCGGGGGCTAACGGTCCGAAGAATGCAGCAGGCGGTGCAAAGCAAAGCAAGGCAAACAGAAAGCGGAAAATGCAAACTGGGGAAAAGCAACAAACTAAACAAAAAAAATGTGAAAGAAGCAAACATAAAGCAGAAAACTCAGGTAAGTTAACGCTGCCATGGTGACAGCGGGAAGGGGGTTCTCATAGCGCTCTTTAGCTCCCCAATTCACCTTAGCTTAGTCCAAAAAAAAATGCATAAATCAAGCAAAATTAAATTTTATAAGAGCAGCGGGAAATGGAAAAGGGGGGAAAAAGATAGAATGTGAGGCAAGCAATTTGCAATTTTTGTTAGCTTGCGCGTTAAATACACTTGATAAATTCGTGGAACGCAATGGAAAAGCTTTAAGATGAAATGACTTATATGAGAATAACTTCTCTAATCAGCATATTGTCTAAGAATACAATATTCCTTTTGTTAATTGATTAATTGATTGATTAATGTATCCCACGGATCGAAACAGTTAGTATTTAAATATGTTTCCCAATATGATTTAGTTATTGCGATGGAATAATTCGTAAAGTTATTGCTTAAATAATATTATTTCCCAGTTTAAACTTTAACTCAAGTTATTCTTAAGGTTTTTAAATGTATGTAATGTATAAATAAATATATAATAAATATATATTATTCCGGAATTCTGATGTAAGCATTTTTATTCTTTTCCAGAAATTCAAACATTAGAAAGATGACAAATGATTATTAATTTGATTATGCAATGAAAATAATTAAAATATTACCGCGAATTTCCAAAAACTTTAATGATTTGAATCTAAAAATACTTAAAATTCAATAAACTCACTCAAAGATGATTGTATTTCCCTTTAATCACTGCAATCTAGTTACCCATAGAACCCTCTTAACTGAATTCCCAAGGCATTTAACAAGCGTGCAAATCAAATTTGCAACTTAATTAAAATTCTGTTCAGTTACAAAAAATTTGCTCGTTGTTTACAACGCAAGGGAAACAAAACTTAGCCAGGCCGGAAAAGAAAGTAACAAGAACCTGAACAGCGAAAAGAGGGGGTTTCGGGGGAAATGGAAAGCAAAATAAAAGGGGCTGCGGAAAGGGAGAAAGAAAAATGATCTCTTGTGCATAATTTACAGTTTTGCCTTACGCCAAATCTCAAGTATACACTTAACCATTTTCTACTTGTAAACTGTTTGGAGAGCGAGCCGCAAAAAAAACAGGGGGGAAAATAAAGAGAATTATTCCTTTGAGGCTTCGGGCAGGGATACTAAAAAAATATATATCTATGTATAAAATAGACTAAAAATAAAATGCCTCTGCTGCCGCAAATCTGAGGGATGAGGCGGATGAACCCTTTTTATGGCCGCAACTCGCCAACTGAGACAGTCGAGTCCTGAAGTGGACAGGACTGGGCTTTAATTTTTCGGTAATTTGCATTTAAAAGCTGTTGCCGTTGTCCCTTTTTTCCTGCCTGTTTTTTCCCATCTTTTTTTTCCACCCACGCTTGTGTTTTTTCGGTTGATGGAGTGGACTCTAGAATTTATTAACGCCAACGACTGAGACCTGGGTTCCTGCATTTTATATTCCATTTTACGCTATACCAGTGGCTGAAGAACTGATACAATATTTCTGCTCTTAATTCAACAGCCAAGCGAACGAATGAATGAATGAAAATGGGAATGAAGTGGCTCGCTGGGGAGGGTAAAAGGTAAACGAGTCCGGCGCACAAACAAAGGATAAAAGGCATACGAAAACAACAAAAATTATGCAAATTAAAAGTGAGTTCTTTGGAGCCAGAGCTATTTAAAATTCCCTCTAAGCCTTAAGTGAGTTGTTTCGGGGCTCATGTAGTTCTACGAACTGACCACCGCCCCCCAGGTCACCCCATAGGTCATCCCATCGTTCACCTGTTGCGAACACACAGCTTACAGACTAAGTAAATAAAGTGATTTGTTATTTGGCCACCCGCACGAAATTGGTAATGAAAGCGGGACGGAGCATAAATTGTAATCTGGCGCAGTGTTGAAGCTGGTCGTGCATTAATCAAAAACCACTTAGCCAGGCCCACAGACATGATCCCATCCCACTGGCATGCGTGCTTGATGCTGGATACTGGATGAAGTGTCTGCGACCTAGGTTATGAAAATGGATGGCAAGGAGGAGGTACACATACCTTGCGATTGCCCGACTCAAAGTTGGGCAGAAAGGCGGCGAAGGAGCCCTCCAGCATGTCCGGATTGCCGCAAATGGCATGCGAGGTGTCACAATAGTACGAGCACTTGCCATGGAAACATAAATTCAGCGATGGCGAAACAAAGAACGTCTTCAATAAATTCTCCTCGGCCAGTTGATAAATTTCGGTCGTAATGTTCAGCGTACGTCCAGCCACGGGCATGGCACGGCGAAAACCCAGGATCCTGAAACCGAAGAGAGGCGCAGAAAGGCGGTTAACAAAATGCCGAAAAAAATTCATGGGAAAAACTATAGTCGGGTGAACCGACTAGGAGATTCTCAGTCATATATTTTACCCAAACAGGTAAGCTATATCCAAAGGAACATTTTAATTAAAATACCACATAAATGCATACCTAAAAATTTATATATATATATATACAATCGAACAAAAACATTAATGTAATATCATTTGAAATATATTTTCGATATTTCATTATTATGACAATATACCTAATTTCCGCTACAGGTACCGGGTATGAAAAGAAACATCCTACGAAATAACAGCTCACCAAGGAAACTTGTTCTTAATGTTTTCGGGGGCCGACAGAAAATGACTGCGTGTGAAGCGGAATGCGTAATCAAGAATAAGAAAAATATTTGTGGACTGTTGTCAGGGAAATGGTTGGGAATAATACAATAAGGAGAATAACTCCTTGTTTATTTAAGGAAACCTAACCGCACAACAATTGAGCTAATTGAGTGAAACCCGAGCTGTATTTTCATCAATCAAATTGCGATGGTAGAGTAAAAAAAGAAAAGCCTTCGAATCAAATCAATGAATGAAGATTTCGGTAATCTTTCCGACGAGTCACGGTTAATCTTATTCGATCTGAAAGGGTTCACATGAGATTTATGGCGGCAGCCGAGTCTGACCAGAAAATATTATCGAAATTATTTGGCAACATGAAGCATGTTCATTGTCTGGGGGTCGTCGGCAGCCCGAGGTCAGTGGGAAAATGCCGTAAATTTATACCACCCACTCACTTCAGCTCCTCCATCACACACTCCACTCCATTAGAGGGCTGACAGGTCGAGTTGGCAGAAGTTTGCCAGGCAATCCTGGCCATCCTGGCAGTCCTGCCAATCGACAGGAGAGTTGGCCAGCGCAAAGGGGGTCGGCATGTGCGTGCTTTTGGCAGCCACAACAATTACACAAGTTATGACGCCTTATCTAAATTCAAAAATCCCCCGGCAATTAACCTGGACGTCAAAGTTTTGTCAAAGGCAAGCAGCAGCTGCTAACTATGCAGACAATTCCAGTCTAAATTACGGCAGGACATGTCAGGCCACTTGGCCGAGTTAATTAGCCATGAAAGGGCGCAGATAGCCGGGTTGGCAGGGTTATGTGGCCACATCATTTACATGAGCCGGCTCGCCAGCTTTTTGCCTTCTGAAAAATATTCTTAAATATCATTTAATGGCGCCATTTGGCCTTGGCCTCCCCCAAACGGATAAATGTATGGACATTTTTTATTTTATTTGCCCGGCCATCATAAATAATGAACATAAATTGACTGCGGTCTGACCTCAGCATGTGTATGTGTCCGGGTGTGTGTGAGGATTATTGGGCTTCTAATCGCAGAGGGTCAGGCATCCAAAAGTGTTATAAATTTGAATACCGAATGTCGGCCCAGGGACCGGTTCACATGGCCGACAAATTGGTTAATTTGATTGCTTTGTCATGCACTAAAAAAACGAATAACTTTCAAGGGGTCATAAACTTGAAATGTAGCTGTGAAATATATTGAACACATTTCCCAGGAAATGTAACCATTATCGAACCAAAAATGCTACATATTAGGTATCAAACTGCTAAATATTTATATTCTTTTTTAAAGGTACCTTAATAGAATTATGAATATTGCTGGTTGTAAAGTATAAAGTATAAAGGTATGAGGATAGGAAAAGCTAAAAATGTTTATTAATGTAGGACTTCAATTTATAAAAAAGCAATTGAATTAAATAGATTTTTTTAAATAGTTATATTACGCTTATTTTTATACCCTTGCAGAGGGTATTATAATTTTGGTCAAAAGTGTGCAACGCAGTGAAGGAGACATCTCCGACCCTATAAAGTATATATATTCTTGATCAGGATCACCTCCTGAGTTGATATAAGCATGTCCGTCTGTCCGTCTGTCCGTCTGTCCGTCTGTCCGTCTGTCCGTCTGTCTGTCCGTCTGTCTGTCCGTCTGTCTGTCTGTCTGTTTCTACGCGAACTAGTCTCTCAGTTTTAAAGATATCGAATTGAAACTTTGCACACACCCTTCTTTCCTTTGCACGCAGTATATAAGTCGGAACGGCCGGGATCGGCCGACTATATCCTATAGCTGCCATATAACTGAACGATAGGAAATGCCATAACTCTGCTGTTTGTAAAGTTAGGAAGTTGGGATTTTCTATGGCTTCTTTATTTGGCCAATCAATTCGACCTACCAAATTTCATAAGGATCGGCCGACTATATCCTATAGCTCCCATATAACGATAGGAAATAGCATAACTTTGGTGTTTTTAGAGTTAGGAAGTTGGGATTTTCTATGGGTTTTATATTTGGCCAATCAATCCGACCTACCAAATTTTATAGGGATCGGCCGACTATATCCTATAGCTGCCATATAACTGAACGATTGAAAATGCCATAACTTTGGTGTTTTTAAAGTTAGAAAGTTGGGATTTTTATGAGTGTTAAGAATGCATCATATGAATAATTTTGGAGAATATTATTTACAGAATATTCTGCAAGGGTATATCAACTTCGGCTCCGCCCGAAGTTAGCTTTCCTTTCTTGTTTTGATATGTATTTGTTTCGTCAATACCTATCTATTGGCCAAATAAAAGTTTGCCACGCCCACTCTAACGCCCAAAAACCCATTAAACACTTAAGCCTGGCTAGCGCCTACATTTCCGCCTTTCATGGCGTATACAATAGCGCCATCTAACGGATGAATTTGGAACAGCTGGCCAAGGTGCTCAACAGAGTCAACGTTAATTCTGGATGTTTTCTATTAAAGGAAATTGCGATGGCTTTTATTTGTCAATACCGAACTATATCCCAAGAACTATGCAAATCAAATCAAGTTAGCCAAATTGGTGTTCCCTGGGTACCGATTTTAACGTAAAAATCGGGAGCTGATTCGAGCGGCGAAAAACATACAAGAAGGCATATTTATATTAAGTTGTTTAGCTGAGTAACGGGTATCTAATAGTCGAGGCACTCGACTATAGCGTTCTCTCTTGTTTTAGAGTTAGGAAGTTGGGATTTTCTATGGGTTTTATATTTGGCCAATCAATCCGACCTACCAAATTTTATAGGGATCGGCCGACTATATCCTATAGCTGCCATATAACTGAACGATTGAAATTTCCATAACTTTGGTGTTTTTAAAGTTAGGAAGTTGGTATTTTTATTAGTATTAAGAATGCATCATATGAATAATTTTGGAGAATATTATTTACAGAATATTCTGCAAGGGTATATCAACTTCGGCTCCGCCCGAAGTTAGCTTTCCTTTCTTGTTAAATATAGTTTTAAATCCCTTGATGGGATTAACATAAACATTCAGAATTAAAGTGTTTCTTAATGTAGTCCTACATTTTATAAAAAAGCTATAGAAATAAATAGACTTCTTAAAATAGTTATATTATGCTTGGTTTATTTTTAAAAGATGAGTAATTAAATGCTCCTTATTATTGTAATCAGCTTACAAGCTTACACTTTTAAATATTATTATAAAATTCCTTGCTGACAAATAGCTATATTAATCAAAAAGGGATTCCCGCTTCGCTAACTGAAGCAGCTGTTTTCTTTTTCGAAATTAAATTTAGGTAATGTCCAGCCAGTCCAGAATGCAGTCTGGTTTGCCTAATTGAATATTTCAAAATTGATTTTGCACAATATTTCACCGATTTCCTCCGCTTTTGTGCTGCGGTGGCAATCCATTCATTCGCTCACCATAAATATTTACGTATAATTGAAAATTAAATTAAAAATAAATAATAGCATGCCAGACATTTACACGATGCCGGGGCAAATTTAATTCGATTGAACGGTTCCGCAATGGAATTCTTATGCACTCGAATGCCCCCGGTGGGAATTCCGCATGGAGCAAAACGGGGAAAGTTTTTACTCACCTGTCCAAATGGAAGGCGGCAATCTCGGCGTTGTGGCGCTCGTAGTCCGTGAAGTAGAAATGGTTGGGCAGCGTTTGCTGGTCCCGCGGAAACCTGTGGAAATGCAAATGAGCGGGATCAGAGGTGGGGATGGGATGCAACATAATGAAATGAATAGAAACTGCGGGCTTCTGTCACCAGCTTAATGCATTTGCGTGGGGCCACTTTGAATTTTCCCACGGCAAACCTGCATTGCTACGTGCCCAGCTTAATTACTTACACGAAAGGGAGTGCTATTTAAAACAAAAAAAATGTACATATATTTAAAAAACAAAAAAAAAAGGCTTTCATTTAAATTGCAAATGAATGGCATTATAAGGACACTTTGCACTTTGGCAGCTGCGCTACTGAGGGCAAAAGGAAGAAATGGCATGGGAAACCAGCACGTTGAGTTGACCAAGCCAACGCGTTTAAATCTCATTAAAAAGTGCATGAATGTTTTAAATTTGCCAGCAGCTTCAAGTGCCACCGCAAAACGACGGCAATGGACGTGGAATTTTCATCGACAGGCAGGCCGCAGGAAAGTCAGCGAATAAAAAGTGCCATTTTATTTACTCGGCTGTGCGAAAAGTGATGTCGACAAGTGGGCGAAAGTTGCATTCATTACGCACGCGAAAAATCGGAGGCGGACGACGGGACAAATGCATTAAGCGGCGACAGACTGCGAAATCTTCGCCCATCCGCTGGCCAAACTTACCGCATCGGCTTCATTAAGGCCTTGATATCGTTCGGGTACTCGATGATCAATTTCAGCTGGGTGCCGCCCTCCTTTTGCACTGTGAACGACACGAAGGGAACGAAGGAATGGAAATGAATGTAAATTAATCAAGCACTCGAAATTAATTGAAGCAAAAACGAAATTCATGCGATTTTCACTTCACCGATCAACGTCTGTAGTCGGCTTTTAAAATTCAACCTAACCAGACTGTATAAACAAATTACACTCGACTAAATACCAATTAAAATGCATTCAAAAAGCACACAAATATTGTGTATACGCAACCACACAAAGGAGCCCGAAATAAAATCCTTCTTGGCTTGTTTGTTTCGATGCAGTATGTGAAGTGAACCGAATAGTTTGATCATTGTGGATAGGGCTTTGTAGCCATGATTTGCACCGACCATTTAAATATAAAACAAAAACTCCTACCACACAGACCGCATTTCATTTAAATGTATTCTAAAGCAAACAAATGAAAATGGACCCTATATTACTTATGAATTATGTCTAGAAAGTTGTGCTAAGACCAAAGTCCTGCGTGTTTGTTTGTTTGTTTGTAGATACTGCCTTTGTACGCGGCGTATACGTGATAAATGCCAGCGTTGCAATGCTAAAGTTGCAGCAATTATGCTGCCACAGTGTCATTGTTGCCCTCTGCAACCCAACCCCGTCTTTCTCGTTTTCCCTTAACTGCAAATGAGTTTTCTTTTCGCAGCTCCGAGCTGCCGCTGTTAAAAGTTTATTATTAATAAATTATGAGTTTAATGAATGCGCCGGAAAAACTTTGCTATGAAAATAGTTTTGTAGCACCACCTCAATAATACCAGCCGCCAAGTTCTACATAATTGAGTTAAATGTGCAGCTGAGTCCGCCCTTCCCTTCAAATTCCCTTCTACCTAGTTCTGGCCAACAAACTTGGCCAGTATTTATGACTTTACAATCCCACAATTGCCGAATGGCATGGCGGAAGCAGACTGTCTTACCAACATGCTGTATTGGCAGCTTGATCATGTCACGTAGCACCGCATCCACCAGAGTGTCCTGCTCGCCGTACAGCTCCTTCTTCGTGATGCGCAATTGGAAGCGCTCCAAATTGCTGGCATTTGCACTGCAAAGAGATGGAAGTTCGGGTTCAGATAGAGTCGGGCAAAAGGGAAACAAAATGATAGAAATGTAAGTAAAAATCGAGCATCGCAGCCAAGAGCCAGCTGTCGTTTGCAAGCAAGGGAAGCCATAAGGACAATCAGCCTGAAGACCTACACTTCGAAATATATTTCTTCTAAATTATAAAAAATAACCTTAGCGTTCTGGGAATCCTTTACCAAATAAAGTGAAAATGATTTAATTTGTAACTGGAAACAAGATCCCATGACATATTTTTAACAAGGAAATGCATTATTAAACTTTTAGTAACATTTTGGCTTAAGTTTTCTTCAAATACAACTCGAAAAGTAGACTGTCATGGCATTTAAACGATTTTATATTCCAAGTGCATGAGGTTCTCTGGGTTCCCTCATAAGTATGCCATGCTTTGGGGCTGCATATCAAGATTTCTCACATTGATTTGTCAAAGCAATGCCCTGCTCCTCTGGCTTTCTTTGTCGCTGCTGTCATGACAATTTGGTTTGCAAATGCCAAGACACCCCCACATCAGCCGTAATCTTTGGTGGTCGATTTTCCCTGTTGCTGCCAGGCCATACTGGCAATTGTCGGAAAATATCTTTTCCTCTCCGATTATGCTTTGCACTCCTTCTACTTTTTTACTTTTGACATGTGCCCCTCACATGGCCAATGCTTTTGTCTTAAGCTCTTGCAGTTACGCTTTCAGATTTAGTCCAATTTGTGCTGGTTAAGCACTAAGAGCCCTGCCAGAATTTAAGCTGCAAAGTGCTCTCCCTTGGCATTAGCTTTTCCGTAGCAATGCACAACAATTTATACCAGCAGTGACGACAATTTGAAATGCAAAACTCCGAGTACTCGGTTGGTCAGTCACAAGTGAGTAATGAGCAGCGATGTCTGCTCCATTGTGCAGCAAGTTTATCACGATAATGAAGTCATATCCGTTGCTCCCCGTGGCTGCTCTCAATGGCGTCTACATAACTCATTGTCCCTATACTTCCACTTCTACTTCCACTTCCACCCACTGCCTTCCAGCACACTCATAATTTGCCCGCTGACTTCTGCTATACTTCAACGCCTAACCCTTTTTACGTTGACTGCGTCTTTGCCCTTGGCCTTTGTGCGCAGGAAGGAAACAAATGTCTGGCAGACAGCCTTCTCGTGCCCCAAACGACTTTCAATATATCAGCGTTTTATGGAAATGGTGACAACTTCCCGACGGCCCGAGAGCTCAATCCCCCTTTCACCTGGCGGTGTAAAAGTGCTCACAATCCGGTGACAATGACCAGGATCTGGAGGCCAAAGAAGGGCTAGCCAAAATGACGAGGGTGCTATCAGGCTCAGGTTCAGGGAAAAGAGCTACATCAGAAATCTAAAGCATGTTTAAGTCCGCAAGCTTAAAGCAGAACCAAAGGTCTGAAAAATGAAATGTAATTGCTTTTAGATACCCGATTGCCCCTGTCATCTGTATTAAAACGGGTTTTGAAAAAGGATAATACGAAAAAAATGTAAAAGTGCTTTACTTTATACTTAAATAAAAAATATACAGAATGAAAAAAATTAAAAAGCTTAAACATATATGCACATCTCTTTAATGTTTTTAAAATACAAATAATGTTTTTTGGTTCAAAATATAACAGCATTTCTTTTAAGTTTATTTGCAAGCAATGCTTAGAGTTTTCGGAAATCGATTTTAAGCTTTCATAATTTCTATAGTTTTTTAATATCAACTGTGTCAATTTGCTTACATCTGAAAACCAAATTTTTTAGAACGCTTCGTTTTGTTTTGGTCACTGTGATTTTATTTTCGTGCGGAAACGGGTGAAAAATCTAGCTTTAATACACGTTTTTTTCCAGATTTCTTCAATACTAATAGTTTCGTTTCTTTTTGGCACAGTGCCGCAAAGTAGGCTACGCAACGTTTTAGCTTGGCACAGTCAAATGTGTGCTCATGCTTCATTTGTCAACTGCGGTGGGGCAGCCGAGGAGCCATATGGCCAGTGGCCACTGGCCAATGGAATCCGAAGAAGGAGCTGCGTAATTGATGAAGCCGCCGGACTCGGACACTGACTAAGCACTGGCCGCCGTCCGCAGAGTGGCCATGTGCTGTGCGAGTCTGCGGCTTTGGTCCGAAGGGCCAGCTGTTGCACTTTTTGGCGGCCTGGGACTAAAACAAAGAAGGAGCGGCAACCGAATGGAATTCAAATCCCTTTGGTAATTGAGTCACGTAAATCAGTTGCAGCGGCGGGCAGTCAACAATATCAAAAATCTCATTAAAAGTGAAGGTGGTCCAAAAGGGGGGGATGTGTCTAAAAAAAGTCAAAAGAGGGACTGGCTCAAAAAGAGGGGAATGCACGCCAAAAGCGCACGTGACGTGTGGTCCACAATCATGTACAGGCTGGCAAACGCTGACAACCGCAGTGACAGCCAGCCACCACCCACCACCCACTCTTCAGCCCACCTCCCAAAACCCTTCTCAACCCTCCGTAACCCACCAAAACTCCCCCCTGTTACCCCCTCCTTTATTGGACTAAGCCCGCGCAAAAACTTTGTTATGCAAAGCGTTGACAGATCAACGACGATGACAACAACGTACCGCAGCGCAAAAACAGAAACGTTGCGATAAAAAAAAAAATAATTGAAAGAGAGATTTTTATATAATTGGTAGTACACCACCGAGCCCCTCAGCCAACCGCTCGGCAGTTGCACGTTCGTGGCGGTTACTTGCGTCAAAAGTTTACTTTGAGTTATGTTTAGCGGAAATTAAATTTATTTATGTCAGCGGCGGGACGACGGATGAAAGCTCCTCTGAATGACGCTCACTAATCAGCTTAATTGTGCTCGGTTTGACGATTTGACAGGGCAGGCAGAATATAGAATACAGAATCCGTAGCAAAGAGACCTCAGACCTGCAGCTCGAGTTCGTCGAGAATGCGTTGCCATGGCAATGGACAGGAATAAACTTTACTTACTGCTGAAAATAATTTCGCGGATTTTAACTACAAATAAAAGTGAAAAGCAGCGAAAAGCAAGATACTATAAGCCTGGTTTTCGTTTACTGTAATCCATATTACAGTGATTTGATCGCTATACGATTATTAATTAATGAAATACTGGCTCTTATAATTATGTAATTATCCGATTACACGGGTACATATTTTAATATTCTTTTAAATTAAATCAAATCATCATTAATTTTATTTTTAGAGAGATAATCATACTGACAATTATGTAGTTTTTGAGTATGGAAATAAATAAATATTTTTAAAACCCACCCACTTTAAAGTGCATGCAATTTTTACTCTCGAATTTACTATTGTAATTGTCATAATGCCACAAGTTGAAACTTACATTTATACAGTCACTAAATTTGAAAATATTTTGCGATTATAAATTACTTTGATATAAACAGTATATAAAAACAGAAAATAGACCCAAAGAGATACCCGGTAGACTTGAAAGCATCCCCGCCTATAAACTAATTAATGAAATATTAAATTTCATTTGCCACTGGATTGGAGCTCAGCCCACAGAAATCTGGCGTTTGAGGGAAACTTTCTACCCGGGATTAAGACTGGCCGAGAGAGACTGGCTTTCACTTGTTGTTCCCGCTGCCATTGTTGGTGCTGTTATCCCCGGTGTTATACCGCCGGCCGAAGTGGGTACTATAATAACAGCTGTCAGCCGGCATGTCCTGGCCTTTGCTTAAGCCGCCCCCTCCTGCCTTCCACCCGCAATTATTTCGCCATAAGAAAATGTCAGTAAAGTTTCGCCAGCGCAGTTTTCCCGCCTTTCCTACTTTTCCTGCTTTTCCCGTTTTCCCCGAGCAGCTGCGTCCTGGCCGCAGCCGCAGAGCCGCAAAAGTGCTGCTTAGATGGAGAGGAGGAAAACTTTGTGCGTGTGAAATTTTGCGGCCGCCAAGACCAACGAAGAGCCATCGAAATGGACGTACCCGGGACTGCAGCCCCGGACACTTTTCAGCCGAGTTCGCACAAGAAGGGGGCAAAAAGGAAAGTGAAATTAAACTTATATTGTAGCCGGGGATAAAACTTTAGCGGCAAGAGCGCGAACATTAAAACCAATGACAGCAGACCAACTGCAGCTGGGATCCGCAAAGCTGATGGGGCGGAGTCGGAAAACTTCCACTTCACCATCGCCGAAATGTCAGCAAGCTTTCCGAGTTTTACACACTCGTCGACATTGAGCATAGTCTTTTATTACCCAGCCTTCCCGGGATTCCAGTTCGCATCCTGACCGACAGCTGGTAAAACTTCTGGTGTTTCTCCTTTTTTGGCCGGGTGTAATTCGCTCGAAATAAGATTTCTGTCTCCCGCTCGGCGCGGTCGCAATTGCAGGCTAATTAAAAATTTGTCATACTAATTAAACGCAAGCCGGCAGAGAGGACTCTGTCACGACCCCAGGACTTGGGCTGAATCAGCGGCAACTTTGGCGTAATTATACACCCGGCTAACACCGGACAGGCTTTTGTAGTCCGCAGTCGGTGTACGATGTACCTGACGACTCTTCAGCAGCCTCTGGTAATAACTCATCTAGTAATTTTAGGCGCATTTGCATTTTGTCATTTTTTTTCCACCAGCTCTGGCTGCATTCTTCGCTGCGTTGTTATACCTCAGCTCTGGGCCAAAAAGTGCTGACTAAGCCGCAAGCCAAAGGGAGTGATGTCGGCCGAGAGATAAGGGAGCACGTCGAGCATGTGGGGAGCTCGGCGACAGAATTTTAATGAGATATCGCCGGAAACGAGCGACAGGAGACAGCTGGAGTGGAATCGGGAGGAGGGAATGGAGCCTCAGCATCTGGGCTCCTGTTTCAGCAACCACAGATCTTTCAATCTCTTTAGGTGGATTAGTCGTGAAAGGACGAAAGGAATTTCCACAGCAGTTCGTACTAATAAACAACGGAACTGGCTTTGTAAGATTTTATTTCGGCTGTTCAAAAAATAACTCTTAAGAAAAAACTTTATAAAATTATAGATATTTTATATAATAAAATAGATTTTTTATTTTGAAAATACGTCATCTATATAAAAATACGAGAATGTTCTTGGTTTAAAAATATTATTTATAAAAGGGAAAAAAATGCAAAATTTAATTTTATTAAAATACTTGCAAACAAAATAGTAAATACAACTTAAATGTAATTGATTTAAGAAGAACACATAATCTATCAGCCATCGCAATTTCTTAGCTTAATTTCAATACCAAAAAAACTAGGAAAAAAACTAATTTTATAAAACCAGAACTAAAAGTACTTAAAATCTACGTACCGGTATACAGTAAAAAAATAATTTTCAAACATTACTTCTATACAATTTGCAGTTTGCCTGCAAGAGCATCCCAACTTCTTGCGCCAGCTAACCAGGTAAACCTACTGACAACGTTTTTACTCTGCACATTTACTGGCAGCAATTTCGCTTGTTAATGAAATTTGCATTTTGCTACGTGCGACACACCAAAAAAAAGTAGCAAACTTTTTGGCTTGCTTTTCGGTGATGTGCTATAAATTAGAAAATCAAGCATTTTATGCTAATCCGGACGCCCACACTTAGCCGACTCACACAGCACCCACCCACCGCTACCGAAACAACAACAACATGAGTTTGACAAGTTTTTGCCACTTTGCATTTTGCCCATTTTCGATTTTCTTTACTTTCCCGCTACTTTATTCTCAATTTTTGTGCAACTTCAGCTGGGGCAATGTTTGGCAACTATTGAAGCAAATAAAATTACTCATACTCTACATACTCAATTTTGATATAAACTGCCAAAACGATTCGCCAACGCATTGTAAAAGCAAAGGGAAATCGCTTAAAAAAGAACGGGCGGAAGAAGGAGAAAACTAAGCTGATTACCAAGGAAGAAAATCAAATGAAAACTCGTCGAAATAAATTTCATTGCTGTCTCAAGAGTGCGGGTAAAACGGGAAGACGAAAAAGGAAGGCATTCCACCGACGGTGACGCAGATAAACGGGGGGTGGTGGTGCAAATCCACATTGATTTCTTTATTGCACTTTTATTTGATTGCGCTCGCATGAAATTACGCATACGCCATGTGGAGACAAGGCAAACTCTCATCAACGTTATCGCCGGTCGGCATCCGGAAAGAACAGAACAGTTGCCACCGGCAACAACAATCAGGCAACACTTACCAGCGACAGATAGAGACATGCCAGTAAAAATGTGGGCATAGAGAAATTTCTGTGGGCATACACTCAAAACAAATATTTCCTATCTTGGGAATAACCTTATACATTTTCTAATTTGTAAAGCCTTATTTTAGCTTTTAGAAAACCGACATGCAGGAAACATAAATTAATAGTTTATCTTGTTACATGAAATGTTTTCCACTAAAATAAACTAATTAATTCACATTTTTGTTAACTTTTTTAAAAATATTTGTATTCTTTAAAACCCCAAAATATTGGTATAAACTAGCGTATCTTCAATTCAAGAAAAATAAAAAAAATTGTTACTTTTCAGGAAAACTAAAACGATGCTTATTTTTCTGACTGCACAGGCTAAATGTCTAAAACGTAAATGTGTCACGTAAATGGAGCGTAAATTTCAATAAAAATCATTTCAATTCCGTTGAAGCCCGAAAAGTGCCGTAACTGCTGGCCCCTCTCCCCTCTCTTCTTTTTAACTATCCCGTCCTTCAAAGAACCGTAAAGGACCTTACCCTCCCACTATCAATTACCACGAAGCCGGGTAAAGTGGCTCGGGGACTGGGGTAAAAAACTGTAAGCATTATGTCCTTCCGCTTAGGGGAAATTGAATTTTTTCGCTCCTGGTTTTTATGTGCCACTCACCTGGCCTTGCGATGCAGCATCTCAGCCAGCGTGGGATTGTCCCTGGCCACATCCGGCGCATTGTCCACAATCACATGCGAGTACTCGTCGCTGAGCAGGTGCTTCTGCAGATCCACATAGCGATCGTGAGGGGTGGGCTTCCTGGTGGATATACTGCCCGACGTACCGGGCCCCGCCGCTCCGCCCGAAGCCCCGGCAGCCGCATCCTGGCCACTGGTTGCCCCACCACTCTGACTCGCCGCCGCCTGCGTGGAGGCCTCCTTGGAGCCCGAGGAGTTGCTGGAATAAAAGAAAAAGTAACCGAGAGTAACTGTGTTAAAAGGAGCTGCATTAAAGTGAATTAAAAGTGAACAAAAAAAAAATTGCCATAATTAGCGGAGACCCAAAAGCCGGTTGCACTTGACAATGGGTCTGGGTGGCTCTCGTTGCTAATTGCAACTGCCAAGTGCCCCACTGGCTTTTAGTGGCAGCCATCGAGCTGAACTGAAGATGCCGAGCTGAGCCGGCTAAGTGCCCCCTGGCCAGGCTCCCAAAGACACGCACTTGCAGGTGAACTACTGAAACTTTGTCAGCCCGAGTTTTAGTTGCGTTTATCTAAGACGAGCTCGACCCCCCCAACCCCAATCAACTCACAAGACCAGGCACACATGGGACTCTTCACTTGACTGCAATAAACTGAAATTGCAGGTACTTTAAGAGGCCCAAGCAAATTCCATATAAGACTGCACAGTGGCAGAAAAGCTCCTTACTCACACAACACAAAAAAAAAAAGAAAATTGTTGAAATGGACCAACATTTATTGCCAACATTTATGGACCAACATTTACATTACCAAAACCATTAGCTTAGTCTTGACAATTCACTAGGTCATTTTCTTTTTGTTGTTAGTCAAGACTAAAAATGTAATAAATAATAACAAGGCAAAAATTTACGTTAGAATTAAATCCGCAGCTGAAGAACTTGAGATTGCTTTTCATTATACCCTTGCAGAGGGTATTATAATTTTGGTCAAAAGTGTGCAACGCAGTGAAGGAGACATCTCCGACCCTATAAAGTATATATATTCTTGATCAGGATCACCTCCTGAGTTCATATAGCCATGTCCGTCTGTCCGTCTGTCCGTCTGTCCGTCTGTCCGTCTGTCCGTCTGTCCGTCTGTCTGTCCGTCTGTCTGTCCGTCTGTCTGTTTCTACGCGAACTAGTCTCTCAGTTTTAAAGCTATCGAATTGAAACTTTGCACACACCCTTCTTTCCTTTGCACGCAGTATATAAGTCGGAACGGCCGGGATCGGCCGACTATATCCTATAGCTGCCATATAACTGAACGATAGGAAATGCCATAACTCTGCTGTTTGTAAAGTTAGGAAGTTGGGATTTTCTATGGCTTCTTTATTTGGCCAATCAATTCGACCTACCAAATTTCATAAGGATCGGCCGACTATATCCTATAGCTCCCATATAACGATAGGAAATAGCATAACTTTGGTGTTTTTAGAGTTAGGAAGTTGGGATTTTCTATGGGTTTTATATTTGGCCAATCAATCCGACCTACCAAATTTTATAGGGATCGGCCGACTATATCCTATAGCTGCCATATAACTGAACGATTGAAAATGCCATAACTTTGGTGTTTTTAAAGTTAGAAAGTTGGGATTTTTTATGAGTGTTAAGAATGCATCATATGAATAATTTTGGAGAATATTATTTACAGAATATTCTGCAAGGGTATATCAACTTCGGCTCCGCCCGAAGTTAGCTTTCCTTTCTTGTTTTGATATGTATTTGTTTCGTCAATACCTATCTATTGGCCAAATAAAAGTTTGCCACGCCCACTCTAACGCCCAAAAACCCATTAAACACTTAAGCCTGGCTAGCGCCTACATTTCCGCCTTTCATGGCGTATACAATAGCGCCATCTAACGGATGAATTTGGAACAGCTGGCCAAGGTGCTCAACAGAGTCAACGTTAATTCTGGATGTTTTCTATTAAAGGAAATTGCGATGGCTTTTATTTGTCAATACCGAACTATATCCCAAGAACTATGCAAATCAAATCAAGTTAGCCAAATTGGTGTTCCCTGGGTACCGATTTTAACGTAAAAATCGGGAGCTGATTCGAGCGGCGAAAAACATACAAGAAGGCATATTTATATTAAGTTGTTTAGCTGAGTAACGGGTATCTAATAGTCGAGGCACTCGACTATAGCGTTCTCTCTTGTTTTAGAGTTAGGAAGTTGGGATTTTCTATGGGTTTTATATTTGGCCAATCAATCCGACCTACCAAATTTTATAGGGATCGGCCGACTATATCCTATAGCTGCCATATAACTGAACGATTGAAATTTCCATAACTTTGGTGTTTTTAAAGTTAGGAAGTTGGTATTTTTATTAGTATTAAGAATGCATCATATGAATAATTTTGGAGAATATTATTTACAGAATATTCTGCAAGGGTATATCAACTTCGGCTCCGCCCGAAGTTAGCTTTCCTTTCTTGTTTTCTTTATTTTAAGTTATTTAAAAATGTTTTTGTATACCAATTTTCAAACTAAACGCTTACAAAAACTGTATACATTTTCTCCGTCATTCGAATTATTATTTTTCGTCACAACCCAGTGTCCTTGTACCGGTAATCAGCAGCATTTTAGACAGCGCCTGCTTCAGACAAAAAGAGTACTTGAAAAATGAATTAAAGTTTTTGAATTTGTTGCATCCATTTTGCTAGCCTTGACTCTTAAAAGCGCTTGGCGCAATGCTTGAGATAAAACTAGTCCCCCATTCCCCACTCCCCCATTCAGCTCGTTAGCATATGTCCCGGGAAATGGGGAAACGGAAACCCAGAATTATGTGGCAGTTGTGTGACCATTAAGCCGAATGACAGAACCGGCTGCCAACGAGCACTCGTGTTTGCTGGCTGCACGGAGCCTCACATCATTAGGCCAGAATTTCGAAATTTGACATTTTCGCAAATTGTCGTTATGTAGAAATTTTTTAATTGTGGCCCAAGTTTTTTGGGGCGAAAGTCCTGTCGGCGCCTTGTCTTATCCATCAGCCACCCAGACAGAGGAACAGAGAGACAGACAGACAGGTGTGCACATGTGCCAGGAGAATGCAAAACTTTTTCAATTAACAGTTGCCAGAGAACGTCTGGGCCAAGACGTCAGATAGGAAAACGCTGGCAAGAGTGACAAAAGTGGCAAAATGGCAACGGCAAGCCGAGAAGCTGTCAACATTCTCCTGGGCACGAGAATGAGACATTATCTGGGAGCCAAAGCGGCTTTCACCTGCCTGGAGGGCTTATTAAGAATTTTCCGCCGTAACGAGCCTGGCCGGATTTCGCACGCGTTTTATTGCCAGCCGCATAATGCCACTTTATGTGCTAATAAGTATTTAAATCCCCCTTTGTGCAGCCACTTACAGGAAGGGTACTCACGCTTTGTTTCGCTTATTTATGGTGCTCGTTCCAAATTGATTCTGCCTCTGAAAATATGGTCCCATATATAAGCAACTACTAACGTTCTGTTCAGCTGCACTGATCGATGTGGCGTGCACTTAATTACACTTTCGCGAAACTTTGCTCATTAAAGTGTCACGTGGTGTGCGTAACGTTGCCCACATAAGCCGTCCATGTGCTGCGGTTAATTAACCAGCCAAATGCAACTGTAATGACAATAGACGGGCCAGCGAACAGAGTGGCGGCCACAGGATCATAGGTGAAAGTTTATGCAAGTCGAAAGCGATGACGCTCCACGGGTTAATGGATGGATTTGAGGGACCCCTAATTGGATTTCCGGGGGGCATTTTCATGTGTCATCTATGTATGGATAATCCAATCATGTCAAGATCGCAAAACATGTTACAGATTGTTAACATCTTAGTTTTATTCTCTTGCACTGGGTATCATAATGTCAGTCAAAAGTTTACAACACAGTGCGGGGCACATATGATATATAGTAACTTTTTCCAATTCCAGAATTACAATATTACTTTTATAAAACTCGGTCGAAAATATGTTTGACCCATTTTCATGTTAGTTATTTGTAAGGTTCCGATGACTTCTAAAAAGGTGACCCACAATTGAACTTCCAGAGTCCAAAACTTTGACAAATTTAAACCTATTTAAAAGTGACATACCTCTAAAGACTTGTGGTTCGATTCTTAAAAAATCTGCATTCAAATTTGTCGCTTTATCGTTGATCAAATTTTTGACCCATTTTCATGTTAGTTATTCCGATGACTTGTAAAACGTGTACCACCAACTGAAGTTCCAGAGTTCATAACTTTGCCAAATTAAACCCGATTTAAAAGTGACATACCTCTAAAGACTTGTGGTTCGATTCTTAAAAAAATCTGCATTCAAATTTGTCGCTTTATCGTTGATAAAATTTTTGACCCATTTTCATGTTAGTAATTTGTAAGATTCAGATGACTTGTAAGTTTCCAGATTCCATAAGTTTGCCAAATTTAAACCGATTTCAAAGTGATATACCTCTAAAGACTTGCGGTTCGATTATTAAAAAATCGACATTCAAATTCCCAGAAATTAAAATATAACCAACGTATGACCTCGAGTAATTCAATAACACTACAAGTATTTTCATTTAAGTTATTTGCAATTTTCCGAAACTTATAAAAAGGTGACTTCCAGAGTCCTTCACTTTGCCAAAGCTGAACCGATGTTAAAGTAACTTACCTTTTGGTCTGCATTCAAATTTATCGTTTTAATCTTGATCAATTTTGTTACCCATTTACATGATAGTTATTTCTATCTTTCCGATGTTTCCGGTGACCCGAAAACGAAATTCTAGAGCTATCACTTTTCCAAAATTAACCCAATTTTAAATTATTATCTAAAAATCTGCATTTAAATTTGTCATTAAACGTTGATCATTTTTTGACCCATTTTATATTGATTCAATCAAGTTATAGATTTTTCAAGCAGTAAGACCCAAAATCCCTTTCGGCTGCACCCATTTTAATTAAAAGGGTTAAGAAACTTTCTGCACACAAAAACAAGGAATAAGTAAAGATTGATAACAACCGAAAACTGAGAATCATTACTGAAAATGAATTTACCCTCAGCTGCGTGGACGGCAGCGAGCACCATTTGCAGCAGTTGCCAAGTTGCTGCCTCCGTTTTCAGTTTTTAATGAAATAATTAAAAAATTATAAGGCAAGCAGACGAGGAGACAAGACAGGAAATCAGGGATGGAGTTGGTCGAGTTTGGGGATCGCAGTGTCTGAAGATGGAGACGGGCAAACATTTGATGCTTAAATAGAATTTATTACGCTTCACAGCCACGTTGCACGACTCAGTGCATGGAGGCATCATAATTTTGCATTTGCCTTGGCGCATAAGTAGATAGCAGGCAGTTTGCGAAGGGATGGGGATGTGGGGTTCCTGGGGCCGACCGGGGAGGTATCCCTCAGACGCAGCAAATACGAAGGAGCGGTTTCCAAAGGCATTCATTTTACGGGCTGATGGCAGGCGGCTTATGAATTAATTAAATATTTACTGGCTAAACATTGGCGTTTTATGTTGCCGGAACGAGAAAGAGAACAAGAACGGGAACGGAACCGAACCAGCCGGGATCGGGATGCGATGTTACCGGAGTCGTTTGCTGCACCTGAGAGGAAGTCCTGGGACCTGGATGGATGGTCTTAACAGTTTCCCTTGCGCCTTGCTGCGTCATTTTGATGTTTTATTACTCGACTTCCGCCAGCCGCAGCAAAATGGCGGCGATTTCATTCACCCACTTTCACCCACTTTTACCCACCGCACGCAACGTAAAAAGTAGCGAACAAAAAATGAAGTGTTCAAAGGTAAAAGTAAAGCGACTCGGCCCCCATTCGTCTGTATATATTCTCTATAGTAAGGCATTAACATGGCTCCTGTGCTTGTTTCTCTTCCTTGTAGTTCCCAAGAAGTTTGCCCTGGCCTGGGTTTATGTTTTGTAGCAAATTACGTTTTAATGCCGGGGCCAACCAAGTTTTATTGCAACTTTTGTTGCATTTCAGCTAAATTGAATTATGTACCCTGCCGTGTTCCGTCGCCTCGGGGGTTCTGCGGGTTGTTTGTCGGAGTCAATGGCCCGACCCCGTTTGCGATTTGTGCATAATTTTTAATCCCTCGGAATGGCCAGCGGTAGCCTGTGCCCAGGTTTCTTTGGTCAGACTTGGGAATAGTAAATTTCAACACGCTGCTTTTTGCTCTGTGGGGGTTCAAAGCGAAACGGGGAAAAAGGTTTTTAAATACCATCAGGTATGGCAATATGTTTAATGGTTTTTTCGGAATTGGACAATTTTCTAAAAGTGTTCACTTCTTGGTTCAGTGTGGATAAAAAAAACGATATTAGAAAGCAATATAATATACCATTTAATTTGGTTATAGGAAATCAGATACTATTTTCAAAACCGATGTATTTAAGATTATGTCATTCTACAAATTTTAATTTACTTTTTATCTGCTAATGGTCATTTTCCCCAATATTTAAACTATTAAACGATGATTTTGTATATTCCAGTTCCTTATTAATGTGATTATAATTATACTTCCCAAGTCCTACTTCCACATTAGTTAAGCAGTGCGTAACTCTGCAGATATCTAACTGATCAAAGTAACTTTTACCTTACTCGCACACTAATGAATCATTAAATTAATGAGGGTCCGAAACCCTCATTCCAAACGGAATCGCACTTGCAAGGTCTCCGCTGATTAATGGCGGAGCCTGTGCAATAGATGGTTCAGATTTACCGGATAATGGCATCGAAATGTGAACTCACCTCTTCTGCAGGAATTTGCGCTTAAACTCATGCAGCATTCCACCGCCGTTGCCGCCGCCTGTGGCATCGTAGTCGTTGCCCAGGCGGATTTTGTGGTGTTGCTGCTGCAGCAGGTGGCGATTGGCCACCCCAAAGTCCATTTGCACATCGACGATGAGCAGGAGGGTCAACAGGACGAGAGTGACGCCCAGACTGATGACCAGCCGCTCCTTTAGTTTCATAGTACGCAGGACAGCCATGATGGGATTTGTGTTGCAACAGTTGTTGCCCTTGGCACCAGAACTTGATATTTGATTGCCGACTTGCGATGTTGCCGGTGCGGCAGTCGCCTGGTTTTTCCTATTGCTCGATCCAAAGCTGCGTAGCCTGGTCAGCCAGCCAAGATTACGTTCCCCGTTTACGTTTCTTCCAGGATTTGAGCTATCCTTGGTGCTGGTTGATGTGCCCTTGGCAACCTCCGGAGTGGTGCGGGTGGTGCGCACTATGCGCCGCCTGATCACAACGCGGCGTCGTGGCCCTGCCTCCTCTTCCTCCGGCTCCGAGTCTGGATATAGCACTCGATCCGGCGGCAGCTCCTCCTGCTCCTGCTCCTGCTCCGCTGATGGCTCAGCTTCAACTGGCCCTGTCCCGCCAACTGGCCCTTCGAAGTTCCAGTTCCCGTTCGCCCTATGCCAATTGGTTTCGCCTATTTGTTCAGCTGATAAATGACCGGCAAAGGGGGTATCGTAAGCGACGATATCAGTGCTTAGTTGTTGCTGCTGCTGTTGCTGTTGCAATTGCTGGCGGTATCGGAACCGCTGCAGGCGCTCTGCCAGCGGCGTCGACTGAGAGGCCGCCGGTCGATAACTGCAAAATAAATAAAAAAGTGGAAAATTTCATTAAAAAGCCAATAAAAATTCAAGGCTGGTGGTTAGTGTGATGTGGAGCTCTCGTGATAGGCAATCAAAATTTAATTAAGTTTTCATTACTTGAAGGGCCGGAAAATGAATATATCGAGGTTGCAAAGGAAATCCCACTAAAAAACAAAAGAAAAACCCCAAAGATACATGTGAAATGCAAAGCTATCAATATGTAAAAGGTATTTTCAAATTTTACAATTCGAAAAACCCTAAGGACTGCATTCTCAAGAGGAACAAACAAACTCTTACAGAATATTGCAAAAGACAGATGTACAGCTAACCATTCAAAATTAAACAATATTTATTTAATTTTATTTACAAAAATGCTTTTAATTTGATCAAAAATGTTGGTGCTAATATATAAAAAGTTTTAGGTTTAATGGTCAATGTGTTTCTCAGAGCTTAGCTTTATATCTGAAAATGTCGAACAAGCTGACAAATCAAAATAAAAATTAAAAAATTTATAAAAATCTGTTCAAAAAAGTTATATTTGATAAAGTATTAATTATCAACATATACAAGTTTATTTTCGCACTGACAATTTCAAAGGATATCATGAAATGATTTTTCATTATTTATTTATCTATTTATTTGTATATATGTTCAATGCATATATTTTTATTTTCAAGGTCCTAGTCATGTTGATTTTATTATTGTTTGTGATAAGCTATTTGTATTTATTTTTCGATTGGTTGCATCTACCCACTCGCTCTACATTTTCCAGTTGTGGACCTACCAAAACCATAACAAGCGAAAAAATATGAACCTCTGGCCATTTTGTAGTTCGTATTTTGTGTCTGGTTATTCATAAAGCGGCGTCGGCAGCGGCGTCACGGCATCCGCCATGTTGACTGGCACCGGAAATGCGACATTTTTTTTAGTGTTTTTGGTTTCACCGGCCACTGTTATCGCTGTTCTTGCGTGTTTTTGCTATGGCTGCTTTTTTATTTTTTGTTGCCATCAAGTTGCCTGCTGTATTTCTATTTTATTGTCTCCATTTTTATTGTTCATGTTTTTGCTGGCCCACGTAGCATGAAGCATATTTTGCAGGCAGCAGGCAGCCAGCTCGTTGCGAGTTCGAGTCGGAATTTGAATTGTAACTGCAACAGGAAGAGCTGGTTGGTGCCAGGATCTCGAATAGGACCTGCAAAGTGCCCGTTGTCTGTTTGGAAGGGTGGCAAGTTAACGAAGCTTGTTGCTGCCTGCTGCCCACATGCAGAGGCAACACGGCCCGCTCGGCGACCGAATATTGTGGGCAAAATGTTGAATTGCCCCGAGCAACGAGTGCCGCAACTGCATTAAATATTGGCAAAATATACTAGTTTGCAGTTACACTTAGAAAAAAATTTAATAACCCAGAATCGAATTATATTTGGATGTAACTTGACTCTAAATTTAAGAAAATTAGATTTCTTCAAAAGAAAAGGGTTTTCTCCAAAACTGTATTTATAGAAATAGATCACAGAAAACTAAGAAGTTAGTTTGGTTTAATAGAAAATGTTTATAATTCAGATATAACTAGAGAAAGGTAATATTTAATACCTCAAAACAATACAATTGTGATTTTTTAATTATATGTTTACCATTTTTCTGGGTGCATTTCTCTATAAGTTACAGATTGAATGCAAAACCCTTTGATCGACAGGCCTACCGATATGTTGCTGACGTAACTCGACTCACAAATTAAACGTCAAAATCGTAGACAAAAATGCTGATTACAAGCCTAGCTGATAGGAATAAAATGACAGGAAGGGCACACTAAATTGGCAAACAAAGGATACCCGAAAAGGCCCGAGATGGAGAGCCACGTCAATCAAATCACATATCATACCAATTTTCTATGCAGGTCCCCCTGCAGGATGAAATCCCTGGCAATTGCTCATATCCATGACGAGATGATTTGACAGTCGCAGAATGGGCGGATCCGCAGTGGGCGTGGACGTTAAGGGGTTAAGGCCAGACAAAGTGGGCGCAAAGTGGGTGTTAGGTACATTACGTGTACAAGGAACTCGACTGAAGGGACTTTGCCTAGCAACACAATGGCATCTCTTGCCGTCATCAGCGTTGGCAACATCAATGGGCAGTCAAATGCAAAGCACATACGTAATCCGGCAAGGCTGGAAAACTGGGAGGGGGTAGGGTGGGGTGACTGCGTCGGGAAAAGCGTCATCCATACAAGTTTTCCCTATCACCCGGTGAGGGCGATAAGCGCTCTGGCAGTGACATGGCAAGTGCGAGAAGGGCGAACGCAGTTAACAGCAATTGCTGTCGTCGCATTTTGTTGTTGCTTGATAAAACTGCTGCGTTGCATTAAATTAAACTCATGCGGTGTATTTAAACGCCGCATCGTCGAGGGTCTGGAGTCAACTAAGAGACGGGTGGAACAGCAACACCAAGAGCAACGGCGACGGCATCGTTTTAATGCAATTGCTGACAGCAGCAACAACAGCACCAGTGAGTGACAGCAATTTCCTTTCCAATTTGCGCTTTGTTTTTATTAATCAGACATATAGCCAGGGCAAAAACAAAAACCAAAAAAAAAATGTAAAGAAAGCGAAATAAGGCGAGATGTACTTAAATGAGCTTGGGGGCAATAAAGTGCAAAACAATTTAGAGCGAAATATTGCAAAGAGTTGATACCAAAGAATAAGGAAATATTAATATTCCGACATGTTAATCATTCAACTTCAAAAGGCCCTAAGTCAGTAAAATTGTGGGAAGTTAAAAACAAAATTGTTTTTAAAAAACCAAATCATATTAATATTATCATTCAAATAAACATATTTGTTTTCAATTGCTGAGCATCCTCTCCCTCATCCGTTCAAATATATGAAAATATTTGATATGTTAATTGCTAGATTGTTTCCACTTTATTCGTCTTCTGATTGACATTAATAAATTTCCTCAATTAATATGCTTGGTATAATGTCATGAAATTGTCAAATTTTGTATAAGACCACAAAGCGAGCATAAAACATTTCACCGCCCCTTAAATCATTCCTAATCCAAATTAGGGCACTTTGCTTCCATCTGGACTATCGTAACCGGTTATCGGTGCATCGAGCCGTGGCAATAAATCAAACTCACTTTCAATCAAACTTGACAAATGCCTTTCCGCTACCTTTCTCCAGCTCAATTAGCCTTCAACGGTCAACGAACTGCATTCTGCGTACTCTCGCTTAGTACTTTATATTATATATTATAGTTGTGCCGCACTTGAATCGGAACTGTGAGACCCCCCTTTCCTAACTTATTCCCCCGATTTGCGATGCTTGATTGCACCGAAGGGGGGAGGGGTTGAGGCCCTTGTAATTTTGTTGTTAACAAATGCGTAACCCGCCTGAAACTCAGCTCGATTCGAATCAAACCAGCGATTGTGCAACAGCTTGAAATGACACGCTCAGTGCATCCACATCCCCATCCCCATCCCCATCCACATCCGCATCCACCCTGCTACCCGCGTGACCTGGCCACGCATCGCTGGCACTCGAGAATTCCGCTGGCCAGGGTTCGATTCCGATTGCGATTCCAATGCCGATGCCGATTCCGATGGCAGTTCAACAAAAGACCCGACTTATTGATCGATTTGTTGCCACACTATTAGAGCGGTTTGCACTTGAGCTGCTTACAACTGTTGTTCGGCAGTCAGTGCGCCTTATCGACCCAATCGAACGGGCAATCAATCGCGATGTCATTCGATATGCAAATGGTTGCCAAACTGTTGCAGCCATCGTGGTGCCAATTCGGTCGAATCGAGTCGAGTTGAGGGTGTCAAGGTTAGTTTGGCTTACACGTTTGGCTCATTTACATGGCTCTATCCATTCGCTAAACTTCGGCAAATTGCGGGTACACAGTGTAAGGAGGGGGTGGGGGGAGTGGCTGGTAAATGGAAAATAGAAAAGCTAAACGCAGTTTGGGTTAGTTGCCTTTCTGGCTTTTCCTTTGCCACTCGCTCCTTTCGCTTTTTGGCCCTTTGTCAATTTACCTTTGGCTGTGCAAACTTTCGCGCTGCTCCAGCTGCATGTCCAAATCCCACTGGTCGTCTTGGGAAAATCCTCCTCCTTGCAGATGGTGATTCAATGGCAGCGATTTCTCAGCAGATTTGCCCCAGGTCATTTCATTACCAAAGTCAACACAAGTGTCCTGCTCCTGCTCCTGCTGCTTCTGCTGCTGCTCCTGATCCTGTCCATAGTCCTGCTGCAGCAGGTCGTTGCTGTTAATAAAATTTTCCAGCTGGCTCGTTGACTTCCAGTTTTTGTGCTCCACCGGAGTCCGGCTCATTGCCAATTCAAATGTACTCTGATGCCAGCCATTGTGCGAGGTCCTGGGAATTACCGGTGCTGGAGCATAGGGACTCGAGCCGAGCTCGTTATTGTCCTGGCCATTGTATTGTCTCACTGCCGATTGATTCGCAGTCATTGGCAATTGATTTATGCCCAAGGCGTAATCATTGCAATCATCGAAGCTATTGGAACTGGGCAGTCCCATCTGGCTCCGGTTCCCAATTCCGTCATCCTGGCCGATTCTCTGGAGCGAAAAGCTGCTTTGGCTGCGGCTCCTTTGACGACGAGCTTCCTTTTTTTTGGCCAACTCCGAGGGGGAGGGGACAAAGAGATTCCGGATGCTGGCATTCCGCTGCCTTAAATCCACTTCGCTGCCGCCCGACTTCACCTGGTTTGATGGAGAGACGCGTAATTGTAAATGGAAGGCTCTTGCCCAATTTCGTGTTCATGCTCAAGCAGTGGGTCAATCTTCCGGGTTAGTAGAATCGAACTAAGGGCGCAGAACAATTGTTATCTTACGGATAGTGCCAAGCCAACAATAATTTAAGCCATCAACGCAACTCAACGGAACTCAACTCAAGTAAAAAACAAACTCGGGAGGAAACGCTGAGGACAATGCTCGGTCAACTCGGCGCCCTTTCATAATCGGATGAAAACATTTGTGGAGTGCTACTTACACTCGTCCTCGAGGCAAGTGACATTGAATGAGGCGGACTCGAGAAGGCCAACTAGGAGACTATTCCTCCTCCTGCCGAGAAGGGTCATCAAGTGGATGTGGAGCGTTTGCTCTGACGATTTTTCCCCGCTTTTCTTTCCGGCGAGGCGAGTTTCTCAAAGCTGGATGAGTCTGTTCCCTGGTGGGGGTGTGGGCAGATGTATGTGTGAAGAGTGAGAAAACCCACACAGAGAAGAGAGCATGAAAATTTCAAAAACGTTAGACAGATTAGCATAAGCGGATAATTCCGGAAAAACACAGCAATGGCAACGACAACAACAGAAGCGGAGAGGCATAACAAAAAATCCGTTTCGAAACCAAAGAGGAACGGACAGCATGTGTGAAACGTTTAAGTGCTGATGTCGGTCGGGGTTGAGTATAGGAAAATTGGGTTGGAAAACTAAGCCCAAAGACGAAAGCTCGGCTCCGGCATTTCTTCCAACTGAGTGGAAACGGAAAAAAATTCAAAGAAAAATCCGGCAATATCTTGCAGCACAGATATTTTGTGTTTACCAAATACCAACAGCAGTCACAGATGGAAATGCGTGGAAATATAGCTCTCAAACGATTTTCGACTATGTTTTCTGCTTATTTTCCTATTTACGCTCAGCAAAAAACAAACAAAGCGGATCAGGAATGCCACTGAAACTTAAGGTCGAAAATGTAAACGTTTGTGAGTCACATATATATAATTAATTTGAAAAGCGAAATTTGTAGCAGTAGAATATGTTTTATTTTTTTAGAAATTTTATTTAAATTAAAGAGACTCTTATCTTAATACTTAAGAAAATAATATCATCATATAGAAATGTCATTTTAAGCCTAATGCATTCATGCTCATATGTGGCATACCAAAAGGAGCTTTAATGATGAATGCCACCAAAAATGCATTCGGAATTCTGGGCCAGGCTGTCCCTGGAGATTTTCTCTGCCCTGGGAAAACGTTTTTCCCCAGCTCGTTTTCCCGCTTCATGTCTCTTTTTACTCGCTCCTTGGCATTGACATTTTTCAGCTGCAAGACAGGAATACTTTCCATTTTTTCCTTGCAGCTTGTGTGTGGTTTTTTAGCCCAAAATAATCAAAAGTGGTTGGGGAATCTCATACACATGGAGATGGCGAAAGGAGAAGATTCCTATCCGATGCAGCGTTACATCTGTTTTGTTTGTCCTGAGAGGGAAAAAGGACGAGGAGAGGGGAAAAGTGGAGAAGTCCACAAAAAATTGCATGTCAAGTGAAATTACTTGTTTGCCAAAGAGAAACGGGTTAGGAATAGGGAATGGATGCGAAGGATACGGCTTGGAATGACAACTGCAGCACACGTTTACTCACGCACTTGTACACACATGCACACACTCACACACACACGCTCACATGTGTGCAACAACAATGCGTCCTGTGAGTCCTGACTGAGACTTTGATATATTCGCAGACGACACTTCGATCTGCCGGGATATGCGGCTAAGCACGATAAATTGAGATGAATGTCTGGCATGCAGCTAAGTCTCTACAGCTATCTGTCTATATATCTATCTTTCCATCTATCCCTCTATATATCCGTCCGGGCAGCTCAATGCGAGTCATCTTATGCTCTCCGCACTTGACACATTCCGGGGAAAGTGCATTTGCTTGTTGCCTGTCTATCATTCTCTCGCTCCTGGCCAAACGATTTTTTTGGTATACCCTGTGTGCAGAGGTTTCAAGTGTATAATGAATTCCTTGCAAAGTAACTTTATTTTCAGCGCTCAAAAATTAAATTATTCAACAAGTAACTGACGTTTTTTAACAATGTAATATTATTAATTTTAAACTCATAAAACTTTTGTAAAAATATGAAATGTAAATTCTGTTTTGAATAAAAACCATATAAGCTTATGTACAATATGTACATTGAGCCAACCAACTGAGTGAAGGGTATTACTGATCTTAATAGTTTTTATTTCGACTTTAACGCTCTGCCGTCTAGACGCATCGCTACGCAACCGAGGGTGGTGGTAGCTATAAATATTCGAAAATGTATTCCACTACATATGGGCCATAAAAATCCACTCCCCGGCATTTTAACTTTTATTTCCATTCGCAATCCCGTCGAGAATTCGCATTGGGCCTGCGATGGTAGTGCAATGCATTGCATAATTTAAGGCGCGCGGGAGTGAGCCGGAAAGTTGGCATAAAATATTCATTTAAAATGCAGCACGCAACACTTTGCCATGACGCATTGCTAACCCACCGCCCATCGCCCACCACCCACCGGCCACGCATTTAATTGCGCACATTGCAAATGCAAATGTCAAAGAGCCGGCCACATTTGCATGCCGATGACAGGGCTCCACTGGACGTCTACTGGCCATGCTGGCCATGATGGAGAAAGCGAATCCTAATCCCCTGCTGCGCTCGACAAAGTGACAAAATTACAAAATGACTGACTGACTGACAAACCTGACACGTGCTCGTGTGCTTAAGAGGCGTAACAATTCGAATTGGCAAACAATGAACTAATAACCAGAACTTACCCAATTCAAACGGCACGCCGGAGTCCTTGCACATTCATCAACTGTAAAATAGAGAAGAAACATTTTGATTAGGATTCGGGATTGATAAATGAGCATTTATTATGGCACAACATCAAATGGCAGATGGAAATCGAATCGCTTTGCATAATCAATGCTGGGAGTAGTAAATGGAATTGTTAACCGAAGACAACAAGACATTAGGTTTGAATTAGATTAAAAGACAACAAAGAGCAGTGAAGCGAATTTCAATTAAATGGCCTGCCCGACATCGTGAAATCGAAGTCCTTGTGGATCGTTAGTCGGGTCGGGAACTGAGCTTTTGATTGTATCATCTGCCGCCATGACGTGGCAGGCCCAAAGGCCCCAGATAATGCACAATGGTTGTAGGCGAAACAAAGGCATACAGAGATTGAAGCGATACGATGACGATGCAGCTGACGGAACAATAATGAGCCACACATTAACACACATTGCGATTTAAGAGTAAAACCAAGTAAGGAATCCCTACCAGACATCGATTGCAGTTCGATCCATTAAAATTATACGCAATTATCCAATTCACTCAACTGTTGCATCGTCGTTGTCATGATTGCCTTGGCTATCCATCCCCAGCATTACTTGTATATTTTTCTTTCCTACACTCAAAACTAACATTATAATATAGAAATTGATATTACCATTATTTTATTTCGCATTCGGTAGTTAAAAATTAATTTAAGATTTTTTATTAAAATAACATTTTTATACAGAAAAGGTTCAGAAATTTAATGTATTGATAATATGTACTATTAAAAGGTGTATTTTTAACTAAAAATAAAATTCGGGCTAAAAAATATACTAATAAAAATGTCATTGAGAGACTAAAAATTAGAGTTTGAACAGTGTTTTACTTAGAATATATTCTATCCAACATTCATTTAAAATATTTTTATAGAAATTAATTAAGCAAACCCCTTAAGTTTAACAATAATATTTGATTTTATTAATAACATAATTTTTTTTTTTGAGTGCTTAAAAGAAACAACAGAAATATGATGGCTTGGAGGGCTAGGCTATCCAGCCAGCCATTTAGTTGGTCAGGCCGAAACTCACGTTTTCCAGAGATTATGGGCCCAGGCCGCAGTCTCTCGAGTGCCGCACGTTTTGCAATGGGAAAACTCAAGCAACGCCAGTAGAAGAAGCCAGAAAAACAAAAACCGAAAAGGGAAATTTTCACGGTACTCACGTAATTGAATTGCAGTCGGCTAAATTGGCATTTATTATAATAAAAGCAAATATGCAATTTCGCTTTTCACTCGCTTGAAAATAAATAAACGATAAACGATACCTAAGCAGCTAGCTCCAAAGAGATTTCAAAGGCTATGGGGCAAGAATAAGTGAGACGAGAAGAAAACTTATTAAATAATGGAGCACTCCTTGAGAAGTCACTGAGCTGCTGAAAGGATACCCTCTAGTTTTCAAAACTTTAAGACCATAAACTAAATTGCAGCTCGGTTTAAGTACATTCCCCACTGGTTCATTTATATTTGCCCACAAATCAACCGCAAAGAAATTCAATTTAAATAAATTATATTACAATATCAAACCGCAGTGCAAAAAAAATTCAAACCATCAGGTTAGCATCGAGATATAAATATGGTGGGTACAATGGTATGTGTGCATTGAAAATATTAATCATATAAATATTTAAAAACTTCCATATAATTGAAAATATTTAAACCTCGATAAGCCGGATCTTTGTGCAAAATAATTAATTCGTATATTAATATTAGTTTGCTATATTTATAAATACATCTCCGGCCATTGTTCAAATTTAATTTCATTATGGAGCAGTAACTCATTTAATAGGATTTGCATTGGCTTCGCCGTTTTGGTTTATATATGTAGTTAAATTTTCATTATACATGCGATGGGAGATGAATCGTGCATTGATTATTCTAAGCGATAATATCAAAATTTAACTTAATCTACTTTTCGCGTTGGCCCACTTCAGCCGTTTCTCTGTCTGGTTTTTCAGCTGAATTTCTATCATTTAATTTGTAATTTTCTAATTATGTGGTTGAACATTTTGGTATATTGAAAGCAATTACTCTAAATAATTGCACATTCCCGTTGCGTGTATTTGCGAATGGCAGACAACTTTACACTGCATTTTCCACTTTTGCAGTTCCTGTCCCTAAATAAGTGATGAGCTTTGGTGGTATTTTATATGCTGCTCTGCATACCCTATTAGCTGTTGAATATCAATGGCTTGAATTATATTTTCTGGAATATAAAATTTGAAATATTCGCCTCAAATAATAAATCCTGTATTTCGTAATTTATTTGTATCATTCAATTATACATTTTTTTTATCCACGACTGAAGTCTTATTTATTTTAGTTTACTGTCTAACATTCAATTTATAAATATTTTTTTTGAATCCAGCCTACTCTTTACCGTTGAAACAAGCTTTTAACCTTTAAATTTAATTTGTTCGGCCTTCATGTTATATTGTAGAAAGATAATTTGGGAAAATATATTTCTGTCATGTATTTTCTTGCAAATAAATGGCAGAGGAAAATATTATTGGCCATTGAGTTTGTGTGTCGATTAGGTGGATGAATTAAAACCATTAAAAGTGCCACCTATACATGCAATGTCAGCATTAGAATGTCGGAATTTGGCGTCAAAAAAAGTATATATAAGGACTCAAATTACAAAAATCACCAAAAAATACAAAACATTTATTATTCTGAAAGTGTTTTAAAACAAATTGGTTTATATTAGATTTAATTTTTTGTTTTGTTTTGTACTTGTTCAATAAGAAGTTCTCTTTTCTTTAGACAATCAAACCAACGAATTTTTTAAGCGTATTTATATGTGACATAGACCCAAACTAAACTCGTTGGCTTGCCTAATGACAACGTCGCCGGTTTCGAGTTTAGCACTGGAGATGTAGCCAAAATAGCGGGGTGAGAGGTTTGGGGCGGTGTCGGTTGATGGGGCTTCAATGGAAGCGTTCACGTCAAGCTCCAAATCAGTTTTGCACTGCGCCAAACAATTTCCGCATTTAATTACATTGATTATGCAGCAAAGGAGCGAATCTGGCTGTCAGTCTCCCGTCTCACTTATTTCCATTTTTTTCAGAAACTTTCGCTCCAACATTGAACTTGATTTTGCAACAAATTGCTGAGTTACTGGGAGGCGGGTGGAATGGATGGTGTTGAAGCATTTGCCCAACGAGCGTGTCATTGTTGTTGAATGCTTTTTGCGGTGACAACACTCAACACTTTCATGCTCTGTCAGTGCAGGAGCAAACAAAAAAGGGGGAAATACTGGGCAAACATGTGGTTGTCAACACTTTTTGGCTTGTTGCAAATCGTAATAATGCAGCGAACAATACGAAAAAAAAATATTAAACAAAATCCATTAACTCATAATTTTCTGCTATGCTGAACACAATCCAGAACCCGTGCTCAGCCCAAAGTGTTCAGTTTGTTGTCGTTAAGCCAACATACTCGTACTCGCACAAACAAAAAACCCAATTGCGCGCAATTTTACGGCAGAGCGCATTTCGCCACCCATCGAAACGCCCAGCCACCCACTCAACCACCCAGCACCACCCACTCTTGCTGCTATGAAGAGGCACGTATGCGTGAAATATTGTGCAAACAACAACTGCTACACTAGTTACAGCAGCAACGGCACTGAACAAAATTAACAATACATTTTACTCCCACTTTTAAACAATTTATTTTATAAGTAATAAACTTATAAAATATTAGGCTGTGTATTTTTTTAATGGCTTAATAAATGAAATAATAATAATAAGGTTAACGAAAATCAAAACTTTTAATATAAACATATAGTCATCCAAGTTGTTAGGTAACACCTTAAATTATAAGAAATTATTGAAGAATTATTGATCAACCTTCTTAATTTTGGGGATATATTTTTCAAAAGTGCTGTAAGCATTTAAGTGCAGCTCAAATGCAAGCCAAAAATCAGAGCTGAAAAAAAATATTTCTCCGAAGACGGAACTTGTTTGTAACCGAAAAATAAAATTCACACGACGTCGTCGTCGTAGTCGCCGTTGATTATGGGAAACGCTCAAAACGAGTTTGATTGTTGTCGTTGTTTGTTTGTTTGTTGCTTGCTATTGTTGTCATGGTTGTTGTCATTGTTGCGGCGGTAATTCATGTGTTGCATGTGACAGGCTTTGTTGTGGGGATATCAAATATATACTCAACATACACACAGTATAATCAGAGTGTTCCCATAAACCTACGATATAAATGGTGGGGGCGATAAATCACTTAACAGCGATAGCTAACTGAACCTACTAGATCCTACATCGCTCAGGAAAAAAGGGGCTTTACCCAAGAGCAATTTGCCACGACTGGAGTAGGAACTATATGCACCCAATGGTTAAAAGAAAATTAATTTATACGGCATGAAATAGCTGGCATTCCAGGGAAACACTTGTGATTACTGTCACTACAAGTTAGTCAGTTTAATCAATAATTTATTAGCTTATTAATTTAATTTGTAAGGAATTTGAAAAACCTATTGTTCCGATAAACACAAATTGGTCCCAACTTTTATGATAGGGAAAAACATGCCAAGTAGGCAGATATAAATATATAATATCTATGTATATTCATTGGATTAAGTGGTTGGATTGGGGTTTTACAAATAATCAAAGGGTATTTTCTAAGTTGACTAGCCATAGAAACAGAGAAACCCATGCATATTTGCATAAAACTTCCCCCTAATTTACACTTTGCGTTTTTTTTCAAGGTAGCCGACAGATTGAATTTGTTTGGATAACATTTTGTCTGCAGCTTTATGAACTGTAAATTGGTTGAATTATAAGCAATTATATATAATGCCATTGGCAGCAACTCACACGATTCGCGCCACCGTGGAACGTATTTTGCCAGACAATTTCATTAACAGCAATTGCCGGCGGGTGTGTTTGTGTGTGCATAACCGCTTCATTTCCATTAGCAATACAATTTGATTAAGTTTCGAGTGCGACAGGGTCGCGTCAGAGCTCAAATTCAAGCCAGATTACAATAATTTCTTTATCAAGCCAAACAACCAACGCACCGACACGCAACAATAATAACAATAACAGCTCGAACCACTGAAGGCAGAAGGTCGTTGCATGTCCAACAATGGGGGAAAACCTTAATTTGGCAGGGAAATGGGAAATGGGTAAGGGGGGGTGTGCCCTCCCAGTTGGGTTCCTTGTGCATACGCCGATGGAGACGTGGACAATGACAACGAAACGGAAACTAGCGGAAATCATTAGAGTCTGCACAAATGACTTCAAGATACTTTTGCCCAGCCAGCCCCGAGCACTTTTTTCCTTCCTTCGCACAGTGGGTCGAAAAGGCAGGAAGGCCCAAATCAACGCCGCAAGAAAAAGGCTGTCAGAAGTGGGTGACTTTTGACAGCAAACACGCATGGAGAGGAAACTATTTGGGAAAAGTGCTAGTCATCATTACGATGTGCATATTACGTTGAAAATATATTTAAACCTTGTCAGTTTAAGAGCATTCACCATTACTAAACTGTTTTCTAATGGTAGCCAGAGTTTAAGTAATAAATTCTTAACAGTTTTATTTTCAAACGATTTTTGGTAGAAATTTGTTGTTCTAGATTTATGTTTTATTAGGCAGTTACGCCTTGCAATAATAATCGAAAAAAGTAAATGGGCATTCAAGTATATCGTTTTCAGGTCAAATAAATAAATTTATTTTTGTAAATGGCCAATAAACCGATTTTTATTGTTAATTGCTGTCAAATGTTATTTGAATATGCAGTGAAGCGAATGTAAACCAACAATTTGGCAACCAAACATTTTCGTTGGATCGAAACGAAATGAACTGAAAAACTGACAATAAAATCTAAGTGGATAACAATATAAAGTGGATTTAAACAAATCAAAGTTTCTTGTTACAAAAATTATCGCTCATTATTTTTAAAAACTTTTGCGAACCAAAATAAAGCACAATTTCTTGCCATCTGCTGCCACAGTGTGCCCTTTTTCTATAGCCTTTGTTCTGCGGGGATATGTATATATAGTGAATTTTTTTTGGCTCCTTTCTTGCCTGCCACAAAAGTGGGCAAGATGGCCGGGGCAGATTGTAGTTCTTGTTGTGATTTTGCTAGTTGCCAGCAGCTTGTGCCGGCATCTACTTAAATATCCGGTATCATTATTATAAAAATCAAGTTGGGAGCCAAGCGGACGCACTGGGCCAGGAAGCAATTAGGGCTGCAGAGCATAATTGGTCGAATTTTTTTGTTGTGCAGCTTTAGCAACGTCCAAGGGAACCGGGACCCAGGCCCCAATTAACAGGGATTAAAGGTGTGAAAAGCTTTGGCTTTTGTCTTGTGATTAGCCAGGAATATGGCTGGTGGATAAAGCAAGGGAAACACAGAAGGCATGCACATTCACCAGGGCAAAATGGCAGGGGGAAAAAATGTAAAGGACCCTAAATAAAAATCAAGCAGCCGTCAACGGGGCGTATGCGCAACGTGCAAATGAGATGCCAGGTGCCGTCGAGTTGACCGGGGGTGGCAAGTAAATAAAAAAGCAGATAAAAATCAAATTAACAGAACGAAGTGAAGAGAAACTGCGCTCAAGTAAATAAAACTGCCCCACTTGGCCAGGGCGAGGCCGATAAAAAATGTTTTTCCGCGCCAGAGAGATGCAGGGACCCAATTTATATATTTCAGCATTTGTTATGGCTCCGCTCCTCGTTGGCTGATTGCAAATGAAATGAATTCGGCCACTGAAAGTTTAGCAGGAGATGGCACAAGGACGTCGGATGCGTGGCCGAATAAAAAGTACACAATTTCACAATGGGCCGCCGGGGCATTTACAAAAATTCATTTAATGACTTTCGCCCCGTCCACAGAGAGAGAGAGAGAGATATAGAATGAGGGCGAGTGAGTGCTGATAAAAAACCAGTCCCGAAAAAGGTCCTTGAATTGAGCAAGGCCGGCAAAAACTGTCCTTAATCTGCTTAAAAGCGCAGCTACCTATCAGGCAAACGGACGTGTGCCGTGAGCATCAAAATTAACGACAAGAAATTTAAAATGTAATTGACAGGCCAACTGACAGCGCCAAATGGCGGCATGCGCGGCCCCCGGCTCGATCAACAGCCAACGGGCAGTTATTAAAACACGCGCGGCCCGGCGTCACACACTGCGTATACGCAATGAGGCAATGAGGAAACGGAAATGCAGCATTAAATGAAAATAAAACAGGCTGCCAGGCAAAACGGGCCACGACGACGCTTAAGGACACTTTGGCAGAGCTCGCCGCTCGTTGCGGTTCGCTCGGCGTAATTGCTCTCCGCGGAGGGCTTAACGCCCGCACCATCGTCGATGTCCTTGGTTGTGGGGTCCGTTTGTCAATGCTTTATTTGCGTTTATCGCAATCATTTCGCCGCTCGCTTTTCGCCCTGTTAATATGGCAATTTACATTTACATTATTTTTATTACACCACCAACGCAGCCAACGCCACCGCCATCGCACAACTGAAATTCGTTTAAAAAGGATACATTTATAAGCATAAATACACACAATTTCTGTCATAATCGAGTGTGTGCACTTGTCAGCCACTCTACGCTCGCGGTTATCGCATTTAATTGCTGCTCCGCCCCGGCAACGAAAAAGTTAAATATTTTAAACGAGCAACAAATGCCAGCAGTCCCTAATCCCGAGAGCTGATGGCTCTGGGGCCATGGCAATTAGAAGCAATTGCTACTCTGCCAGCTGGCAACCTAACAACTACCAAACTACCAACTACCTACCGACTACCAACTCCAAACTGGCAACTGCTGACTGCCACTGGCTGCAATTTCACTTATTTCACGTGCAACTTGGCAAGCGACGAGCGTCGACGTCGGGCGACGTCAACGATGACGGCTGCCACTACCGCTGCCACTGCCACTGCACTTTGGCTCCCAAATAGCAGCCCTAGCACTAAATGCTGACGGCCCGGTGAAAGGTGAAGGGAACTGAAGGTGGAGGTGGCACTAGAGCTGGAACTGGTCAGGAAGCTACGTTGCAGATGGAATGCTGCATGTGGCAGAGGTAACAATAAACGTAAACCCCATGAATGGCTGCTGACGGAAGCAGCGAGGCGGCAGCATGCGAAGATTTCACTTTCATGTTTAACTTGGACCAACACACTTGTTAAAACAGTCCAGCTCTCCTAACTTCAAAGCTTCTTGAAAAGTAGGGAGCAACAAATATTTATACAACCACGTAAGAAGCTGATTTTATATCGATTATTTTCAATAAGTCATTTCTGAAAACATATAAAGTTAACCTTTTATTTTATTTTCACTTATATCTAAACATAGAGAACTCACTTTAAAGTTAAGTTTTTTTTGCAATTGCCAAATATAATACTCTTATTAATAAAAGAGAGGTATTGGAAAATTTTATAAATGATCGTGGAATAATTATTTTCACTAACTTAACAAATCTTATTCTCGTTTTTGGAAAGAATTTTTTTTTGGTTTGAATTTTGTAAAAAATTCTATTTTTAAAAAACAAATGAAAGTACAAGAAATCGAAACAAATCATTTATTTTCAAAATTATTTTTTTTCATGAGATGCTGGCTTATGTTAAGCAAGTTTGACTGTAAGTCCACATATCTCTTCTCACCATCTGGGTGTCTTCACCTTTTGAGTTCCTGCCTCGCACGTGCATTTGTAAATTTGTTTGGCTTGGGCAACAATGCGTCGGTGGCTGCCGCTCATCCCAGCTCAGCTCAGCTCCTCTTCCACCTTTGGCGACACACTTTGAGTCTCGAATTACCCTCAGGCATGCGTGGCGTATTCGGTTGCTGTTTGACTCTTTTTTTCCCGCGCGTTTTTCCCTGGGAAGAAAGCATTATGTGACATATATAGCAAGAGGGGGGAAAGCAGGGGACGCGTTTGTCATAAGCAACGGAAAGAAAACGGCGAAATAAAACAGTAAACGTCGAGAGACCCATGCAACGTTGTTAAAGAAAAGTGCAAGCGACACAGTGTGTCCACTTAAAGCAAGCAACAATGTGTGCCAACGTTGGGAGCCCCATGACCAGGCTGCAAGCAGTAACTTTGGCAACGGCAATCGCAACTGCAACATGAACTGCAGCTACAGCATCAGCCACAACATCAGCTAACAATTTTGAGGCATTGCATAAGAGGCAGCCAGGCATCGAGGAGTCCACGATCCACGAGATCGAGCGTGGGAGAAGCGCCTAATTATCCAAAAATGCAAAACAAAGTGGGGAAGAGCAAAAAGGTTCGCTGATATGCGATAACTGTTAATGGACCCATAAAGTTCCCTGATCGTCTCAAATGATTCACATGGGTGCTATCTAGGTATATACATGGACATATATATAAGGGAAAACGCTCAGGACAATGGTTAATGACACATATGTATGTTCCATACATATCAGAGAAACGATCGCCGAACATTTGCTTATATAAATTTGTTCACTATCATAACAATGATGTTTGCCGAATTCCGGAAAACCTTTAAAGTGTGTGTAATGAAAGGTGTAAACAAATATTGGCGTCCAACATAAATAAAACAATTACACATACAAAAAGCATTTATTTGTGGTTTAATATTAATTCATGGCAATTTGCCTAAATCTGATCATTAACAAATGGAAAACAATGAAATTGAATACTCGAAATGTATGGACATGAATAAATATTTGTACACAATTTACATTGCCACAAACAATGCAATTTGTAAGACACAAATTTTGTATATGTTTGTAGTTCACATCGCATTTGATGTCTGAGCTGCCAAAGAGTTCAACGCCAAAACCGGATGATAAGCAACATAATCAATAACTCGAACGGACTTTTTGCACACTTTTCATGTCAGAATCTCTGCTGAATGGAATTGTATCGCCGCAGCAAGCAGAAACAAACCCAGAAGCCCAGAAAACCTAGCAACATGCTCGTCCAGCAACCGGGAAGCAAACAAAAAGCGAACAAACAACTGCAATCAATTGCACCTTCTGCCGCATGAATGCGTGACTGAATAGCAGCACATATGCGATGGACTCATCGTCCGAGGGGTTAGCAGCCGCACTGTCTACGTTCCCTTGGGGATCCCTAGGGTACACCACGTGGGGCTACCCTGCCCTTTAACCCCTCTTAGCTGACCAGTGCGGTAACTGAAATGGCTGCATTGAGTCGGGTTTTATTTTGCTTTCGCCGCACTCAATTTTTTGTGCAGCTGCAACTGCATTTCAGGTGCATTGCAATACACGACTGACTGACTCTACTGCAGAGAAACAAAATTTGATATTAAATATTGCTAATTTTCAATTATTCGATTATTGAAAAAGTCTTAAAAAAGTTGCCTAAAAATAGGCTAGTTTTATTTATACATGCAATACACCTTAAAGCACTATTTCATATATTTTAGGCTATGTTTTTAATTTCACCTTAATTTTATTGCAGTTAAAATGCAATTCAAATGATCAATCATTTTTTTCCTTGCAAAAAATTTTTAAATTAATTATTTAGTAAAACAATTTCAAGATGTTTTTAATAGTATTAATTTCGTAAGAAAAACTTTTCAAAATAAGTAAAGGGGTATTTCAAATATTGATTTTAAAATATCCAGATTGAATCCCACATTTTTTGCTGTGTTGAAGCACAAATGGAAAAGGGAAAGGAGAAGGAGAAAGAGGTGGGAAAAAGGGGGCAGCAGCGAGCGTAAGTGAATGAATATGGGGGCGTGGCAGGTGAGCGTATCCGAAGGGCGTAAACGTAAGTGCGCGTTATGTTTGCCAACGCCAAATGAAAAGGACCGGAACCGTGAAAAACAGAAAAGCCGGCCGAATGCAAAACACACACCCTCACACACACACACTCGCATACAGTATCTCAAAATGTGGGACAGGGATGGATGGCAGGAGGAAAAGAGATGGCGGCATTACAATAAAGACTCTTACTTTGTGGCTGGTGTTGCTGGGCCCTCGGGGAACCTTGACAATGATATTGATTTGCTGTCATTATTGTTAGTTTTTTACCACCCTGCGGGCCGTCGGTTCGGAATGGAGCGTGTGCGAAAACTGTTTGTGCTCACTGTCGCCAGCCATCGATCCTTTGGGCGGCCCTCGTCCTGCGGCACAAAAGTTACAAAATTTGAATTTACGCTGCGCTCGATACGCGAAATTGAAATTGTTATTTGTTAAGGCGACTGTTCGTGTGGCAAAATGGAGGAGGGTCTGCGAAAAAGAAATAGAAAACTTCGCTGCCAGAGTTGCCATCGCCATCGTTGAGTTGCCCAAGGGGATGACCACTCAGCATGGGCACGATTCGTGTATCTCGCACCGAAGACTTTTAGTGGAATATTTTTGCGCGGCAACCCCGGTGCAACCCACCACCTACCAAACAATTTCCCTCTGTTAGTTTTCTCTGGCAGTTATTGACTTTTTCCAGCGGCAAACAAATGCAATTTGCATTTTGATAACATTTCCCAGCAGCTGTATTTTAATTGCATTCGTTCAATGCAAGTTTGCTCCACCTTTGACGGTGGTCCGGATATTCGGTCCTCAAGAGCCCGGAGTCCCTAGTTCCGAGTCGGGGGAAGACGTAACGAAATCAATTGTCAGGTCATCTGTCAATTTATTTGTTATTTCCCGCCAACTGTCAGCTGTCAGTGCTGCACGAAGCCGAGTCGAAAGGCAAGGCAGCCAACAAACAAAACAAACACAAAACGTAATGCATTTAATGTGCCGAGCGACTTGCAACAAAATTACAGTCCCGGACAGACGAACAAGATGTTGGTAGCGCCGACAAAACAAACTCCCCGATGAACAGTGTGACATATTTTTGAGAAAACCTTATCAATATAATTTAAAAATGGTAATTGGTAATATAAAAAATTTTTTAAATTTTTTTCCGGGCTTGCGCGAAAAACTTAAGATCTTAAAATATTTACATTAATGAATACACAATCAACTTTTGCACCACTGTGCAGCTTCGGAAAAGTTCAAGAGTTCGCTTTGTCGCGCTTGTGCAAACAAATGATTTGTTTTAGCCGCTCTTTTAACTCCCACCGCCCCCTTTTGCCGCCCAGGTGTAATTGCCACACGACCAAAAGGCGTAGCGAAATTAGCCAAACGTTTTGGCCAAGTTTGTTTTCCCTTTGGCCGGTTTGTTTGCCTTTTGCCATTTGCCATTTGGAAATTATCGAGTTGTCGCCCAGCTGTGTTCGACGTTCATTGGAAATGCAAATTTCCCGACCAGCCGGGAGAATCTCAAGTGCCTGGCGCCAAACAAATGATTCGCATTATGTAGTTTGACCTTAATTAGTTAACAATGGTAAGAGGCTGCCGTAGGCGGTGGCTTGCGGAACGGTTTTGGCAGAATTAACCGCACCAATTACACGCACAAAATGCCAAACAATTAATAAAAAGCGTGGGGGTAAAAATCTGAATTGTGAAAATCTATTTGAGGGCGGCGCCATTTTCAGTTTGCCATAAATCAAATTAATTGAAATTAATGGTTCACCTCGCTTCAAGTGCGCTCACGCAAATATTTGCCCAGCAGATTTGGTTGCCGTTCGAGTTTTTTTGTTCATCCTGCTTTTTTTGGGTGTCGGATGTCGGGGTGGTATTTGCGTTGCCAGAATTGGAGACTGAATGGTGACCATTAAGCATCGGGTGCTGGCCCACTAATTATTTTGGCTTACACTCGGACCGAGCGTTAATCCCTTTGAAGCCAAGCGGTAAAAAAGGGATAAAGCCAAGGATTGGAGAGGTTTATGCGGCTAATTAATGTGACATCTAATAGGACTTGTAATGGCAGTTGCGATTGTTTATGCAAATTTTCTACAATGCCGATGGATTTGATCAATGTAAATTCCCATTCAACAATTGGCTGTAAATTAAATGGGCATTTTAATGAGACATTAAACAATTAAATTGTTGATTTATTAGGGTTCGTTGTCAACCTATTAAATATGCTAATTTTTTTGATATTTAATTACATATTTTAAAGTAATAGTGTGCTTTTTTATAATTGCATGTATTATAATTAAACACAAGAAAAGTTTATATAATTTTTTTCCCGACTTTACAGTAAAATCAATTTTGGCTAAGTTCATGAACAGACTTTACACATAAACGATCTATCCAATGGCACATCCCTTTCATTAAGCTCTGTCCCGGCTTTATTTGAACTTCAAAGGGACGTTTGTCAAGAGCTGGCGGTGGCGAATTAATGAAATGTTTGTCAAGTGCGGTTTTCTGGCTGTCTGCCCCATTCCCCGGCTTTAGTTGACTCATTAAAATGATTTAATAAGGCCAAGCCGAAAGTCCGTAAACCGATTTTCCCCGTTCGATGGAAGTAAGCCAAGTTGGAAACAAACAGACAGACAGCAACTGTAATTCATCAGAAATAAACGTGGTCATTATGTAGTTATAGCGGGGGACGCACCCATGAATAATGAATAAAGCCTACAAACAGATTTTTGCCGCTTTGCCAAATAATTTCTGGGCCTATTTACATATTCAAAATTCATGGGACCGCCAGCCAAATCGCATTGAAATTCAAATTCATATGCCATAATGGCAAGACATATGGAAAACTTGTGGGTGAGGTCGTGCCTACACATACTTCTACATAAGCTTCGAAAACATCGCATTTTCCAATCAATTGAATTTCAATTTGCATAATTTTCTGTATGTCAAAGTAATGTGTACGAAATTCGATTATTTTCCATTGAATTGAGCTGAAGACATTACGAGTGGACTAAAAGTGGACAAAGCGGAGACCCAAGAACCTCCTGTTCCAGACAAAGGCCATAGGATAGGACACAGGATACAGGAGACAGGACACGTGAATGTGCCAACACCCAAATGGGTGTGTCATGGAGTGGACAAACATTATTGCAGAATTTATTTGTATTTCAGCTTGTGCGTGGGTGGGTCAAAGGGCCGACAGACCACCCACCCATACATTGTGACCTCAAAGTAACCCAAAACTCACAAACGTATAAAATGCAGAAAAAAGGAATTGTTGGATTTGTGTGAAAATGTTAGGGAGCGAAGCGAAAAGGATCCAAAAGCGAAACAAGCAATAAAAGGCACGGCCAGTTCCGTTCGGTTCGTTTCAACTCTGAAAAACTATCACAAATGCCATAAACAAACAGAAAGTGGCAAAAATCTAAATATAAAATAGCCCAAAATCGAACTGGAAATGCACTACGATATCAATTTTATTCTTAAATTTTGGTTTAAATATGTAAAACTATTAGCCTATTAAGATTAATATTATCATATGGACATTAAAGTTATATTTCACAAGTATTTAAGAATTTAGATAGTTGTTTTATATTAATTTAATTTAAAAAAGAAAATTTTAAGCTTTTTTAAAATATAAAAAAACCTTTATTGTTTTCTATGAAATTGTAATACCTCAATAACACAATTCTCTCCTCGGTCGTCACGAATTCCCAATGATTTCATCGTTGTTAGACTCACTTCTTAGTGGAAATGCTCCAAGGACCTCAAAGCACAATCAAACAATGTGCGTGTCCTTTTTTCGAGCATTTCACACGCCCACATGGCCGGGGCGTTAGTATCCCTTCAGAAGCGTCCAAAAAGAATTAGATTGGAAAAGAGTCGGAAAAAGACGAAACGAGTGAAAAAGGGTTCAAATGTATTTACAGTCGGTTGTCCAGAGGGGATCCAAACTTGTTTTTGCGCCAATGTGCAGGGAAATGCAGAAAACACGCCAAGCAGCCGGCAGCGACCAGACAGGCACAACACTTTCGCCCAGACCTAAGCAAAACAAAAAAAAAACCATAACAAATAACAGGAAAAAAAACATTCCAGCCAGAAGTTTTTGTGGGACAGCCGCAAGATTCAAGTTTTGACCGCTCCCCATTTGGAGCTTTTTTTCTCTGCGGGGCACGCGTGTCGTAAAAATTTAATTAAAAAATAATTTTGCTAACAATAAAAATCAACACTGCGCCAGTGGATGATGATGATGACAAAAGAAGTTGCCAAACCGCAGGCCAAATAATGATTAAGCATACGCCGTGGTGTCCGTGCGATTGCCACGCCCATTAGCCGTGTCAAAATGTGCGAATTATATGCCTGAAACAGCGTGCATTTACGGTCCAGCTTTTACTTTCGGTTTAGTTGTCTCTTGGCCGGATTCAAGCCAAATCTCGCCACTTTAGTGTCGGGCTGAACGAAATTATGATGACGGCTTTTTATTGGGCCCAGAGCCATTGTCTGCTCCTGCCGTCCTTGTCCTGGTTGTCCTTGTTGTCCTGACAGCTGAAGTGGCCCGCCCGGATGCCTTGATGTCTGAATGCCTGGCCGCCTTTCCCCTTGGCTTTCCCATTCTTGCCTCTTGACTACTTCCACTCGCCCCGCTTGTCGAGTCAATAAAAATTCAGTAAAACGCTCTCGACATAGGCTCAAGGATTATTATTGCTACTTTATGACAGTTTATGTATTTTTCCTTTTCTGTGTGTGTGTCTGGGCTAGTGACAACGCAGATTTAAAAGGTTATATACACAGGAATATGGTCGAGAGTGCAGGATGGGTGGAGACGGCCCAACTTGTAAAGTGTTCGGCACGCAAATTGCTTCCCTGGGACGACTGCCAGTGGAGCCAAGTGGAACGTTTTGTAGTCAATTTCACAGATAATTGGAATGCCTGGAGGTGCCCGGGATATGGGCGATGAAATATTCAACAAATCACACGATATTTTCGCTTGACAAATTTTACTGAGCCCGAGAAAATCTAAAACATGTTTCTGAAGATTAATTACTAACCATCGAAAATATGCATATAAAAACAAATCCTCACACAAAGAAAGTGCAGGTGTTTATTGATTTAGGACTTAACAAAAGGATGGCTCCAAGGGGATAAATAATATTAATATACAAAATTGAATTACAAAATGTAAAATTTTCTCTATATTTGTTATAGAATTAAATAGCCTTCTTTTGGGGTAATTAAGGAGATTGCCAAAATTAAAAACTGTTAACAAAAAATACAAATATATAATATTATGGAAAGCAGTTGCCATGTATTTCTCTTTGGTTATGTATTAAGTTATTAAGAGATTTTACAACCATAATTAAGATTTATTTAGTTCAAAAGGAATGCTTTCCAGTTTTTTGTTGAAACTCAAACAAAACACTCCTTGAAAACGGAGAGCAATAAACTTCTAGCCGACCCAAAAACGCAATGACAACAAGGGCATAACCCGCACAAAAAATTAACCAAACTCTGGCAAACTTTGCCAACAAAAAGCAGCAATAAATGCAACCAACGTGGCCAAGCTAATTATGCGCTTCCTGCAGGGGTTTGGTTTGGGAACAAAAACAAGAGGAACAGGCCAAATCTGCTCGGAATGACAAAAGCTCTAACCTCAAACTTTGACTCCGACTTTTGGCCCAATTATGGCCACGTTTCAATGTCGAGTCATAAAATTTGCATATTTCCCCGGCTAAAGCTTTTTAATGCTGTTTGCCGTTCATTTCGTACGATTTTTTCTTGTCCGCAATCTTGTTATTTTATTTGCGAGGGAAAATATAAGCCGGCCAAATACGTTGACACCTTCATTTTAATTCGGAAAGGGGCGGACTCGAAGGTTGGCCAGAAGAAAACTCGCTGCTAATTGCAGTGTCGAGGCTCAAAGCAAATGGCTTAATTGCCTTGTATTCCCCGGTTGTTGTTTGACCTTTGGGGACAAAAGTTCATTTGCATAATTTGGCAGGGTTTTTAATTTTCGGCATAGCATTTCCCTCGCAGTTCTGCACGTAAGATTTGCATAAACAGAATCTACACGCGAGGCAATCAGCATAATTCTCCCTGCAAACATATTGAGCCGAAAATCACTGCAAAACTCTGCCACCGCCAGAGTGAAAACAAATATCTTTTATCGCAACTAGCTGCTAGAACTAAAAGCTGGAAAAAATATGTAACGAATTTACTACAAGCAAAGTTTTACCCCAGCCAGGCGATATTTGCTCATCAAATTAGTTTTCTTGCACACGTTTTCAATTTTCGGCAAACGCTAAAAGTTTCCTGCTCCACTCAATTTCGGGGAGTCGAGGGTTATACATATTTGCCAAATATGCGTGCGTGTGAGATAACGTGCATACACCAGAAAAAAATGAAATACAAAATTAAAAAGCTTATTACATTTAATTTGTATATCTTAAAATTAATAATAAACAAATTTGCCCCCTATTTTAAGATAACAATATTTTAATAACAATAACTAATTATTATTACCTCAATTGATAAACAGGTTAAATAAAAAAGATTCCAAACAAGAAAGGAAAGCTAACTTCGGGCGGAGCCGAAGTTGATATACCCTTGCAGAATATTCTGTAAATAATATTCTCCAAAATTATTCATATGATGCATTCTTAATACAAATAAAAATCCAACTTAACTTTAAAAACACAAAGTTATGGCAATTTCAATCGTTCAGTTATATGACAGTATTTAATGGATCAGATTGATTGGAAATTTAAAACCTAGAAAATCCCAACTTCCTAACTCTAAAAAAAAATTATGCTATTTCTATGTTATATGGGAGCTTTGTTTCAACCCAAATTTTAATGGCATTTCCTATCGTTAGTAAGGCCCTAGGATATAATCGGCGATCCGGCCGTTCCGACTTATATATTTCAAAGGAAAGAAGGGTGTGTGCAAAGTTTCAATTCGATAGCTTTAAAACTGAGAGACTAGTTCGCGTAGAAACAGACAGACGGACAGACGGAAAGGGACAGACGGACAGACGGACAGCACATGTATCAACTCAGGAGGTGATCCTGATCAAGCAAATGGATGTTTTAGCATTTGTAAAAATACATAACCTTTGTAATAACAGCCTTTTTTTTTTTTCTGAAATTATTAAATATTCTGAATTTAAGCACCTCTGAGAATTTCATTTTGAATTCCGGTAGTCCCGCACACCTCCAGCCATACACCCACCCAAACCCAAACAACAATAATGAGAGTGTACAATGGCATGCATAAATCAGCTGGCTGGACAATGCCACATGGTAAATGTTGCCAAAAACTCTATTGTATGATCATAATTGCCAACTTCCTTTTTGACATTTTCCCGAACACCTTCATCCCCTCGATCAGTTTTGCCAAAGTGGGTCAAATGTGCATAATAATTAACAACATTTACAGCATTCAAATGCCATTTCACCTCTCTGGGTATCTAAAATAGATTTTTCCATATTTACATTTGGCCAACATTTCGTATGGCAGCCATTTCAAAAGGCAAATAATATAGCAAATGTTTACTCATTTCGTTGAATAATTCGGAATTATTCGCTATTGATTTCTATGAACCAGCTACAATAGTTTTCACTAATTGTTTCGCATTTAAATGCAATAGATTTTATTAGATTTTTTTTATCAAATTGCTCATTTGTGGCATTAATTAGGTGTTTTGTGATATCCAATTTAGATTGATGGTTTAGCACGTGTAAATAGTTTTTTTGATTGATTTAGAAAGGAGGGTCAGCTATTGAACTTACAATTAATTCCCGGGAAAGGGGAAACCCTATCATATTTTATCAACGTTTTGAAGTTCTGGAACCTCATGTGCATTGGCCGGATTAGATAACAAAGATCCAGAGTGCTCGGTTCGCCCAGTATCCGGTTGCTGTGAGCCATTGGCAAACATTTACTTAGCTCTTGCCCCTGCTAAAATATGCAAAGCCAAACAGAGACAGCAAATTCAACAATGTTTATTTGCGACTCTTGTTGGCACAAATGTTGTCATTGATTATGCATGATCTACATACGCAACAGAATATTCGTAGACGGGTTTCGTCAAATTTTAACCCAATTTACATTCGCTTTATTGAATGAGGGCATTCATTTTTATAAACAAATATAAGCCACTTGACAAAATAGCCACAAATATCTGGGAAAATGTGCTAATTAAAGGTAAATTTATTTGCACTAAAAGTAAAGAAATTTGTCAATAAATACTTTTTGGCGAGTGTTACAGTCAGGCACGAGTTTTTGGAAGACAACTTACTTAATATTGGCATATTTAATTTTCTATCACTAAACCACAACATTTGTTAACTTACAACGAAATATGTAATTTTATTTAATTTTAGTTAAAATTTTTCTCTTAAGTGGAAACCAAATAAAGTAAAGTTGTTGTTAGCTGCTCCTTTAATATTTGTTATAAACGTAAAACATGATTCCGCAAAAAAACTTTATCTTTTTCAATGCCAACTACTTCATGGTTTTTTTTTTGTTAATTTACACATTTTGCACATATTACGTTATATTGTATTTGCATTTTATTCATCGACAATTTGTTACCAAAGCCAGCGACCAACTTCGCAGTACTTTTTCATCTGTTTTTAAATCAATATTTAGCCGAAGTGTTTACATGTGGAAACAAAAGGGTTTATATTTTACGTTTTGTATTTATTTGTTCAGTTTGGACCATTTTTCTAGTGTTTTTTATCCGACTGTGATGCAACAAAGCCCCGAGTGAGACACAGAAAGCCATTAACCCCCAAAATGGGTTGTAGGGCACACAAATTATTTTTTATTAGATCCCCGGCACATGACCAGGCCTTAACAAGACTTTGGCCAATTATCAGGGGGTTGTTGATGAAACGGATTGTGTGAAAATTTAGAATATCTGTTTGTGTTTTATTTTGATAAGAGGTTGCAAATCAAAAACAAATTTCCACTTCACTCACCTTAGCTCAATGTCTCTTCGGGGAATTTGTCTGTAAAGAGAACAAGGAAATTGTAAACTTGATTAATATGCAAATGCCAAGCGGGTTTTGATTAACTGCTTAACCCAGTTTTGTTTGCTTTTCGTTTTGTTTTCGGGCTCTGCCAACTTCCGCCTACAATTGAGCGGCGGAGAAACCGCAAAACCAGTTTAATGCACTTGAGGTGACAACGACTGACAGCCTGAGATTGAGTTTGGGTTTGGGAATGTGTTCATTTAGCTATCGGCAGATGTATGCCAACCGGTTGGCATCGGGAATTGCACAACGTTTAAAAAGTTTAAAGTGCACACAACCTGGCTAATTTAGATAATATTAATTTCAACCAGTTGTGGGTCACATTTAAAAGCGGCTTAAAGCAGGCCAAAATGGGTGGAGGTTCTGGGGTTCTAAGAACCGAGCGGACTGGGTCACTTGATGATGTTAAGCGGCTTAGACGTTAATTGAATTAGTTTACAAGCAGCGCCCAACGTGGTGTTTGTGTTTGTATTTGCCGGCTCTGCTTGATTCATTGAGGCAGAAGCGCAGCCCCGCCCCTTTCGCCCCCTGCTGCCCCGCTTAACCCACTTGTACAATTGCACTTGCACTTGATATACAATTAGATTCTTTGTTGCCGCAAAAGGCAAAAACAACTTCGGCTGCTTATGCAGCTTTTCTCGGTTTTACGCAGCCCCCAAGCCTACCGCATCCCGCTCTAATGAACTTTTAATTGTTGGCATCTTGGCAAACTGCTTACATAATTGAACTATCGTGGTCCGCCTGGTTAATTGTTTAATTAAGCCATTAAAACGCCATAGAAATAATATGAAGGCCCAAGTGAAACTAGAGAGGCTGTTTTGAGCTGAATTACCTTAGTTGGCCAGCAAAGTTCAAGTGGCTTTTGACATGCGACACTTGCACCCTGAAGATGGTCTTTTAATTAAAGGCATTATACATAACGCTAGTTAAACACAATTTTGTTAGGAAATAACCGGAGATTCTGTATTTTGCCATGTTGGCATCAAATAAATTTTTTTTATACCTTAATGAAAATAATATTAGATAGATTACTTTAGATCACTTTAAATATATCAAACTCTTTGGCTTTGCATTTTAAAATTTTAAAACGTAACGTTTATATTATAAATTAACATTTTGCCATTTACCCAATAAAAAAATTAATATAGTTAACTTTTTCAATTGATATCTCTAATACCTCTAATGGATTATTTTATTATCAGCTTGGGTTTGGCGGATTTCTATTCAAATCCATTCTAATCTAATATAAACTTAATTAAACTAACAAAGTGTCATCATAATAAGCAAAATTAAATTGTCTGGTATATGTTTGAATTCTTGTTTTGTATAATTAAAATATTCTAGTAAAGCAAAACAAATTAATTAAATAACAATTTAAAAACTCCTTAAAACTCATTAAAACTGATTATTTATTAAAATTTTCTCAAAATGTATTGTTTTTTATTTTACCCATAAAATCTTGTATTACACAATTACCTAACCGCCACGAAAGCAATCTTCTTAATCCTTTTAATTTCGCCAAAAGGTCTCAATTTCCCTTTGTCAACGCTGGCATCATTTTCTTTATGCCGACACAAAACCATTATCTACCTGCTCGTAAGTGAGTATTAACCCATATGCCAAGTGCTCTGGCCCATCTTCCATTCGCGTGACTTGTCAAATTTTGACAGACAATGGCTGTGGCAAACAACTGGCATTGATGCGACAGGGCAACAGTAACCAACATTTAGATTGCCCGGAGAAAATGCTATCAGAAGTGACAGTGGCAGGGCTGGGGAAATGGCAACAATTGCTGTCACCATGACGATAAACGATAACAAATTCATTAATTAAAATTTAAGTGCACAACAACAAAGGAAATATTGCCATGCAAATGGCTTTATCGCTCTTCTGCGCACACCACAATTGATTTGCAATGCCGCAAAAAAAGTGGGTTTTAATATCCAAAAAGAAACAATACCATGTCATATAAATTTCACGCAACGTAGATGGGCTAAAAAACTTATGTTGAGTCTCTCTGTAGCACTTACAAGCTATGAACCAATTATAGTATATTTTAATAAATTTTCAATTGTTTTGTTTTACCGGTAATTTTATGTCACTTTATTTTTTCCTCTCACTTCACTTATGAAGCAGTTTATCGTAATCACTTTACGGGCTGACTTTGATTTCACTTTAATTACATTTTATTAACATCAGCAATATATGACACTTTTTTCTACATAAGCAATGGCAACCACAAAAACAGCCAACCATAAATTGATTATATTCGAAAAATTATTTAGAGGGTGAAATACAAAAGCAGAAAGCTGCAATTTGTGTGGTAAGCAGACTTAGCTAAAATTTAAGCATCAGGAAAAAATTGTGAATTATTTTTAAGCTCCAAAATAAGTCTTGGTATGCTAAAGTATCAAAAGGTTTTTTGTTTTCGAAAGCCGTTTGTCCGGTGGATATTTTAAATCCTCAAAAATGAGAAATTTAATAATAAGTTTTCTTTTTAAGGCTAGACTTCTTAAGCATATGGTGCAACAGAATCATAGATAAAGAGTTGTGTTTAGATTGTATAAAAATAAGTAAATGGCTTAGTTTCTTTGCAAGAGAATTTAAAATAAGCCTATTATTTTTCCCGTAATTCTCTCAGCCTCTTAAAGTGAACTGCCACTTCTTCATTCAAGCGAAATATCCTTTATTGCTTAACTAAACACATAAAAAGGCAATTATTGCAATTTACCTGTGTAATGGGTCTCTCTAACCTCTATTAAAAATTCATTTGCATATCAACCATACGCCCCGTGTGACAATTTCATACAACTTACAACCAGAACAGGCAAAACTGACTGTTCATCCAATCCCAAAGGGACAAAATGAAATAAAAAACTTGAACAATAACAGCGGATAAACCAATTTAAAAAAATACAATCTGCAAACCAAATCTGCACACACAGACGACATGGCATTTTGGAGAGAGAGGCAGACAGACAAGAGATGGCTACATTTTAAATACATTCATGCCATATAGTTTTTGCGAATTTTTTACTTGCCAGCGAAATTGCAATGTGTGCCATGGGCGCAGAACTGAAACAGGAATCGCCACCGCCACCCCTCCAAACAATCCCATTTTAATTGTTTAAGTGTCAGCAAAGCCAAATATAAAAACACAAAAAATGGAGAAAACCAAAAAAAAATTATATAAAAATCAAGAGTGTGCAATGCTTTTAATGAATTCAATAAAAATCAGATTGAACTTGCACCAGTTGGCGGATGCTGGGACACATCCTTTTTTTTACTTTTGGCACGCCGCAGGGCCAAATAAATGTTAATGAGGGACCCAAAAGAATCCGCTTATGTTCTATTCTATTGGAAATGAGGAAATGAGCGATAAAAGCGGAGAAAACTCAGATGACCGAGGAGGACAAAAGCCCTTAAGTGAGACCAGATATATTTACTTCTCCGCTTTGGCCTTTTATTCTTTTTGCCACTTTCTTTATTGTGTTGCTGAAAACTTTCGCTATGTGAACACACTAATTGAACTTTCATTGAAACGCAAGTCATTAGAAAGCAAAAGCAGAACTGATTTTCCACGGCGTCGATAAAAAGGAAATGGAAACAAACAACCAGCCGACAAATGGCAGGCTAATTCAAAACTTGTCAATTCCGCTAAATGAAATTTAATTAAATGCTATTATATTATCGCCTTTTGTGTAGCTAAATGGGTTAAGTGCACTTCGCTTATCGACTTTAAACTTCCTGTGACTAATCAATTAGCAGAAATATGTACGCATTAATAGTTGGATAAATTCCCACATGTATATAAACATATCTATAGATATATTCAGACATTGCACTGCAATTAAATTAGAGCAGGGCAGTCAGAGAGATAGCGAGCCGAAGGAAGGGAGTCTGCAGACTGTCTAGAAATTGAAATCGACGCTCCAATTCAATTGACAACATGATGGCAATTTTATTTTCGGCATAAGCTAAACCAAAATAGAATTGCCGGCAATGTTCTGAACTAAGGGATACTTGATACCCTGTTGTTAGGTCAATGATACTATGGTTATCTATTAAATATGAAGATATTTTAGAAGAATAAAAACAATAATAGTATGTTATTGCGAATGAATAATAGTTTTGTTATAAATTCTTTTGAATTATACATTTTAATAATCAAGATTGTTATTGTGTTATTATATTACTCTGTTGTTCTCAATTGATAACACCTTCTAAACAGAAGAATATTAAAGAAGTCAAAACTTTCTTTATTTAACAACACTTAAAGTCGAAAGATATGCAAATAAATTTCACTGGGCCCACTATACCCACGTCCTAGCCAAATCGACCCTATTAATAGCTGCTAAATGAAAAAAGAGCAGGGAGAGTGGTGACAGAGAATCCCCGAAAAATGTCACCTGCATAGCGCAAATATTTGTGTGTATTTCTTCCTATCGCTCGAACTTTCGTACTATCCAACGCCCCCGCCCTAGTTGCCCGACTCCCCGCCAGGTGGCTGCCCCAGAAGTCGCAAGAGGTGTGAAGAGCGAGAAAGAAATAGCGGCCACAAGGCAAACACAACGCAATCGCTGGCACGGCGAAGTGTTGTGTGTATATTTAATGTAGCCCGTCTAAACCCAAAACGAAAAGAGCAGAGTAACAGCAAAAACAAAGACAAAACAGGCAAAGGTCAATATTGAAAATTGATAAACAGCAGAAGCGCCAACAAAATCACCAGTAGCAGTGGCAGTGGCATCGACAAACAAAACTGAAATAAGAAACCTGAGCTCTATCAGCTTCGTTCAGTCCTTGATGGCGGTTTCATAATTAAAAACAAACAATTGCGTTTTTTATTCTAATCTATCTCTCGCTGTCCCGCTTGCTCTTTTCCATTGACCACAAAACCGAAAATTCAATTTTGAATTAATTTGTTTTGCAGCAACTTTGTGGCAACGAAAATAAAATCGTTAGCAGCAAGAGTGGGGTAAAAATAATGGCAGCCTTATAAACAGGGCAGCTATTTTTAAATTGGAACAGACCCAAAACGAAATTAGTACTCATTCGGTTATTTTTAATAATTTACCAAGAAGGCAGGGCACACAGATAATCAACATAATGGAAATAATCAACTTAACTTTGTTTTTAAATAATCTGCATATTAATTAATGTAATTTCCAGCTCTTTTCAATTTCTGCAAACTTTCAATTACTTATGGGGGCCCTACAATACTCAAAGTGAATTTAAGTGAAAAGGGTTTCGTTTTCCGATCAACAACTTCACGCAAACATTACTCACTGAACTTTTCAAGCTTCTTTGGCAAAAATAAAATATACTATAATGTTCAGTTGGTCATGATTCGAGGCCGTGCGTAAAATTAATTTTACGGCATGTTTCGACCAACACATGTGGATTGGCCAAGAGGCCAGATCCGAAATGAAATCCAACTCAACAAAAGTTTGCTGCTCGCCTTTCGAGTGCTGTTCATGTGTTCAGTTGGTTTCGAGCACCAGTTAAGTGCATTTATTTCACGTTATTTTCAACATTTATCGACATTATGCACTTTTTTTCCCCAAACCAAATACACAACGGAAGTTGCAGGCAATCAGCATTTTCGTTGTAACTGAAATTGCAATAAAATATATTGTATAAGAAATTTGTACAGCTTTATATGGAATTGCAGTAATGCATTTTGAAAATTTAATTTTGAGCTTGGTCGCGTCACGCTTCAGCAAAGCCAAACAAAAACACAATGCAAAACAATCAGCTTACTGCTTCTTTTTGCTTGGCGTATCATGCGATATAACATATAGCATATAGTATTTGCCATATCTGTATGTCAGTGTCGCTGGCCGGGCACATTTATAGCTACTAGCTGCCGTTCTATCTCTCAATAAAATTTTATTGTATCATAGTTTCTCTAGCTACGAGTACAGAATTCGAATTTCAAAAGTTCAACATTGAATTAAATTTGTATTTACCAGAATTTTAGTACCTGCCTTTACCCAAAAATTGTTTGTAAATAAAGATTTTATGGCCACAACAGACGTATTTACATCAACGCAGAAGGGGAGGTTTTTTGAAAAGCCAAACAAATTATTTGTCGAGTGCATTTTCATTTGAAAATTCTAACGCATTGCGGTAAACTAACGTAATTTGTAGTGGACCTCAAGCTGTCAAGAATATATTTTAAAACACCTAAATTTAATTATTTAATAAACTTGTCTATTTTGTGCTTAAACTTTTTTTCTGTGCACTTAAACAAATGCATTCCCTCAATGGGGAAAGGTAATTCGAATCGGATATTGACTTTGAAATACAATACTTTTAATGGGCCAATAAATTTGCTTACTTAAAGCCTTCAACGCTGAATGTCATTTCGTAGCCGCAGCTGGTTGGAAATTAAAAGTGCAAAACTAAGTGAAATGTGCATCAAGCTACATAACAGTGTTAAACATATACAGGTATTTAAAACCAATGGTATTTGTTCTCTAATTATAGCTTAGACATCGATCAACCAATTAAAAGATTTCCTGCGACTCTGTCCATCTTCATTTATTCAATTTGGGTAGAATTTATTTCGAGAACGCGTCATCTGAAATAGCCGAAAAGGCAAAAATAAATCTAAAACACTTTGTCTGCAAGCCCATCAGTTTGACAAACTGACGAGCCACGCCATTTCATTACTATTCGATCTGGTTTGGGGTGAACAGTCAAACCCAATGAAGTTCACTGAATACACACTTGGGAAAACGAGTCTTTGGGATTTGCGTGGTTTTGAATACCCTTATCTTAAGAGAAATCGAAAGTTATTACTATTTTGCTTTAAAAATAGTAATAGAATAATTAACACAGCAGAGAATTCGCTGGGAAATATTTAATAAAGTCTTCAAATCTATCTTATTTCCAAAATATAAGAATTATATATTTTAAGGCAAATTCCAATTGACACGTTAATATAAACACAAATAAAGCTTAAACACCAGAAACCTCATTAGCAAGAACACATTATATATGGGTAAATTCCTGATGCATTATAAAGCTAATAATAATAAATGTGTGTTTACCCAATAGTTTTCATATATCACGTTTGACATTTAGACACATAATTAAGGCAAAATCTAATGACCTTAGCTATGGGGAAATTTATAAAGCGATGTATTATTAATGGAATAATAGCTAAACATATAAAAAGAATTGGAAATATGGGCCAAAATAGTTTATATTTCCAGCGCTTCTTTAAAGTTTTAACTTAGTTTCATGGTTTAGCTCAGTATAGGGTATACAAAGACGCCTTAAACCATTACTCGTTAGGTAAACCCAACTGGAATTGGCCCCAACCGAAAGTGGCACCTCAAGGTGGCCCCCTGTCTACCCTTTGTTGCCACACACTCTAAACGAAGGGAGGGGGGTGAAGGTCAGGTGTGGGTGGACGGATGACTGGGGTTAAAGCTCTAGCCACGCCCATTTAGGGCTAAGCTGCAGCTGCGCTTGTTAAGTGGATATTTTAAGGCTGGGCTTTGACTGTGATGCGGTTGGGCTGTTGCCTTTTTCAGTACGGGTATTTCAGAACCGAAAAATAGCAGAAAAGCAAAACCGAAACCCAAGCCCAATCCCCAAGCCGAAAAAAAGGTAAGTAATAATAAAGAGAACTGTAGGAGCAACTCAAGCATGCCCAAAACGATGTTGCTGCAATCGGACACAAACGCACGAAAAAGAAAGGTAGAGCCACAACAGTGTTGGCTTATTTCTCGTCTGTCCGGGCATTTTATAAGATTTAATTACGACCGGCAAAAAATAACAACAAGAATGGGAAAAGAATCTGGCTGCACAGTTACGCTTTTGTGTTTGCAACCTTTTGACTGCCTAAATGCTGCCCCGTTTGTTGGCCCCCATTTTTGCCCCATCGTTGGCATTGTTCTGTTTCTATTTCAGTTCTGCTTCTGCTCGGCTTCTGCACTTCTCTCCAAAAGGTTTGACACAGTTTCTGGGGCCATTTCGCTCTGCTCTTTAAATGCCATTTAAGCCATGTTTTCTTCGGCGACCGCTTGCAGAGGTCTTCATTCATCAGTTAAGAAAGCTGCTGCCGTGTGGAATTAGGCAAGAACGGAAAGCTGTGCCGAAAATTCCGAGTCATGTTCTGGAAAGCGTAACAAAAGCCGCAAGAAAGCATCAGGCATAAAGACAAACTGTATCTGTATCTGTATCTGAAGCGGTAGTCTACTAAAGCCAAATTATATCTGACACACGAAAATTACACACAGCAAACAGCAGACAAGACCCACAGACACATAAAGGCATTTTAATAATGCGTATCGTTTACACTAAACAAAGTAAGTGCCATAAGTTTTATAACTCATTAACCTTTCCGAGCGGACCAGAACCGAACTTTCCTCAGATGTGCTTGTGTTTGCTCGGGCATCTGTGTTTGGTTTGCCTCCTCGTGTGGCGTTCTGTGTCACTGGCTCAGAACGCAGACAACAAGCTGACAAGACCAACAATGGCAGCAGCCAAAGTCTGGCCAAGTATCTACAAGATACACACACACACACAGACACAGTCGGGCTCCATTTAATGCGCTTCATTAGCTTAAGCTGCAAAACACATTGAACAATGATTTTCACTTTTCCATGAAGACGGCCTGTTAAAATTGTATTTCTGATTAATCATGCACTTCAATGATACAGTATATATATAGTTTGTATAGCCAGTTAATGAAAGAATCCACACAATATGCGATAAAATTCCAATACCCCGTTAACGGTCAATGCATTTCACAATAATAAGAGAAACGGAATCAGGGCAGTGACCGATTAGAAAACTCCCAGTGATATGGCACCTTTTAAAGACGGGTCAGAAATTGGGTGGAGCAAGTGGAGGTTATGGTTATGACTTAGGCTTAAGTTCAATACTTTACGACTGTGGGAAGAAATATTAAAGAAGGATTAGGGATTAAATTTAAACAAGAAAACATTAAATGTGAGGTGATGCTTTTAAAGTGCTTAGACATTTAGTCAAAAAAATAGAAATAGAACAACAAAGAAACACCAAAGAATAAATAGTAAAAAAAAGTTTGATTAGTAAAGATTTTACTGGATCAAGAATTATAAAATCTTCGAGCAATTTATTGGGAGTTTGACGTTAATAATAATAATTAAATAAAAGCCCAAGAAAAAAATTTTAATTTTTAATTATTTTGTACTATCTACGTGGTTAATTATCAATGAGCTCACATAATCCTGTTACAACCAAATCCCACCCAAAAGTCCACCCAATATTTCGCTGTGCATTCATAACTGCCGGCAATCAAAACAAACATAAATCCCCACTGGAAGTACTCACTCTCCCATATATGATGCAACAACTTTAACTTGACAACGGGCCATCCATACCAAATAGCACCTCCAGAGCTAGAAGTCGTGTGGCATGTGCCGGGTGTAGATGTTTCCTGCTCATCGAGAACCCGAACCCACGACTTTGGACGATGCCCTGCATACTAATGCCTAGAACCAGAGAGCTATTCCAAAAATTTAACACCGCTTCTCAGAAGAATTCATTTTGAGGTGTGTGTGTGCTCTAAGCTCAATCAAATGAGTGCCAAAGCCACAGCAACGAGACGACAAGTTTAACTTGTTTCCAGCTGAATATTTCAGCATAATTAGTGAGGCAAACGAACAAACTAATTATTGAAAAGATACTCACAGCTCGTCCAAAGTCAATGGGCCTCGGGGCGATGGATCGTATGGAACCAAACTGCGAAACGAGTTCGTGAATCATTCGGAACTCAACGTCAGACCATGCTAGTAAACTCAAGACTAAGGTCTGCCTGCCGTTTTATGACCAACAATTGCAGTATACCCCACGAAAATTTCATTGACACAGTTTTTACTTTGTAACAGCTTTTTATTTATTTAATCTCGAAATCTACACTGGCCCGTAAAGTGCTGGAACTTATTTGTCTTTTCAGTTTTACCCATTTCAAGAAAGAAGTAACTGGTTTGATAACGTGACCATCGGGGACTTCCCCTGGTCTTAGATATGAGTAAATAACCGAACAATTAATTTAACTTTATGGTAATTTTTCTGTACTTTAAACTTTAGTTTAGAGTAAATAGTTGTCCTTTAAATTTAAATTATAATATAAAGAGCTTTAATCAGAAAAGAGTTTTTCTGTTTACAAACAAATAGTACCTTTATCTTATAACAGTTGCATTGTTGCAAATTTATCCATTCAACTCCTTTGGTTAACTGATTAAAATTCAATGCAAATCATCAATCGCACTTTCCGATGTGGTTTACATATTATTTGCATTCTTTCATAGTATATTAAAGGTTTTGGTTTTCAACGTTTGATTTTGGTATTTTTATTGTTATATACCTTCGACACTTATTTTGATTGGTCTTATATACGCAGTGGGTATTTTTTACTTTTGACAATATTTAATTTCCTGCTTTCGGTAAAGTCATTTTAAAGTCGATTTTTTTAACGAGCAATTGTCATTTCCTTTGTACTCTGTATATTTTAATTTGTTGTTGTTTTTGGAGATGCAATTTATATTAATACGTCCAAAAAATATATTTCGTTAAAACCAAAAGGTAAACAAAACTAAAACAAACGAATATTACATGAAACGTGACATTTGCAATATTCATTTCGTTTATTTTTATTTGTGTTTGTTGTATGATTTCTGTACTCGTGATTGTTATTTGTAATTGTTTGTGCTGTGCACGTTTTGTACCACACGACGTATTTCCAAACTTTGTTTTCACGAAAAAGTAATATCACTCTGAAGCTGATACTGTAAAAACAAGTTGACAATTGGAATATTATTTTTAATATTTGTTGCGTAAAAACAAAACTTTTTGCATACATTCTTATCAATAAGCGGCTGTTTATCAATAAAAGTATGCAGAGCTAAGAGTTTCTTAGAAATATCACATAAGGGCAACATTTGTTTTGAACTTATACTCAGACCTAGGAAAGAGCAACAAGTGAGCTATCCGAAGGACTTTAGCTTCTAAACAGGACAAAGCTCCTTGTGAACATTAGCGCCATCTGGGCAAAAGCTCAGGAAAACAAAGATATACAAAAATTAACTTTCTATACCACTTATAGAAAGTTCAGATGCCATAAAACTCGCATTAAGCACACACGTACAATTATAATAAATAATAATTCAATTTTCACTTACTGACGAACAAATGTTTGTTTAAGATAAGCTGACCTCTTAAATAGCGAAAAAAATACGTTTACACACTTTTTACGACTTTAACAGTTTTATGTCCCTACCGAAAAAGTTTCACCCGCTTATATCTATTTTATTTATCATTTATTGTATAATAACCTGGCAAAATGTTTTGCACGTGAATAATGCAATAAAAAAATAACAGTTAGTCAAACAGAACAGAACTCGAAAAAAGAGGAAATAAAGATGGTCGAAAAAATATGGTAATAAACCGGTCCGCGGGTGGGTCAAACTAACTGTAAATCGACGTTTAAACGAGGACGTTTAACAAATATTAAATATTTGGCATGATGCAATGATATCAGTATGTGAGAGAGTTTGTGTTTTTTTTAAATATAATATGGCGTGCCGTTAACAATGTCTGAGCTTCCCCTTTTTATTTACAAAATTTCCAACCATTACATAAATCGTAGCCAACAACTCAACAAAATGAATGCAATTAAATGCTGGCCAACAGCACTAACTATGATTGATCAAATGAGATATATATATATTTTGATGGATGTATGACAGATGCCCCACCGATGAAACGATAAACACATTGCGTGATTAAAGTTTATTTATGGACTTCAAACAGATAATGAGTTGGCCAAAACGGTGAGAGGGGTTAATTATTGTAATGGTAATAATGTCCTATATACAATTGAATATAGCAAAAAAAATGGCAACACGGAAGAATTTAAACATTATTGTAATTTCAAAAGCAATGTCACAAATTAACATACAAATTTTCAGAACTTATCGTAATTATGTTATTCCTTGCATCAAATATGTAATATACATTTCTGAAATATTTCGAATTTAATATCAGACGAATAAATAAATTTTTGATTTCCTCTAGTTTTTCATATTACAAGATACGTAGTAAATTTATAGAAGCCCGTTTTTCTATGTTGTTTTGAGTAGCTTTAAATCGCAACCCGAATCAAAAGGCGTGACAAACTAAGATTTCCTACATGATCACGGCCTCTGCACTCTATAAATAAAGAAAATTATAATTTTGTTTGCCTTTTTTGGTAGCATATTAAAAAGACATTAGACAAGAAAACAAAAACAAGACGAATGGCAAAACAAAAAAGTACGAGCAATGCGAACTCTCAATGGGTCGAATTGAAATCGAAATCTGAAATACGAAACAATGCGGCAGTTTCACACGATATTTATGGGCAAACTGTCTTCTTGTGTGAGTACGAGTTTAAGTACTCGTCGACTGTTTGTGTTTGCTATTGGATTTTGGTTTCCAGAGTGCCGCCGGCATTGGGCATTAGACTGGAGTTGTGCATGAATGCCAGTGTGTGTAAACAAAAACCCCGAACGGGTTGAAATCGTGCTGATTAATGTTCCTCCACTGGCGGCGGCGGCGGCGGAGAAAATTGCAAAACAGCAAATGGCATAGGTCAGTTACACTAATTGAAATAGAATGTTGTCGGTCAGTGGTTTTTCGTGGGTGCTGCTCTATATAGAAAAGTATTACCATACAATATCTGGCAAGCGTGGGCATTTGTGAATGGCAAGTGCTTGCGTTTCAGTGATCATCATTTAGAAAGCCTCGCAGCCTCAACTCCAAGCCAAAACAAAATTCCTTTCACTTTAGAACGCGGAGTACAGCAGCCTACAGAGATTGGAGTGAAAGTAAGGAGAAAAGTGTTATCTAAAAGTGAGGAAAACCCACACAGGGGAAAAAATAAGCAATCGCTATCTTGATTTTTCCCACAGTACCCACATGATATTTTAAAAAAGATACAAAATCGAGGAACCTTGTATTCAAATTTTTCTATCCATATCATAAATTTGTGAAAAACATAATGGTTGTATACAAGTTTTACTTGTTAAAGAACTTAAGATTTTTGTTCTCACTGTAACAAATCATTTAGTAACCCCAAAAATATACAAAGCTGCCCTCCTCATAAGATGATGATTTTGATAGTTTCTTTTTGTCCTATCAATCTAAGATCTTTTTATAGCTACAAGCTAGCATCTAACATTTGCATAAATTCTTACGGCAAAGAGTAACTTTCTAAAGAAGTGAAGAACACCAAACATGACATCAACAGGTGGTCAAAGACATTAGGGAAATACCAAAGAGCTTTAGGATATAAAAAAGCTATAGAACTAAGCTTAATTCCTTTAGCGCCTGCGGGAGTTTGCTGAAAGTCAAAGTACAGCTGATTACAGCTGAGCAGAATCACGTGGGAAAAGCTTTTAGGAGAAAAATTGAGAGCAAAAATTCGGAAAGAGAAATTCTGCACAAGAGAGCCGAAGGATACGCATGTCCTGGAAACGTCAAAACAAGCAAAAGCTGATTATAATTTAACTTGGGTTTGGGTTTGTTATTGCGGCCCGTGTTTCCTTCACTTTTGGCCTGATTAGATGACTGTCTGCCACTCCTCTTTTGCCCCCTCTCACCCCGCCCCCTGTCCATTGCACCCGGGGACTTCAACTTTGATTGACACGATGAAGTAGCAAATGCATCACTTGAGACAATCAGCGGAGAGTGGAAATGACTGTGGGAAAAGGGGTGGGGGAGCGAGAGCGGGAGCGGAAGTGGGTGGCATATCCCATGGCTGAGACGCTGGCAAACAAACGGAGACCGGGAGACAAACTAATGAGGCGCCAGGAAGCCAGGCCAGCGAAAACAAAAACACCAACAAACCGCTCGTGCGGAGAAAGCAGCGTGCCCGCCCAAGGATATAGTAGGGTCTCTTTAGTAGTGAACATTTAAACTCCAAAAACTTTGAAACCAAATGTATTAAATAGGCATTTTAATGGTTTGTTTATTGGCAAGTTAAATTGAAAAAGTAAGATATTTGAAGTGTCAATACCCTAATACAAATATTAATAACTGGTTATTACTTCAATTATCGAAATATTTATTCAGCTTTTTTATTTACAGAAAAATACAAAAATATACTTTAACTGAAACATTGTTTAGTAAAGGTTTTGGCTTTAAGAATATCATACATTTAAATTTCGCTTTTTGTAGCTCATTTTGAAATAATAATTGGTTTATAAAAACATTATTATTTTAATTTAATTTAAGAATCCCTGATAATTTGAGGTCCACCAATATAATAATTTTTTCAAATCAAAAGAAAAATCAGCCTTTGTTCTACACGATGTGTGTTCACTGTGTGTAAAGGCGTGCCAAGGTTAAGCGTTCGGCAAATGAAGGTGTGGCAGGGAGAGGAGGGAAGGTCCGCTGAGGGGGAGTGGCACTGGTCAGGGGCAACGGGCGGCTGTTGGGGAGTGGGTGGGTGCCGCTTGCTCAATCAGCTGTTGCTAATGAAAAATGTCGGCAAGTTCACCCAGGAATAAGCAAGAGTCAAAGCTTATTGATTTTCAACTGCGTAAGTTGGCCAGGAGAAAATTAGAGGTAAAAAAAAGTGGAGATGGGAGTGTATATATGTAATTTCTTGGGAAATACGTAGAAACAAAATACAATTTAATTGCTTTGCGCAACTAAATGGAAACTTACCCTGGCCTTTGATTGTATGTAAATTCAATAATTGCGTAGTTTGTTTTTACTTTTTAATAGCTTTATGTTTTCTCCTTGTTATGGGAAAATCTCTTGTTTATGGCTGTGAGTATGTATTTCCGCTTTAAATTAAATGCAATTATAATAGATACAATTATAAAGATGGCAATTATTTATGCACTCGCGTTTTCTTTTGCATTTTAATTACCACGGCTTTTGCATATTTGATAAAGTCGCACACAAAGCACTTTCCCCGACGTTCAGCGAGGGAATCTAATTTATATATGAGGAATATATAGCTGGTATAAATTAAACGCGCAAAATGGAGGCAAAACATTTGATTTGATGATGTCTAAGGTCGCCGGCAAAGACAGACACACAAAAAAAAACAGCATAAAAAACGCTGACAAAGCGTTGAAATAATAAAAACAGAAATTTAGCGCTTGAATTCAAAGCCCTGAGAGAGCGAAAAATCGGGCGAGATAGTGAGCGTTTTAGATGGCTTATCAGTGCTTATCAGCGCGACCGCCGGTGACGCCACGAGATAGAGATGGACACTCAGATAGAGGGGCAAATTGAACAACACTGCAATCAGCGGAAAACCGAGGCTTTAACTCCTGTTTATCTTTCTTCACATACGTGTGTATATAGCAACAGCTTGTTCGACATTTCTATACACGGCGTATATCTGTATCTAATGGTTGGCCGTGTTTGGCGCGCTGTAGAACATTTCTCAAGATTGATAAAAGCAGAAGATTGATTTTGCCCCATTTTAGCGAGGAATTTTCCCTGACGATTATTGTTTACGCGATCATTATTGCACACTGAATACGTGCGGAATTTTGAGGATTCCATTTCCCCGTACTTTTTTTTTAAATTACTTTTTATCAGTAAAATTTAATTAATAAATTTACATTATTTAAAAAGCTTGGTTTGGGGGGACCACAGCTAAAGAATTGTCTGTCATTTAATGTTTTTTTTTTAATTCCTTATGCATTGTTGAATTTTTATAAAATACTTTTTTTATAGGGAATTACTTCAGTAACTTTTTTGTATTGATAAGATTGATTCAAAGACCTTAAATACGACTTTATACCCATATTTTGATTGATAGTTTTACTGGAAAAAAGTCCACCTAGAAACTAGTTGTGTATTTTTTTTTTTTTTTAATTTGTTAAGGAAATTTGCTGGTCAATTTATGAGTTATGTCAATTCACTTGTTTCTTTAGTTAGGGATTTAGATTAGATTTATTTTCACTAAGAAATTTCCCTGGGCAATTTCTGAGTTTGTTGTTTATGTTATTGTTGTTGACAACCAAACAAACACCATGAACTTGAGCACAGACACACACACACGCACGGTGAGCTTCTTGATTGCACCAGTGTATCTTTTTTGTGTCGTTGATTTCCTTGCTTATAGATACTGCACTGCACTGCGATTATTTCGAGATTTTTGCGCAAAACTTTTACATTTTCTTCGATATTTTTTGCAAATCGCCAATTAACGATTTATTCTGAGGGAAGAGAACGCGTGGGAGCCCCAAAAAAAGAGAGAGCTCGTGGAGAGAGCAACAACCCACCGAAAAGCAGGGAGAGAAAGAGCGACCGCGTCGTACAAACTTGACAGCGCCAAGTTTCGATAACAACTGAACTGAGTTGAAAACAGAAAACGGAAAACTGAAAGCAGACATCTGAAAATGCTGGCAGAGCGCGGGCAGCGCAGCGACCGGGCCGCGGCAGCGACAACTACAAAATACTCTCGTTCACAGTTAAAACGCGCTCTCTAGTTGCAATTGTTGTTGTCAATCAATTGACAAAAAAGTATAGTACTAGCCAAAGCTGGCTTAACAGTTACATCCTCTCAGCCGCACTCTCTCTCACTCGCCATCTCACGCGCTTCTTAGTCGCTCTCACTAAGCTAAAACAGCTGATTGCACTATGAAAAGGTAAACAGACCAAAGAGAGAGATCAAAGCTTGCTCTCTCTCACTTTTAGCTTTTGCTTTTCGCAGCGGGGGTGTTCACTTAATAAGCTTGCATTAAAATAGTAATTGACTAAGAAGCTAATAAGAAAAAAAGCCAAGGTGGACGGAAACGAGTTTCTAATAAGACCCTGTTGCACTGGGCCGGAAAAGAGGGGGGAAGGGGCTGGATGTCGAGCTGGGTCAGAAGGCGGGAAATGCACGGCGATGAGGGAAGTTAACAGATTTGTCTGTCCCCAATTTCAGCCCATTTTGTCTGCCACATTTTGTATACCCTTTGAGGGAGGGGGTATTACAAACTTACGAAAGGTTTGAGATCCTCAAAACATAGAACATATTGGGGTCACCAAATCAGAAAGAAAATCAAATACCTTAAGAAATCTATTATTTTTGTTCTACCAAATATTCTTAAATCAAAAGGTTTTTAAAATTCTGATAATCGAACCCCTAATACTAAGCAAAATAATTATTATTATATTAAACAAATGTATGAACATTATTAATAATAATTTATCATTTAAATATTTGTGCTCAATTCGAATGAGCACAATTCAAAACCGAAGTTAATTAAAAAGAAAAATGGCTGGATTATAACCAGTAACTCATAACTCTTCATTAATCATCATTAGAAAATCAAATAATCAAGGCGTAATTGCCATTTTTAACTATAATTTATAAGACTGGGAAATTTTTTCCTATGAAACCCATTTTAAGTGGTATTTTAGTTTAAGTTTAACTATTCCCTTCTTTTTCAAGCTTATATAGACAAGCTTTACGATTTCGTAGATGAAATTTTAATGTCATTAGAATGTTTAATTAATTGACTAATTTTTAACATTCGAAATCCCGAAAGTGTTTCCCATCAATACTGTCTAATTATATTCAACTTAATCTTCCTCAGCGCACCTCATTAATTTCCTCACTTCCCAGAGACATTAACAAAGAGTTTGCAGGCATTAACTTATAGTTTGCCGTCGAGGATCGAACATCCGGAAATCAGAAAGGGTATTTAGATTTCGTCTAGCTAATTAGTCTAATTCCTTCGTCTCTGGCGTTAGATAAATTGCAATGGGCTCTATGCTAAAAAGCACGACGAGCCCAAAAAAGTACGAGTATATATAGAGTCGTTATATATTCTAGTACAGACATATATAAGTACGACACACAAACCGCAAAAGGCAACAGAAATAGATGGCAAAGAATTTCTAGTTGACTGAGCACCGAATGTGGCCGCCGAGCCATCAGCCATCACTCAGACAGTCCGACGACCTAGACCCAGATGCCATATAACCAGATACTAGGTACTAGATACTAAATACCAGATGCCAGATCGGAGGCAGAACCTAAAGCCAAAGCTATGGTTAGCGGAAGCTCGGAGGCGTCATAAATCTTGTGCAACGCCCCATTGGCATCGCCGGTGGCTGGGAACCACTGCTACCACTACCTCTGATTCCTGGCCAACTATTCCGGCCAAGACAATGGCCATTTGCTGGGGTCACATAATTATGCACCATCATTCTAATGGCGATTTGTTGGCCACTGTGCTAATGTGATTAGAGGCCGATGTGCTGAAGTGCTGAAGTGATGCGCTGGATGTCGAGTGGAGTTCTCTAAAGTGGAGGAGTTCTTGGCCACTTGTTGCTCAACGCTTCAAGAGGCCAGAAGGAAGCTTCGAGCATCGTAAATTATTCGCTCTCTGTTTCCGCTTCTTGTTATCAGATGTGTGGGAACAAATAGAAAACGACACTGCACTCGGAAAAAATCATTTTCAAAATCTGAATCCGAATTTTGTTTTTAAAAATAAGTGTGAATTGAATTTCAAGTAATTTTTATCAGTTTACAATGTTAAAAGCCTTTTATTTTAATACTTGTCTTAAAATTATAATATTGAAATAGCTAAGTTTCTAACAACAAATAAATCAACTAATACTTAACTAATACTCCAATAATTCTCAGAGACTTAATACAATTTTAATATTATCACCAAACAAACCCGCGACTTAGTCGTTCATATTGAATGACCATATTTGAGATAAAGTTTTTGTTAAACCGTAAAATCTAGTTTTTATGAAATTGTTAGCCAAATTCTATACAATACAATAAATTAATATATGAACAGATTGATATTTAATTTTTTGGAAGACTGGTTTCCTGAATATTTATAGCAATTGCCCAATTGAGATTTAGTTAATTTAAAATATGTTTTGTTGTTATGCACTATTAGCAGTTAAAAAATAGTACAATATGTAGGAAATATTTCTAACACAATAAAATGGCACCTGCTAAATAAATTAGACAGGGATATTGTTTTAAATAGGCAAACAAACAGTCACAGTTCTTTAATTAATAGAAATACCTTACCCAGTTAAATTTCTCCCCAAAGTCAAGAAACTTTTTCAACCCGTAAATTTGGGTTAAATTATCTATGCCATTGCCTAAGTTCTATGGGTTTACGTCAGTACTTAATTCTAAGTGTGGGTAATGTTTTCTATTTGCTGTTTGCTTTTCCACTTGCTATCCACGTTTGTATCTCGTAGAACGCTTTGCTCACCGCTCAATCCAATTAAAAGCCGAAACCATCTGTCGGCGGTGCTCCACAAAAAACAGTTTGTCGCGAGGCCCCCGGTAGTACTGTCCCCGATTTGAGTCAAGTGTTATTTTGGGCGCTTAGTGAGCGCCACAATTATACGACAATTATAAATAAATACTTAATACCTTTATCTAGCTGGCGACGTAGGACGTAAGTCAGCTCAGTTTAGAAGGTGGCGCAGTGCTTCGAGCGCATATCTCTTTCTGAATACAGATATATCTATATCTGGACAGTGGCCAAGATTTACGATTTACTTGTTGTGAATTATTCCGCGGTAAGTGCGTCATTTTCCCGGGTTATTGGCATCGGAACTAACTGTTTTCGGTGCGATCATTGCCTCTCACCTTTCGGCCGGCTATTGCACTCAATTATCAGGTGGCACAAAGAATGGAAATGGTAATGGAAATGGACTTTACCGCACACATGGGAACCCGTTTTTACCTCCCAGCTAGGTAGCCCTCAACTCATCTGTCGGCACTTGGTCTAGATACATGCGAAAAGGCGCAAAAGATACAAGATAATGTTCTCTCTACGCCAGATACAGATACAGATGCACAAGTGTTGAACTGGATCTGTGCAAAAAATACAAAGAAAATACAAAATGCAAGTTGTGACATTTTTTATGAATCCCCAAAATCTATCCGGCAGGCAATTCGGAATGTCAGAGTTGACAACTGCAAGGTAAGCGGAAAACTATGAGATATATTTGCCTGCAACGGCATGTGAAAATGCATTTTCGGCATTCACGGTATTGTGGCTTCATTTTTAAGGTCCATGCTTGGTTGCATGTGTGGCAAAGCTTTGTTGACGATACCCTATAAATTAACCAAAGGTATTTCGATTATATTGTATATAAAACCATTAAATTTTAGGAATAATAAGTTGTTAAGTAAATTATTTAATAGGCTAATGACCGACCATTATGTAGAGGAACACTTTTATTTGACAGCTAAATTGAAAGGGTAAACTGAACAGGTTGCTTGACCAAGCAAGTTGAACCACTTGCTAAGCCGATTACTCAAACCAAAGTCAAAGAGTTGGATGGCCAAGTTGAAAGTTGAACCGGACACATAAACAGGATTGCCGAACAGGAAAAAAGCCCGGGAAAGACTTACAGAAATTTTAAAATTTTTATAATTTTACGGAAGGTTGACGTAATAAATTTAATCACAATAATGAGAAAGTTAGTGTTTTAATCTGGCAAAGCATATGTAAGTACTAAAAAATAAATATTTGGCTAAAATGATTTTAAATAGTCGACTGCAAGTGTGTTAAATTAGCTTACATAGAAACAATACCCATGTACTCAAAGATAAAGTAATTTTGAATGATTTCAGAAAAACGTTTTTTCTTTCGAAATATATAAGATTTTATTTTTATAAAAGCCGCAAGAGTACCTAAACTTCTACGATCGCTTTAATTTAATTTAAAGTTGATAATGATAGAAAGGTGACCCACAATTGGACTTCTAGAGTCCATAACTTTACCAAATTTAAGGCGATCTTAAAGTGATGCCTGCTCCCAATACTTGTCGTTTGGTTCTCTAAAAATCTGACCCACAAGTGGACGTCTAACTTAAATTTGCTACATTTTGGCCAAATTTGCTTCCTTTCTCGTTTAGTTTTACAATCTTTTCGCACAGAAAGATTAAACCATTGGGCTAAAGAGCTGAAAATAAGTAACGTTTGTGAGGGTTTTTAACAAAGGGCATACAAAATCTATTCCAAGTGAGTCGGAACAATTGAAAATTCGCTCAGCTGGCAATTTGAACCAGCTTAGCCTCGCCAATCTGGTGGCAACCATCTCGCCGCGATTCTCATTGCAGACCGCAGAGCATCTGGCATTCGATTGCCCCAACCATCCGCACTCTTTATAAGGCCTTTTGCACGCGAGCCAAGACGAAGCAGACGCTGATGAATATCATCATGTAATACCCGAGAAATGTGTAACGATGAGGCAATGCCAGCCAGCCGAGTAGTTCAGTTGTTGGGCTTATGATATCCCAGAGAGTGGTCGTAAAAATTGACAATGCTAATGGGGCGGCGGAAATCGGGCATTACCCAGACGTAATTTGCATAAGAAATCGGCTTTCGGTATGCACAATTAGATGCCCAGACACGTTCCCCAGACGTGGATGAAAAGTACCCAGGGCAGCTTAAATGCCGGAGGTAGAACCGATCTTGACCAGCAGCACATAACGGGTACCCAATGGAACCACATTGGAAACGCCCGCCCGATCCGCAGTTTCATGACACAAGACGGAGAAAGGCGGCCCGAAATGAGAAAGAGAAAAAAGAGAAATGGAATGAGATGCAACGAAATTTCTTCCTGGCATGTCTGGTCTGGCAAAAACTGCAAAACTGGTCCACCGTGACCCACTAAGGCCTCTCTTTACTTTTTACTCCAAAATCAGCCACCAAATGTTGACTTTAACACTTAACACTCGCCAAAAGGTGCAGATGGACCCACTCTCTTTTTTTTCGAGGTGAAGCTTCCGTGAGTCACGTTCACTTCTTACTTCCGTTAATTGATTTTAAAATAAAACGAGAACTCATCGCAGGTATTTTTATACAATGTGCAAAAACCTTTATTCGCAACTTTCACTTTGCTGAAAAAGTTTTATCGAAAGAGGAAGATAAGATTCTCGAAAAATTAAACACTGATTAACAGTGAGATCATTGTGTTTTTCTGTGTTAACTATAAGTAAAATAAAAAATGTATATGATGGTGCTATAAAGTGATTATTATTTAAATATTATTATTTAAAATAAATTAATATATATTTTAATTTGATTTTACACAAGGGTTAAGAGCTGTGGCCCAATGCGTTTTCGGCAACTGAACAAGATCAACAAAAAAGACAACAATAAAATACAGCTAGCACGGCTTCATTGGTTTTGCGGTTGAAATGTTGCAAGAAGAACAGGCAATGCCACAAAACTTGGACAGCAAAAACGAGGTAAAACAAAAGACTTAAAAGTCGAAGTTTTAATACACTTAACCTAAATTAAAGTTAAAATCACAATTATATATGTAATGCATTGAAACTTTGACAAATAGCTTGTAAATTATTGTTATTCTTTTTAAATTTACAAATTTAAATAAATAAAATATTAACAGCAAAGAAACATAAAGAAAACTAATGTAAATTTAGTCTCTTAAGCTCTTACGACTATTTTGTAGGCTAAAACCTATTTTAAATATTTTATTTTAAGAGGACTCCTACTGCAAACTAATTTTTTAGAAAATTATATTTATATTAAACTTAAATCTGATTATGAAATTACGAATAAATCTTTTAATAAAGTTGGCTTGAAATGGAAATCTTAAAACGGCTTTTCCATACAATCCATTGAAGGCCTTTAGGGGAATAATCAAAATAGTTATTTAAATAAGCTGCTTTAAAATCTGATGCTCCAATTCCTCTAGATTCATTTAGAAGAACCTATCAAAAACTCATAATCATTGCTTCACCCACTTTTCGCAAAGCTAATAACACCCTTTTGAAAGCAGCATCAAAACCCCGACAAAGTGGCATAGACCTGCGAATCTATAAAAATGCAAATTAGAAGAAGCGAGAAAGAAACACAATAAACGACTCCAGAAACTGGAACGGACTTAGACAGTGATTCGGAGACCCCCAGATAAACGTTACTCGTGCTATTGCCTCTGGGCAGCAAAAGCGTTGGCAAGGCTCTGTGATCTATGAGCTGGCCAGCCCAATTGGTCAAAAAGCAATTTGGGTTAACTGCAGCTGCAACACGCCGGCGATCGGCAAACTCTGGCCAATTAATTGTGCGGAAATCTGCGAGGCGCGTCATAAACTACTGTCGCTTTTTCATCTCTCTTTCAGCACCGGTCTTTCATGAGATTTTGCTTCCCTGGGATGCTTCGGATAGTACAGGTCTACTCAGTATCAGTTGCACCTGCACAATAAACAATGCAAGGGTGCACAGAAAAAATGTATATCACATTTTGTTTATAGTACTTAACGACTTTATTTAATAAAAATAGACTTTATTAGGTAAAGCATTCATATTTTTATGACTTATTTTTTAAGTACATGGATAGCTTTTTTGTATGCCTGTAAAGCTGGCTTACCAATGAATGTTTAAATATTACTCTAGTTTCTCATAAACAAATTAAAAAGATATTTTCAATAATAAACTCAAAAAAAAATTTAAAATAAATTATCATACATCCATGTTTTAAAACTAAGTCTACATTTCTTTATTTGTTTTGTTTAAACAAATTATTTTGTAAGCTATACATATCTTTTACACCTTTCATTTAATTTGTAGACTTTGTCATATACAATTTTTAAATTTAAACTACCTAGTGGTCTTTTAACCACAGCTTGTCACTTTGTTTATATTAGAAAGGAGGCAATTAATAAATATACATATTCAAATGGACTTGTGTTTCGATGGCAATTGAATATTCATTGCAAAATATAAAAATTGATGTAATTTAAGATCTCAATATCTAGTTAGACCTGATCACCCGTTTTTTCGCTGTGCAGATGGCCGGAGGCATTCTTGCGTGCAAACCTTGACCATGAAACACGCTGCGCGGTGAGAGATGACGTGCCCATAAAAGTGGTCGGCAACAATCCCAAACATTTTCCTGGCAATTAAGAGCCTCAGAAAATTAGTAAGAAATTGAAATTGCTCAACTGACGGAGCCGGCCACGTTTGCGATCACGTTTACGTCGGTGGACGATGGACGATGGTCAATGGCATTCGCATTCACGTTCGCTCGCCTGCAGGTTGTGCAAGCCAACTTGTGCGACAGTTACATCTATATATGCGCCACCAACTGGTTTGCCGGCCAAAACCAAAACCAAAAAAAAAATAACAATAATAAACAAAGTAAAAACACCGTTTTGGACCGGCCTCCAAGGCACGCTATCCAAAATGGAGCCATTGCCGGTCTGTCAATTAGCGACATGACAGTGCACTGAACTTGTTCCGCTTAAATTGTTGATAAGCCCACTGTTTATGATTTGTTAATGCCCACTGGCCACATGCGACACATTAAATTGTGGTAAGCGCACGGTATTGGCCATTAACCCATTTTTTATTAACCCTGGCTCTGAAGAATGTATTAATGACTAAACTCAGGTTTTACTTCTCCTTGATTTAACTTTCGTTACTCACTTTTCTTAGCTGCAAAGTCATGCTCTTAACGGATTTAGCTGGCATTATTCAATTACTAATTATTAACTAATTTCATCGGCTAACAAGTTTAATTCAATTAGTTCAATGGCTGTCATTATTAAATTATAACCTTTTTCTTGATAATTTAAAGTACTCAACTTTTCAAGCAGTCCATAATTTATGATTATTATTTGGATTAAACAAACTTGCGTTAATTTTTGGCCATAGCATTCCATGAAATATGTGAATTATGCTCTAAAGAGTTTCCTAGATTTCAATTATTTTAGTTATTCAAATTCAAGAGAACCCAACAGATTTATGTACATACATATATATCGGTTTATTGTATTTTATGTATTGACATAACATGTTTAGATAAGAAATTCTCGAAAAATGGCAATTGCTTATCATTGCCCCATAAATAACCCGATTTCCGCCCCCAAAAGTGATTTTATACTCAATCAGCATAATCTTTTCCCACATAGTCTCTTCCTATCCAAAGTCCATTAGTTCAGTGGATTAATAGAGATCGGATATTACTGATATATCACCATGCGATGCTGAAATATTTGAGTAGAACAGCTGCTCTTCTGATGGGAGCAATGGGAGAGAAAGAACCGACACACCAGATATATATATAATACATATGGGCGACTACTATATATTTGTGTGGATGTGACAGATGTGCGTGATTGTTTATATAGAGCGGCGCAGTGAAATGGGCAAATCAAAAAGAGCAGTTGTGTTTGGTTTGTGAAGCTGCCAAGAGCGAAAACAGAACGCGGACGATGAATAAAATATTTGGATTTTTATTGTGTGCCCTGTGCCTTGTGTTTGTTCGTCCCTCGTCCGGGAAATGGCCAATCCACAGAAGGGGTCACCGAGGTGACCCCAACAGCAACACCCCATCCACCAGGCAAACTCCTGGTGGCCATACATTATGAGGCACTGTGCCCGGACAGCATGTTCTTCATCCGTCGACGACTATACGATGCCCTGGTGGACAACAACTGGTGGCCCGTCACCGATCTCAAGCTATATCCCTTTGGCAAAGGCATCGGTGAGTTTGACAAGATGGAAATAACATTGTTTAATGCATTGCCTGCCCACTCCTCATTTCCCTTTAAATTCCATTTCAATTTAATCTAGATCACAAACCAAAAACATTTGTATTTACTTAGTCTATAAAGTCTTTTAAGCAAACAAAAAAAGAAACTCTAAATGGTGAACTCAAAACGCTAAAACGTATTTATATATTTATTTAGGTGGCTACTTTTTTCTTGTTTGAAATTTGTTATAATTTTTTTTTATTTATTTTGTTTTATAATTAAAACACAGAACATTTTCTTACTTTTGGAAATACAATTTTCTCGAAAATGGAAAAGATTTTAATTTTAAATTACGTACAATGTCTTTTATTAAAAGAATATCAAAAAATGTTCGAAATACTTAACAAAACAACTGTTATGTTGGATTGCATAAGTAAAATATATTATTTAATAATTTTGTTTAAATTTTTAGATAGTTTTCAGTGATCACAGATTTTTTTAGTAACTTCAAATGTAGTAGAAACTAATCCTTGTTGAATCTATTTTATTCCAGTTCTACAACAATACATCCAAAGGTGAAATGCAGGTATTCTGCCAGCATGGCGAAGAGGAGTGTGAGCTGAATGCCCTGCATGCCTGCATTATTGAGACCCTGGGTATTCGGAGGGCCTTCGATTTGATCTTTTGCATGCTGCGATCCTACTCGAATCAACTGGACGAATGTGCCAGGAGCATGCGTCTGGATGTGAGCAAGGTCATGGAGTGCAAAAGTTCGCGCAAGACCGCCGATATCCTGGCCCCCTACGGCAGGGAAACCCTCAAACTGGGCCTCTCCTTTGTGCCCAGCATTGTGTTCGAGAATGTGAGTAGCCCACTCCGCATATATCTGCCGGAATTTAGCCATTAATTTTAAATTGCGGTTTTCCAGGACTTTGATCCCTACGGGCAGAGCAGCATTCGCTACCACTTCGACACGCACTTCTGTAAACAGTATTTGAAAAAGTTCAACATTAAACTGCCCACTTGCGCCGCAATCTTATAAAGTAAATGCAATATGATGAGTAATGTTTTTTAATGTGCCAAAACCAATAAATTATAATTGCACTCCACTGGCCAGCTTGCCTTTTCGCTGACTCAGACTAGGTAAATAGAAATTTAAATAGATCTACTTATCAGCCACACTTTTGTACACAGATCCTAATCAGAAACAGCACTCTGGTCGGCTAAATATAATATAAGATTAAATGCTGTGTTCCCGTAATCAGTTGGGGTTTTCGTGGGCTTTGTTTTGGGCTCGGCATGAAATCTCGGGGCAAAATGTTCGCGGACAGCAGGGGCGCCGACCACAGGGGGTCTGAAAAGGGGGAAAACCTCTTCCCAGAGGAAGCAAGTCGTAAATGGATTTCAGTTCCCTATTTCGCTTTTTTAATTTTTCCTTTCTTCTTCCAGACTTACTAAATGAGCAGTTACACGGAAATCCGCGAATAACCACTTTAATTGGCAAACATTTGCATTGCAGCTTCCATTTCTTCAATAAAATATTTTCATTTATTATAGAAGTAAAAAAAGTTTATAACCGAAGAAACGATAAAAAATGGAAGATTTTGCACTGCAAATTAGCATTTAGACAAAGAACATTTCTGTTATTGCAAGTGGATTAGATGTTAAGATTTATAACCAGTCCAGTAACCTCTTAAATGTCAGGTTATTTTTTTTACGTGTATACGTGTATTTAATATTTTTATTTTAACTAATAATAATAATATTTAAAATTAATCATTTTGTTTGAGATATAGAATATGAAGAACTGCGTAAATTAAAAAACTGTATGATCTAATAGCTAACAACTCTTTTTATCAACATTTAAAATATTCTATTTGAAATGTTTATTTTCTAATTCCCTTTTCATAAACTGTCTTTGAAAAAATGTTATTCTAAGGCCCTATTGCAATGCATATTGATTTATGTACATTTTGAACTTAGTCTAAGTATTAACTTTGCGAAGTACGGTTCAACCCCCTTTCGTGCATTTGCGGATACGCCACTGTCCGTTTTGAAATTGACGAAAGACCGCGACAAAGCTGGGAATGACAAATCCAGACTTTATTTCAGTGTCGAGCGATCGCTGGCGTAGAACGGCTGAGGAATTCAAGATCAGCTCGGAATTAAACTAAAACTGCCATGAGGACGTTTGCCTTTGTCTGTCTGCTGCTGGGATTGGTGGGCGTGGCCACGCCAATGGTAAGTGACCCAGTTGGTGCCAAACAATCATAGACAATGATCAATGGATCATGACATTGCAGCGACACAGGGGAGCGCAGACTGACAGACTGCCGATTACCCTGTACTACGAGGCCTTGTGTCCCTATTGCATGGAGTTCGTCACCACGAAACTTACTCCTTCGATGATACGACTGGATCGATTGCCATACACCGATCTCAAATTGGTTCCCTTTGGAAATGCTCATGTAAGTCTTAATTAAATATAATATTAGCAAAAGAGTATAAAGTGTGGTTAATGTAGGACTCTATATATTTTTAATTAAATATTTTATTATCGAAGTTTGAAACGAATTTAAAAATTCCATTTGTTAAAGATTTCTGCCCACATTATATGATTTGTGAGGTTGCAATCCTGTGACTTATTAAGATTCCAAACCACAGCTATGACATTGGATCAGTTATTAATCAGAGGAATAAGTAAAAACTAAGAAAATATTTTACAAATGAAATTATTGAAATTATTTTTAAGAGGTATTCGCTATTTAAAAAGCTTGCTTGAATGTTTTAGTATTATCTAGATCAAATGGAAAATGTATATGGAATCCAATATTTCACTTTAAAAATGACAGTGTACAAAATATACATACATATATTGACAGTTACCTACTCTAAATTAAATTATATTTTAAAATAGTTAATCGAGTTAGTCAATAATATTTACGATGCCTAAAAACCGAAATTAAAGTTATGAATTTTAAAGTGCTCAAACTAGTTGATAATTTAATAAAATCTTAAATTGAAAGGCCATAAAAACCGGCTCACTTTGGGGTTTAATAGTCTCCATCAGCCGTAATCCCCATTTAAACCGCGCTTAATCTCCTCCAGAGCGACGCCGCCGGAAATGTGACCTGCCAGCACGGATTGCAGGAATGCGAGTTGAATGCCTGGCATGCCTGCATATTGGAGCACCATGAGATTGCCGAATCCCTGAAGCTGATTGCCTGCATGATGAGGGGCAAGAAGAACAGGCTGGACAAGTGCGCCGATCGCTACCAAATCGACGTGGCCGATGTCAAAAACTGCAGGCAAACGCGTCAGGTGAACGACATTCTGCAGAAGTACGGCGAGGAAACCGCCAAGGTCTCGTTCCTGGGAGTGCCAGCCATTGCTTTGGATAACGTAAGTGGACGTAATGAGACAGCAAGGCAATATATATTGTACTTTCTTTTGATTTAGGCAATATATCAGCGAATTTAACGTCTTTTGATAGCGTTTTTTAAAGAAAAGTTCCAAAAGAAACTGGACAAATGCGAGTAATAAAAAACACAAATAAAATATTTGAAATGTGAAACTTTTTGGGTTTACTTTACGCATAAGGATCATTTTTAACTTAAATCAGCTTGTAATTGCAAATTACTTGGAAATTTATCTTCTAAATAACAAATCAAATTACTCAAAGCATTAACTAATATTTTTAAAACTATTCCCTTAACTGAAAGACACATTGTATAATAAAAATTAAATAGGAAATCACTAAGATCACAAATACCTTAAATCGAGCAGGTTATAATATGCAATTTTGTATGTATATACAATTTTGGTATTTCAAAAATTGTTTTTGATAAGAACAATTTTTATATATGTAAATATATATTTTTATTTGGATTATACTTTAGTATCAACATCCAAAATGTGAAATAAAAAACTAACAAAAATTAAGTTGATTTGGGTTTTGTATTAAGAGTTTGAACTTCCCGCCACTTCATGTTCTCTAAGTTGCCACTTGGCTTTCAGTGCTGCCAGATAGTTATATATATTAGTGGCCAGGCTTGCCAGATTGGCGTTTTCTGGTAGCCCTGAATTTGAAACTAAAGGTGGGAAAACATCGTTGAAGGAAAACATAAATTGTTCGTCGATATTTAAAATAAATAAATTTATAAAATAAACTAATTGGCTAACCTCTAATGGATCTTTTTCTGTAGCGAACCTCCGATTAAATAAAGTGAAAGCAAAATAAAACTAAGCGTGGTAATTATTATTTTTATTCACTGTCTTTAACGCATTATATAGTCATTAAACATTTTTAAAAGAACCGCCATTTTCGAAATCATGTAAGCAGTGTACCGCTTAACACTTTACCCAGTAAGCAGCGCATTCAGTTAATGTTAACATGGTCAGCGAGGACTACAACCGATAGCGGAGACACCAATGTTATCGATAGTGTGCAGTCACATACTCCACACTTAGCCAATACAGTCACCATTGTAATTGCTTTTTAGTGGTGGAAAAATATTGATAACGCCCTGACAAACATCGATATCAGCGATGCTTTGACTCTCCACCTCTAATCGATGTTTCTCCACCTCTACAACACGCGACGAAACAATTTTCCTCAATTCTGTGTTAATTGCTGGTAAAATCGCCGAATATACTGCAGATAGTGCAACAGGAAAACGCGTGAGATGAGTGAGACCATAAACACCGCGGCGCAGTTCCCGACCTTCGAGAAGCCGACCGTGCAGTTCAACGAGAAGGGCTGGGGTCCCTGCGAATTGCCGGACACCTTCAAGGATGTTCCGTATCAGCCCTTCAGCAAGAACGATCGGCTGGGCAAGATCTGCGACTGGACGAGCACTTCGAACAACGACAAGAAGTACCAGAGTGAGTGTTCGGTGGCAGTCACTAAAAACCAATAAACCAGAGACCACCGAACTTTCCGGTGAAAGTGAGGTTAGGTTGCTGTGTCGTGGCAGGTAATCATTTGGTATTCTCATTCACCCCCAGATAAGTACGCCTCCAGCTTTGGCACGGGCAACCAGTACTCTTACTACCATGAGGAGGACGAGACCACGTTCCACCTGGTGGACACCGCCCGTGTCCAGAAGCCACCGCACCAGCGCGGTCGTTTCAGGAATATGAGGAACTCGCGTTCCGGACGCGGACGAAATGCCCGTGGCGGCCTGAACACCCACGGAATGACCACGCTGAGTGGCAAGAACGTGAAGGCCCGGGATCCACGTCATGGTCGCGGCATGGGCAAGAAGTTCGGACATCGCGGACCGCCTCCCAAGATGCGCGAATCCTCGGTGGCCGTGCGCGCCGACTGGGCCTCCATCGAGGAGATGGACTTCCCCAGGCTCGTCAAGCTTTCGCTGCCCAACATCAAGGAGGGCGTCGATATCGCCACATGCGGCACCTTGGAGTACTACGACAAGACCTACGACCGCATCAACGTGAAGAACGAGAAGCCGCTGCAGAAAATCGATCGCATTGTGCACACGGTGACCACCACAGACGATCCCGTCATCCGGCGACTCTCCAAGACCGTCGGCAACGTCTTCGCCACGGACGCCATTCTGGCCACCATCATGTGCTCCACGCGATCGAACTACTCCTGGGACATTGTCATCGAGAAAGTCGGTATGTTAAATATGATATCAAAAGGAAAAGAAAGAGTGACACAGTTGCAGCTTCCAAGGCGCAATGTTCAAGTATAACATGCAGCTACAACTGCAGAATTATCATCGAGAAAATTAATATTAACGAAAGTGTAGTGGCGCAGCGTTCCTATTGAAGAAAAGAAAATAATTTGAAAAAGAAAAATTATTTATATTTATTTATTTATTTATTAATTTATTATTACCTAAAATAGCTCTCAAGATATACAAAGCCGGGGAGAACAGTCTCAATGTTATTTTCAATTTGGTTCAAAACTTTAAATACGTTTTCAGCGACACCACAATTTGAAATACACCTATTTCCTTCAGCTTTTAACTAGTAAAGAGGCAAACTTCAGCAAGTCGAAGTTTGTATAAATATTCTATTATTCGATTTGGATGCTTAAAACCATGAAGCTAATTCAATTTTCGGTAGCTATAAAACCCATAAACCTCAAATATTTACAAATCTATATCTGGGAGTATATGAGTGTATGTTAAGAAACAACGAAGGTTAATTTTTATTTCCCTTTTTTCCGGTTGTACCTATGGGAGCTCAATGAGCTGTACTATAGGCTCGAATGAAAAATTGTATCTTTATGTTTCAACGTTTTTGCGTGGGGTGTGAACTTAAATTTTGTTCTTAACATCTAAGGTAAATGTTATTAAATAGGAAGTAAAAATAGTTCTAATAGGGCTTCGACATTAGTATCGAAATATCTTGTAGGTTGAATGACATAAAAGAGAAAAGGAAAAATTAGGTCAAACATTATGTGGTTTTTCGTATAATATAAATTATCAGATCTTATCAGTCCAAAAGTGAAATTAATAAGAAAGAATGTTTGGGATTATAAACGATGTATTTAAAAGTATATGTTAGAATTTCTTAATAGCTTTAAAGCAATGTTAAATTAATTTAAATTACTTGATTTAGGACTGAAGCCTTAAATAGATTATTATTAAATAAATATTTGAAATATTTCTAAATCTAGATATTCATTTTTATACTGTCATGGTAGTAATTTAACCCCTATACTAATCGCGCAAATATTTTGGAATGAAAATCGGAGACGTCATAAGATATCGTACAGCAGATGACGCTTGAGGCTGTGATTCACGCGGAAAGACATATTTATTTTGAAATTATTAACACTGAACAGCAATTAACTTCACAGGCCGATATTTCCAACAGATTCGGTGCTGTCAATAAATACCACAAGAAACTGCACGCAAATAAAAACATATCTTTTTTTGCAGGCGACAAGATCTTCATGGACAAACGCGACCACACCGAGTTCGACCTGCTGACCGTGAACGAGAGCAGCGTGGAACCCCCTACCGACGACGACAGCTCGTGCAACTCGCCCCGCAACCTGGCCATCGAGGCCACCTTTATCAACCACAACTTCAGCCAGCAGGTGTTGAAGACTGGCGACCAGGAAGCCAAGTACAAGTTCGAGGAGCCCAACCCGTTCATCAGCGAAGACGAGGACATCCAAGTGGCCAGCGTGGGCTACCGCTACAAGAAGTGGGAGCTGGGAAGCGATATTGTGAGTAGTCGTTCCATAAAAACAAAAATTGTAAAATGCTTACGCAAAAGTAGTTATATTTAAAACGCGTAGTATTCTTTTTTTATATTTTTGTAGCTGATTCAACAGACCTTTTTCTTATCTTTTTTAGTATGAACTCAAAAAATGAATGAGTAGAAAAAAATCGTTAAAAAAATTTTTGTTATTCCGACATAAAAAACAAAAAACATTTCACTTGCTTTAATCCGGTTTCCATCTGCGTCAACCATTATAATTCATTGCCTCTACATTTATTTGAATTTTGTGTATAGTTACAGCAAATAGCTATTCAATTATTCGAAAACTTCATATGTTTACTAAACAACTATTTCGCGTTTGTCCTTTAGGTTCTGGTAGCGCGTTGCGAGCACGACGGTGTCCTGCAGACGCCTAGCGGTGAGCCGCAGTTCATGTCAATCAAGGCGCTCAACGAGTGGGACTCGAAGCTGGCCAACGGCGTGGAATGGCGTCAAAAGCTGGACACGCAGCGCGGCGCCGTGCTGGCCAATGAGCTGAGGAACAACGCCTGCAAGCTGGCCAAGTGGACCGTGCAGGCCGTGCTGGCCGGGTCCGATCAGCTGAAGCTAGGCTACGTTTCCCGTATCAATCCGAGGGACCACTCGCGCCATGTCATTCTCGGCACGCAGCAGTTCAAACCGCACGAGTTCGCCACCCAGATCAACCTGAGCATGGACAACGCCTGGGGAGTCCTACGGTGCATCATCGATCTGGTGATGAAGCAGAAGGACGGCAAATACCTGATCATGAAGGACCCCAACAAGCCAATCATTCGTCTGTACGACATCCCAGACAACACATTCGACTCCGATGACTCAGACGATGGAGAGGGCGACGACGAAGGGTTCCAGCAGGTCTACAACTACGCGCACAACAAAATTTAGACGCCACGCCCCCACTCCAGCATCCCTTCCAGTTTTGGGCTTGAGCCACAACCCGCTAATCATAACCACCACTGATGTCCTCTGAAGGAAACTGCCCATTTCTAGGGCTAAACTTAAGCATTTGTATTCGTATGAAATTGAGCTGTTTCCTAGTAAAACACGGAGGTCGAAAAAAAATGTAACTTTTCTGGGTCATACTCGGGTCATGAGTTCCACTAAAAGAGAGTAAATTGATAAACTGCTATCTGAGTTGAATCATTCCCCAAATCAACATATATAAGCTGTGGTTGGGAGAATTTTAAACTTAGTATTATTTGAATAGAGGACAGTGCAAGATGTTCTGCGGACCAAATTATTGTATTGTGCTCCTGCTCCAGGCTTTTCTGCTGGCACACTTTTCTCAATTTGGTAACTAGCGACTAGCGGATATTCGTAATTTTTTAAATCCCGTTTCAGGACAGACCTTTTATAATCTGTGTTGCGAAATACATTTAAAGTCATTAATTTATTTATCAGGAAGTTTTTTAAAAAACCTTACACATTTCTTTGGGAATTATCTACTCTTATTATGGTTTTGACAATTTTCGTCATTTTAATGTGATTTCAAAACTGAAAATTTTCAAAAACACTTCTTAATTTAAAACCTACATAAACAAGAAAGGAAAGCTAACTTCGGGCGGAGCCGAAGTTGATATACCCTTGCAGAATATTCTATAAATTATATTCTCCAAAATTATTCATATGATGCATTCTTAATACTCATAAAAAGTCCCAACTTCCTAACTTTAAAAACACCAAAGTTATGTCATTTCTAATCGTTCAGTTATATGGCAGCTATAAGATATAGTCGGCCGATCCTTATGAAATTTGGTAGGTCGGATTGATTGGCCAAAAATAAAACCCATAGAAAATCTCAATTTCCTAACTTTACAAACACCAAAGCTATTGCGTTTCCGATCAATCAGTTATATGGCGGCTATAGGATATAGTCGTCCGATCCTTATGAAATTTGGTAGGTCGGATTGATTAGCCAAAAATAAGACCCATAGAAAATCCCAACTTCCTAACTTTAAAAACACCAAAGTTATGGCATTTCCGATCGTTCAGTTATATGGCAGCTATATGATATAGTGGCCCGATCCGGCTCGTTCCGACTTATATACTACCTGCAATAGAAAGACAACTTTTGGGAAAGTTTCAAGCAGATAGCTTTAAAACTGAGGGACTAGTTTGCGTAGAAACGGACGGACAGACGGACAGACGGACGGACAGACGGACATGCCTAGATCGACTCTCCTGGTGATGCTGATCAAGAATATATATACTTTATAGGGTCGGAAATGTCTCCTTCACTGCGTTGCAAACTTTTGATTGAAATTATAATACCCTCTGCAAGGGTATAAAAATACAAAAGATTTATTTTACATCGAGGAAGATCGTTGTTTTAGCTAACAAGCCAGTAAGTTGTGAGCGACTGTGTATTTAAAATGGAAGTCTGGTTTAAAATGTCAACCAATTCGATGTAATTACCACAGTCAGTTTCAATATTTTAAAGTGTTTTTTTTTTTCGAAACATTGCTTTTAAACACATTATTAGAGTGAATGGCTGATTTGTAGTCGAATTAGTGACACAGAAATGCTTTTACCTTTTATTATAAGTTTGAAATTAAAGATTTTAATTACTGGTTGATAAAATCAATAAATTATCTCTGTAAAGAGTGTAAAATAATCCAGAGTTCCCAAAACAAGATTTTTAATGTCTTGTTTCGTATTAATTCTTTTACATGGAACCAATTATAATCTCTAGGTGAGGCTTATAAAACTTGTTCACCGGGAGAAAAATGCGTAGGACTGCATAAATGTCCACAACTAAGAGATATGGCCAACCGCAATGCCAGGAATATTATAAAAAGGTTTTGCGATGGCGGCTACTGCTGCCCGTCGAAGTCGGGTGAGTTTGAAAGTAAAGATTTTAAAATTTGATAAAATCATTAAATTATCACTGTAAAGAGTGTAAAATGTTCCGGAGTTCCCGAAACAAGACTTTTAATATCGGTTTCGCATTAATTTTTTATACCCTTGCAGAGGGTATTATAATTTTGGTCAAAAGTGTGCAACGCAGTGAAGGAGACATCTCCGACCCTATAAAGTATATATATTCTTGATCAGGATCACCTCCTGAGTTGATATAGCCATGTCCGTCTGTCCGTCTGTCTGTTTCTACGCGAACTAGTCTCTCAGTTTTAAAGCTATCGAATTGAAACTTTGCACACACCCTTCTTTCCTTTGCACGCAGTATATAAGTCGGAACGGCCGGGATCGGCCGACTATATCCTATAGCTGCCATATAACTGAACGATAGGAAATGCCATAACTCTGCTGTTTGTAAAGTTAGGAAGTTGGGATTTTCTATGGCTTCTTTATTTGGCCAATCAATTCGACCTACCAAATTTCATCAGGATCGGCCGACTATATCCTATAGCTCCCATATAACGATAGGAAATAGCATAACTTTGGTGTTTTTAGAGTTAGGAAGTTGGGATTTTCTATGGGTTTTATATTTGGCCAATCAATCCGACCTACCAAATTTTATAGGGATCGGCCGACTATATCCTATAGCTGCCATATAACTGAACGATTGAAATTGCCATAACTTTGGTGTTTATACCCGTTACTCGTAGAGTAAAAGGGTATATTGTATTCGTGCAAAAGTATGTAACAGGTAGAAGGAAGCGTTTCCGACCCTATAAAGTATATATATTCTTGATCAGGGTCACTAGCCGAGTCGATATAGCCATGTCCGTCTGTCCGTCTGTCCGTCTGTCCGTCTGTCTGTCCGTCTGTCTGTCTGTCTGTCTGTCCGTATGAACGCTGAGATCTCGGAAACTATAAAAGCTAGAAGATTGGCATTTTGCATGTAGATTTTAGGAGTTCCTACGCAGCGCAAGTTTGTTTCAAAATGGTGCCACGCCCCCTTTAACGCCCACAATCGCTTATATAGGATTTTAAAAATTTTAATATTTCGGAAAAGTAAAAATGCAGTTTTATTGTGTTTCTCAATACCTATCGAAATGTAGAAGAAATTTTTCAAATCGGACCATTCGTTAAAAAGTTATGCGTGATCAAAGTTTCTATCTCCATCTCCCTCGCACTCCCTTTACCTGAGTAACGGGTATCTGATAGTCGGGGCACCCGACTATAGCGTTCTCTCTTGTTTTAAAGTTAGGAAGTTGGGATTTTTATTTGTATTAAGAATGCATCATATGAATAATTTTGGAGAATATTATTTACAGAATATTCTGCAAGGGTATATCAACTTCGGCTCCGCCCGAAGTTAGCTTTCCTTTCTTGTTTTTACATGAAACCAATTTTAATCTCTAGCCGTGGCTTATAAAACTTGTTCACCTGGAGAAAAATGCGTCGAGCTGAGAGAATGTCCACAACTAAAAGATATAGTCAACCGCAAGACCAATGACAATGCCGCTCTCAACAGATTGTGCAGCCACAATAGATACTGCTGCCCGGCGGAGTCGGGTGACTTCCTGCCAAATTCCACGACCTGTGGGCAAACCCCGGCCGTTCCCCGAATTATGAATGGCAAAAAGGCGGAAATCAACTCGTTGCCCTGGATGGCCTTGCTTCTTTACCAGAATCGAAATACCTTGCTGACGTACTCGACGACTATGTGCGCTGGCTCGCTGATCAACAGCCGATACGTCCTGACAGCAGCCCACTGCCTCTTCCTCACCGAGGATTCCATCAAGAGTGTGCGTCTGGGCGAACACGACACCTCCACCAATCCTGACACCGTCGAACTAAGCAATGGAGAGCTAAAAACCGCTCCCCCGTATCTGGAAGTCAACGTGATCGATGTAATCTGGCATCACAACTTTAAGATGGACAACGAAACGTACATTAATGACATCGCCCTGCTGCGACTCGAGCTGCCAGTACGGTGAGTGATTGGTACATATTGACTAATATTTGTAAAAATTTAAATTTTACTTATCCAAATTTTTTCCCTCAGCTATACAAAGGAAATCCTACCCATATGTCTTCTACCTGATTATCACTTCGCAAATAACCACTTTGAAAACTATAATTTGCGAGTTGCTGGGTGGGGTGCTTCCCATCAGCAATGGAATAAAGTATTGCTATCGGGCAATGTGAAGGGATTGAATCCAACTAGGTGCCAAAACTTACGCTTCCGCCAAGGTATTCACATATGTGCAGGTGGCAATGGGATAGACACTTGTAAAGGCGACTCCGGTGGTCCGCTAATGGCCACTATGGGAAAAAGTATCAATGAATTCGTATATCTAGCCGGCATTACCTCCTACGGATCTTCTGAGTGCGGAAGGCTACCAGGTGTATACACAAGAACTAGTATGTTTATCAAATGGATAAAGACAAATCTAAAGCCTTAAGGGTTGATTTTAATTTCAACGAACGTTCAATCAAGTGAAAACATTAAATGATCATAAGATTGATTATCAGACTAACAAAAAGTATATAAAATATTAAAGCAATAGTTATATTAAATGTCAAATTGGCTGGCACAGAGTTTCTATGTAATTTTTATTGAGGAGATGAGTTTAATATTATGCCCTTAAATGTTATAGATCGAGGAATACGTAACCATGTATAATGTTAATATATATTCTTATGAAGTTTAATAGTCTCGGAATAAGTTATCGCCAACAAATGTCTTTACTGAAAATAAAATTTCTGAACAGAATTATTTTTGCTTTTTGTTTTTTAATAAAATAAAATACAAGAAAAAAAGTTAAGATAGACAGATACTATTATAAAAATGTTTGAATCATACATTTTCCCAAAATATGTGATAGTTGGGCCGTTGGGTAAAAAATAAAAACAAAATTGGGCTTTCTCTCAATTACTCATCTCTCTCAGCGAATTCAGATACGCATATATAAGAACGTACGGAGGAGCATGTGCAGTCTTTTTTCAACCGCTCGCAGTCCATCATGGTTGCCGGGATCCAAGTGTACATTTGGTTGCTGCTCCAGGCTTTTCTTCTGGCACAGTCAGATGGATATGGTGGGTTGATCAAGAGACATTCGTCCTTGGCTTAATTTTTTTACTTGGTTCACATTTAAATTGTTACTAAGTAAAATTTGTATCTGTCTATCTTTAGTCCGGAATTCAGCCCGATGTCTGCCAAATGAGGAATGTATCAGACTGGACAAGTGTCCCCACATGTTTCAGTTCATTAAGTCCTATGGCCATTTGGGAAAAGTGATTGATGTGTTGACTTCAACGAAGTGTGGAATCGATAAACACCACACTTTTTTGAACAAGCGGTTCTACGTCTGCTGTGAGAGGTCAGATAAGGACCAGCCAAGAATTACAGATTGTCACTCCGATGAGAAATGCGTCAGAATAAAACAGTGCCAAACTTTGGGTAACACCGTCAGGTCTAATAAAGTTTCTCAGTCCCTGTATAAAATATATAAAGACAGTACTTGCTCCATCAATACCAAAAAAGTCTCTTTGAGCTACGTCTGCTGTCCCCATCGTGTTAACCTGCTGCCAGATGATAGCAACTGCGGTGCACGTCCACTAGTTCCTAGAATTTATAATGGCAAACAGTCGAAACCCAACGCGTTCCCATGGATGGCTTTGCTTTTGTACGAGAATGGGAATGGGGAACTAAAAAATGAAGTTAGATGTGGGGGCTCCCTGATTAACAACCGATACGTCCTTACCGCAGCTCACTGTGTGACCCATCCACATGTGCCAAGAAATTTAGTGGTCAAACGTGTGCGACTTGGCGAGCATAACATCACCTCCAATCCCGACTGCTTCAGATTAGGGAATGGAAAGTCACATTGCGCTCGTAAGCATCTGGAAATCGTCGTGGATTCGTTTATTGTGCATCCGACCTACCGCGACACCAGTGTATATGAAGGCGACATTGCCTTGATTCGCCTCAAAAACAAAGTACCGTGAGTAATAACTTCCTGACTCGAATGTACATAAGTAATGAAATTATCATAATATATTCATTTTGAATTTTAATTTCCAATTCGTTAGCTTCTCGAAAGAAATAAGACCGATTTGTTTCCCGAATACCACATTTTACTTGAAGAACCTGAGACTTGAAATAGCCGGCTGGGGCAAAACGGAAAGCGGGAAAAACAGTGAAGTGTTGTTGTACAACACCGTTAAGATAGCGGATAATACTGAGTGCCAAAAATTCAATAACGATTTTTTCAATGAGTCACAAATTTGCACCGGTGACCCGGATAAAAATGATCCTTGCTATGGCGATTCTGGTGGTCCGCTGATGGCCACCATTGGACGTGGCATCGAAGAAGCTATGTATGTGGTCGGAATAATATCTTATGGAAATTCCCCCTGCGGAAAGTACAGTGCTTATACAAAAACTGGAGTATTCTTCAAATGGATTCAGAAGAATTTGAAACCATAAGCTTGGTTTTATTACTTTCCATTTATTTAACTCATCTTATTTCAAAATATTAAAGGTTAATCGGAACATTTTCTATCAAAATTGCCTATTTTAATTAAAGAAATAATAATTACTTTAAAAATTTAAAGTTACCTATTCTTGCTAACCATTTAACATGAAATGATTTAGACTTAATTTTAATGTCTGAAAATAAATTCTTAAAATACAAAATACTTAATGTGACTAACCATTGCCAAAAAAGAAAGTAGGTCAAAATTCATAAAGACATACAAAATAAACATATTATAAATATAAAGAACAATAAAAATAGCTTTGTTTAAATTTCCTTGACTTAAGAAATTTGCTTTTTTTATGTATACTTGGGACGGGCTGACTTAATTTAAAAATCGGCCAAGAATTGCGATAACCGAGCATTTTTAACTTCTTTCTTGCAAAAGCTCGTTGAAAGGCAGAAGTTAATGTTCCGCACATTGTAAGATATTTATTTATTACTCTCAGTTTAATGTGTTACTCATAAGGGCATGACATCAATTAAACTTAATTCATTTATTAATAATCGAAGACATTAATTGAGTCGATAGAGATGTCTGCCTATCTGTATTTAAATTATTAAAAGTCGTTCCGTCGCAGTAATCAAAGGTGTCACTCCCTCACATCCGTCCAGTTGCCTCGGGTGTGCTGGCCTAGAGACTCAGTCGGTATATCATTTTTATTTATTTATTCATATAAAATCAAAGCTGAAACTTATAAGTTAAGAAACACGCCACCGCTGGTGACCCAAAAGTGAATATGCTACATCAGCGCCATAACTCGAAGTTTGACTTTACGCTTTTAATTACTTCTTAGCTTATACATATATGTATATTCTCCCATATGGGTGATGAAACTTTGGGAACTATTAAATTAATCGAACCAATTCTTTGAAGTACTTTTTAATTACTTTTTAAACCAATTCAAAAAGTTTATTCGCTCCATATTGGCACTATCATATTTATATCGACATTCTTTCTTCAGATTCGTAATTTTGGACGACAAAACTTTTGCTTACCAACGGTTTTCAGAAAGTAAAACAAATCCATCTTTTCTTAACCACTTTTCTAGATTTTATTGCCCCAAAAACTAACTGCATCCTGGGAAAGGCTCAACGCGATTCTTGCGTAGGACGAACTGTATCTTGCGGTTCATATCCTCGTTATAAATGGCCTTGCACTTCTCGAAATTTATGCGACGTCGCACCTATAAACGTCACGATTAATATAAAAGTACCACAATGAATAAAGTAATTTAAAATTTAACCTGGTAGGGCTTCTCATAGAACCGAGTGCGGCGAAACTGGTCGAGGAGCTCTTCTTTGCCAAGCACTCGATTGAGCAGGCGACACGCCTCCTCCACATTGTTGTTTTGCACAAGGACGGTGCGGGCCAAGAATTGTACGTGCCTCATCTGTGCGACCAAGTTTTATTTCAATAAATCAACAATAATTTGATAACTTATTCATTTATTAAATAACCAACTTCTAAAACAGTGTGACCACTCGAAAAGCCCAAAACAGCTGGCCGGAACAGCATGGTAGGGTTGTAGGCGAACAAAAGAAATTAATATCGATATTCGTTCCATTTTCATTAACATTAAACAAAATTTGAAAGAAAACAAATAAAAAAGGTTTTGTAAAAATAGAGATATATTCAGAGCAATTAAATATAAGCCTAAAAACAAAACTTTAGTATTTAATTGCTTTGAATAAATTTGTTAAATAATAATATAAACTTTAAATTGTTTTATTATTATTTATGAATTATGGCTAACCATGTAACAGCTTACATCCACAGCTACGTCAGCCTTTTTTAGTGCATGTTCCGATTGGCCCACTTGTCCCGATATTTAATGAATTAAATAAAGTATGAACAGAGAAATAATTGGCATGTTTTTGCCTGAAAAAATAACTTTCTGGCCCACAGTGCATTGGTATTGTCAAAGTGGTTGGAGTTAACAGAGAGTCAGAACTAGAGTGTAATCATTAACAGTGCGGACAAACCGCAGTTATTCGATACTCGTTTGGAGACGTATGAACATCGATGACGCTCTGCCAAACATCGATATTTGAAAACATCGATTACTGGTCATCGAGGTCTCCCCACCTCTATTTTCTTCCTAGCGTGGCGGCCATAGTAAGCTGTTGAAAAGTACTCGAAGTGAATTAAAATTATTATAAAAGTGTAACCCCAAAGAACGCAGCTGCGAAAGTGCCTATTTGCTTTAGACTCGACACGACACGAAGGAAAGGTGAGTTTCGGTGGGCTAATTATAATTCCACCTGATTTTGCACATTTCGCATTGGATTGTGCGAATGTGTTAGTGTACTTGGTAGACACTTCCTTTTCTCTTGATTCTCATTTTTCCCGTTAAGTAATCAGCGATAATTGTTTTCTACGCGAGTTTTCGCTTTGATTTTTGGCTTTGGTTTTGCAAAATCGATAGCTCTCTCGTTTTGCACCTCCTCTTTGTTCAACCGAATTATTCTGACGCAGCGTCTTGCGCGGCACATGTTAGTACCCATACAAACGCCCAAATGGTGTGTATATGTGTGATCGATTTACGTTGGTAAAAATATAGTTGATTTACCAATTCGCTTAGCTTAAATCAATAGCTACTTGAATTTATTTCCATTTTGTTTTCGATCCTGCCCTTTCCCCTTTGTCTGCCTCTTTCCCGTTTTCCATTATCACGCTCTTCACTTTGCGGTCGCCGTTCGCAAGCCAGGGCTGCATCGCGCTGACGAAATTTTCTAGAAACTGTGTATGAGTTAGTGCGCAAGAGGTAACTAGAAGTGTTGGAGGGGGAAAAGAGAGCGTCAGCTGCTCGCCGAATTGAAATAGGAAAAAGTTCTAGAAATCGTCGAGAAAACTTCGCAGTTATTTTCGCAAACACATGGCGGCGGATCGACCTTGAAACACGGGCTCTTGCTTCCGGTAATTCCCCCACCCCTTTCGGCCTCCCACAACAAACAGTTTAAAAAATATAGGTGCTGGTCTCGAGTCTCAGCTGTAGAAATCAATAAAAAGTAAATATGGTTTGGCAAAGACAAAATTAAATTTTTTTTTTTTTTTACCAAGAAGTATACATTTTTAGAAAAAAAAAAAAAAGCCGGTAAACGCGTCCTAACAATCGGCTAAAAAAATGGTTGAAATGTATGAATAACGTTTAAAATATTTTGTTGAATATGAAACTGATATATTTTGTGTTTAATCAAAATAGTATGATATAAATCCTTTATTTTGTTTTTTATAGGTAAATTTATACAACTTAACCCTGAGTCTTTTGTTTCTTAAAATTCAGATCTTTCTTTTTATTGAGCAGTTGATGTATTTTGAAATCCATTTGACTAAAATTAACCTTCACATTCTTCAAAATATTGCTTAGCATTGGTATGAATGAAATCAAAATTTCGTTTTTGTTTTTAAATAAAGCGTATAATGATAAAACATAATACATAATCTTAATCTCTTTCAGTAAACAGCCAACAAAATGGTCAAGGAGACTGGATACTATGACCTGCTGGGCGTTAAACCCAACGCCACGCCCGACGAGCTGAAGAAGGCCTACCGGAAGCTGGCCCTCAAGTACCATCCCGACAAGAATCCCAACGAGGGCGAGAAGTTCAAGGCCATCTCGCAGGCGTACGAGGTGCTGTCCGATGCGGACAAGCGACAGGTGTACGACGATGGCGGCGAGGCGGCCATTAAGAAGGGTGGTGCCGATTCCGGGGACTTCCGCAATCCGATGGACTTCTTTGAGAAGTTCTTCGGCGCAGGTTTCGGTGGTGGCGGCGGTGGACGGCGGCGCGAGAGACGTGGCAAGGACGTCGTGCACCAGATGTCCGTACAGCTGGAGGAGCTGTACAACGGAGCCACCCGGAAGCTGCAGCTCCAGAAGAACGTAATCTGCGACAAGTGCGAGGGTCGCGGCGGCAAGAAGGGCAGCATTGAGAAGTGCATGCAGTGCCGGGGCAATGGTGTGGAGACCCGGGTCCAGCAGATCGCCCCTGGCATCATGCAGCACATTGAACAGGTGTGCCGCAAGTGCTCGGGAACGGGCGAAACCATCCTGGAGAAGGATCGTTGCAAGAACTGCAGTGGCCGGAAAACGGTGCGGGAACGCAAGGTCCTCGAAGTGCACATTGAGAAGGGTATGCGGGACGGCCAGAAGATCGTGTTCACGGGCGAAGGCGATCACGAGCCGGAATCTCAGCCGGGCGATATTATTATCCTGCTGGACGAGAAGGAGCACGCGACATTCGCGCACGCCGGACAAGATCTGATGATGAAGATGCCGCTGCAGCTTGTTGAAGCTCTCTGCGGATTCCAGCGAATCGTCAAAACCCTGGACGATCGCGATCTTATTGTGTCTCCACGCAGCCCGGCGAGGTTATCAGGCACGAGATGACCAAGTGCATTGCCGAGGAGGGCATGCCCATCTTCAAGAATCCCATGGAGAAGGGCACGCTGATCATTCAGTTCGAGGTGATCTTTCCGGAGGTGATGAATCCGTCGGTAGTGCCCACACTCAAACAGTGCCTACCGCCGGCGCCGGAGGTTGACATTCCAATCGATGCAGAGCAGACGGTTTTGGTGAGTACCAAATGGGGAAAATAATAAGAATCATAACATAGTAACTTATCCAAAGACCCAATAGACAGAATGTTTTATAATAATTATAATATTATAATACTGCTTATAGATGGATATTTTATGGCTTCTTTCTTCTTTCTTAAATCAACTGTTTTAATAAAAGTTTGAGTTATTAGAAAAAAAATTATAACAACCCGCCCCTAGACCAAGAGGTTTATAGTAACTACGAGATAGTTGATAGTTTGATATTGTACCCTCCACTATCACATTGCTAATTTGACGATTGCCTTTTTTCTTCGCAGGAGGACTTCGATCCCAAGCAACGCCGCCAGCAACACCAGCGCATGGCCTACGATGAGGACGATGGTGGCTATCAGGATGGCCCTCGCGTCCAGCAGTGCACATCGAGTTAAGCGCCCCCACTGCGTGTTGCAACCCCGGACACACACACCCCTAATAATACCCCAATCAACAAGCAGTAATAATATGTAAACCAGCTCCCGGAACACTGTAACTGCGCTTGCAATGGCCGAAGAACTCCCTAATGCACCCCAACACACCATCCAACACACTAGGAGACCCAACCAAACGAGATCTAAAGTTATTTCATGCAAGCTACGATATTTAGGTATAAATCAAAGGAACTTATCAGATATATTCACTATGTCTATAACGCGTGGTTGTTTGAAAACCAATGGGACATTTTTCTTTTCGTTTATGTTGCGTTGGATTGTCTAAGAATCGAAACGAATACTGAAACTAAACTAAACTGAAATTGAAAATCAGCCGCCACTAGAACCGTATCTAAAGTCCGCGCCAGCGAACGCGTCTAGGAACAAGTTTAAGTTATTTAATTCCAGCATAAATAAAAGCGTTAGTTTAAACGGATATAACAAATAAATAATTAATACACAATTTCAACTCAATCGTTGTACTTTGTTCTTTCCACAGTTCCAGTTTCTCCTGCGCCAGTTATCTGGTTGATTTGATTATTACTGCATAGTCATCTGGGGTGTGAATCACGCTCATAATGCCAATTGAAGTTATCTGGCATATGGCAGCCGAAAATGTGCCTAGCGTGATTAATTTGGCTTCCATTTTTGGGTACATTATTTAAATTGCTATCTAGTATTAGTGGGAGATATAAAGTAAATGGGAGATAATTTGGAATTAAAGTAAATCGACAGTTTTCCGTTGTTTCGGGTGAAAAGAGCAGTCAAATTTGTAAAATATCTTGGAAATTTATTTACAAAATTTCAAGGTGAACTCTACAAAAATAATCTTGTAGATGTTAGTAACTAATGTGCGAAATTTCGGAGTGCAGCCACGACTCCAGTCCCATAGATAAGCTTCTCCTCCACTCGCTGCCAAGCCTGCTGCTGCACTTGGGAAACACTGCGCAGCGCCTTTACCAGTTCCGGAGACTCCGTCAATCCAAGACCGTGGGATCGCAGGAAGACACTCAAATAGGATTGAGCCAGCTCAAAGTTCAGGTTTGTTCCAAACATGAATTCTACGAGTTTGAGGAACTGTAGCATGGCCAGAAGGGTTCCTCCAGCCTCCGGGTGAAGTGACTTGATCTCAAAGTCCACCATCGAGGGACCAAGTTGCGTCAAGTGCGCCACAGCGGGTGCGAACTCTTGGCTGTCAGATGTTTCCTCCAACAGCTGTCCAAAGGCAGTGAGATTGTTAAGCGTGGAAGCCTTTCGGATTCGGGAACTGTCCTCCTCCTTTTGTCCATTCTGTACATCGAAGCGAAGTTCCAGTCCCGAAACTGTGGGCAGGAAAAATGGAGCCTGTTTTGGAGCCTTTGGCGGCGCCTTGGGTTTATTGCGTTGTTTGATCAGCTCCAAATCCAATAGATTCTGCCAGCGTGATGCAGCCAAGCCGGATAGCGTTATTAGCTCTTCGGACAGCTGAATTGGAGTTTCATACTTGGCATCGATAAGCTCTCCGAGTTTCGTCTCGTCCTCTTCGTCAATCTCCAGCTCCTGCATGCCATCCTCCAATTCCATGGCATCGCACACATTGGTGGGTAATCCCACATAGGGAGCCGGCTCGGAGGGATTGATGGATCGCAGGGAAACCTGATTGAACAGCGTCTTGTTTGCCCATAGGTAAATGCCCAAAAGTCCAACATGTGCCGTGGCCAGGAAATCACCGCTGGGCGACATGCACAACGACACGCAAGGCGTCTCCACCCGGAAGTGATCCACCATGTAGGAGGAAGGTATGTCCCACACCTTAATCGTGGAGTCCATAGCGGCAGTGATCAGCCAGCGACTATCCGGACTGAAACCGAGGTCATTCAGCTTTGCCGTGTGACCGACGAACTTGCGGACAATCACCCGTGTGTGCATGTCCACCACAAAGACCTTAAAGGTCTCAAGGCCAATGGCCAACATGGAGCTCTCACGGTGCTGGCGCATCAGGGAAATGCCATCCGCCAGCCGAAGCACGGCTAGGGGCTTATCGACTGCAGGAGGAAAATAATTAAACATTAAAATACAAAATAAAACCCCAAGAATTGTGCTTACCTTTTCCTTTGAACGACCAGAACTTGAGTAGGCCCTCCGAACAGCCAGAAATGACGCTCTGATTGAGATTATCGCTGGCCAAGCCGCGAACTGCCATTTTGTGACCGGGAGAACCATAGCTAGCTCGATGCAGGCCGGACTGAATATTGAAGCGTTCGATGTCGCCACTGCTGTAGCCGATGATCACGAAGTTGCCGCAGTGCGTCAGCACGATGCACGTGGTCTCGCTCTGGAAGTTGGAGCGGTTGCGGTTCTGGAACTGCATCGGCACCAGGCGGTGCTCACCCATGCGGTTCTTGTCGAAAGACCAGGTGGTCGTCTGAATGACGCCCGCGTGGATGGCGGCAATGTTGTCCCATTCCTTCTCGCGGGCCGTGTCCGATGTGAACTCAAGGATGGGCGGCATTTCGAACTTGTCGTACTGGAAAGCGATCTGCAAGAAATAGTTGTCTATTAAGGGGAAACTCTTAAGAGGAGATTAATCAAATGACTTACTTTTCTTTTTTGTGGCTATGGGATTGTAGGTGGCCCTGCCCATGCTCTTGTTTAGTGACTCTGATATGGTGGAGAAGACTCTCATTGTACTGTCCTCGCCGGAGGAGAGAATGGACACACCCGAGGTGCCGTGGTAGCGGATAAAGAGGGGAGGCTTGGTGTGACCCTCGCGGATCCTCAGTTGCCTGGCCCCACCATCCGGCATATCGAAGATGAACATCTTCATGGAGTTGTCGGGCGAGGTGGTGAAAACCACAGGCTCGCTGGCCAGACAAATGGCCGTGGTAACCGACTCCTCGTGCGCTTGCACTTGACCGGCCAACTTGCGTTCCTCTAGATTCCAGAAGGCCATGTAACCATTGCTGCAGGCGGACACCAAGATGGGTGGGCCATCGGTGCGGAAAGAGAGACTTGTGACCTGGCCCCAGTCCTGCTGGAAGCTCATCAGCACCTCGTCGAACTTTAGGTTGAGAAGGATGATGGCTCCATCACCGTGGCCCACGGCCACGACATCCAGAGCAGGAGCCGGTTCAATGTAGGTTATCCTGCTCTCGTGATGGCTTAACGTGCACACCACACTGTTCTTCTTGATGTTCAGAATCTTCAGTTGACCCTGTTGGGAGCCCAGCACTATTTTGTTGATGTACGTTGGTGGATGGGCCACCGCTGTGATCTGGAACTCCTCGGGGCGAAAAGGCACCTCCAGATAGACATCCTCTGTGGGTATATTCCACACCTTGAGCACATTCTCCCGATCAATGGCAATCAAATTGGATCCGAAGGGCAGGAGAAGGTGGACATCCTTTTGGTGGCCACGATAAACGTGCCGGATGTGCTTGCCCGCCCGCCAGGCAAAGATGCACTTGTTGCTTGCCGAGTACGTGTGCAGGCGATCCGTGGCCAAGGCTGTAATCTCGTCCGGATGCAGACCACTGACGTGCAGCAGGCGGAAATGATTTGCGGTGTACACCTGGAAGGATCTGCCGATGCAGGTGATCAGCAAGGTGTCCCGCCGACGCTGAATGTAACGCGTGACCGCGGGAACTTGATTGCTCACGTAGCCAAGTGCCCGGTTCCGCCGGAAAATGCAGCTGCTCTCCTTGAACACGGATGCCCGTTCCGCTGGCTCCTCCGACTCTGCCTTTTCCTCCGTGCGCAGGTGCGTCATTCTATTGTCTTATTTGTCCCCTTTTCCTTGCTTTTCTATGAAAAATTCACGATTTACATGCCAAAGAAATGTTTACGGGAGAAACACGTGTGGAACAGTGAGACCGCAGCTCGAACTGTTGAAAAATACCATGAAGTGTTTTATTAGGGGCATTTTAACTTTTTATTGCAGGAATAACCGCGAATATTTGAAAACCCTTAAACAATTTCATTCTTTTTTTAGATTAACCAGTGAAACATTGGACCATCACAGCAGATTTTCAATTCTGCGACTATATATTGCATTATCCTTCTAACACTCTCACGGTGTGCATTGCCACTACGAGTACTGCCGACAAAAGCTTAATTCAAATCATAATTAGTCCCTGATCCCAACTAAAAAGAAGATTATATACTTTTCGATCTGTGACTGTAATCATTACAAAAATTAAGGCTTGTGAACTTTAATATTATTTATTTGACATGATATTTAATCAACTTTTTATGTTATATATACAATTTTGTTTCATATTTAAATACTATTTTTTTTAAGTGAAAGGAAAGTTTTAATTAAACATTTTTGAAGCTATTACCAAGATACCTTGGTTTTACTTGGCATGGCCTTGGGTATGTTTTTGTTCATGTTATAATATTTATTTGCCATTTAATCCTCGATTTTGTATTCCACCAAGCGATTGGCTCAGATATTAATTAATATTTTATAAAGCAGATGAAACACCCAATAATGCCAAATACAAACCCATATTTTCTCCAAAGAAGATTGATTGAAAATTGTAAGAAAATTATAAATATTTAAACATATAATTGTTGCTTTTATAGCACTTTATCTTATTTATTTAACCAAGCGTCTCTTTATAAATAAAACAGTTGTGAACAAATGGTTTGTGTTGCGCTGTCGTAATTTACATATACACCTATAACGTTTAACATACAAGTTTACAGTTTTTCCGATGCGATATGCATAGATTTTTGAATATATTCTTGGAGTTAATATATATGTTTTATTTAAAGTAAAATTACAGCTACATATAGTCTTTCGCTTTCCTCGTAAATAAACATAAATAAAATATATGCATTTTGTTATAAACATTGAAACACGCTATCTTGCCGCTTTCATCCATTTATTCTTCGTCGTCCACTCCTTTTTTTGTTAAACTGAAATCCTTACCAGCCCCTAAAAATTTCAGTTGCGTTTTTTTTTAATTAGATGTTTATGCAATTAGCATGAAAATTGACTGCTTGGTATGTGTAGACATTTATCAAACATTTTATACAAGTTGCAAAAGTAATTAACATTCATAAGTAATTCATATGTTGCTGTTGCTGCTGATGTTGTTGTTGCTCTCGTTTTTGAGGTTTGTTCTTGTTTTTTTCGCAGTAGGTCGTGGAAATGTGAATTTTTGATCTATTTCCCGGTCTTAGTTCAATGCATTCAATTCGCCGGAATTGGCCAAAGGATAATCCAGTTCACCCATACGGGCGGCCGGTCGTCGTGGCCGATTAAACTAAAAAGTAAAGAAGGAGTCATATGTGAGTTTATATTATGAGTTTTAGTTTAAAAATAAAATAAAATATCTTAAAATCATTTTTATTTTTTCTGATTACACGTTTTTTACAGGTATCTTAACTAATATCTTAAAGCTCAAAATGAGGAACTGAAATATGTTTCGCACTTACCCATGATCTCATGATTTTGTAGAGCACCTGACGTGCGGGATAGTCATTAAAGTCGGCCTCGGGCGCCACCGCAACCTGTTCGTTCGGCGCCATCATAGGCAGCAGTCCACTTGGACGCACGTAGTCCTGCTCCTGGCCTCCGGAGGCTGTCTCGCCCATTCCCACTCCGGTTTCTGACCCGGATCCGGCACTCAGGGAGCGCTTGCCATGACCGCCGTAGCACACATGACCGTAGGCCTGGCATCCCTCTGCAAAATGATTGAAAAATGAATTAGTCAAGCAATGTTGTCTGGATTTAGGACCTATTTAAGATGATAAGTCAAGGAAAGAGATATTTATCCTACAATTTGATTTCATAAATAGGTACGGCTGAATATAAAAATGGTCTTTTTAGTTTAAGTTATAATAAATAGTTTGAAGTTTGCTTGCAATATCTTACAAATTGCTTAAGAAATAATTTAAATATAAAGTTTTCTAGAATTTCTTATTTTGGCTATAAATTTAGTGTTATAAAAGTAAACATTTGATTAAAATGATATTTCTAATGGGTTTTTGTATTAATTTTTTTTTTGCTGTAGCTTGTGAATATCAATTAGAATGCATATCCCCAAAATGTCAAAAATGATTGGACCTGGCACGAGGACTAATCGATATTAGAGCCCCCAACTCACTCAAAGCTCCTACCGATGCGTGTGCATTCCCCAGTACTCCACCCACAATGTTTTCCCCATTACTGGGAGATAGACTGCTCCTGTGGATTTCGTTACTGCCAAAATCTTTAATCGCTCGCCAATGCTCAAGAGAGACATCCGGCGATAACAATTTGACCCCATGACGGTTCAGTTTCGTTTTGTTTGCCTTTCTGGCTGTGTGTGAACAAACTTTTGACTTTCTGCTGTTTTTGAATTTCCGCCCACACAGGCAAACATAAATTTCCCTGCTGCACACTTGGGAGTTGTCCTTGACATATGCAGGATTTAAATAATGGAAGGGGGTCGGGTGGGCCTTTCTAAGCTGATGGGTTTCTGAAAACTCAAGGACTTTCGTCCTTAACCCAAACATACCGAATAAATGCGTCCCCTCGTAAATCCTTTGAGTTTGTTTTTCAAATGTCGAAACCATTTTTGAATTAGCATTGTCAAAGTAAAATTTATAAATCCAAATTTAAAGGTGTAATTACCCAAACATAAACTTGCATAAAAAAACAGCTTTCAATTGTATACAATTATAAACCATTTACATTTACAGAGTATCTCGGAATTTATTATTTGACTACTTATAATATTGTCTATGTACTCGCTTGGGAGCTCTAAATAAGTTAGCTTGGCAACATCTTAAATGCCGTTTCAAAGGCAATCAAATCAAAAACTTTTGGTAATAGAGTTGAATGGGAGAGCAGATAGGTCCTGATGACTTGAAGTCAGCACTCCTTGCGCCACTTGACATTCACTATTAATAATTTCAAGGAAACGTTGTCGCACATGGCTCGTGTATCTGAGATAGTTGCAACTTGCAAGGGAAATGGAAATGGTTCCCCACTTTCCCCATTTTCTCACCCCCCGACCCCTTGTTGTTGCCATTTAACGTTCCCGCAGCTGGAAAAACAAAGACGCCCGTTTGTTTGCGTTGCATTAAACTGCAACAATTGATGCTGCCTCGTTGGGCGAGTGTGCGAATATCGAGCATGACACCCATTTATGGCTTTGTTTTTCACCCTCGAATTTAATGAATATTTCATGGGAAGTTCACCTGCAGATTTGCAGTGGGAATGCTTTAAACTTTAGGAAAAACATTGTTGCTGAAAGCCAAACAAGCGATAATAATGTAAGGCAGTATATAATGTAAAAACATAAATATATATGTGCCTCAATATATTGCTAAAAGAATTGTATACAAATGTGTAAGTAAATAAATAGAAGGGACAAACTTAAATCCTCTTTATCCAAGACCTTAAATTTAACAAAAATAAATAAAAACAATATTTATGCTTTTAATCCTGTACTGTGTTGGTTTTCAATTCCACTTTATCAGACAATTATTTTCATTCAATAAAATTATTTTAAGCCTGTTGGTATTCTTATGAAATGTTAAAAAATTACTTTGAAAGATATAAGGTATGTAAATTAAATGCTATTGTTTATCACTTACATCACGAAAAGTATTATTAAATGATTAGGGAATGAAGTGGGAGTAGTAAATTCAAAGGTTTACTTACTTTTCGCTTGGCTCTGTTGCGCGGCCAGGACCACGGTGCAGATGACGACCAGCAGCAAAGAAATTGTGGATTTCATGTTACCTGCAAGAAAGGAGTGGAGACAAAGGGATGAGCACCTGTTGAAGTCTGGCACTGACAATGTGGCTTTCCACCGCGGGGCGCCACACTAATTAGGAAATCCGAACACAGCGCTGCGAGCGAGTTGAAATCAAATCCGAAGGTCCACATGCAGTTAAGGAGCTAATCCTGGGCCGCAAAAACTTTTGAACTATGATTGATGTAACGCCCACACAAGCACACAAAGACAATTAGCCTGGGCGTGTGTGTGACCTGAGGGCAAAAGGTGGAAGTTCCACAAACATTTGTTTATTACGTGCTTTGAATTTCTTAAGTGTTGCGGACATCTTGCCCGGGAAATTCGAAGATTAAAAGATAATACATTTAATTGGCAAGGCTCTGCATGAATTTCCCACTATATTTCTATGTGGGCTTAGACTCGAAATTAAACCGATTAAAATTTGGCAATTAAGTGTATTATAAGAAACCGAACATGGTTGAGTGTAACATTTGGACTTTGTCTAACAAATTAGCTGATTACATTTAAGCCTTAAATATTTTTAATGTCATTAAAGATAATTTAAAGTATTCACTGTATTCGATTAAAGACAAAGGTATGTTTAACAGCTGATGGTGAGAAGACCCATCAATCATAAGCCGTGTTTTTCCCATTTATTATATTATTAAGAACTGAACCTGGTCGCGTGTCGTTTTCAACTGCAGTTTGAATAACTCACCTTGATTAGACTGATTAGCTGATATGGGGTTTTGTGCAATTTATACGGCAGTTTTCTTTGTTATTTGCTTGTTACAGGGATTATCAGCACTAATTTAAATCAATTTTATTCGTTAGATGGCTACTATATAATCACAGATATGGTTGGGGCGGATGTTTTGCCAATTCCAGTTTGATATGGCAATTCCACCAGCCGAATTCCTGAGCGCGACTTCACATTTTCAAGCTCCCGCCAGCGACTGAGGCCGATCTATTAATTCGCCCGATCTATATGCCCCATCGGGAATCTGCGCCCCGTTGATAAACAGCGATCTTTTCCGTAATCTTTGCTCAATCCGTGACACGCGCTCCCACACATTTTTCATTTTTCCCTCCCCCGATCTCTGGACTATTTTCAGTCACTGGTCGGGCTAAATTTATGACCGGCCGATAAGTGAAAATTAATATGTAGAGCGCCACTGCCAGACCAGTAAAAATCAACACAACAAACGCACCCACGCAGTGCGAAAACAATAACAGCGTTCTCATTACTCGAGAAAATATATAATAATTGTTTACCGAGGCGCAGGGCCGTGCCAACACTCGACCCTTGGGCTTATCAATTTTCCCAGCTATTTAGTTGTGATAATAGTGCCTTAATGAGCTTTTGCTGCCACAACTCTTGCTAACACTGTCACTAATACCCGTTCCGAGGTTCGAAAAACTTTCCGCAGGTGCTGGCATTCTCTCTAACATTTTTTACACATAAAAAGAGAAAAAAAAATAGAAGCCCCCCAAACAAAAAAAAAAAAAAAAATAAAAAAAAAGAAAAAAAAAAAAAAAAAAAAAAAAAAAAAAAAAAAAAAATTAAAAAAAAAAAAAAATTGAAAATTTGTTTATAAACAATAAACTGATTTTTTCAAATATTAAATTTTTAAATCGTATATGATGCGTTAAAGGCTGGCCTTTTAACAAACTTGCGCTGCGAACTCCTAGAATCTTGCAAATGCCAATCTTCTGCTTTTTGTCCAGACTCAGCGTTCATACGACGACAACGACAACAACGACACACACGGACAGACGACATGCTATACACTCGGTGGACCCTGATCAGAATATATAACTTTATGGTCGGCTTCTACCTTTATACTTTTGCGAATAAATCCCTTTTCTTAGTATAAAAACAATTTTTGTATTTTAAAAAAACATATATAAAATTGGGTTAAAAAAGGCATTCCTTGGAATAAATATATTTAAGTTGTATGAATTTTATAAAAGAACTATATTGCTTCAAAAGGTTCTTTCTTAAAAACAATTGAATATCACTTAAAATATTTTCTAAAACATTTTACCTTTTATCTTTTTTAATATGTTGTAGATCATTTTTATTTATAAGACTAGAGCTAGTTCAACTAAATTAAATAACTTTTTTGTTTAGTGGAATTCTGAAAGCAAAGTTCATGAACAGCTGGCAGATCAGTTTCCGTGTGAAATTCTCTAATCACTGACTGATAATTCACGCAAAGACAACACAAACAGCTTCGAACCAGGTCATTCAATGAAAGCGTGCCTTTGGCACAAATCATTTCAAATCAGATCAGATCAGATTGTTCTGTCCGTAATAAAAAGATTCAGAACAATCGCCAACAGATTAACTAGGCTAAGTCAAGTGGAAAGATACGCCAGGAAAATTAAATTAAAAGCGGCATCAAGTCAGGTCAAGAGTTTGTGCGGTCTTCCGCGGCTTAGCAAAGTCTGCACCAAGTTGAAAGTTGAAAACAGAGTCTTGTGGAAAGTTACATTCAAGGCATATTGACTGTAAGGTGAAGTTGGTAGATGGCCACCGTTTAAAATGTAAAGTACTATAGAAGCTTTAAAAAAAATTAGTTTCGAAATCGATTTAGAAGATATAGATATAGATATAGATATAGAAGAATAATATATGATTTAAAATTTGATTATTCGTATTTTATGTTTTGCATTTAAAAAATATTCCGTTTCCTTTGCACATATAAATTATAAAAATCAAAATTTAAAATATTCTGAAAATTTATGTAGCTTTTTAGGCTTGGACTTTAATAACTCAAAGTTTTCTTAAATCTTTTGCAACAAGACAATGATTAATTGTGTCCCATGAGGATGCATAGCACCAGCATCAGAGTCCTAAATGCAAAAGTACTCCAGGGAAAGGGAAACGCTTTAATCGAGTTAAAGTCGTTGCAAACTTCTGTTTTTCAACGGCAACAAGTTGTCTGCAAAATTTTCATCTGCCTTTTTTTCCCGTTTTGGATAATGCATGATTTATACAGCTGCTTATGCTTGTAGGAATGTCTTGAATTTTAATATCTTCAACTTTGACTGAGGAAAATGTGTTCTAATACAGCGATTTGAAGTTTCAACTTTGCCAATGAAGGCGTCTAGCCGGCAGCGTTTATGTGGGAGTTATTAAAAATAAATCAAAGCGGATAAGGAAGTACGAAAGCCCCTTCCACAATTATGGTTCCGAATCCAATTTGATTCAATTAGATTAGACAAATAAACAAAAACGGCAAAAGCCGAAACCGTCCCTAAGGGCATTTGGAAAATTAATTGATCAAGACAAGCGGCTAACAATTAAAGTAAACAAATGTGCACGAGAATGGCCGGATATCTTGGGTGTACTTAGCATAATTTCATAGAACTTTCAGAATTTTAAAATATACGATGCTGGTGGTATTTACATAAAATAAATATTCGTCTTTTAAACTTTGTTTAAGGAATAAACTCCTTGAATTGCTTTTTTAAAATATTTTAAACTGTAAAACTGGTTTCTGGCGAAGATTAGCCTTTTAAACAAAGCCATTTGGGTACTGATTTTAGCAATTAAACACAACATTATAGCACTTTTTGAGGCGACACCTACTTGTAGTTGTGTAGTAGCCTGCTGTCCGAAACAAATGTCCTTGGCTTTCGTCCTGGTCCTCGTCCTCGTCCTTGCCGGATGGTTTCGCTGTGCTGCCGCTGCTGCTGTTCGACTGCAAGCCTGAGTTCTTTTGGTGCCGCCAAAGGAAAATCGGCCAGCTTTATAGCTGCAACACTAGCTCCTGGTTGCGTACGTGTGTGGGTGGTGGTGTGGGTGAGCCTGCGAGTGTGTGCGTGGGCCGCAGTCGATTCGGCCAATCAGAAGCGAGCGAAATGCCGAGCGTTTCACGAAGCGTCTTGCCTAGAAGTATGCAGCGATATTTTTGGTCGCTCGAAAATTCATTTTATGCGTGGGTGCAAAAGGCTAGCAATAAAATTGGCCAAATGGGCTGGTAAGGTCGCTTCAGGGAACGTCAAATTAGCAGCGCGCTCAGATTTATTTACTCGACATCGCCGGGGCCAGCGGATATGAATGAATGCCCATCATTGGCAGTCACAAGTGGCTGCTGACGTAGTTGCCAAAGTCCTCTGCTTTGACCCAGTGCATTCCCCCCCTCAACCCCTTTTCACCTTTCAGGGCGCCCAAAATCTGTTTGGAACTTAATTAGGCCCAAATCCAATTGACTGAATCCCCACGCTCAGAACTTACAGATTCTCTTTGAGCAGTCCATGCATTTTAATTTTATTTATATTTGTTATTCCTAACCCAAGGAACAAAATCCCCACATGTAAGTATGTAAAAGCTCCAAATATCTTGTTAACGAATTCTTAAATTATTGTTCAAGTATTGTTTATTTATCACTTGCAGAAACAAACTTTAAATAAGCTTTAATGATAAAAACTTAAAGGATTTTTGTTGTGTTAACCCACACAAAACAGTTTTAATTTCACCCAAAAAGATTAAAACCCGTTTTTAAAGTTTTTGTTGATCATTTGCACATATGTAACTTAGTCGTCTTTATATTTTAACTACTTTTTTAACTGCTTTTGTTTTGGTAATTGAATTGTCCTCAATATTTTTTAAAGCTTTTTAAGTTATTACTTTTTAGCAGTTGGTTATAATTATTGTTTTTTTAAAGCGATTACAATTATCACGATTTTTTAAGATTTACCCTTGTTCAGCATTTGACGAATATAATTTTATTTTAAGTATCAGCAAATCTATATTGCAGATGTATTTAGAAATTTTAAGTTTTTCCCTGGGTAATCAAATCTTGCTTGCATATCAACAGGGCGAGCAAATTGATTCGCTAATGACTTGTTTACAACTATTTCCACCTCCACCTCCGATTCCATGTCCATCTGGTGTAATCTATCCGGTTGAATGCGATTTAGCTTCTGTTTAGCCTGTTGCTACATTGAATATACCTATCCCCCGCAGCTTATCACTTTGCACCAAAAACAAATTAGCCGATAAGCAGCTGACGGTGCCCAACACTCGGCCATCAAAATATTTGACAACAAATACAGGAGCAGAGGTCCCTCAATTGATAAGTTTGCTCATAGATGATCATCTGGAAAATGCAAGTCCCTTATCAGGAAACTGCATCATCTGTCCGACTTTTGACTCTTACGTATATATGTCATAAAAACCAGGTCTCTGAAACTTTTGGGAAACCCCTAAACTTGAAAGTTGTTTTTCTATTTAAGTACAAATTATTGCTGTATTTATTAAGTTATAAAAACAAACTGGATCCTTTTTAATCTCAGAAAAATATGGAAAACCAAATGTATTGAAATAAAACAGATATTGGGATGGATACGTAATCCTATTGTTCATCCTCGGCTTTTCGGTATCTAATAAACTATTTTCTCCGAGCAGATAGGGAACCTACTTAAACGAATTAAATTATATTTAAGAAATCATATCATAATAAATACAAATTTATAATAAACTATCAATTCTGTGGAAATAGGATTCGAACACTGAGTGACCAAAAAGTAATCCATTTAACACGCTGCTGTCTAACGTTCAGTAAACGTTACTCAGCAGAAATGTAATTGGGTTCTAATTTTGTATTTTGAAACCCGTTTGTAGGCAATGCCTATAAAATGGTAAAGTAATTTGACAACAGCATCAGTTACTGACAAACCAACAAACCCAAACAACCAAATCAACATGAAGTTCCTCATCTGCTTGGCTCTCTGCATCGCCGCCGCCCAGGCTGGTTACCTCGCCTCCCCGGTGGCCACCTATGCCGCCACCTACTCCGCCGCAGCTCCTTTGGCCTATTCCGCTCCAGTGGCCACCTATGCTGCTCCCGCCTACTCCACATACTCCTCCTCGGTGTACAGATCCCCTGTTTACACCGCTCCGGTGACCACCTATGCCGCAGGACCCGCCTTCGCCGCCCCCATCACCACCTACGCTGCTCCAGCGGTGGTCAGCTCTTTCCTGAAGAGGAAGTGAACCGGACTTGACACCTTTAATTGATCCGCCCAAACGATTTGATAATTCTTTTGAATAAAATATAATAACGAAAAAAAGTATTCGTAACATTTCGCTCGGACTTGGGTGCAATTCCCCCACCAGTTAATCATAATTATGGCTCATTGTAACCTTTCTCAATTAAGGCCATCTACAAAAAATCTAGGTGCTCAAGTTGGCTTCAGAATTGGTGGTTAATTTTATCCGCATGTTTATCGAGTTTAGTTTGCTATAGGGGTACCAAAAACTTATGAGGATTGATTGCGGTGTTTTTCGAAAATTTTTAAACACCTCATAAAGACTATGAAAAATCGACCCAGATTTTTGAATAACTAAACCACAATCATTTATAAGTAAGCCGCATTGAAATCGGATTTCTGTAAGAAATGTTATGGGCTTAGAAGTGGAATGTTTTGACCCTTTTCTGCAAAGACATTTTTTTAAAAATTTGGAATGGGTTACATCATAAAAATGACGAAAAGTCGACCCAAAAATAAAAACGTATGTAAAAACACAGATTTTTAGAGAATTAAACCGTGATCATCTAGAAGTAAGCCGCTTTGTAATCGGAGTTCAGTAAGAGATGTTATGGGCTTAGAAATGTAGTTTTTGGACCATTTTGTGCAAAGACATTTTTTGAAAATTTGGAAAGGCAAATGACGATAAAAATGATAAAATGATAAAAATTACGATAAGTCGACCCAAAAATAAAAACTAAAGTAAAAACACAGATTTTTAAAGAATTAATCCACAATCATTTAGAAGTAAGCCGCTTTGAAATCGGATTACTGTGAGAAAAGTTATGGGCTTAGAAGTCAAATTTTTGGACCCTTTTCTGCAAAGCCATATTTTGAAAATTTGCATAAATATGATGAAAATTCGGTTAAAAAAAAAACTAACGTAAAAACACAGAGTCTTAGACAATTAAACCATAATCATTTAGAAGTGAGCCGCTTTGAAATTGAATATCTGTAAGAAAAGTTATGGGCTGAAAAGTGCAGCTTTTGGCAACATTTATGCAAAGCTAGTTTTCAAAAATTTGATAAATAAACTTTTCCTATACATTTCTTGATCTCTCCTTTGTCGCCCGTAGTTTTGAAATCAATAAAAATGACTATAGAGACAACGAGGTTTTAATTTTATTGCAATTTTAATGCAATTTTTTCAATACCAGTTTTTAAGAAACAAAAGCAGCGATATTTTTTTGCCTTTTTTCCAAAATTTGATATATTTAAATAGTTCCTAACAATACCACATAGTGACCAAAGATAACAAGATCAGTGCTCGCCATCTGCTAAATCGCAAACTGAAAAAGAGTAATCCATTAGATACGCCGCTGGTTGGTAAAAACCTAAGCGCAGCTTCCGCGTTCAACAAACATTACCGAGAAATAACGAGAAATCTCAATGCGGACACAATTGTGTTCTAATTATTTTTTTATTCGGAAACCGAAACCCGTTTGACAAAGTGCTAGTGACAATAGTCCTATAAAATGGCTAAGAAATATTGGTAATAGCATCAGTTACTGACAAACCAACAAACCCAAACAACCAAATCAACATGAAGTTCCTCATCTGCTTGGCTCTCTGCATCGCCGCCGCCCAGGCTGGTTACCTCACCTCCCCGGTGGCCACCTATGCCGCTGCTCCGGCCTATGCCGCCACCTACTCCGCCGCAGCTCCTTTGGCCTACTCCGCTCCAGTGGCCACCTATGCCGCTCCCGCCTACTCGACATACGCTGCCGCTGCTCCCGCCTACACCGCCTATAGTGCTCCAGCTTATACCGCTCCGGTGACCACCTATGCCGCAGGACCCGCCTTCGCCGCCCCCATCACCACCTACGCTGCTCCGGCTGTGGTCAGCTCCTTCCTGAAGAAGAAGTAAACAGGACTTGACTGCTGTACCTGGTGACCCATTCAATCGATGTAATAGACAACATTAAATAAATCAAATTTCAAGTAATTGAATATGTTCTCGCTGATTTTACTCCACCAATGGGTGGTGCAATCTCCGATCAAACAGATTTTCCATCGGTTTTTACCAGTTAGTATTGGCAACTTAGATGTAAATGCAATCTGAAAGCTATTAAACAAATAAAAGAACAAACACACTAAGTTGTTTATGTTTAACTTTATTAAAATGTTACATTTGAATCAGCTCTGGAAAAACTAATTTGATCTCTGATTCACATATTCTAGCTGCGGACGGCTTGAGTTTCAATTGGCCTAAAAGCATACCAATAAAAAGTTAAGGAATAAAACAATGCAGAAGATCAAGATTCCCGATTGCCAGAGTTGTGAGAATAGTTAGAAGAGTTTTGTGGGAAGATGGAAGACAGCTTAGTAGAAGGCGCGGATAAACCAAAGACCCAACAGGGAGCCAAGGACGGCGCTTACGCTGGCCAAGGATGAAGTGGCTCCATTGTGCTGGTTGCAGATGCGGGGCTGCGGGGCGGATACGTATTTGCATATGGTGCCAACAAAGTTCACCTGGGCGCGTTCATTAACATTCTTGTCGAATTGCTGCAATCAGAAAACAAATTTATATTTTAGTAATTGCAAAAATATTTTAGAGAAACTTGGATACACTAGTTCACTCCTTTGAAAATTCTCTTTGTGTAAGAAATCATAATTTCTAAAAAAATGTGTAATATATTTAAAAATCTTTTTTGACTAAACAGCGGGGTAATCAGTATTTTCTTACTCAAAATATGACAAGAGGTCAACATTTCCATTAATTTATTTCATAATCTACTGCCAATTACTAACCTCGTTGAACAGAATGGTGGGCACGCTGGTCAGCGGCTCCTTGAGTCGGTTGGTGGTTTCACCGGCCTTACGGAGGAGGTTGCTGCCCTCGGTGGAGTTGGCGCAGGTCTTGATGTTCTCCCAGCTGTTAATGTGGTTCTCCGAGGCACACCGCTGTCCGGGATAGACGTTGTCCGGGAAGTTCTTGCCCGCCTTCATCAGGCAGTTAATGAAGTCTAACGTGAGGGACTCGCGGGTGAATTCCACCTCGTAGGAGTTGGCCTGAATGTGTTCGATGGCGCAGGCATGCACCTTGTTGCCATAGCACTCGTTCGGACCGTGGTGGCATGTGAACGTCACCTCGGAGCCCTGGGTGAAGAACTGGGGAAGGGGCAGGGAAACGAGCCATGCAAATGAGCCATTGTCCTGCCGATATTTGGAGGCCGGAGGCCACTCACCTGAGATTTTCCGAACGGCACGAAGGTGAGTTCCACCACATCGCGCAGCTCTCCCTTCACAGCCGGGTACACCTGTTCCGTAATGAACTTGGCGCTGTCCGGACACAGGGATTCATAGTAGATGGAGATGGGTACCTGCAAATGAAACAATCATATGGTAAAATAAAGTAATTTATTAAAAGATTCAAATACGTATTTCGATTATTCCGATTAAAATAATATATAGGAATAATGGAAAAGTCTATAGTAAAATGTTTATATTTTTGATTAACATAATTAACTTTATTTAAATTTATAGAAATAACATACAAATCATAAACTTTAATCTATTTCAACTGCTAACTCATTTTTTCTGATGAAGAAATGGTTGCACTCGTTTAAATTCTGAATTGAGGGTGCATTTTCTAATTTGCATTTTTCGAGTGTGCAGCCAAGCTGAGCCATGCAAATCACATGCGGCTGAATGGACAGGGTCCAAATATTGTTACTCTTTGTTTATCAATTGAGGACAACAGCCACATGCTCCAATCAACAAGCCAAAATATTGTTGAGCTTGAACCGGTATGCATACGAAAGTAATAGATAAAGAAAATAAATATATAACGTATCTAATAAATCAGGGGGTAATTCAAAATATAGATTTAAAAGCTTATCATAAAAAAACAATAAATTGCACTTTATTATTTAAATACAAAAAATCGTAACATTGCTATATGAATAAGGGTTTAAACACGTGTTTTGAAATCTCTTGTTTAGCGCCCCAATTTAATTGAATTTCAAAATGTCGCAACAACAAAATTACTAATAGAAGATGATAAGGTCGATTTCAGAGTTATTTTTGTTATTTATGAATGTGTTTACTCTCCCAATTTAATTGAATTTCAAAATGTCACAAAATTTATTAAACAAAATGTCTATATTTCAGCTGTAATCTTCTTAAGCGATTACTTTTAAAACTAGTATTTTCCAGTAAACAAGCTACGTTTTGGGTTTTAATAAAGTGTTCTATGTTTTAGGGTCTTCAAAAGTTTGATATTCTAACGTTCGTGCTTGTGACAAAACTGTTTATTTATGGGTCAGCACCTGATCTACGTTAGCTTGGTGGTTAAACAAACAAATTATACTCGTTTAATGTAATTTCAGTTGATTATTTTAATTCAAATTACAACTGAGTATAGATAAATCTGGACAAATTGATGCAACCCCGATCTAAGCAGAAAAAAAAACATTTTATTCTAATCGTTGTATACAGCTCGTGACTAATGCGCAAACGACTGAACAATCGAAAATGCTTGGGCAAAATAAATAAAATAATAACAAATGTGTACGGGTGTGTATACACGAATGCAAATTGTTTGTGCTGGAGTTGAAGTTATAAGTTATATATAAAAGCTGCTGACACATCGATGGAAGTAGCCGCCATTCTTCTCGATCTAAACAACAACAGAAGCGGCCACCACTCAGTAAATATGTATGTATCATATCAAGGTGCACAGAAAAAAAATTTATTAAGATCTTGGAAGAGTATATAATAAATATATTTAAACATATTAGCAGTGATGTGGGAAATACTGTGCAAAGTAAATGGCAAGCAATGTGCTTAATAATTTATTAAATAAAAAATGTAAAGCTATTTATATTAAATTTCGTGTTCTTGGCCATTCAAATATTTTGTCGAGAGTTTTAAAGTAAATGAAGTAAAGTAATTATTATCTATTTAATTCGAAACATTTTACGGTATTTTTTTTTTATTAGATAACAACATCTATATGTAGGTAAGTTATGCTAGTAATTTTAGGGATTGATATTTATTTATTTTTTTTACTTTTTTGGATAAGGTGAGTAATAATATCGTATTGTAAAGCTTTAGCCTAAAGTTTTAGCTTATCTTATTCTTAATGGGTTGCTTTAAAGTCATTAGATTTATTTAAAAGACTTAAATATGTGTATCTTTATAATTTTTTCTTTCTGCAGATCGAAGTTGCAGTTGGGGTGCCGGTGCACCGGTTCCCACTATGAGAAATCGTAACTGGTCTCAGAACCGGTTCTTGTACCCAAATGAAAATAACAACAGAGTAACAGGGCGCTCTTTGGCTTATTTATAATGTCAACTATGCTCTATGCTTTTCCAGTGCGGCATTTTCCGACTTGGCAGCAGTTCGTTAAACTCTCGAAATGCCACTTGTTGCTGCCACAAAAAGGGTGCAGCTCTTCAGTGCATCGGTTTTTTCATTGGCTATTTAGTTTTTTAATTTAATCACGTATTTACGTCTAGATGGTAAATGCTATTTTTTCGGCGCCCCTGACACGCTTTGCTGTTGTGTAATGATTTAAGCATTGGCTACTGATTTCTGTGCATGTCATTTTGTAGGTTTTTTCCTAAGCCGGTAACTCACCTTAGCCGCACTATTAGCCGAGGCAATGAGACAGCTCATCAGGAGGCACACCGCAGCGATTTTGTGACTCATATTCTGGCTTCTTGTTGTTCTGAGACTTTTGAAATTATTTCCTTTTGTTATATATGTATATGTAGTTATATATATATATATATATGTCTGAGCACGTTACGAGCGACAGTCGTGATGCGAGCGGTTTGGTGGCTAAGCGCGAACTGTTGTTTGTTAGAGAGAGCTTGGCGTGGTGGACCCCCAGTCCCCCAGCCGATTTCCAGACTGGAACGGCAGCGGCAGAGAAAGAGACCTGCCTGCACATTTTGGGCTGGGCTTGGTAAGTCATACGTTTGCACATCAATATTCCAGGCTCTCGATCGAGTTTTATTTCAGTCAGAGATGGAGTTAACAATTTATGCTAAGTCTTGCAGAATATATTTTTAACAACTTTATATCTGATATAATTTCTGACTAATGCATATAGTTGTATCTTATTTGTGATGAATCTAACCGATTGTATTAAATGTAAAATGTAATGTAATGCATTAATGTAAAAAACATTCTAAGATCGCCTGTTTTTAGCCTTATAAGCAATATAGTTCTGAAGATATACAAAAAATTATAAGATTTTCCAATAAAATTAAATTTTATAATAAAATAACTTAAAAAGTGCATCGAATTTAGTTGATCAAAAAAAGTGTGTATCAAATTTAGTTAATCCAAAAAACAAAAAAATCCTTCGCCTCCTCATTCGTTTCAAGAAGATAAGTTTTTCACAAAAGAAATGCTTTTGCCAAAAATTGTTGAAATGAAAAATTGTGCTCAATTTTAACAGGAATCGTTAATATGATAAATATTTCAGAATTTCAAAAAAAAGGAAAACAAATTTTACTGCATATCTTTAATTTAATTATTTAATTTTTTGATTTCCCTAAGAATGTTCTTAGCTATTTCTTACAAAACCTCAGAAGATGTTTGTTTCAAACTTTAGGCACCTGGGGAAATTAACCCTTACAAGTCGTCCGCCCACACAAAAAGTGGTCTAGAGTACAGTTGCGTGATTTTTTATAAATAATGGAATTACAGATTAACATGCACATGTCCTGGTAGGTTGAAATCCCTGCTCCTTAGTCGCGAAACCGAAATCCCTTGGCTATCAAATCCTTGCGTGCCTCCAGAATCTCATCCTGAAGTTCCTTGGCGGCATCGGGACAGTCGTTAAAAGTGAGAGTTCTATATAGAACAGTCCAAACAGAATAGATCTGAGGATAAATCATAATAATTAGTTATCAGGTGTTATCAGCGGCATTGTTTGCAAGAACTTACGCCGAAAATCACGAGAAGTAAAAGTGGCAGAAGTTGAATGTGCAGAAAATATTTGTTTGTAAATTGCGTTTGCACTGTCCCCAAGCAAATTGAAAGATAAGGCACTGCGAATAGCGATGCGTAAAATAGCCAGCGTTGTAGGTTCGTCATATTTAAATTATATTGATTTTAATGGTTAATAAATCCAAAACAAAATTATACACGTAAACATAGAGGTGAAAGAAAATCATATGTTTATTCGATACTATTGGTTAGAATAGATCTGGCAACGCCGATTCAGAGTGACCGCAGACCAATCCAAATATAATTATAGCAGTCAGCTTTGCAGAGTTAGCAATTCAAATTTCAGTTATCGATAGACTTAAAACTCGTTAGACCTAAGATGTATTTAATCTTTTAGTGGGTATGGTTTCTGTAGCACCCACTGTACACGGGGTATTAGCAAGGAGGTCAGCTGTGCGGCAGCCAATTATTTGGAACTTGACCTCGTTCTCGGCCAGAGCTCCGCCCACAAAAAGTTTCGGTTGACTGCTCAAGGCCCAGAGCTCCTCCTCTCCCTTGGAATTCCGGTTGATCTTGAGGCCCGTGACGAACTTGATCTTGTGCGGATTGTAGGCCACCACTCGCAGGTCGTCCGCCGTGTAATTGGAGCTCTCCTTCCACTTGATGAGAGCCCCCAAACTGATGAGGCTGCAGAAGAGATTCCCGGACTGATCCATCACCTCCGATTCGCATTGGATTCCGCGGGTGCCCAGGATGTGAAAATGCTCCTTGATTTGGCTGGCATTCGTGGTCTTCCAGATTGTTTCGTTGTTGACCAGACTGAGGGACACCCTCACCTCATTGAAGGCATTCAGTGTGTGGAAGTACAGGAAGCGCTCTAAAAAAAATATAGGTTGAAGTTAAAAAACTATATTTTTGTTTGTTCTTACATTAATTTCAAATATATTTCCTATGTTTTTAGCTGGATCTTATGAAAAATTACCTTCAACTTCACTGGGACTGAGGCTCACTGTGAATATTCCTGCCTGTGCGTTGCTGGATCGAGCCAATCGCGTACCCACCAAATCCACGGGCCTCATGGACTCGTGCTCTATGCGCCAAGATCGACCCGACAAGGAGTCGAACACTATCAGGCCATATCCCCAGGCATCGGCTATATAGGCCGTGCCACCCACACATCGATTGGGCGTCCCACTTTGCGCCAGATCCACCACCAAGGCCGTGAAGATGGAAACGCTGGGCGTGTAGGCATCCGGAGGAAGGGAGTGCCGCTGTATTAGTTCATCGCTGATCAGGTCAAAGGTCAGGATCTGCGGTGGACACAGCTGTATGGAGTTAACCTGCCCCGAGTCCACCACCCAGAGCCTCCAGCATTCGTCGATCTGCGGGAAATAATAAACAGAAAACGGTTTTAAAAATCCACTTAAATTACACTTTAAATTTCGAGCAACAAAAAACGACTAAGAATAATTATTGCTAAATATATGGACAAATTTATCAAGTCCTAACACTTGTTGTTCAGTTGTTTATAAATAAGAATTAAATGTAAAGTAACTATAATAAAAATAACCAATATGTTAGGTATTTTTAAAAACTAGCTATTCCATTGTGCCTAATTCTTTCACAATTTCTACCTTATTATAATTAAGAATAATGCATTTTAAAACTCACATAGGTCCTAATGGCGGAGGTGATGCCAGAGCAATTATTGGGGGGCACGTGCCACTCCGGACTGGGATAGGCAACCAACCTGGGATTCTCCACCACCTCGTTGTCATCCTCAAACACGGTGGCCAGTGTAAAGGGTGTGGCCATGCCGAGTCGCGGAATCGTGAGGAAGGTGCGATGTCTGCCCTCATCGCCGTACTCAATGTCCACATCCACCGGCAGGAAGCGATTGTCCTTGGTGGGATGGTCTCCCAAGCTGAGATTCGTCCACTGGTGAAGTGTGTGCAGCTCCTTGAGAACCAATCGCTGGCCTCCAACTGCACAGAACAAGCCTAGGAGGATTGCTATCATGGCACTAAGTGAGGACCTGCCAAGTGACAGTTCCATGCTGTTCAAACGGTTTCCGAAGACTGAAGATGTGCAGGTAGGCGCAAAAGTTGTTAGCCTTTGGTCGAAAGTGCACTTAAACAAAAAAAACTTTCTAGTGCCATGGAAATTTAAAAATGAATGTGTTTTTTTAACACAGCACTTGCTTAAACGTTTTATAAGTTTTAAATATTAAACCATAATCTTTTATTTTTTTGTCATTACAATTTTGGAAACATTTTATCGTTTATAATATAGAGAGGTTGGGATTTTTTCTGATAAAAAGTTCAAAAGGCATTCCAAATTCTAAAAACTAAAACGAGTTAAAAGTGATATAATCACAAAACATTTTAAAATGCTTGGACGACTGTGTAATTCTTTTTACGAGTGTAATTGACCATTGAGATCAAAGACAAAGGTCGTGTACCTGTGGCGGCCAAGCAAACACTTTCGAATATTCCCAAGATTTATGGATGGACATCTTTTATGGCGGCTTAAAGTGTGTTTACACAGCCAGCCTCTCGGTTCTGAAGGGTCTCTGGGCTCTAAAAGCAGCCCCGCCCCTGCAGCAGGTCGTCCACATCGCATCGCAGCACCCGGTAATTGATTTCCCTGTAGTCGATGGTTCCGGAAAATATCTTCTGCAGACGATCCGACAGCAGCCACAATTCCTCCCGCCCATCCGCAGGTCTCTGCACAATCTTCATTCCGCTCACAAACTGCAGGGTATCCGGATTCAGGGCCAATAGTTGCACATTCTGTCGGTTGTAGGGCGTCCGTATGTCCCAGCCGAAAATTGCGATGGGATCTAGGAAACCGCAGAACAAGATTCCCCGCCTGCTCATCGCATGCGAAGCGCACTGAACGCCCCTCCTTCCCAAGGACACGAACTCCGAGAGCGATGCACTCAAGCCGCCTTTCCAATTTGTGGCATTGTTCAGGATATCCAAGGGAATGGCCAGTTCCAGTTCGTTGGACAGAGCGTGGAAAATCAGATGACGGCGCATTCCCAGACCCAAGGGAGTCACCGCCAGGGCCAAGGGTCCATCCAACAGCTCGAAACTCTCACCTGCCACCGTGTGGGTGCCGAATTTGGCATCCGGATAGGTGAATTTGTTCTCAATGCGCCACGAATTCTGACCCACCACATCGTACACCACAATCGCCTTGCTGGTGGGATCGGCCAGGTAGGCGAATACATCATTGCACTTTCCCTTGGGCGGTGGATCCCTTATGTCCGCGAAGATATTCACGAACCTGCTCACCTTGGCCTTGTAGGAGGATTCGGGTAAGCGATAGCGATGCACCAACTGGTCGGTGGCCAAGTCAAAGACCACCACTTGCGGGGCGCAGTACTGCATAAACTCTATTTCTCCGCTGTCCAGGATCCACATCCGACCACAGGCATCGATGTGGACCCGATAAACGGAGGTCAGGCCATCACAGTTGGCTCCATGGCTGCTGTGCCATTGGTAACTGGGATATGCCTGGATCTCAGTGCCATTTTCCCTCTGCACATTCGTGACATAGGCCAGAGAATAGGGAACGCCCTGTCCAAAACGAGGCGTGGTCACAAAGTGTCGAGCAGGAGCGCCATTAGCTGAAATATTTATTATAAACAATTAGAAAGGGGAAACAAATACAAGCTCAATAAAATTTGATTCTAAGTGGTTTGATCTTGGTAAGATATGTGTTTAATAGTATAACTTCAAATCGATGTTGTTTTTTGAGAACGAATATTGTATTCAAAAGTTATATTTAAAAACAATAAAAATGGTTTTATATTAATAAAGCTTACCATCATTTAAAACCTACTAACAAAAGGTAAACAGCCAAAAGCTAATTATGAAAATTAATGACAGCTTAGTAATCTAAAAACACAGATTTAGATAATTGGACGTAAGCCGAATTTCAAAATATGTGAAAAAAAATATGTCACGACAATATTTTGCAAATCATTATCAATAATTATTTTCTTTCTGTGACTCCCCATAATATATATACTATGCTTACGTGGGTAATAGACATCAATATCGATGGGTATGGGACTATCCGGATTATAGCGACCATTTCGGAGCACTTGCTGCCTCTCCTGTTCGCTGGGGAAACCATATTGAATGTTCTTCCACTCAAAAACTGTAGGCACCTCCTTATACTCTGAGGGAAACTTGAATTCCGGAAAGTTGTGGCTGGGGCGATTAATGTAATACTGAGCCAGACAAAGATTGGGATAAGCTATCCACAAAATAAGAGTTAGAATCAGCCTAGGATGAATAAAGTTGTATATTAAATAATTAATTCCAAAAAAAAGTAATCACTAAATGTTGTCACCAGTTTAAGTAGTTATTCGTTTACATTTTCGGGTTTCTTATGCACAGTGAGTGATCCTTACTCGAGGGCTCTTGCGAATATACTAACCCACTGGATGCCAAAAAACCATACAGACGGTGAGATATCAACAACAAAGGCCATTTTAAGATGGCATATCATACTTGCTCCAACTGGTTTTTAAAATGTATTTTGTATCAGTTTGGTTGTTTATTTGCGTTTATTTCTCATCTTTTAATACCATACTCTGATCAAGAGTATTTATTTTTTGCCAAAACGTTCGTAGACCTAAGTAAAAATAATTGTATTAAAAAATCCTTTTCACTAAATAAAATCATTTCTCTGGTGTATTTATAATCTTAAGAAAAAATATATTTATTAATTCTTTATTTTTACCCTTGAAATCACTTAGTACTGAAAATAAAATTTTATTACGATCTTATGTTTTTTAATGTTTTTTAATATTACTATAATCTTAACTCCAAGTATATAAACATCAAATTTGTTAAATATATTCTTGGATTAGTTGAAAAGAGTATGAATATCTTCGAATCGCGAAATTTAGATGATTTATTAAAAAAAGCCACAACCATATGTTGCTAACTAGAGTTCCTCAGGTAGGAAAGTGTTGATTTAATGTATTGACATTGAAAAAACCACGAACAAGCCATGGACTGATTTATGTCAAAGCTCTTATCAGCTGGCTTGCTAACCAAGCTTATAAATATCAGCAAGTGGATTTTAATAGTTTATTGGTTCAAGAACATTTGGACTACTAATACAGTCATTTAAAATACATCATTTGGAGGAGAATTATAAATTAGTCTGTCATTCGACTACTAAAAATAACAAATTAAAACATATCTTATTGGATAATTCATTGAGTTAATAACATTGAAAATGGTTGCACTTAACGTTTTAAAATTACTGTTATAATTAAAAGTTATAATTTTGAATTAAATATTTTGTTCACTTTCATTTTATTAAGTTTAAAATGGAAACTAATGGATTCGACTTCCGTAAAGACTTTCGATAAGATTCGTCACAAAATACATATGTATGTTAATGGGCTAACATTTTTATTTGATTTGTCATTCATTTGCTTCTTTTTTTTGTTTCCTTGTAAAAAACCCAATAAAAAAGTGATGAAGAGATAATGAGACCACCGAAATGTATTTAGGGTCCTAATCAGAAAAGCTTTGTCTTATATATTTTAAACATAATTTGGTGGAATTAAATAAAAAGAATTTTAAATTTCAAGGAGGAAATTCCATTTGGTAGTGAACTTAAATGTTAAATACATCTAAACATCTTTGAGTAGATACAAATTGGTTATTTATTAACTAGCTATTAAACCATTAATGTTAAAACTGTTATCAGTTTGCTGGCTAAAGGAACATAGAATTCAATTATTCAAACGTCAATGAATAAATCATTGGGTGTTTATGAGCTTATAATTAGTTTCGGCCTGCTGCTTTAATATGCATAAAATGTGGTGGGAAGCACGCCACTAAGAATTAAACCACAACCAGAAAAATGAAGAAATCAAGTCATTAAATGTGGCAGAAACTAGTTCGGCTGTCATGTCACGCCTCATTAATGTGGTACTTGAGTGCAACGGTGGTGCATTTGTCGGTGACTTCGTTTAATTTGTTAATTAATCAAAAAACATTTTGTTCATCAGACAGTCTACTTCAGTCACAAAAAACTTTTTTATTGGGCTTTCAAAATGGTCAAACGAAACCTAATGAATGGGGGACCAAAACTAAATTTTAAATGAGTGCAAAATCATAAAATGTATTTTTGTTTAAACTCGTCAGCCGCATCTCCTTTATGTTTTTTAAAATCTAATTTTATTGGAGATGAACTTATATAATACATCGTTTGTATTTCTCAAGTAATGTAGTTAAAACTTATTTATGCGTATTACTAATATAAGGAAATAATTCAAAAATTCATATCACAAAAGTCAAATTTTATTAGCAACTAACATAATTATTTAATCTTGTTGAAGATGGAAAATTCATCGTATATCTGCATAATCACCTTGTGGACATGCAATTCATATTTTATTATTAGAAAGTGTTTCAATTGATTGCCCACGAATCAAATTCCAAATCAATTAACCAATCCCACTCGCCTGACTGCCTACAAATGTCACTTTCTGGTATAACATACAAATCTGTACACCTTGCCCCTGTACAATTTGTTTCTTGTTTTCTCATCAATTACTGCCTGGAGCAGGAGATACTATCTAATTCCAACGACGCCTGCCATCGACCGGTTTAAGTTTCAAATTATTAATGCCATTCAAATACTAAAATTGTGTGACGACTAAAACTGGTCGCTTAATTTGGAATTAGCAAAAAAAAATATTCTTCGCACATTTTATTTAACCTTACTCTACTTTGGTATAATCTCAAAAATTAACTATTTAGAGGTGCTAAGATACAAATATTAATTTTCCAAATTTAGTAATATTTAATGCCCACGAAGCGTAAAATAAAAAACCTGCCGGAAGCAAGAGTATCACCTTGCAAGTATTTAACAATCTCTAACACCCCGTTCCAGATATGGACATATGCTGTTACCAAACTAATCTGCAGCAGGTGGAAGACTCGTTCCGACATTAAAGTTAATCTCTTTGATTATTAATAAAGCTGTGATACTGACATTCAATGGATATTAATGAGAAAATAAACCATGGTAAAGTGCCACCCCTGATATTAACGTTTAATTAATTGGCTTGAAAGTGTTAAATAGTTGACGTATTGCCAGCATTAATCAGAAAACTTAGCTTTATTACTAGAGAAAGAAACTACAAAAATATTCATTGGAGTTTAAAGATAAATACGAAACATTAATATAGCTTTTCACTGATGCTAATATATTGATTTTCTTACCAAATATATTACTTTTTTTCATTTCCTTTTCTGTCTTCAATATTTTTCAACAATTTGTAAAACTTTCCGGTCGCATTTCCTGAATCACTTCTCACTCTCCAATATTACGGAGTTCATTATTAAGTAAATGTCAAGCTTAAAAGTGCAGCTTCAGTGCAGTATGAATAAAAAGAAAATCCTACATACATACATTGCTATTTTCACTCAAAAAAGTTTTTTAAGACCTCAAAAAAAACATACAGAGATTTTTGTGTTTAAATAATTTTAATCAATTTACATTTATAGGGATTTATTTACATCGGCTGCACTACGCATTGCGTATACGCAGCGTGCCCGCAAGTGGTCGTTCACTGCTCTCCCAACGATCTCGTTGCTCGCTGATAGTAGTAGCCACTGTGGCGGTTGCTGTAGGCAGTGGGTGGCACCGAAACCACACGGGTGGTGGCCGCCGGGGCAGTGGTGCCCACCAGAGTGTCCAGATACGATCGCTGGTAGTTGTCCCTGGTCGCCTTGCTGGGCGGGAAGGCCTCGCCCTGATTGAGAGCCGTGAAGGGATTGCGGGCCGCATAGTTCACGATTCCGCCGAGTTCGAACTTAAAGGGCGTTTTGGTGGTAAGGGGCGTGGTCAGCGCCGGACTGGTGAAATACGTTTGCAGGGCATTCGTCGAGGTCTGACCGTGGGTATTATAGACGCCATAGTTTAGCAAACTATTGTGAGTGGGTGGTGCGGGCAGGGCAACTCGATGACCCAAAAGGGAGTTTCCAGCGGGCAGTTCCAGCCTCACAATTCGGTTGTTGAACTCATTGGGATTCAGGTTCTTCAGGAAGAAGCGGTGGAACTTCGAGGAGATGGCATAGATCACACCCGGCTCCGATTTCGTAGTTGTTATATCGGCCACAAACTGCAACTGATCGCGATCGAAGGCTAGCACGGATTGCTGATTGGTCGTTGGATTCCACGAGGCGATGGCCGTTTCACTCAGGGGACTGAAGATCAGACTGCTGTCGAAGGGCGAAACAGAGAGTCCAATGCCTTGGGAACTCTTCTTGCCCACCAGCTTCACATCCAACATCTTATTATCTGGCAAGGGACCCGCACGCAGGACATTCTTGTGCACCGAGAAAACTCTGAAAAATGAGAGGAGTTTATTTCAGATTAAAATTTAATTTAATTTTTTTACAATAAAACATTTAGACCATTTAGAAACTTTTAGAAATCTTAAAGGCCTTTAAAGTAAGCTTAAATAATTATTGTATTTGCAAATTTTATGCAGGAATTCGTAACTGACCTTAAATATTTGAGAATTCAACTTTAAAACAAGAGAGAACGCTATAGTCGGATGCCCCGACTATCAGATACCCGTTACTCAGGTAAAGGGAGTGCGAGGGAGATGGAGATAGAAACTTTGATAACGCATAACTTTTTAACGAATGGTCCGATTTGAAAATTTCTTCTACATTTCGATAGGTATTGATAAACACAATAAAACTGCATTTTTACTTTTCCGAAATATTTAAATTTTTAAAATCGTATATTAGCGATTGTGGGCGTTAAAGGGGCGTGGCACCTTTTGAAACAAACTTGGCTGCGTAGGAACTCCTAGAATCTGCATGCAAATGCCAATCTTCTAGCTTTTATAGTTTCCGAGATCTCAGCGTTCTACGGACAGACAGACAGACGGACAGACGGACAGACGGACAGACGGACATGGCTATATCGACTCGGCTAGTGACCCTGATCAAGAATATATATACTTTATAGGGTCGGAAACGCTTCCTTCTACCTGTTACATACTTTTGCACGAATACAATATACCCTTTTACTCTACGAGTAACGGGTATAATTACTTCCAATTATAATACAATAATTTACTATTTAAAGTTTTTTCCGACCGAGCACAAATTTTGTTTAATGACCAACCTAACAAAACTCAGTTTCTTGAATTTATTTAATGCTTATTATTTAAACCAACATTAACCTAACATTGAAATTTGAAAGTAAGTAATGTAAGGTATTATAAATAATAACTCTTTGCTGAAAGTACGTGACCAATTACTTTAAGTCAATCTTTAAATATTTTGAGGGTTTTGTTTACTTGTTTATGATGGCTAAACTTTTTACTGTCGTACTCTATTTCGCATAACAAGTAGCTAATCCGAAAAATATGTTTTAAATATGGTTCAGCTGATAGCAATATTTTTAAAAAATGCAAGCAAACGTTTTTAGAGATAACTCACCTATCGGTGGCCAAGGGCTGGAAGTAGACCACTCCGGTGCGCTCATCGAAAGTCAGCCCAACCACGCCGTCCATCAGGACAAAGCGATCGTTGTGGATCTCCGACTGGGCGAAATCCGGATCGGGATACATGGCCGGATGCGAGACCCGCCAGGTGACGTCCTTTCCACTATCGTACACAATGATTCCCGGCTCAACGGTGTCCGTAATATAGACAAATACATCGTCGCATCCCTTGGCCGTCGTCTCATCGATCACCATGTTGGTGAAGAGGGACTCTCCTCGCAGGACCTCCGGGGGGAAAGTCAATTCGTCGCACCACTCGATCCGTGGCCAAGTCCACCACCAAGATCTTGGGTGGGCAGGTGATTTCGTAATCCTCCAGGGAACGCGAAATTCCCGCATCCAACAGCCAAATGCGGTTGCAGGAATCCAGACGCAGGCGGTAAACCGATGTCAGGACGAGATCGCTGCAGTTGAAGTCACTGCGTCCGGTGTTGGAGAAGGACCAATCGGGAAAGGCCTGCAGGGTGGGGGAATCCCCGAACTGGGCCTTAGACACCCAACTCACGGTAGAGGGTACGCCTGAGAACAGCTTCGGCGTGGCCACAAAGATCCGATCATCCGTGACAGCCACTCCCGTGATGAGAACATTTTGCGGATTATAGAAATTGGGATCGGTGATTGGCGCCTGGGGCTGGAAGTTATAGCGCAGGAGCTTCCACTGCTTGGCCACCTGCAAGCCAGGACCTAGAGCCTGGCTAACCGGCGACCAAAGGACCGCGCAAACCACTCCAACGAGGATGCGAAACATGGCGAGATGGGAGCTGTGAAATAGCAAAGACCAAACCAGAATTACTTGATGTTGCAGTCACTGCCGGACCAGAATTTAAACTGCTGCAATTTAGCTTTTGCTGTGGCTTATCTATCATTTCTATTTCCGGACTTCTTACCGGACAATCGTCAAGAGGGGAAATCGGAATCAGAAATTTTCCCAACATAAAAATCACTGCTTATTGTCTTGATCATTGAGAATATTGAAAAACATGAACTTTAATAACTTAATTATTATTGTTAAAACCTTCTTGTATAGAATTAACATTATATTAACTAATTTTGAATTCAAATGCAACTGATTGTTCGTTTAAAAAATATTTTGAAAAATAAATTTTATTTTTATAAAAAAATTTAAAATTATTTTTGATTTTAATTCTATTATAAATTCGCTATCCTAATATCTTTTAAGCTTTAAAAACTTCTTAATTGCGAATATTTCTCTGGTCTTACTGATGTTCTTCTTTTTAATACTATTTATTTACGATCTGGAATAACTTTTTTTAGTGTAAAATCTTTGGGAACCACAGCGATGTATGAATAATCAATCGGTAACGTACCAGGGACCCTATTCGTGCTATTGAATGAATTAAATCCAAACGATTAGCAAGTCGTTCTAGCAATGGCAGATGATGTATTTTTAATAGATAATTAACAATCTGCATACAATGCCGTAACCTATTTTATAGAATTCCCAGCCAATTCCATTAATCTAAATGGAACCAGTAAGGCAATAGCCTTCATTGTCATATCAAAGCCCTTTCTGTCCAGATGCAAGTATGGATATTGGCGGTGATACAGATTGCATGTAAATGTGCCAATTCCGGTGTTGATGCCGGTATGCGGATTGCAGATTGTGGATTGCAGACTGCAAAACGCGGAGTGGGCTTGGCGATTGTATTCAAATGAGTTCGCATGGCAGCCGGGTCAGTTTAGACGTCCCATGTGTGCAGAGATTGAAGTGTCCGTATCCATCAGATACTTGCGCTTGCATTTGCGGCGTGCTTTAATTTCTCACGCCAGTGGTATCCCACTCGCCGTCACGATCTCAATACCCGGTTGTAAGAAATGCACGGAGAGAAAATACCAAAAAAACCATAACATTGGGTATTTGTATTGAGTTGATCGTGCAAGTAATAACATCAACTTGATGTATGTTTATACCCGTTACTCGTAGAGTAAAAGGGTATATTGTATTCGTGCAAAAGTATGTAACAGGTAGAAGGAAGCGTTTCCGACCCTATAAAGTATATATATTCTTGATCAGGGTCACTAGCCGAGTCGATATAGCCATGTCCGTCTGTCCGTCTGTCTGTCTGTCCGTATGAACACTGAGATCTCGAAAACTATAAAAGCTAGAAGATTGGCATTTTGCATGCATATTCTAGGAGTTCCTACGCAGCGCAAGTTTGTTTCAAAAAGGTGCCACGCCCCCTTTAACGCCCACAATCGCTTATATACGATTTTAAAATTTAAATATTTCGGAAAGTAAAAATGCAGTTTTATTGTGTTTATCAATACCTATCGAAATGTGAAGAAATTTTTCAAATCGGCCATTCGTTAAAAAGTTATGCGTGATCAAGTTTCTATCTCCATCTCCCTGCACTCCTTTTACCTGAGTAACGGGTATCTGATAGTCGGGGCACCCGACTATAGCGTTCTCTCTTGTTTTAAGTACTATATTCTGGGTAAGCTTGTAATTCCCAAGTACCATTTCTGGGGTTTGGAAATGGCTACACTCTTTATGTAAAGAAGATACCGTTATTCTGATATTGTAAATAATTACTAAACCTCAAAGGAATATTTAGATAAATAGAAAAACACCAAAATATAATTTTTTTTATTATACCCGTTACTCGTAGAGTAAAAGGGTATATTGTATTCGTGCAAAAGTATGTAACAGGTAGAAGGAAGCGTTTCCGACCCTATAAGTTATATTTCTTGATCAGGGTCCTGCCGGTCGTATGCCATGTCGTCGTCCGTCTGTCTGTCGTTGCCTGGACGAGGTCTTTGTGGCCGTTGCTTTCTTGTTTGCTTTTACTAAAGATATAAAATTTTGAACAATGAAAACATTTAATGGAAATTAAATAATATATATTTACATAGCTTATGCTAAAAAAATTACTTATCTTAAAAGAATGTTTAAATATTAATTTTAATATCAAATCCAATAAAAAATGTATTCCTTAATGTCTCTTTTTAATAAAACAATAAAGGTTTTTCGCAGTGTACCATCAAAACGCATGTGTTTTTTAATTGCTAAGCGAGCTTTGGCACTGGAGAGACATAAGGAACTGACAGTTTAATTTTGAAAAGAGACTCTGTTTGACATTTGAATATTTCGACCAATTGGCTCTGGGCAGTTGTCTCTGATTTTGCTCAAATCATATACTATTAACTGCCGGAGCCAACTCCCAGACTCGTTTGGATTTGGCAAATTGCAGACAAACATGGCTAACGTGAGGCTTGAAACTTTCATTGGCGCGTGCCACGATAAGCAGTTGAAGATAATTGAATTTCTGTAATTTTCAAGCCAGCAACTGGCATTTGATAATTTAAAAAAAGGCTAAAGTCAAGGCTGATCTCGGCGTCACACACGCATGAAAGAGATTTATTTCTGCGTACTTGTGCACTTTACATAACACTTGTGCAACGCCAAGCGGAAATTCGAGCAATTTCCCAAAAACTATATAAAAAAAAGAAAAGAAGTGAGAAGAAGAAAACTTGATGGGGCTTTTTGTCACAAGTATGGGCTCACTAGCGGAACAAACCGTTTACAAAGAGTTAACAAGTCAAGAGTTACAAGCTGCAAAACACGAAGCCACTTTTACATGTAGTTATAATTATTTTGTGACTGAAGTGGGCATTTCGGTTAAAAGCCATTCATGATGATGAGAGCTACGGCAGCCCAATAAAATTTCGCTTAATTTTCGTTTAATTTGTCTATTAAATTTGAGCACGAAACTGTTCGAAAGCGTATGCTGAAAATAAATTGGCTGCACGGTAGAAACCTCTTGAGAAAATTATTAAATACTAGTTTTTTAATAAAAGCTTTGCCTGAGTAAACATTTATAAATTTTTCAATTTTGCTTTGTAGACATGCAGCTTTAAAAATGATGGTAATTTAAAATGAAAAAGTTAAAGACATTTATTTTTGTATATCTCAATAACCTATTTAAACATTTTTGGTAATTTTACGAAATATTGTATAATATATTATTCGCGTTCTGATAAACCATATTATTAAACTAGATTTTTTTAATATTACAATTTACTTTATCATACTTTATACTACAGAATGACAATCTTTAATAAACGTATACAAATAATAGTCCTAATTTTAATAAACGTATACAAATAATAGTCCTAATTTTAATTTGCGCTAAGAAATGAATTCAACGAATCATGTTAATTAAATACAACATAAACAAAATCATATTGCTATGAAAGCTTGAGTCTAAAAAAAACCTTTGAACAAAGGCATAATTTGCTTTATTAAAGCATTTCGAACATAAATCTTTTTGGAGACAATTGGACTAACAAAAGAAATGTATACAATATGGGCCAGATTTTGACAGGCCATTTATTAATTGGGGTCCCTTTGAAAAAGTTCCATAGCCAGCTGTTATGCAACAATAATGTGTGATTCCCTCTTGGACGCCAGAGGCCAATTAAGAAAAATAACTTCAACCTAGTTGCACTAACTAGTACTACATACTCTGCGGCTCATATAGAGCTATTCGGTCGTGTGTTGCCTTATCTGAATCACAATGTTTTGCACCTTGTCGCTCAGCGAATTCTCACGCGTTCCACAATGGACATGAGACCCAAAATGTTTAATCACAATTGAGTTGTACTATGATTCCTAGATCTTATTTGAATCGGCTATTTTTGTTGTTCTCATAAAACATAAGACTGCTGCGGAGTTGAGTGGAAGGCACGTTTGCCGAAGGTTGATTAACACCTGCTTGTAAATTTCGTATTTTTGCCAGCGGCGGAAAAGGTCGCTGTGTCAGCTTCCTTAAAGCTAAGCAGATATGTGTACAAATATTCGGTCATAAATTCAGTCTAAATCAGCAGTCACGTAGAGGTAACTGCACTTCGCAGCGTCGATCGATTTTAATTGGGCCCAAAATGTATCACAGAAAAAAATGCGTTTGCCAACAAAACTTAATTAACACAGTTCCGTTCTCCGGCTGCGGCTTCTTTTGGCCACACACCAAACTAAAGCACTGACACACGCGATCGGGGCATTTGGCTAATAACTCACAACTGTGCAACCGAATACCCTTGGCTATGGCTATTGATTTGCCAATTTAACCGATGGGCTCTATATGCTTCTTTTCGGATTATTATGGTGAGAGTGGCATTGGCAACGCCTCGCCAGTTAACTAAATGCACGTCAATTTGCACTTTAACCGTTAGAAACTGCACTTCGCGACGTTGTAGCAATTGCCGCGTTCGTTGCCTAAGTCTTTTGTTTTGTGGCCAGGCCAATTTGTGGTTCATCTGGCATTAGCTTACTTTGATACACTTTGGAGCTTGCTAGAGCTGGTTGTTGTGTTGAGAAGTTGCTGCTTTATTTTATTTTATCTTTGGCCGTAGTTACTGCTTTTGTTTTTACTGATCGCGCGACACGTCTGAGCGTTGCGGTTGCCGATTAGCGACTGCGTTTCGTTTGCCAGGCGCACCGAATTTTATAAGAGTTTGTTGTTTGTTGTTTGACTTTACTACAATGTTAGGCGCCTCCTGCTGCAAGCCTGCAGAGCAACTCTTATACATTCGGATATTCAGAGCAGCTTTTCTTCGTGGCACACATCGCTCATACGCTCCGTTGTGCCTGCTTCCGCACATTTGCATCAAAGTCTCCGAGTTATGACTGCTTGTAACTCGACAGCCAATTGTTGTAATTTAGTTGTTATTCACAGCGGCATTTGCGTTTTCTCTCTTTACAAGTTCATTATCGCTATCAACATTCTCGTGAATTTCGGTATTTATATCAGCATATCAGCGCCTGTTTTTGTCAATGGAGAGTCCATTGTACCGCACGGTGATGATGCGGAATTTAAGGTAAACAGACAGTTATAAATTAAATGTACTCGGGACCAATAAAAAACGCACAACCAGTTAGAAAGGCCTGTTCAGCTTAAATGAAGATTTGTTTTATGCATATTTTGGGAATACACAATACGGCATTGGAATTTTCAGTAATTGCCCAGTCAAATTTAAGATTAATATTCCACCTTCTGTTGAGTATGTGAACTGTTAGTCAATACTGGATTTTCAATGAAGTGAACTGAGAATATAAAAGCCTGCATATTGTATTTCAACTTTCAGAGCCCCGCAATTGATAAATAATCGTCCAACCATCTAGAAGATTTATATTCCGCCTTCTTAAAGTATTAATATGTATATTTTAATAGCATACGAGCTGGATTTTCATTAAAGCTGCATTTAAATTTTCATTGATTGTCCAACCAATTGCCTCTGAGATTTATATTCAGCCTTCTGTTGACTTTATTTAATTAAAATTATTTAAATGTGTACCCTTTCATATAACTAGTTGTTGATGCAGGACAGGTGCTAGAGCTTAGCACACAGACTGGATTTCCATCGGAGTTGTCCAACTGGGCTGAACTGGAATCGAGTTTCATAACATGCATGCAGGAACCCATTTACATTTGACCAATATTGGAGCCAGTGAAAGCCCAAGAGTTTAACAGGCGGCTCTTTTGAGGGAGCCAACATGTTTGCCCCCAATTGAAAATGGAAAGTACTCCGAGCGATTCGAATTTCGGTCTCCAATTGAAAATCCCAAAATGTTCTCTGCCGACGATTTTCGTTCGTTCAGCTAACCCAAAAAACGTGAAAAGCCCCACTTAAAAGGGGTTATGCAAAAAAGGTGACTGCAGCAGCCAGATCGAAACTGGTTTGCGGGCAGAATTAGCCAAGTTAGCATTAACTGCTTTGGATCTGTATTTGTTTGCATTGTGACACATGGAATTTGTTTACTTGCTCGAAATAACCAATGCGTGGATGGGCGCTGACTTTTGGGGCATTATCATGGGATGATTACTCTAATTAGCACGTGTAAATTCCCTGCTTTGGGCCGAGCCCGTTCGACATTCACTTTGTTATAGGCTATCATTTGTTTCACTCACTCTGTTTAATTGGCGTATTTTCGGAGAACACTTGGACGGCCGCAAATGCCAAGTTACGATCTAAATAAGCACTTATGTAGTACCGGTTCTAAGAACGCCGGTTCAAGGCTGTGGCCAATGTCAGCCGATATGCTTAGCAGTGATATAACCAAGTAATCTAAATCCGATGTTACGACATGTATGTAAGCCGGCCGGAAACGTAGGTGGCCTGAGCGCCTGTCCCGAGGCAATTCGCGGCTATCAAAACTATCACAAACCTCACAGTTTCCTTTCACAACAAACGCCCTGGACCGATGATCATTTAGCCGTTTGGCTGGCCATTTCGAAAGTAACCAATCCGCGGAGAAACAAAATCTGAGGCAGGTCTGCTGGCCACTCGCTCCATATGACTCGCTCCAGGTGACGATGAACACTTGAAGATTAATAGCCGCAACGCCTTGCGATGCCTGAAGACCTCACACTGAAAAAAATAGGTTTGCAAATGTCATTGCTGAGAACTTTGCTTCTTAAAATCACCCATGCGAAATTATACGTTTATTAGAGGGTATATATACGTATACATCACCTTAAATATTTAACAGCCAAATACTTTCAGAACTCTTTAAACTGGTTTCAAAAGACAGTGAAAGGCTTGAACCAAATAAGGTATTTGTCTATGAAATTTGTCTTATCTTGACAAATATATAAGTTAATGAAAACAATGATGGTTAAACGTATAACTAACTCAGTTTAATTTAGCATCCTGAATTTATGTGTTTTAGGAATTTTTTAATAAATTACAAATTAAATGTAGAATAGGACTCTTCTATAAAAATACATAAAAAAATTGCCCCAAAAAAACCAAGTGAAATAAACAAATTTTGAGACGGTCTAAAGTTGTAGTTTTTTTGGTGTTGAAAGTGTTTATTTTTATAATGTGAAAATGAATATTAATTATTAAAACTAATTCTAATATTAGCTCTTGACTTAAATAAAGAGATCTCCAAGTGTAAGTATGGCAATTTTTAAATGATTACAATTTTGTTCTCCATGTACCTTAAAGCAATAATAACATATCTCCTCTTATTGTGTCCATTACGAAATGAACTTTAAATATGTTTCAAATTGAGGCTTTCTGGCTGTCCACTAGCATTCTCCAAATGCCTTGTCATCGTCAACGTGCAATTGCTTCATTTGCGCATTCTGCGCGCACAAATGTGAGTTTAATTGAATCAATCTGAGGCACCGGAGGCAGCTCTAGTCGCCTGTTGACAGTTTCATTACCGGCTCTGTCATCGGCGACAAGGTCTTGATGAATTTGGTAATCATTTCGGCCATTTAGCTGGGTCTGGAACCTTTTGGGGCTAAGCATTCTATGCGCCGGGGTTTCAATCAACTAATATCGCGATCAGCACTAATTTTAAGCGCTTTTAATGGGTCCGCTTTAGTGCTTGCCTTTTGATTTTCCATAAGTGCAGACCATAAAACCAATTAGGCCAATGTGGCTTGAAGGCTCCACCTCCGCAGAAGGTGTGTCAATAGCCGGTTTCCCACAGACAGGCACAAAGGTAAAGCCACAACTGCTTTGTCTTATTTTGAGTGGCGCATACTTTCGTTTTCCGTCGATTGTGAATACCACCGGATTATCAATATCCTCCAATGATATTCAAGCACCATACTGCGGTTGGAGAGTTATTATTATTCGACCATTTGCCCAATAAATCAGTCTTGAGTATATATGGCCACTAGTTACCCATATAAACACAAAAAATAAAATCATATTATTCATTACTGAAAGCCACTATTACAATGAGACATTAAAACAATTTTGGCATACCTTTTTTGAAATTTTAAAAGCAATAGTTTATTTTTTCTATGTTTTTTCATTGGTTTTTGTTAAAGATAAAATCGAAGATTAATAACCGATTAAATATATTGTGTAAAAAGATTACATCTTGGCGAACTATTTAAGTTTGATCTTGATCTTTATCTTTTTTTTCGGTGCACTTATGATTGTTACTATTCTCGTGATGAAGGTCGGCACCATGCCAAAAGTGCTGCAACTGACTCCGACTTTGACGCCTGTGGCCAATGCGAAGTATAGCAGACTGAACTGATCCGATATAGTATATAATGGGGACAGAGGGGTCGCAGTGAGCTGGACATGCATGCTGGCTTTGTTTTCAAACGTCAAACTAATAAATTGCCCACAATACACGCGTCTGGCATAACGAAATTCGAATACCTTTTTTTCAAATGAGTCACCCAAATGTTTCTATGATATGGGTATCAACATTAATTACAGCGTAAAGATTGGGTGGTCAATTTAAGGATATCTTTAATTTCGCTTTTATCAGCTAAAAATTATAAAATCGTTATTTGTAAAGTATAAAAAATTCTATGTAGATTTCAAGTAATACGACTTTTGACAGGTTAAATTCAGAATTGCTAAGAAAAAGTCTACACAATTGGACCAGTTCATAAGTCACAATCAAACCACAAAAAAAATGTTAAGTGCTATGTTAAAAGAGAAAAAAAAAGAAAAAAGAATTTACTTTTATACATATTCGTTTATATACTATCTATATTCAAAAGTAAAAAACAAGTATATTTCTTTTGTGCTTTGGCAAAATATGTTTTAAACAGATTACCATACTGACTATGCAAGTGATTTTTCGTTTTATTTTGTGATGCATGCATAGCTATATCAAATTATTTAATTTATTATTAATTAAGGATTTGGCTGGCAGACATAACAAAAACCGTCACCAACTCGATTTACTCGCAGAGTTAATGAATTTCGAATATTTAACATACTTAACATATTTTGTAGCTCATGACCACAGCGCACAAACTGGCTCAACTTTTACTACCATTGCGACAAAATCAAACTTCAATGATTGCCTTATTGGAAAATTATTCAATTGACTTGGAACTAATATACATAGTTCTAGCAACAATCTTATTTTAATTGAGTCTTGATTGACTAATTCGATGTCGGTTTACTATTAATAGTTCCTATTAATTATTGGTTTGTCTTAATTTTCTGAAGGTGGTAATAAAAATGATGCAACTATGTATGTGTACGAAATGTAATGGTAATAAACCAATACAATGTATGGAAATTAAATTTTACGATTTGCGCAATGAAATCCAGTTAAAAATGCGTTTATGAAATATGTTGCCGGCCAGGAGATAAATAAAAATGAGGGCAATTTGCTGGATCCAAAATTTCAGTGCCCACCAACATTTTGCGATTGCATTGCATGTGGTCGTGTATCTTGTTTTTTCTTTTCAGCACACGCGCTTTATTCAATTTGTTTTTCTTTCCAATCCGGTGCGATGTTATTTATGAGTCCAAAATGTCAGGCCTTGTTGTTCCCGCTGGTAGCGAGACTTCAACTTTAATGTCAACTGGGTAAGGCTCTAGCCGACCATGGAAAGGAATGGTCTAAGTTTGGCTGGCTCTGCTCGAATTTATCCGGTGAAAAATGCCTAGTTTCAAAAAAAAAGAAACTGGAGAAAACAGTCAGACAAATAATTACGAAATATATAAAAATGTAGGCCTTTTTCTTAAATTAAAAATAAGTAATAGTTACTTATTTTAAGTAGAGAGATTCTGTGCATTAAGAAGACAAAAGATTCACAAAGACTCCATTTTAATAAAGTTAAATATAAGACTGTATATCAAAAAAGTATCGCAAAAGTCTAGAACGATTTTAAATTGTAGAAGTATAAGGTTTGTGTTGTTTTAAATAAATATAAATATTAGCCGATTAGTTAGCAATAAAATAGCTAAATTGCTAACACTGGACTGACTGGAGTTGCAGGCAGAGTAGCATATTGGCTCGAAGAGATTTCAGATAAGACTTGTCGCAATTCAATTGAAGCGTCAGCGCATATGACGGGGCCATAAAAAACGTGGCCTAAACAAACAAACCAGGCGGAATGGGGGAAAATATTTCATGCCCAACAGTCACAGCTGAGGGGCCAAATCAGTCCAGAGATTGAAAAATTAACATAATTGCAGTATAATAACAGAGCCGGTCCCTCGAGACTGGGAGTGCGTTACCAGAAGGGGCGTGGTCTGTGGGCGTGGCACATTCAGTCGCTTTCGGCATGTCCACACCTGAGCACCGTTTTTGGATTGCGACCTTGTTGCTCCTCTGGAGTTTGCAGTTCGGAGTCCACGGATTCGGAATCAATCTGATGAAGGTTCAATCTGAGGACAAAGGGCCAACAAGCTTGCATCCTGGCCTTGCTCCGGAAATATTTCGATTCCGGGGATGGACTCTCCGGCTCAGTGCTCTGTTTCAATCGAAACTATCAGTTGCACAATATCCAGGAGCAGTTACTAAGAGGCATGAACTCATACGGTGAGTATCCTTGGAGCCTTTTGATTACGAACTCCAGGGAGGGGAGTTCTTCGTCATCCAAGGTCCTGTTGAACGAGAAGCCGCAGTGCTATTTCCTCATCGTCGCGAGTCTAGAGGACGAAGATCTGGACGACATAATCGAGCACTGGAAAACCATGGTCAACTGGAATCCCCTGGCCCAATTTGTCATTTATCTGGCGAGTTTGGAAGAAACGGAGGAGGAGATGACTGACCTAATGGTTGAACTGCTCCTCACCTTCATAAACAAGAAGATCTTCAATGTGAATGTCATTGGCCAGAGTGAAGAAAACAATTTCTTCTACGGCAAGACCGTATTTCCCTACCATCCGGATAACAATTGCGGAAATCGCGTTATATCTGTTGAGCTACTGGATGCTTGTGATTATCCGGGAGATGAAAAGGATAATGAGGACGAGGACTACGACGAAGGTGAAGGCGGTGGAAGCCAGGAGAACAACAGTCAAGAAAATTCTGAAGATCAGGAAAATGAGGTTTCGAGAAATAGCAGAGAAAGTGGAGAAACTGGTACCGACTACAAGGAAACCGGACAAAGTGAAGAAAAAGACAATGAATATGGAAATAAGAGCATAGAAAAAAGCAATGAAGTTAGTGGTAATAAACACTCAGATGATAAAGAGGCTGACATAAGTCAAGAACAAGAAGATAACGATTATGAAAATCAAACAAATAAAAGTGCAGGGAAAAATGAAGGCCAAAAAGAAAGTGAAGAAAGTGTTATCATAAGTCAAGAAGATAATGATGATGCAAATCAACAAGAGACGAAATATCAAAGAAGTACTAATTATTCAGAATCACTTTCTAACCATAGTAATGAAAATGTATATGATATTTCTGCAGAGACAACCAACTACGATAAAACTGAAAGTTCAACTGAAAATGAAACAGATAATGAGGAACTTGAAAATAATTTAAATTCCAACTCTTCAGAGCCGGAAGTAACTATCGAGGAATTCTATCGGGCCAAGTTTGAGGATAAATTCCCTCGCGATCTCAGTGGATGTCCTCTAACAGCATCCTTTCGTCCTTGGGAACCATATATTTTCCGAAACAGTGAAGAGGAACCCGTGGAGGACATCTACTACGGCATACAGTCGGATGGGGACGACTACAACGACACTTCCTCCAGTTATGGAGAAACGGTTGAAGAGAGCTATGGCTATCCGGAGGATGACGGTGGCAATCCCATCCCTGACACCAATGTCCAGACCGGTGAAAAGCTCAAGTTGAGTGGAATTGAATACCAAATGGTGCAGACCATTGCCGAGCGTCTGCACGTAAACATCGAAATGCAGACCGAAAACAGCAATTTGTACCACCTTTTTCAGCAGCTGATCGATGGGTAAGTGTTAAATTAAACAAACGAAATAATACGACAAAAATTTAAATTTATTTCCATATATTTCCTAACAAGTTTTATTGTATTCATTTTTTGTTTTTAATCTTTTGTTTCTTACGGGTACATTTTTTAGCATTTCATTTTGTCCTGCATATTTTTGTAATATTATTCTAAATAATTGCAGAGAAATCGAGATGATTGTGGGTGGAATAGATGAGGATCCGAGCATCAGCCAGTTCGTATCCAGTTCCATCCCGTATCACCAGGATGAGCTGACGTGGTGCGTGGCAAAGGCAAAGCGCAGACATGGTTTCTTCAATTTCGTGGCCACTTTTAATGCCGACGCGGGATTTCTGCTCGGACTCTTTGTGGTCACCTGCTCTCTGGTGGTTTTAGTGGCCCAACGTGTTTCAGGTTTCCGTTTTAGTAATCTTAATGGATATTTTCCCATTTGCCTAAGGGTTCTTGGTATCTTGCTCAACCAGTCCATTCGAGTGCAGGACTTTTCATTGACTTTAAGGCAACTATTTGGTCTCTCCTTTTTTATGGGCTTCTTCTTTAGTAATACGTACCAGAGTTTTCTTATCAGCACGCTGACCACTCCCCGCAGCTCCTACCAGATTCAGACTCTGGAGGAGATATATAGCAATCGAATGACCATCATGGGCACCTCCGAGAACGTTCGTCACCTGAATAAAGATGGGGAGGTAAGTCAGTTCTGATCAAAGTCTTATGTACCCGAACATATAAACAATTATACTTCCAGATATTCAAGTACATTCGCGAGAAATTCAAGATGTGCTATAATTTAGTGGACTGTCTCAATAATGCCGCTCAAAATGAACACATCGCAGTGGCTGTTTCACGGCAGCACTCCTTCTACAATCCGCGGATCCAACGAGATCGTCTCTACTGCTTCGATCGACGGGAATCCCTGTATGTCTACCTAGTGACCATGCTGCTGCCGAAGAAGTACCATTTGCTGCACCAGATCAACCCGGTGATCCAGCACATCATCGAATCGGGACATATGCAGAAGTGGGCCCGCGACCTCGACATGCGGCGCAAGATTCACGAGGAGATCATCAGAGTGCGCGAGGATCCTTTCAAGGCTCTTACCTACGACCAGTTTCGAGGAGCCATTGCTTTTTCCGGCGGACTTTTGCTGGTGGCCAGCTGCGTCTTTGCCGTCGAATGGTGCTACGTGAAATGTGCTCTTCGATCTAGAAGGAAAAGATTGGTCAAAAATGTGAAAGTGTTAAATAATCTATAAGTTCATTATCGAACATTTTCATTAGGCAGAATAAAAAACTTGTTTTATTATTTCCGTCGTTTTCAGCTTATTTATTTTAATAAAAAAATAGCATATAATCCAAATATGTTTATTAGCCAATTAAATCAATTTCTACTTCACATTATGCTATTCAAAAACTTTATTGTAATCTATTACTAGTTATTTGCCTGACAAATAAAATAATAATTTTTGGCGCAGTTGTTATCGTACATGTGCTCCACATATAGATCAATGCACTGCTCTACTCCGTATAGATTATTTGGCTCTGTCCGGGCCCACTTCAAGAATGGAGCAATCTGTCCGGTTGTGGAAGACACATAATGACCCTCGTCGCCCAGGATGTTAATGTCTAGCCAGTAGTGCTCGTTGGAGATGCGATTAGGATGTTGTTTGATGGCGGTAAACTCCTCTTCACTCTGGATACTGGCCAGAGTACCGCCCATCCGCCGGCAAGAATTTCCAGCAGCATACCAGTTCTTCTTATTGATTCCCTCGAAGTAGAAGTACCGGGATCCAATTTTTTGAAGTTCTGCGGGACTGCTTTCTTCACCAGTTCACCAGAATCCCGGACCTGACTCGCAGCCAACATATCCAACAACGGCTTCACCAAAGGATAGCACAGGTCCTGTTGCGAAAGTTCAATGCATTCCGTTAAGGTGAAGTAAACAATAAATGCAAAAAGTAAAATATATGAGGTCGTTAGCATTTTGTATTTGAATAAGCACTGATACCTCCCTATTTGGCAAAGCAGTATTTATAGGCTGGTGATAAGAGCTTAGATTAATACATGTGACCCAAGCCGGATGTTAATATTTCCAAATATTTATTTTTATATATTGTAGACTGATTATCTGTCAATCGTGTCACATTTGTCTGATAAGAAGATGTACTAAATAGTATTTAAGAGTATATTGTAGCGGAAAATGAAAAAAATGTTTTACAAATCGTATTATTTTTATTTCACATACATAATGACATTAGACATCGGAGAAAGCTAAAGCGTTTACTATTTTAAAGATATGGATTCTGTTGATACTTCTGCCAGAAAGTATGCAACAAGTTTTACGACCTGAGGGCTAGTTATAAAAAGGTGGTAAAACTTCAATTCTAAAATTAAAATATCTAATTTTACAATTAATACCTGTAAGAGGAATCGTTTGATTTTTATTGATCACACATACGCCCTGTGAAAGTAAACATGTGCATTAAATGAATAGCATTAAATACAAATTATATATTATAAATGTCCAAATTTTGCTCGAAAAGATTCATAAATATATGCTTATATATTAATATTTTCTTGGCACAATATTCAATTTAAAAATACAGTATTGCAATACATCGTGGAATGCAGTCTGCCTTCATGCTGCACATAAAGAAAAAACAAATGGTTTTCATCTGGATATTAGCATGAAAATGCATTAAACTTTGGTGACATAATGCTATAGTAAATTTATATTTAGAGAATAAAAGCCTTTAAAGCCTTGTATTTTGTTGAACCTTGTTTTACCTTCACACCAAAAAAAATCAAGTAACTAATGTTAAGCAGATAACAAATTTGATTTCTTGACTCTCATTTTTAAGATCATAATTTTTAGGTTTTGGAGCATTTTGACTAGTTGAATTGGGAAACTATCTGACATTTTCCTCCGTGTTCGTGCTTGTATTCGCACTCATATCCGTACCAATAGCCGCTGGCGGTGCGGCTGGTTGTCAGAAAAGCGAACAAGCGCGCACGCCGCCAACGTCAAGCTGTCGTCGGCATTCTCCTCCGTTGCTTGGCGCATCCTTAAAAGGTGGTGGCCCAATGTTCCGACCTGGCCTGTTCGCCGCTTTTTAGTTCTGGCCGGGCTGGTGCCTCCGCCCCTGATGGCTCTGCCCCAAACCAAATTTCGTATATGTGGCTTTCACAGATTTATATAAATAATATTTTCAGGCAGCACATTTGTTGCAGTATCATCAAATTGGCAGATTTGTGTTGTTGCTGGCCAACACAATTCAATCAGCTGCTAGCCAGCTAATGTGGGCCGAAAATGAAAAAACAAAATACACAAGCGTTAACATACATATATTTAGACGTATTTTTATATTATTGCTGACCAACTAGGCGTCATGGCAAACCGTGTGAATGGCG